>CM057092.1:20692980-21292980 GCA_029959045.1 Taenioides sp. WSHXM2023 | reverse complement strand
ATACAATAATAACACAATAAAACAACAGAGTAAAAACAAAGAAATAAAACAGTAAAGTATACCCATAGGAATAAATAAATTCAATAAAACAATAAAAGACAACAGAGGACCACACGACTCATGTGGTGTTAAAAACCATAGAGTAAAAGTGGGTCTTAAGAGGAGACTTAAAAGACTTCACTGTAGGAGAGAACATATGCAAATATAAGCACTTTCATTCCCTACAAGCTTAATACAAAATATTTTTTTTCTGGCTACATTCATAAGTACATTCAGGAAAGCAGTAAGTGTGCATTGAAAACATAGATTGTATAGATGTTTGTATTAACCTGCTCTACATGATCCTGGTGTTTTTATTTTGCCATTTTGTCCGTAAATAAATTCCTATTCCTAATATGGAACTTGACTTGAAATTCGCTCCTATAACTGCTAGTCTTGTGAGCTTCATTTGACTGGAGCCGAACGCTATGGGTGACGTCACACTCTCTAGTCCACTTCTTTATACAGTCTATGGTTTAAACTTACACATCGAAACTGGCACAAAACCCCGAACTAAATCACAGCAAGACCAAACTGAGTCTATATCAAGACCAAGCTGGGCCCAAACCAGGACTACGTCATATGAACACTCCCCCTGAATCACTGCTGTCCGGTGCATATGCTGTAGATTGGCTGCTGATAAACTGGGTGTGTACATGTGGAGCCCTATTCAGTGATCCCTGTCTGTCTCTATGTGAATGGCTGGTGGCGAGTTAAATGAGCCGTGGACTGTTGGTGTTTCCCGTCTGCTGCGGTTATGTCACAGGGAGGCCATTGTTGTTAGAGCTGTGATTGAACACGCCTCATGTGGCTAATTGATCCCTCGCTACACATTTATTGACACATGTTCATGAATTAGTGGCCGACCCAAACTATCAATTTAAAAATAAGTTGTTTTGTTGTCATGATTAAGATGATTTTTATTTTGTGATTTACTTTACTTTTTCATTGTTATTTTGGCCATATAGCTTACTGCCTGAGCAATAGTTTGATCCCCTCACATAAATTTGTATCAGTAGTGACTGAAAACAAGCGTACCTGAAGGGAATGAGCTCTAGAGGATGTGACTCAGTGACCATTGTCAATAAAATCTCATCGTGTGTGTTTTTTTTTTCCAATAAATGACAATTATTTGAGACATAAATGTGTCTTGCCTAAAAGAAATACTATTTTGTAATCAAATTGTCATTAGGAATTAAATATAACAAAATAAAATTTTATATTGTAAACACTTTAATGATATTACTTATACCATGGTGATGATGTGGCAGCAAGGACAATTTTGTGAAGCTGAATAATGAAGCCATCAATCTCCTGAGATTAATTTTCTCACTGCAAACTGACAATTATTGAGTCGAGTCACATGCGGTGCCTGGTTAAGGAGTGAACATGCTACCATCTGTTCTGAGCAATGCCACCAACAAAATGCTTCTTCCAAAAGAAATAAGGAAACTTTTTGTCCAACTAGACAAATTAACATTGTAATTTATTTTAATTCATACAGAATGTATGTTGGCTTGACCTGAAATACAGAATTATTCTAGAATGAAAGAAGACATTTAGGAAAATAATAAATAATAGACAGTTTAAAAGAGCTAAAAAAAAAACCCCACATCGGAGCTCGGTTTCATGGCTTCACTGAGATTATGAACATGTCATTTCAAAATTTCAGACAGTAGATCTCCCCAAACACTAAGCCCTCTGACATCAAAGTCCCCATCAGTAAACTTTAAAGCCTTTAGCTCAGTTTCCAAATGGTCCTTCAGAGAAGCATTGGCTTTAAACAAGGATACAAAGTGCTCCGTCAGATTCTGGAAAGATACAGAAGGATTTTTGCTGACTGGAATCCACTCCCCGTTATTTATATCATACTCCATTTCTTTGGCCCACTTTTTGAGGACATCACAGTACATATCTCTAAATCTCAAATGCTTTTTGGCTATGTTTGTGAGAAGTGACGAAGGCAGTGAATGACACATGTATTCCAAAAAGTTGTGCTTTAGCTCTAACCAGTCCAAAATTATCATAAATTCTAAGTCCATTCTTGATTCATTTTGTAAAGCAGCACAGATTACTCCACAAAAATGTTCTTGTGCATTTTCATATCCTTCAAGAACAGAGTCCAAAAACTGGTTTGCTCTATGGCCATCACTTTGCTTCACCACAGCACCTAGTTTTTCCAGTAACAGTTCAGCTTGAACTTCAGCATCAGCACCAATTATCGATGGTATGTTGACATTGCCCAGTACTTTGCACACAGACTTACTCTCAATAATACAGCTGCAAATACCTCTCACGTCCTGACAACTGTTCCCATTATTGTTTAAATGGGCAGGTTTATCAAATAGTATCTTCATGATAGCTACAGGGACGTGAGTATTTCGTAGTAGTCCTTCCAGCAACAGGTTTTGACAGCGCGACATGTCACTAAAGCAGAGCGCTGTGTAGTCAGGGAAAACTGAACTTAAGCTCTCGTTTGTCATTTCCAGCTGTCTCTCCATCACCTTTCGTATGGCCGGGTTATGATGAAACCTGCTATGGATGTGCTGGCAGTACAGGGCCCAGTGAAATGCCCTGGACAGCGTCTCCTCGTCCCATCGTGCCACGGCGTCACTGTGCGTCGCCACGGCCAGCAGCTCCATGGTGCTCGACAGGTTTCTCACCATCGCCTCCATGTGGCGCTGTGTGAGCTCCACGGGCTTGTTGTTTATGCGGATGGTCCACAAAATGTCATGATTTGAGCTTCAATCGCAGATACATGCTAGGGTGGAGGGGAAAATAATGAATTGAATCGTTCACCATCGCTCGCTCCAATAACAAGAGTACAGTTTGAGCTTAGCACTAGGCAAGCAAAAAAGGCTAAAAACAACCCTAAACCAACAGCTAAAGTCTTCATAACACGTGTAAATCGTTCAACAACTTATTCAGAGGTCAATGTGTCATTCTGGGTTAAAAATGCGGGTATCGTTAGGTTTTAAATACTTACTTGGTTGCTCAAAAGTCTCCTTCTTCATCTCCTGTTTCTTTTTCTGTAGAAGTTCTACCGGTTTCACTTCCGCGCATGCGCTATACGTTGAAAACGTGACCAACTTTTTGCATAATATAAACAATGATGCCATGCCTTTCGATATCATCCTGCGAACACGTCTGAGCACTCCTCACATTTTTATTTTATTTTTTTTTAAAGCAAGTATGAAAATATTTCTGAAAATGCGTTATAAAACAGAATAGAATAGAACAGCTAAATAGAAATGAAAGCCTGTGCAAGTTACTCATTTAAGTTCTCGATTAAAATAACAGACGATATTTTTGGTAAGAACTTGGACTGGGACGACAAAGACTGGAGGGGCGAGTCGAGAGGGGGCTCATAGTCGCGGGACTTCCCTCCCATCAGCTGCAGCGTGCTCTGACTGCATGTGTGTGTAGATGTGCGTGTATGAGGCAGACTTGGGTTCAGACCATATGGTTCAGAGTGAGCAGAGAGGAGCCAGATCCAGTCCGCGGTCCACACGCCTTCACTGTTTATGTGCTGAACCTGTGGCTCAGAGCTCCGCTGACGGGAAAGCATGAGAGCAGGTCCATCGGATGAGTGGACGTGAGAGAGGAAGCTGAAGCCCAAGGGTAAGGACAGTTTTGGAGTCATATGGCACACCATGATGGAGGTGAACAGTCTCGTTGTATTTAATGTTTCAGTTTTAATACCGTAGTCTACTTTCTACTTTCTACTACTAGATAGTAAAAAATTAAAACCAGCTTTTATAAACACTTTTTTTTTTCCTTCCAGTAGCCATGTGGATTTAGATCCATAAAAATTCAATAGACCACTAGACACAACCCTCCCAGTTTTTCATCTTAAATTGTGAATGTTAGTTGTGGTTTTGTGACACCCTTAAGAAAGACAGCCTTAACTTTTTATTGCTGTCTGCATTTCAAGTGGACTCAACTCTGTCCAAAACATTGTAAAATACATTAATTTAATGTGTTGACATGTGGTTTGATGAAACCCAGACAGACCTTTGAGATTTTACAATTCAAAGAAGACATGGGTTAGACTGCTATATTGCTCTGTACAGTATTACAATGATCTTGTGCAGAAACTATTAACCATGTGTTCTGTCTCTGCTTATGGCTCACTGTGAGCAAATTGAGTTTTAATCAAAAATTACAAAGCAATTTAACTTATGTTTATGGCTGATATTTTATGAATTCCTTTTTTCTGAGATATGCTATTCTAGTTTTAGACAAGAATAGGATACTGTGAGAAAATAAGACCTATAAGATTTTACCTAACCATAATAGACTACCCAGTAATGGAACAATTCAGTCTCTGTTTTGGTATGCCAGATAAAATATTATTTATATAGCCTAAGCCTATTGTCAACAGCATGTAGGCGAACAGACAGAAAGGTTTCCCTATGGTTGTACTGTGCAGAGGGGAAAGGCATGATTTTCAGGAGGACAGAGTCGCTCTTGTTCGTTATAATTGACGTGATTCTGTTCAGTTGAAAAAATCCCACCGTGTGCTTTGACTGGAGCCATCTTTAGCTGATGGCAGTATGTTATTGCGGCTTTACTGGAGTCATGAGGCCCATGTATCTTTGAATGCCCCATGATAGAGGTTATCTGTGGGCACATCCAATCCTCTGTCTAAATTGGAAAACAACATGGTTAAATAGATAAGTCTAGATCACCTATCGTGTGTTTTTTGAGTTAGAGTTGAAGAGGTCAAGCTGCAGTGTGGTGAGAGGAGGCAGGTATGTCCAAAAACAACTGTGGGTGTCTTGGGACCATTTCCCAAGAAAAAGAAAATATGTTATGTTTGTTCACTAAAAATGTAGTTTCTGGTGTTATAAATATATAGCAGGAAAGTACAGTGTTATTGATCAAACTTGGATTCAATAAAGTTTGGACACTGTAAATTCATTACAAAAAAAAAAAAAAAAAAAAAATGAGACCAGAAAAAGCTTTAAATTTGGGCTGTGCATTTGTTTGCAGTTGTACACAATAGCTGCTTTGTATGACTTGAAAATTGACTTTGGTGTCCCTTGATAGTGCCTGATTTTATTAAAACAGTAGGTTATACAACGTTTGCAAATCACTCTGTTACACTGGATCGCTTTGCAACAAATTTACATTGACTGAGTTATGACTAGACAGAATATGTCAGCAAAAACCTCTACAGCAAATGGCACTGTTTAGTGTGGTTGGTCCGTGTTGCTTGTTCTGTCTGTCAACCTGGACATGGGAATCTTACACCTGAATGTGAGTGCTGAGCTCTGGACTTCACTGTGTTTGGGAAATCTTTAAGACGACAAGACAACCTTGGTCTGACATCAAGGTCTTAATGCCCATAGTGGCACCATTGTGTGATTCAGTAACAGCCGACTCCAAAACGACCTTGAATTGTTGCACAGCTCTAGTGCATTCCTTGCATTGTGTCATCACCCATCTGTATTTGATATCATCACACAGTATAAAATGACAGATTTCTTGTTTGCATAAGGCGGTTCTTCATTTGCCTGCCGTGTGTATTTACGCAGAAGGATACAGTGCCCCAATAAAATAAAAATGCACTATGTAGTCTTTACATTAGAACAAATGCATTACAATGAGGATTTGGATGCATGTAAATAAATCTGTCTTGTTCTTTTACAGCTTACCAGACAAAGTAAAGATTTATTGTGTCTTTAGTGTAAAATATAAGTAAACTGATAGTAGGTAGATTTGATTGTTTTGTAAATTTTGACAGAATATCTCTAGTATAGTGACTAATTTTCTCACACACAGTTAGTTGTTGTAGATATCAATGACTGCCTCTTGATAAAATTGTTGAGTGGAGTGTTGTATTGATACACTGTATTGATGTGCTCTCAATCAGAAGCTGCTGTCATTGTGTGAGACTAGCTTGATGTGCTTTATTATGAAAAGTTCTTTGATCAATACTGCATGCATGCCTCAGAATGCAGAGTATAGAGTGAACATCCTTACAGAAATTAAGTGATTGAATAAAGCATTATGATAGAAATGGTCTGAAGGAAATGTGTTCCCCTTCCCTTCTACAGGGAACCATGTGCAGCTCCCTGAGTCCCAAACAGACCATTGGCCCGGGCCTGACTGACATGCAGCAGTATCAGCAGTGGCTCGCCAGCCGCCATGAAGCCAGCCTGCTGCCCATGAAGGAAGACCTGGCCCTCTGGCTCTCCAATATGCTCTGTAAGACCAGCTTATTAACATTGTTCACATATCTATAGTGTATAAGGTATTTTATTTCTACTGTTGGTGAGAAACTGTTTAAATACAGATCAGTA
Organism: Taenioides sp. WSHXM2023; assembly: GCA_029959045.1. Taxonomy (NCBI): domain Eukaryota; kingdom Metazoa; phylum Chordata; class Actinopteri; order Gobiiformes; family Gobiidae; genus Taenioides; species Taenioides sp. WSHXM2023. Next base: position 21,286,633 of record CM057092.1, on the reverse strand, counting down.
CAAAAATAGAAGCTTGGCTGTGATGTTGCTGAATGTGCTTTTTGGGGGCTTACAATCAATGCAAACTTCATTACTGCTGTTAAGTAACTTGAATTTGTGGACTTACATAGATTTTGCACTAATGAAATCATGGCCATCGTTAGCAGCTACTGATAAACACTGTAACTGTAACGAGAGCAAAAATGGCACGAGCATCAGCAAAGTGAGGATGAAAATTTACAAATGTTCTAAAATGGATCAATAAATGTTCCACCTATTGCAATCTATGGATCACACATGTTGTGAATAAAAGTATTTGACATTAAGCCATACATTCTTTAGTAATTCAAACAAACCGCACATGAGACAGACCAATTTTCTCCAAGCATCTCTTTATTTCATTTATGACGTCTAACCTGTACGTCTGGCACCATGTTCCAAAGATATCCTGCACTCGGCTTACATTTCTCACACCAACTAATTAGGTTCCTGAAACAGACACAGATCTGAACATCTTAAAACAACTCCTTTATCAGGTTTGCCATCTCTGGCTGCCTATGTGTTTACACTGGAGTCAGCTGAATTACACACCAGTAGTGCATTTGGACATAATTGCAAGTAACTGAAAATGTTGTTCATCAAGTTCCCAAACTGAAAGCATATATTTTTTATGTGCGCACATCAAATGCTTAAAGGTCCTATATTATGCAAAACTGATTCTTGTGAGCCATGTTATAATGTTGTTACCTCCTCCAAAACATACCTTTGTTATGTTATGTTTCATTCACATTATTACTATTATTTATTAATATCACATCATTATTATTAGTCTGTCTGCATCTCCAAAACTCAAAATGCTCTGTTCCATCTGGTGATGTCATGCAGTGGTAGTTTTCAAGTTAACTTTTACCTTTCACTATTAGTTCAGTAGAGATTGTCAATTCCAGGGCTGAAATCATCCAAATGATTGTAGTTAAGAGGTATGGAGTTTAAAAACACAGTGGATCACTTCCTCTATTAGCACATGACATCACAAGGTGGTACAGAGTATTTTCCATTTGAGAGAATAACTCAGCCTAAATATGCAGGGTTTGTGTGTTAAACGTGTGGATGAAATAAAACACAACTCCAGGTATGTTTTTGGTGAGAAAACAACATTATAAGAGATCAGAACAAAGCGTAATATGGGCTCTTTAATAAGATGAGTCTATTGATTGAGTAGGTGGATACCCACTGGCTGCTGCATTGGTGAGTCATTTATTTGAAAAGCCAAGGCATAACATACATAGGGGTGAGTATTATATATTTCGCTATGGATCCCTTTGGAGTTGATTTTTCCTATATGTGTAATGCTTAGTTTAGTATAGGCATAAAACTGAAGCTGGTTGAGTATTTTTCAAGCTCTCCATTTTCTGGCCACAATTACAACATTTGGAACTCATTAAAAGCCTCAGACCCCTCCTCCTATAAGAAACAGAAAGGGTATAAAAAAAAAAAAAACATCTCTGGGGTTACTTTCCCGTAGACACCACCCCCCATCACCACCTCCAATTTCACTATGATCTAACCTAACAGGAATGGTCGCTTGGAAGTCAGTCAAATGGACAGCTCAAGTTGATCTTAACCCATACTATCAGAATAAATCTACTGGAGAATGTGGTTCTATCATGCTATTCCTATATGTACAAAGAGCATTGCAAAATTAATGTGCTTAAGATTTGACTACTGCAGAATTTACAACTGTACCATTATATTTAGGCAAAACCTGAACCACAAATGGGATAATAAATGCCTGGTGGTTAGTTATTCTTTTTTGATGAATTGTGTGTGCGGGTTCTTTATGCCTCCCCTGGTCAGGTCTGGAAATCACCGCCGAAAGCTTCATGGATCGCTTGGACAATGGCTTCCTGTTGTGCCAGCTGGCTGAGACACTGCAGGAGAAGTTCAGGCAAAGCAACGGAGTTCTGTCTCCACTTGGCAACAATAAGGTAACACAAAACCTGAGTGTTACAGCAGCGATAACAATCTCACTTTTCTAAACAGATCCTAAAATGACTTTGAATATAAATGGTTGAAAGGGAACATTTTAGGTCCAAGAAGCCAGGTGCTTTGGACTGCATACTAGCAAATGTAAGAATTCAAAAATTAGGGATGAACTGTATTTAGGACAAAAAGCAATGATAATAGTTGAAATATTTGCATTTCATTATAAATATGAACAGATATTAAGACACTTCAATTATACATTAAAGATACACAATGTCATGTTTCTGGTGATCGGTCCTGCTTCTATTTGTCTTCTAAGAGATTTGCCTTAAATGTTCCACAGCATGGCATTAAATATATTTATGAAGCACTTATTTTATTATGAGGTTTTTGTTGCTCGGAAATACCTTGAAAAACAATCATTCTTATTGCAAGTAGGATCGCTTCTCCATAGATTTGACCTGTAACTTGGCCCGGAGGTGCTCCCTGCTTGCCCCTTAATACCATACTGTGAAATTTTCCAAGCTAAGACAACATATCTTTCTTTCTTTTTTTTCCACATAGCAAGTGGATATGTTGAAAAGCAACACAGTGCATTTTTTTTAGCTGCGTTGGTAACACTAAACTTTTTCACAGCTTAGACAGGCTTAACAAAAATCTTTATTCTTTATGAGACAGAAAACCAAAATTGGGGGATGGAGTATGTGGTTTTGCGTAGGGCAACAAAAACTTTGGCAAGAACTCATGAACCAATCCCTATCATAGACTGTAAGAAGTGGCAAAGTATGTTTTCTCTTAAAGACATGAGGATTACAAGGATTTGCTTTCCATTAGATTGCATTTAACTTCACAACAGGGTTTACTCATACAAATAACTGTTTACACAAGTTGAGCATGCACCTGAAGTTGTCAACAGACGATGGAAGAAGTCGGTGTTTTATCCAGTTCAACAATTTTGAAATTGAATTAAATAAATAGAGAGCTTTATTACATTACTAAAGGAATCACGGGGCTGTATGTCTTAGTAAACAAGTCCTTTTGAAGTCTCTGGGTGAATGTGATTTGCTCCACCTGATAGATTGTCCTCACTTCCTTTGCTCAAAGTGGTATAATTGACATTTTAACCTAGTTTCATTGTATATTGATTCTGTTAAACCTTATTTTCTGAACATGAACATCTGTTTTTGAAAGCCCTTTCCTGTTCACACCGTGTGGAGCAAGCTAAAGGCATATTTCTGGCTCTTCGGAGGGATTGTTGATGTTTGCACTGTGGGGCTGGTGATGGTGAGTCTCCTGATCTCAGTGTGACGCAGCCGCACAGATGTAAGGAAACTCTCGGGTCAATGACTGTAAGACAGCGGAGGATTCACTGAATACAGAGTCTTTTCACAGAACACACTGAGAGACAAGGCAATAGCAATGTGACTCAGTTAGGACTTCAATTCAATCATTAGCACTAGATTTTTTTAATTTTCAAAAATACTACATCCTTTTCATTTCGCCATAGGGATGCACCAATCCAATACTGAAAATTTTAGTGGATCAGATATCGGCTTCCTAATATTGGCTCAGCCGTTATTCTGGTAGGCCATATAAATGGATATATTAAGACTGTTTACTGGTCGTAGTCACCCCACAAAGTCTCATAATGTTTGACCTTTTATTCATACAGAGCTGATCTGTGGTTACTTGAGGGATACATAACAGCCGCATAGAATTTTTGAATCAGTTTTGTCCTGTTTTATTTTAATTTAAAAGAAATAAATGCTGTTTACATTCTGTGGTCTGGTATTGATATTGGGTATCGGTAGATACTTAAAGCTATTATCGGAATTGGTATCGGAACAGAAAAAGCTGGACTGGTGCATTTCTATTTTGGCATGCTTAGTAACTTGTGGTTGCTGGTTCAATTCCCCTTCCCTCATTTGCTTGCTTTCTTGGACACTGTTGCCTGTTTCTGTGGCATTGCATTGGTGTCTAAACTTGTGAATTTTTATTGTGTGTGAATGATGCTATAGTAGGACAAACAGATCTATATCGTTTTGCATTGGTCTCATAAAATGTGTGCAAAATCGCTCAGTCGTCCAGGTAGAATCCATGGCAAAGGAGAAATTCAATTTGTCAACTGGACAATGTTTATTTTGGTTGAAAACGTTTCGCTTCATTTCTGCTTCTTCAGCTTGGATGAGCCAGCTGACAAATTGAATTTTTCCTTTGCTTTGTTTCACATTATATGTATAAAAATATATAATATAAAAACTGTCTAGTGTCTTAAAGCCCTTTGAAATTTGATGTGGATCATGAGACAAATCCATAAATCGTATTGAGTTGTCTAATATACTTGCATCAATCAATAAGAATAGAATAGAGATAACATTTAAGCCTTCTCACAGGCTTGTATTTTGTTCTGTGCAGCCTTCATTAATTGTTAAAATCGATTGATGTTGTAAAGCAAACAAGATCAGACTTCACAGAGCTGTGACAATGAAGGGAGAATAGGAGGGGCACAGTGATTTTTCTGCGGGAATAAACTAAACTAACAGTTGTAGTTTTTGTGTACATTTGGCATTATCATTCACCAAAATTTGAATTAACTATTTCCAAAGTTGTGCAGCTTCTGTGCACTGAATCTAATTGTAATATTCACTTCAAATGACAATGCAATGATGTGGCCAACATTATTTCAACAGGAATTACAACAAAGCATTTCCAGGAGTTAGGAGTAGTGCCCGGAAAGCAAAGAAAAATACTCCAAAAAGCCAATTGCATACTTTCAGCATGAGGTCACTGCACCTTTCTCATAGCTCAGACGCACATATCCTGCGTAAAAACCACAGCCAAGCATAAATCTCCCAGTAAGGACCATGTGGGGGCTGAGTGCCATAAGCATGTCATTTGATCCTGAATACAGAGGGCCTGGTAAAATAGGTCCAGTGTACTAACCCGCCATCTCTTACATTGATCTGTATGGAAGCGATCCTGGTCGAAATCAGAGCCTTAACAGATGGAAAAGAAATCAGTGCATGATAAAGCCTGAATGGCCCTATGTTTTGAAGAAAGCCCTGGGGTGATGGGGGAAGTCACACTCTATCCCTATTCATCACAAGTTAGAAGATCATAAATGCAAAAGTGAAATATTTGAAACTCTTTGTTTGCAGACCATTCCCTATCGGAGGATTCCATGCCGGAAAAGTGCACCGTCAGGATCTTTCTTTGCACGGGACAACACAGCCAACTTCCTGTCCTGGTGCAGAGAGGTTGGAGTTGGGGAAACATGTCTATTTGAATCTGAGGGTTTGGGTGAGTGCGTTTAACACATGAAACATAGGCCAGAGAAGCGAATAGCCTAATTGGGAATGTAGAGCATCAGATCGCTGTATCTCACTTATTAAAGGTGCACTGTGTAACTCTTCTGGTGGAAGGTCCACTCATTGCACTTGTCTATGGAGATGTTATTGCTTTGCCTAGAATGTCCAACAATATGGTATTAGATTTGTCAGTTTCCATAAAAATCAAGTATGTGGCGCCACCAGCTAAGTTACAGGTCAGAGCTGTGAAGAGATTCCCACACTCATAGTAAGAATGCATGTATGTCAGAGTATTTTGAGCAATAAAAACAACTTTAATTGAATGAATGAAAGATAGATACGTTTAATGGTGTACCGTGGAATATTCCAGGCAATAACTTAATAGCTTAACAAGTAATAACAAGTAATAGGTGACAGACCCTTTCCATGAAGGATACTTACTGCACCTTTAAGGATAACATTATGACTATGTTTTCTTAAACTGGTCTTCATTAGGTCCTTTCACTGCAGTGTCAAATCTTATAATAAGATTGCAAGCTCCTAGTAGTGAATTCATTGTACATCCAAGTCCTGTGCTCTTTTCCGGTGCATCCAGCAGGAAGAAATAACTGTTATTAATAAACTATTTTAGTTGTAATCGTTTACAATATGAACTAATAATGAGGGATTCATTGCTTCATAATTATGTAACGGTAGCAGTAAAGTAGCAGTTCAACAATACAGTGAGCCCCCCCAGTCTCAGAATAAAAATCATTATGAATATTTGGAAATCTCTTTTTAACTACAAATGATAGTGTTGTTAGATGATTCTTACACCTTTCAATTAGAACCAACTCAAACCATTTGAGCTATAGCTACTGAGCTACTAACAGGTGCCATGATAAACTGACAATTTTTCATAATGCACTATTCACCTGTCACAGGTCATAAAGTTACACGTATATGCCCATAAGGTTTAAAAATAGTAAAGAAATAAAGTGGACTAAGATTAAGTCTGATTGCATCCACACTGCAACAAAAGAAAGCAGCAGCCACAGAAGGAAGTGAGATGGTGAGAAAGTAGGCCAGCAATATGCAAATGTATCTGAGTTGGGACAGTTCACACTCAGCCTCTTTTATCAATGTCTCAAATTAGCTACAACGATTCATGTCCATAAACAAGCAATGAAAATACTTCTATTTACACAAATGCATGTAGTCCAAACATGTTCAGATTGTGACCTTGCATCTAATCTTATCCTTTATCTCGTCAATATTCTACTTTCACACTGGGGATTTTTGCCTGAGCACAGTAAAACAGCAAAGGCCATATTACTGACTATTAAAACACTGACCTGAATACTTTCTACTTTATTTTCTCTTGTTCCTTGTGATGTATTAAGTTCAGAAGTACAGATCCAGGTTGGCAATTGAATTGAATACTCTCTTCAATAATGCATGGTGTGATGTGTTACTTCTTCATCTTACAGCCATTTTCTTTGGTCACTTGGGTGTTCCATGAATGTCTATATCCATTGTTAAAGCGCTCATATTACTCTATTTTTTATCTGTTATAATGTTTCCTCATCACAAACATACCTATAGTTGTGCTTTGTTTCATTCGCACATGTTTAACACACAAACCCTAAATATTTAGGCTTTCTTCTCTCAAACAGAGATGTCATGCTCCACTGTGTTTTTAAACTTAACTTAAACTTAAACTCCATACACCTTCACTTGGATGATTTCAGCTCTGGAATTGCCTTTCGCTTCTGAAGTAAAGGTAAAATGCAGCTGTTAATTTGAAAACTACCGCTTCATGACATCACAAGGTGGAACAGAGCATTTTGAGATTTAGAGATGTAGACAGACTGATAATAAAGAATTAATAAAGAATTACTCAAACGCGTGTGAATGAAACAAAACACAGCTCTGGGTATGTTTTTGATGAGGTAACAGCATTATAACATTTAAGAGTCAGTTTGGCGTAATATAGGACCTTTAAGTACATTTATACAAAAACATGACATTGATGCATGAAGTGAAATTATTCATATTTTGACTGTTCTCTGTCACACCACCACTCTGTTAAGTTTCTAGTTCACTGTCTTGTAATGTTAGTAATTTGTTAGTACCTTTTCCCATTGATATTCATTTCTTTTTACAGTTCTTCATAAGCAGCCCAGAGAAGTGTGCCTCTGCCTTTTAGAGTTGGGACGAATAGCAAGCAGGTATGGACATAAATGCATCATAAAAATGTATTTTAAATTACAGGTGTCTTAATATGTTTCTGTAAAAAGAAATTGAAACCAACCATTTTGAAAAGAAATGCAGCAACTTTTTTTTTTTTTACTAATTTTTCAGATCACCAGCTACAAATATTATTTCTATATTGTATTGCAGGTACAATGTGGAGCCTCCAGGACTCATAAAGTTGGAGAAAGAGATTGAACTAGAAGAGAAAGCACCTCTACCTCCTCCATCACCCGTGTCCCCATCTCAGCCCCTCCCACCATCCCCATCACTGTCACCTTCCCCCTCCCCAACCGCCTTCCCAACCCCGGCCAAAGTCACCTCCAGCAAGAAAAGCACAGGGAAACAGTTGGATGATGCAGTAAGTCTTTGAAATAAATTGTGGTTATGCTTTAATTACTGCTATCTGCTATGCATGTGTTTAAATGTAAGTTCATATTTTAGGTGCGGCACATTGCTGATGATCCTCCCTGCAAATGTCCCAACAAGTTCTGTGTGGAGAGACAGTCACAGGGCAGATATCGTGTTGGAGAGAAAATGCTCTTTATTCGGGTAATAATATATAGCAATATCATATATAAGCTATATATTAAAATATATTAAAATACATAAAAATATAAGCTAATATGTAGCTTTTCTGCAAATTATAGCAGCTGGATTTGTAAAAAAAAAAAATTTGGATCCATTTTCAATTACTCATTTTCAAAAGAGATGGCCTTGTATTCATAAGTTCTGGTCAGAATGAGAGTCCTTATTGTGTTTGGACTGTCTGCTGTGGTGATGGTATTTTAGTAATGACCATTTCAGATGAAAATAGTTGCACAGTATCAAATATACAGATATTTATTGGGAAATATCCTTGCTATATAAAACAGATGCTTGTTGGTGACCCTTACAGTAGCGCCCACAGTCTCTGAGTGAAGGTAAACATTATTGAAGAAAGTAAATGAAGAATAATGCAGATTACAGAAGAGACATTCATCCCCTTGGGACTGTGGTTACTTGGCAACACAGCACCAGTATTCACACCTCTAAAATGTGATTCATGCATACGGTATGCTTGAGGATGTTTAGCCACAGGGAGGAGGGTCTTCTGCTGTCGGCATGGTACACTCTACAAAATGGTGTATTGTAAATACAGAACAATATGACTCAGACTAATGATAAAATAATGTTAGGCTCATACAGTACATGTAGGCCTACTTTCACTGACTGAATATTTATCCTTTGTGTTGCTGAGCAACCAAGAACAAATGAAAAGCTTTTCATTTATATCAAGGCAGTGTATGGAGCACAGTCTAAAGTGACAAGTAAAGAATCATTTAAGTTGTAGGTAATTATGTTTTGCAATGCCCACAAATTATGCAGGGTTAAACAGTTTGTCTGCAATGTTAAGGTGCTTAAATTAAAATTCCACAGATAAGATCCCTCCTGGTGTACTAAAAAGGCACCAAACCAAAAAGGTGTAACTACTGCTGTGTCTGTGTAGGGGACAGGACAAATTATAGACCTCCCCTCACAACACAGTGCCATAAATGAAGCTTTTGTACCTGGACCAGCTTTATGTTGTGTGGCAGAGGTGCTGTCCCAGCCAGACCCAGAGGCTGTTGTCCATTCACACTCTCTGTAAAGGAGGTCCCCTCCAACATGGGCCGGTCCCAGAGCTGTGTGATTGAAACCCCTCTACATCACAGCAGACCATTACCTCCACAGTCACAGTGCCCCAAGGCCCACAGCAGCTGATTGGAGGTGCTGCTGCCACTGGCCTGTAGATTGATTTTGTTAAGAGGCTTATAAATGTTGTATGTTATGCTGCTGCAGGGCAAGAAACCTCATATTGGGTCAATCTCAGGAGCTACTTCACCCTTTTAAAAGTCAAACTTAGATTTTCATTTTCAATGTAGCTTTGTCTCTCTTCGTTGAACCCCAGTACAGTAGTGCAGCTTCTTGAGGTATTCTGTTGTTGATGGGTTAAAAGTTAATAAGTGAGGAAAACATGCTTTATGGTCACTGCCTCTGAGAAATGTAAATGACTTCCTGTCTTTGCAAGACAATTTTTTCATTCTATAAAAATATATATATTGTTAATGAATGATCAAATCAAGTTATAGTCTAGATTCAACGTAACAACCTTTCCCAGAAATCAACCTTTTGTTTGCCCTTAAAGTGGTCAGAAAAATGTGGCCACATTAGTTCAGGGGCCGGACATCAAAGCCTTCTTAAGTGTTCATTCTGGTTCAAAAGTCCATTAGGGAAATGACATAAAACTCTTAAGAGGGACTTTTGACACACATCAGCACAAGTGCTGGTGTAATTCTTTGGTGTCTTTTCCTTGCTCTTTGCAGATGCTACACAATAAGCATGTGATGGTGCGTGTGGGTGGAGGCTGGGAGACCTTTGAGAGCTATCTGCTAAAGCATGATCCGTGCCGCATGCTGCAGATCTCCAGAGTGGAGTCAAAGACTTCACTCACTGCCAGCAAGTCACCCAGCATCAAGGACCTGAGCCCGGATAGCTACCTGGTGGTGGCAGCAAACTATAAAGGCAAAAAATGAGAATCTGCAGGAACTGGTCTAGGCAAAAGAATTTCTCAAATAGACTTTCAAGTGTGATATATCCTTGTGTTAAGTTTAATTTTTACTTTGTAGTGTGAACAGTTCAGAAAAGATTAATTTTTGTAATTTGTTCTTGTTATTTTTTCTCTTCTTTTCAACATTATACCAGTTGTATAATTTTTTTTTGTTTTGTTTTGTTTTGTTAAAGAGCCTTGTGGAGTAAGTAAGTTGCAAACAAGTGACTTGCTCGTGCGCTGTAAATATACTAATTAGACAAGTCTATGAATTTATGGGTTATCATGCAATTGAGATTCTTTAATTATTATTTTTGAATTGCAACGATGACAATCATCTTTTTAACCTTGCAGTTTTCATCCAGGTTACCGAAGTCCTTTCTCTAATTTCTTGTACATTACTGCCCTCTAGTGGCGGCCAATGATCTCGATTTACAACAGAACATACTTATACTGTACAAGATTGTATATTTTATTGAAAACTCTTGAGACTGGAAGCCAAATCTTACATATTAATAAATTCCTCTGGCAATTATGATTAAGTAAACTGTAATCTGAATCAATACATTTTAGTTATTTTTTCTTGCAACACTTTATATTCAGTGTTGCTTTAAAAACAATCATACACAGTAGCAGAAATGTTCTTTATTGCAGCATATCTTCAGTATTACAAAATTGGCAAGAGCACCAGAAGCTTTCAAGGATCGAGTGATGGCTGTAAGCCAAACAGGCAAGTTTTTTGTACTAAATACTAATAATAATGTTAACATCTGTCAAATTGTATCTGCATTTATCATCATAATAAAGCAGGGATACATACATTGTCTGTTAAGCATACGTTATAAAGGGTTTCAAACAGTATGAAAATCTCATTGAGGGTGCAGTGCCAGAGGCCAGCAGAAAGTGCAGCAAGTAGATCTCCTTCAGTTATAGTGGCTTGACTTTCAGCATTCTCCACAGCAGTAACACACTGTTGCAGACTGTGCTTACCAAAAGCATCTCCACTGATAAATAACCTCAAATTTGTGATGTTATAAATGACTCAAATGTTGTAAACATAAGTAGCGTCTGTAGTAGTGTAATAGTTTAGTGTTGAGAGCTCTATATGGGCAATGCGTGTAAGGAAAGTAAACAAAACAGATTATGTCTCTTCCTTCATCAAAAGAAAAAAATTGTATGTATGTATTGGCAACAGGGTAAAAATGTCAACTGCTTTTCATTGTGCAAATCATCAGTCGATCAGTGTCAAGAAATATAGTGAAAAAAATTAAATAGTTAAATTACAATTTGTAACATAACCAGGATTTTCTTTCTTCATCTTCAAGTTGGGTTGCAGCATTACACCATTTTGGAATTTCAGAATGGAAGATTTTCATCCGACTTGCCACTGAAAAATTATATTATATTAGATTAATTGATATTAAAGGTCTCCGAGTACATAATTTATGTGGGTAGACAATTGTTAATACAAATTGTAGGATTAAACTGGATTCAGAACAATCACAACATTACCTTTAGCCCACCGCCTCCGGAGACTGATGTGGTCATCTCCTGTTTTTCCATCTCCTCTTGTTTTTTTCTTTTCCTTTCAACTTCTTCTGGATTTTTAACACCCCTGTATGCGGTCTGAAAAATAACAAGAAGGATAATAATTAATAATTGCATAAACAACAAACATTAAAGAAAAATAGCCAAGTAAACGAAGCATAGATGTGAGCAGAGGAGTGAAACTCATCTTGTTGCTGTGCACATTAGTGAAGCAGCACTGGACAACTCCTCATATTAATTAAAATGTGATCTGTGTGTGAATCCATTCCAACTGTGAAGCTTAGTATTGTGGTTGGGTAAGATCATGTGACAGCAGGCAATGTGGTCAATTTTAAGAAAAGAGAAAGAATATTTTATTGTGAGCCACGCCGTCACCTACTTACCTCTGTGCCACTTTTGTCTTGTTCTTACGTATTTTCAAGTGTCTCCTCTGTACAGTAAAAATGACCCATGAAGGTTCTCTAACGACTGGAACTATCATTATGAAAGTGTGCATACCCAATTTACTAAATAATAAGGCTATTATAATAAACTATATTACAGTTATTATTTTTATCAAAATTAAGACTTTCTACATGTTTAATGTTACGTTATAATACAAAAACAATAACAGATAAATTACACTGTAGGCATAGGATACTTACTTGATTATGCACAGAAACATTATATACTTTATATACTTTTTTAATTGCGCATTTTCGTACATATATGGGCATATGTGATTGTGGAAGATGAACTGTAGGACAAAATAGTTTTGTAGCCACGCCCCTTGAAATCTTGCGTTCAAAGCTTTTACATTAAAACTCTGTGGTGCCATAAAATGTATTTGGTTGATTTTCACAATCTGAACTTGTAATTAACCCACCTCCTTCTGTCGCTTTTCAGCAGCTTCTGCTAACTGTCTTCTCCTTGTCTCCTGTTAAAAACACAAACCCTTTAGGACGTCAATACAGCGTAATGGTGAAAGGCCTGTCAGAAATACTTTACACTCCATTTACATTTAACTGTTACATAGATTAAAATCAAGATAAATATTAGAAACCCGGGTCTAGTAGAAATTGCACTTTCTCTTTAACACTATCCCGCGTTTGTTTTTACATTCAACATCGGCTACAAAGTTTTGTTAATAAAAACGTTATAGTCTACTTACGGGATCTGGTGTTTCTACAACGTCGTCCGCCGCGCCTCCAAAGCACGGTAAACACATTCCCATCTTTCTGTGTTCCGCAGACCACAAAAGGCAACGCTGAACAATGTTATAATGGGTCCCTTAAATTTAGCTATCAGCTAGTTATTAGCGGCGGTAACCTTTAAGGCTGTAGCGCTGATAAAAAAGGCAGATACTCCCCGGCTTTGGGCTCGTATGGAATTAGGCACTTGTACCGTTAGCAACAGCTAACGTTAGCAACCCAAATGCAGGCGCCAGTTCTCTCTGGATAAAAGCATCGACAATCTAGACAAATAACTATGGGAATTAATGTTTCCACTACCTCTTGTTTAGGCGCAACTTCAGTAGCTCATTTAAATTATTTTACGTCTAATATTAGTTATTAGGTTGTTATGGTCAGAGGTCCGTTTGCAGAATCTTGCAGTGAGGTATGTTCAAGAACACAATTATATTTATTTTTTTCAACAATAAATCATATCTACACATGAGCCTACGTATGTAACAGGACTCGAGGTGAAGTACAGTATGTTGTAAATGAATATGTTATAGCCATGGCATAGCCAAAGCTGTTGGCCAATCACTTTTGCATTATTGGTCTATTTTACTCTTGAATGCAACTCTGTGAAGCATTAAATTTGAATATAAATGGTCCAACAGCACCACCATCTGGACAAACCAAGGACAGAACAACATTCTCCCTACCCCAGGCTTAATTATACATGCAGCCTACAAGTATTTGTAGTTAAATAAACCATAGCCTTTAGAATTATGTTTAGAAACCTTTATTTAATCCTGAGGGGCACAGATTGCAGCATTAAAGACCACACACAGAGCAGTTCACACAGGTCAGATGCTCGCACAATATGGGCAACAGAGCTAAGCATAAGTGCAAATGATAAATAAAATGCAACAGTGGTGCAGGTTTTGGTGATACAAAACAGATCAACAACAATAAAAACAAGATAAAATTAAAAAACACTCGGCTATGCCTTATCACATCTCTGTGTGTAGGATACAAATGGCTTAGGGAATAAAGGAATTAAAATCTGTTTTCCTGCTGGGGACAAGGTAGCGTGTCCCAGAGGAGACTGCCAAAGATTCATTTGACCTTCTGGAGCACCAGAAACCTCCATAAAGAGTTAAGGCTGGGCATCTGCACAGGTTTTTACAATGTTGTTTAGGCTGTTTTTGTCTTTGATAAACCATAAAACCAAAAGGTAAGAGAAAAGGTTAAAAGACTCTCAAAAAAGAAAAATAAAAAGCACACAGGATTGGTTTTGAGACATTAAGTATGTCACTTATTGCCTCTAATAATAAAAATAAAATTACTTCTATTTATAATGCAATACACATATTATATAATTTTATTCCTTAGCTTGTTTTAGAGGATGGGGGACCAGCACATTCTTCTCTATCACTACAATGGGAAACACTGTATATTCCATAGGCTGCTGACTGTAGGTTGCTTTGTACATTATCTTGTTTCTGAGGTCTTAATTTAGTTCAGTGGTGTATAACTGACTCAAATTTGTAAAATCAAACATTGGAATAATCTTTTTCTTTTTCTTTTGCTTTAGACCAGGAGTCTACCAAAGCTTGGAATCTATTCTGCTGCAGTGCATGTGAGGTGGGTCAATGTAGGTCAGTTTTTTAATACATAGATGGTTAAATTGTTAAAACACAACAAACTAAATATTATTAGTCAAACATAAATCAAAATTGAAAATAGTCTACAACATACAATGATGACTGGTGTGTCAAATCCCTGTGTGGTGTGAATGACTGGGGTCCCCTACAGCAGTTCTGTCTGGTCAATACAGTGTCCAATCAATACAGAGTTTAATGTTGTGGCGTGCTACGTCTGACAAAACTCCACCCATTCATCTTCTCCGCACCGCCCGGCTTTTTCACAGCTCAGCGTGTAGCAGCAGTGAGGGGATGGCAGACACATGAAACTGCTTATCCTTCTGTAGCATTGTAAGTTTAGAAGAAGAGTCTATTCATGGGGGATTTGGACTAAATGACAGGAGCAAACTATGGATACCACAGCCTCGCAGGCTCTGGGCAGCTCTTCAGGTATGGATCATGGATAACTTTTAAAACCTGTCAAGTTTTACTATAGAGAGGTTTCTTAATAATGAGATGATGTTTATTGAAGTAGTTAATGTGTTACTTGGGGCTAATGCTGATTATGTAATATTCTTTGACTGAAATACTAAACTGATGTATAACTATTAACTATAACAAACCAATAGCTACAATAGCTTTAGAAGAATTCAATTCATTGAAATTATTGTGACTATTTACTAAAATAAAAGTAACTGTAATCCTATTTTGACTTCTGAAATACACTTTATTTGTAAATATTCTCTATCTTGAAATCTTCACTCAACATATTTCAGCCTTTTATTTGGTTATGAATTAATGTATTTTTAAAATCTCAATTTACAATATAGAAAATAGAAATATTGACTTTTACTCGTCAACTAAAAAATAAAATAATAATAAACTAATTCACTAGCTTACTAGTTGATTACTAAAATGATCTTTAGTTGCAGCACTACTTGTTATTAATACTGATTACTGGAGGAATAAAATAAAATTAACACTGACCAGTTCCATCTGTGTAAGCTAATAGAAGTTCCAAGAGATATCATCTTATTAGCACAACAGTTTCTCTAGTAATTAGCATTTATCTAATCCTCCTCCATGCATCCACAACCTACAGAAAATCATGTGCAAAGAGCCAGTGAAAACCCAGGCATCACACAGTTAAATAAGCTATCCAGTACAATACAATATATGAATGTTGTTGCTTTTATTAGCAGCCTCAGATCATCGCTGCCCCAGGCCAAGATGGAAATGGCAAAATGATGGTGATGTCCTGTAATTTAATAGGGCTTTTTTAATGTGTTGATCCATGTGCACAAATGTTCAGTGGTGTGAGGAGAAGTCAAGGCCTTTACAGCAATCGTTCAGTTAGCATTATTTTTGCTTATGCAGTTCCCAGTGAACTTTGCCCCAAGATTGTTTATGAAGAGAGGAGGATATCCAAGAATGTTTACTTCTGTATGATTGTAAAGAGTTAATTTAAGTATTAGGCCACCTGCAAGTAGTAAACTTGTATACATGTTATGAGAAGGATAATCAACCATATCAAGTATTTTATTTTAATATATTAAGTTGCAGTGGCGCAAGGAAAAGACCCAAGAAAAATTGAATAAGAAATTATAAGTGGAGTTTCTGGCCTTGTCACTTTCTGTATTTTAATATTAAGGATGGACTGATCCAGCTTTTTTAGTTCTGATACCGATTTTGATACTATATTTAAGTATCTGCTGATAGCCGATATCAACCGATACCAGCGTAGACACTGGAAACATCATTTATTTCTTTTAAACAAAAATTAAATAAGACAAAACTGATCCAAATGTGATATGTAGCTGTTACGTATGTCTCAAGTAACAACAAAACAACTATAAATAAAAATTAAAACCTTAAGAGACGTTCTGGTCTGACTATGACCAGTAAATACAGTGGAGGAAATGAGTATTTGATCCCTTGCTGATTTTGTAGGTTTGCCCACTGACAAAGAAATGAACAGTATAATTTTAATGGTAGGTTTATTTTTACATTAAGAGACAGAATATCAAAAAGAAAATCCAGAAAATAACTTTAAAGAAAATATATAAACTGATTTGCATTTCATTGAGTGAAATAAGTATTTGAACCCTCCAGCCAAAAAAGACTTAGTACTTGGTGGCAAAACCCTTGTTTGCAGCACAGAGGTCAGACGTTTCTTGTAGTTGATGACCAGGTTTGAGCACATATCAGAAATTTTGGTCCATTCTTCTTTACAGATCATCTCTAAATCACTGAGGTTTTGTGGCTGTCACTTGGCAACTCGGAGCTTCAGCTCCCTCCATAGGTTTTCTATAGAATTAAGGTCCGGACACTGGCCGGGCCACTCCATGATGTTAATGTGCTTCTTCTTGAGCCAGTCCTTCGTTGCTTTGGCTGTATGTTTTGGGTCATTGTCGTGTTGGAAGACCCATCCACGACCCATTTTCAGTTTCCTGGCAGAGCGAAGGAGTTTGTCACTCAGGATTTTAACGGTACATGACTCCGTCTATCCTCCCGTTGACGCGGTGAAGTTGTCCTGTGCCCTTGACAGAAAAACACGCTCAAAGCATAATGTTTCCACCTCTCTGCTTAACGGTGGGGATGGTGTTCTTGGGGTCATAGGCAGCATTTCTCTTCCTCCAAACATGGCGATTTTGGTCTCATCTGACCACGGGACCTTCTCCCAATCACTCTCTAAATCATTCAGGTTCATTGGCAAACTTCTGGCGGGCCTGCACATGTGCCTTCTTAAGCAGGGGGACCATGCGAGCACTGCAGGATTTTAATCCATTGTGGCATAAAGTGTTACCAGTGGTTTTCTTAGTGACTGTGGTCCCAGGTGCTTGAGATCATTGACTAGCTCCTCCTGTGTAGTTCTAGGCTGATTTCTCACTGTTCTCATGATCACTGAAACCTCACAAGGTCAGATCTTGTGTGGAGCCCCAGACTGAGGTTAATTGATGGTAATTTTGTATTTCTTAAATTTTTGAACAATTGCACCAACAATTGTCTCATTAACACTGAGCTTCTTGCTTTGGTTTTGTAGCCCATTCCAGCCTTGTGCAGGTCTACAGTCTTGTCCCTGACGTCCTTTGACAGCTCTTTGGTCTTTCCCATGTTGGAAAGTTTGGAGTCTGATGGATTGACTGATTCTGTGGACAAGGGTCCTTTTATTAAAACAGGCGTCTAATTCAGGTGACAAGTTGATTAGGAGTGTCTAACTGGTCTGTGGGAGCCAGAACTCTTAATGGTTGGAGGGAATCAAACACTTATTTCACACAATGAAATGCAAATCAATTAATATATTTTCTATAATGTGATTTTCTGGATTTTCTTTTTGATATTTTGTCTCGCAATGTTAAAATAAACCTATCATTAAAATTATAGACTGTTCATTTCTTTGTCAGTGGGCAAACCTACAAAATCCGCAAATACTTATTTCCTGCACTGTAGTCTTATTACATCAATTTGTATGTCCAACCAGGGTATTTGCTGAACTAGCACATTTTTCAGTATCGATGCCGAAATCCAATACCAGTATCGGATCGGTGCATCTCTATTTAATATCCCACATGCTTTTATCTTAAAGTAAAGGTAAAATATTCTCTAAGTTTTAAAATTAGATTTTATCAAGTAAGGCATCAATCATTTCTTCATTGTTATGATATTACAGACTTTGATTTTAAGGAAACCTCTCTCTGTTTCTAAATGACCTAATGCACTACGTTTAGTGTAGTGAGAGGTGCATAATACATGTTTGCTGCCAACACTTTATTGGCCTCTCTAGAAACCTTAATGTCTCTTTTATTCAGTTAACAATCAGCTGATGTTTAACTGTTGTCTAACCATATTACCTTTACTTCATAATCCTCACAAAGTGTTAACAAACATGTTTATTAAATTAGAATAGACTCCAAGTTAATATCAGTATATGGTGGAACACTGCTCATTAATGGTTAATGCAACACTTAACAGTCACTTTAGTATTGATGTGTATTTGTTTAAACAGGAAATACCTGCTCATTAATCGATCTACCTCAGAGCCGACTGCACTCAGCTGTAATGGACCACAGCATTAAATAAACTTTCCATGTTCATATTTTGTACTTTTAACTCATCAACACCATCATTCAATTGCATTAAACCTTAAAAGACACAGGGCTTTACTCTCAAAAGTTCACATAATACAAAATACAGTATATTAAAGGAGATTATGTAAAATGCCCTTTTATGAGCTTTTAACTATGTCTATGTCTATGTCTATGTCTATGCTGGTTTTCACTCATCATTTGATTGATCTGATACTTTAAACATGATTTCAACAAAATAAAGGTGTTTTCTTATATATTTATTTGTCAGATAATAATTTATGTGTATACATTAGAGCTTTGCTAGATAACAGTTATGGAAATCCCTCATGTTAATTCACAATTTCAACCAGGAAGTACAATTTTAAACTTAAAAAATTACCAAATTGGGAAAATGAGTATGAATTATCTCATAGGCACTTTTAAGTGTTTTTAGATCAATATTGAGGTTTACAATTAACAAAATGTAAAATATTGATCTACGCATGTTGTAGTCTAATGGATCATTCTGAAGGGAAAAAACATGTCTACCTGAAGTGACTGTATTATGCACATAGAGCTGAAATGAAATATACAAACATGTTCCATAAAAAAACTATTTATTTTATGTAGCATTTCCTGAGGTGCAAAAACCAAGAGTTAAAGGGACACTTCTCTGATAATTGTGACTCATGATGTTTGGATACAGTCCACAGCCCTGCAGCTCTGGCTTCTTTTAATCATGTTCAATGCACAAATTATATGCACCACAGCACAGTTTAAACCCATATTTATAGAAGGACATTCAGTTATTTAAAAAAAAAAAAGTGTCTATATGGCATTGCCTGTATTCCTATAATGTTGGAAAATATGTATGATACAGAAATAAATAGGAAGCTGAGTCATAACTTCAATCATCTTTAAGCATTTAATAGTCCAATTTTAACTTGAACTCCTTGTAATGCTTATTTGTTTTCTGTTTTCCAATGTCTATGAAATATTTAAGAATACCTGTGTTCTTTACAATTGAAATATAAATATAATTATTAATTATTAATTTGATTAGATGAAATGGATAGTTACAGAAAGTCATAGACTGTGTAGCTTCCCATTAGTGTCAAGTATCTGACTGTAAAAAGACATGCTTTTAACTATTTATGAGGGACATGAGAAGACGGTTATCAGTTCCAAAGAATCCAAATAAAGCAACACATTATAATCCAAAGAATATAATGTGTTGCTTTGTTTATGCCCAACATACACAATAAAGTTTGACATTTGTTTTAATAACAACACAATAGCTTGTTAATTTGCTGTCAGTACTGCTACTTATATTAGGACAAGGAATAATATGTGAAAATAATAAGCTATTTAATTTAAGTTAAGTGGCAACAACTGTCACATTTCTGAGGGCATTTGAAAAGGACTTTGATTGTCTTTGATCCCAGAGAAACAGAGAGCATGTAAACTACACCGTGCACACAATACTCTGCTTGTATTCACTTTTATATTACTCATTGTCATGTTGTTGAAACAGGATTTATTAGAGTTCAAGAACATTAACTATATCTGGCTTAATTTTGTTTATGTTTCCAGGATCATATCATCAGACCAGGTGCATATATGTGCCTTTGCTGGAGAGTGGAACCTCTTGTGGAGACATCAAACATGTCCAGAGCAGCGCCCGTCTCAGCCACTCGGTGTCATGGAGCAGTACCGCCAACAGCAGCGTCCAGTCTGCAGCCACAGAGTCATACAGCGAGCAGCACTCAGGCTAGTCACGCATTATACTTAACACTATCAGTAGTGTTTTATGGGATTTGATCATCCATGCCATTGTAACGAAAATATAAAGAGTGATTAGATGAAGAAGCAGCATTAGGATCATTCTGCGTTTGTTTCCCTCCTTTCAAAGCATCTGCAGTATTTAAAGTGCGTATGACAGATATTTATGATTCTCAAATTTTGACTTAATTTGTAAATATAAGTTATAGCTTTACACAAATTAAGAAGCAATTTGTGAAGAAAAGCTGAAAAACATGCTGTAAATTACAAGAAATTGAAACATACTGATGACATCACGCTAGGGAGTATTCAGTCCAAAAGTTTGGCACAATTTACACATAGAAAACACATTTTTCTGATACTTTAAACATGATTTCAACAAAATATAGGTATTTTCTTATATTTGCAATTGTCAGATAATAATTTCTATGTACAGTAGTGGAGTTTTGCTAGGTAACGGTATAATTTCTTAATGTGATGACACGATTTCCAACTAGGAAGTACAATTTTAAACCTAAAAAAATGGCCAAATTGGGAAAATGAGTGTGAATGTTTTTACAAAAATCTTTATTATAATGATCCTCACTGTATTGTAGTAAAGTGCCCATGACAGGTTAGACTCATTTTAAGTAAAACACTAAAGCTTTATAAGGTTCTTTTTAATATTATTCTCCACTCTGTCTATGCTTACAGCATCGCACTTTCGAAGTAATTTTTCCATATAGAAAGCTGCCTTATTGCTATTCCTTAAAGTTTAATCTCTCTGACCTTGAATGTATCTTGCTGTTGCGCTTGTTTTAACCTTTTAATTAGCAAGTTAACCACCAGATGGCAGTATATTATTGAACTAAGTGCGCGCTCTCTCTGCAGCGCTACCATCTGACCTATATTATCAGGCTGGACTTGAAAAAATTAAGAAAAAAAAACCTGGCTGTATCTGTGTTTATGTGAGCGGATTGTGTATTATTTATAAGTATAGTTAAATAAAGTAATAGTCTAGGCTGAAGTTTGGTGCACTTGGCCTTGTCTCGATCCTCCAATAAAACCCTTGGAGCGTTGGGAGAAGGAGAGCCACAAAGCAGATGGTATTTGCATCCTCGACAGATGCCAGACTGCTCCCCAGTAGTCCATCCCATGCAGATATTGATAGAAGGGAACTGGACCACGACCCAAATATTGTGACTAAAGGACGCGGAAACTGGCCACATTATAGTAGTCAGACTCTGCAGACAGAGAAATCATAATCATTTGTATAAACAGTTCTGCTGACCTGACTGCATGACCTCCAACACAACTGACCAAGGGAGAACTGGCAGCGTAGTAATAAAAGCAAGTGAGATTGTAATGGATAATGTTTATAATAAGTGATTTTATTTACAATTTATGAGCTTAATTTCCCCTTATATTAATCAAGCACAATTTTGATTTGATTTAGTTTTATTTTCACAAATCAATCTTATTCACAAACATAAACAATACTGGCTTTTAGTCAGTGCCATTTAACACAAAAAACAGCTGCAGACGTCTTGATGAAAAAGAATCCAACATATAGGCCTATATGTTGGCCTAATGATCAATTCTTGATTTACATTAAAATTTAATTAAATTGCACTGCCCTCCTATTCATGAACTTTAATTCAAATGCAATACAGAGATCTACGATGTGTTGATCATCTGAGATTATGTAGCTAAATTAAAGCCCTTTTTGTTCCAATGGATACCTTTTAATATTATTTAGTTGAACTTTAGAACTAAATGGAATTAAAGGCTATTAAGCAGAAGGTACTGAAGTAGAAAATTAAAATTACATTCTGCTTGTCACCTGTCTTATGTAACATCTTTACTTTTTCTGCTACATACAGCACTGGTCTTTCTCACTGCATCTGAGTCAGATTATTGTCCATGTTGAAATAACAGTATTTGAACAGTTGTTCAGACTAAGATCTATAGCAACAACACCATTCATCCCAAACAAAGTATTGTTATCTCATGGCAAAAGGAGAAACTCAATTTGTCAACTGGACAGAGTTTATTTGGTCGTTCTACAGTTCTATTGTTATCTCAGTACCTCAGAACTTTGGATGTTTTTGAATTGAATGATCTTCTGTGAAAACTTGACAGCTTGCCGCTCTAGATATGTAGCCGACAGTGTAAAATGTTGTTAGCACATAGTTAAATAAATATCTGCATAAGAAATGAACAGTGCACAGGTCCAACTTTGATCATGAAGTAACTTTAGAAGAAGCGGCCAAATATTTAACTCTGAAACGCCCACATACAAAGCTGTTCCACTCAGTGATTCATGGTTTTCTCCTCACTGCAGATCCAGAAGTCCAGAACAGCTGAGCGAGCCCTGGACTGTGCAGATGTGAACTGCACTATTGATTGTTTGAAGTATTTCTCACAGCCTCATGGTGTCAAATGCTAAACAATGGCACACTCCAGTAAAAAATCAAAGCATGATAATTTTGGTTGCAACACTTTTAGCATGTTTTTGATGAAGATGTATCCTAATAAGAAGTAGAATTTTAATTACAGTTTTAGGCTGAAAACATTTTTATTAAGTCCACAGTGTGAATGTAATGTTTAAAGGGCGCTGTACATTGCAAGATAGATGTTGCCATTTTATAATAACACATGCTCCAGGGAAGTGCAGTGGCTTTGGTGCAGCATACCGCCACCAGAGTGTGACCGACCGGGCAGTCAAAGAATAATGCACTGGACTCGTGATTTGCTTTGCTTTGGAAAGCGCAATCTGAATCCCAACCCACTATAAGGGGGGACCAGTGAAGAACAATCAGTAGAGGCTGGTGGGCTATATTTCCTTTAAAAACCTACATAAAGAAACGTATTTTGCAGTTTTCTCACAACATATTATTCCACGTTCTGAGCGTTTAGTTGATTTTGTTGGCTGTTTTATCTAATCAACTTAAAACTGACCCTGACGAACTGTGTCCCATTTGGAAAACGCGCAACTCGGCTGCGTATTTTCAGTCCACCAGTGATGTGTGGTGGTTTAGCCTAGTTATGGTGTAAAGCTTTTTAAAACTCCCATAGTTATTGATGATGTGTTTGAAAGTTATAAAATCGCAAGACTGGTGGTGAGGTCAATATTGCCATTTAAAGTATTGCATATGTGTGTGGAGCGAGCTCATTTTTGCGCATCTTATTTGAAATCAGTTAATCAGGACGGGAGCGGGACGTGTCCATCTCAGGACCTCCCCTGCCGCTCCGTCGCCATGACAACAGCCGTGGATGGCGCTGGAGGAGGCGCGAGAGAGGAGAGGAGCGCGAGACAGGTGTTGCTGGCGTTTGCGCATCATTGCCAGTGATCGCGTTTGGCAGGATGGGAACCGCGGAAACACCAACGCAAACTCACCATAGATCCTCATGTTTTCTGAAATTTGCCTTGACGGACTACGGGATTTAATTAGCGACCAGGAGGCAGCAAGTCAACGTCGCAATGGTGCACCACTCGGGCTCCATTCAGTCCTTCAAGCAGCAGAAAGGTCGGTATAGGAGAGGACACGGAGTAAAGCAGTAGTTAGAGGAAGTGGTGGAAGTGCGAGTGCGTGCCATAGAGACTTGTTTTTGTTGACTTGTTTGGGATGAATGCACTCTGAGGTGTCGGTGTGCCGTGGCCAAAGTGTGACGCACGAGTTGGAGTTCCGAGCCTGTTATACATTCTTTATGAATATTACAGTTTTACAGTAAGAGTGTGGACTGCAATCAAAGCTATTTACGCAGATAATAGGCATAATTTAAAAAAACAAAACAAATAAATAATAATAGAATAGCCTACACTTATGCACAAGTTTAAACAAGGCGTGCACCAACATGCTTCTTTCATAATACATCTGTGGGACAGAAGTGACAGCATTTTGCGTAAAGATTCTGTCAGTTGCTCATCACATAGGCTATTACCAAAAGCATCCCAGCATGATGTAAGCCTATTTATTGGGAGAACCTGGATATTTTAATACAGGAGATAATCATTACACGTAAAGGTTTGTGAAGAAAAAACACAAGAAAGAAAAAGACACACATTTCCCTAATCTTTAAGAGTCTAGACAACATGCTATTTACAGTGCCTTTTAAGCTTGTGGATTGTTGCCTATACCATTGCGCAAATCTAATCTGTGTTGTTCATTGCAGTAACTTGAATCTCTGAAGCCAATAGAAAAGACACTACAATAAACATTAAGTCCACTTCACTTAATGTCTATGTTATATAATGTATAGGCTATAGTAACATGGCTTTCTCGTCAGCCTGTGTCTTATTTGAAGCCTAAATTACACTGGACAAATGCCCACTATTGATTGAAGTCCTGCTCCGCAACATTAGTGCTTCTTTAACACTTTACATTATTTATGTGGCGACTCTCTATATTTAGCTGGAGAAAAAAGTGGTGGTTGAAAACAATGATATGGCTGTCCTCAGAGGAGACACAGTGCTCCTCAATGGGTAAACTAACATGTTTTACAGTACTGAAAAGACATGTTTTACTTAACTGATCAGGGCATAATGTGCAGTATCTCTTAAACATTACTTGATCAGATGATAGTAAATGGGCCTGCCCTTCATATTCATATAGTTATCTTGCTATGACTCATTACTTATCTTTTCTGAAATTTGACTAACAACACAGCAAAATAAATATAAATAAAAATAAAAAACTGAAACTGGCAATAAGTTGTAAGTTGCCAAGTTGTGGTGAATTGCAATTATAAGGCAAGAAAGATCATTTTCAGCATGCATATTTCATATTTGAAATGGCATTCTCAATGTTAGGCATTATGATGGAATAATTATTCTGGTAACTTACTATTGCCATATTCTTCTTTTGAACAATTCTGTCTGGTTTCTGTTGCCACAGCAAATCAAATCACTTGTACCGTCTGAAATTTTTAGTCCCTTTTCCAAAAGTTTTAAGTTGGATACACTTTCTGACCAAATTAGCTTGGATTACTTGGTTGTGAACTCTGTCACTAAAGATTTCTATTTGATTTAAAACCAAAATTAAAATAAAGGTTTGTATGTGTGCCTGTCCTCTCTCAGGGCTTTGCTGTTGTTTCTCTCCCTTGACGTGACCGTGTTAGTCAATTAAATAAATCACTGTATGAATGGCAACTGTGAATGTCCTTTTTCTAATTAACTAACAAGTGATTGCCCAGTGTATGTTATGTCATTCCCAAAGCAGCTAGACCCTGTATGACCTAGAGAGCATTCAAAATAAATAGATTGTAGCCTCTCGACAGGTGTAACTCGCCAGCACTTAGCCTCTTTTTATCCTCACAAAATCTCACAAGATTATTTTTTTCTTTCTTGTCCAGTTCCTACTCTCCAATAAAATACTAATCTTTTTGGGAGTGAGATTGGGCACACAACATGACTCCTTTCTTGTGCGAATCTTCTGATATTTTATTGTGTAACGCATATTCGACAGTGGGTAATTTACTGATTATGAATAATACAGTTAATATTGGTGGAAACATTAACTTTGTGGAGGGACTTACCGCTAGCTTTGAACTGACAGATTAGAAAGTGCAAATATATGTGTTTTGCCCAGGCTGATTTGTGTGTGTAAACCTCTTGTTGCACAGTCCTGAGCGGCCACCTGTCCCTGTTATGCAAACATACAGATGGTTTTAGAGATACTCGTGTCATTTACAGACAGGTTTTTGGGAGCGTCACTGCATCATCTGTGAATGTTTAAATGTATTTATTACACAATGTATTACCTTTATCTGAAATGACATATGAGTGATCCATTTTGTGTGTTTTTATTCATGTAATATAACATTTCTGGTGGAGGGTCTGTCACCTGTTGGGCTTCATGGAGATGTTATTGCTTTGTCTAGAAAACTTAAACTTATCTATCTCGAGGAGCACAACTGTATCACTATAGTACAGCACTATAGTACATTAAAGGTCAGATCTGTGGAGAGTCACCCCTATTCACAGAGAGAATTATTGTATTTTTGAACAATAAAAACACCTGTAATGAGTAAATTCTAGATTTTAATGTTTACCAATTAATGTCATACCATGGAACATTACAGGCAAAGCAGTAACATCTCTATGGAGACAAGCAGGTGACAGGCCCTCCGCCAGAAAAGTTGAGCAATGCACCTTTAAATATAATATAAAAGGAAATTTAGACCTCTACAAAGATTTATTAGTTTAACAGTTCATTTTTTCACTATGCTCAAATGTGGTTGACTTTTTGTACTTTCAACTCAATCTTTATATAAAAACTGATCACAATATTTACAATTACATTTTAAAAATTGTTTAGCCCTAGCTTGGAAGTTAAAAAGTCGCCAAGGATTTGAGCGCCTTGTGTGATCTTGCAGCTTTAACACTTTTGCAGTCTTTAAATAGTAGGAGCCTGTTTGGTTGCTAGGTTATAAGAAATATGCAGGGAGAAGTTCTGGCCAAGGTTAATCCATGGTTTGATTAAGCCTATACAAAGATTACAGTGATTCTGGGGTATTATAGAAACCTTTAACCTATCTGTGTAGAAAGTAGTGGGATATGTGTACCCAGATGCAGCTTTGTAAAGAAAATCCTGTGATGCAGAAGAAATGAAAAACAATCCAGGACAGAAGGAGAAAGTGATGTATTGAGATGTTTAAAATTATTGGATGATGCAATGGTCAGACTGTGCCAGGATTGTATAATAGTTTTCTGAAATGAGGGAAAAGGTGGCATCTGTTCAGAGGTGTGTTCATGGTCAGTCTGTGGGGCAAAGTTGCACGTAACAAAAACAGTATCCCGCCAGCCAGTCCAGTTCTGTCTTTTTGGCTCAGAAATGTAAAGATCCAATATTACGCACAATTGACTCTTGTAAGCTTTAAGACATGTTATAATGTTGGTACCTCATCAAAAACATACCCAGAGTTGTATTTTGCTTCATTCACACATGTTTGAATAATCTTTTATTATTAATATGTCTACATCTCCAAAGCTCATAATATTCTGTTCCACCCTGTAATGTCATGAAGCTGTAGTTTTCAAGTAAACAGCTACCTTTTATCTTTTGTTCAGTACAGATTGGCAATTCCCAAGTTGAAATTATTCTAATAATTATAGTGAAGGTGTATGGAGTTTAAAAAGACTGTAAAGCACTCCCTGTATTCCCATATGAAATCACAAGGTGGAACAGAGTGTTTTCTGTTTGTGAGAAAATCTCATTCTAGATAGGCAAGGTTTGTGTATTAAACTTGTGTGAATAAAACAAAACTCAACACCAGGTATGTCTGTGATGAGGAAGCAACATTATAACATAGATGAGAAAATAGCGTAAGATGGGCCCATTAAGCTTCAGTAATTTTGAGTTTTATTTTCTGTCCAGAGTCCAGCCATGTTATATTATCATGGTCGAGTATATTCTCACAGACTAAATCAGAGCTAAGGTCACCTGACACTGATCATGCATTAAGTGTAATTAGCAGCTTCACGTTTTAATTAGAAACATTTACTCCCAGGTCAAATCAATTGGAGGTTTCTGGAACAAAGTCGACCCTCATTAATTACAGTGGGCTTAATGTCAATACAGACACATGATGTTTTACTACAGTGAGGAGGCAAGTTATTCCCACACAAAAACAAAGATAAGCTTGGAGATAAAAAGAAAAGTAAGCTTCAATATAGGGCTGCAAGACTAATCTTAATGAAAGTGGAATTGCTTTTTAAACAGTTTGCAAATTAGAAAGTCCTCAGCTGTTTTGTTATTATAATTTTCAGTCATACCCCCTTGAGGTGCCTGATCTCATTTGATGTCAGTTAATCAGAGTAAGGCCTAGTAAGTACTGGGATTGGAAACCGCTGGGAGTAGGTGGTAGCAGTGGGGTAGAAGTGATGCATTGAACATTCTCCACCAAAGCAAAAGTTAGAGGAACAATTTCCACTCAGACTGTTATTGTGTCCTTAGGCAAGACACTTCACTCATCTTGCCTTTTAATGTGGTGTGTGTATGAGTGACAGAATCTTGGTTCTCAAACATAAATCATAAATCCAATCACTGTCACAAACTTGTATTACTTTTTTTCTATTATTAAATATTTTTTCCCAGTCCTTTTGACCATACTTTTTTGTCTCTATGGAATGAAAATATGTGTTCTGTATTTGATCCTTTTGTCAATCTTGATCTGGCAACCTGTCAGTAGCAATGGCAGACCGCAGTGCAGCTCCTGGGATACCTTCCTCAGATCTTGAGCCAAGATTGAAAGAGTCTAGGGATATGCAAGAGACAATGCTAATGGCTTTATTGTGGTTTCTCCTATGTAATAACTATAGCTCACTGGCTATGTTTACCACTTGTGGTTGTTTACAGTGAGGAGATTGTGAATTCAACACTGTATTGTTTGTAACAAATACATTATGTTGAATCTTCAGTGAGTGGGTGAATGTGAGTGAGAGTGCATGGTTGTGTCTGTGGGTGTGTAAATTTCATTGTCGCAACTACCAGGACTTTTGTCAAAAGTCTGGCCCATAGTAACTCAGATAGATTGGACTCACAACCCTCAATATTTCATCTATATAATGTGTACAGTAATATTCTGAATCTGAACTTGTATATATGATGTCTAATAAAATCCTTCATTTGTATTAAGTTTATTGCTCATGCTGACTCCTGAGGATTTAGCGTAGGTGCACTCTGGGAAATAGCCAGTTAGTCAGTGACAGACAAACACAGACGTCCATTTAGAATCACTCATTTGCCTAGTCACAGTTGCAGTCCATAGGGTAGAAGCTTTTAGTGTTTTGTCAACAAAACAATTACAATGTTGCTTAACAGAACAACACACATTTAAACATGTATTCCTTGATGGTATTTGTTAAAGTTGTTAAAGGAAAATTCTACTTTACACACTTTTCATGCTTCAACTTCAACTAATAGCACACCACTTGTTTTTACCATTACCATTATCCTCAACACCTACTATACACAAAAGTACCAGTGCTTTATATTACAAATAAAACATCAGAAATATCAGAAACATTGATTGAACATTTGCAATGAAAGTCAAACCCATGTGAAGCATAGTTTGTAACCTCAATGCCAAAATTTAAGGCTGACACTGGCGCCTGTGAGACGCTCTTTGTCACTTAACAGCAGAGTGGAATATTCAGTATCTTTTAACAAAGTCCCTCTCAACAGCAGTGAGTGAGTGGAGTGTGTTTATTCTTTGATTGTGCGCCAGGAAGAGGATGAAATCCACTAGAAATTGCTTGAAGAATGAAAGTGAAGCAGTTGGCCCTCCTCCAGTCCTGCTTCTGTGAGATAAACTAGTATAGATGTGCTATTGCAGTGATTTAGACTGGTTGACTTGTTTGCCTAGTTACTCGCAAAATAAAATAAAAATGATGTACGCTGTGACCCAAAAAGCCACAGGTCTTTCCCAGTAAAAGCTGCAGTGCTAGGATAAATAATTAAAGTTTTGAATGAGGCATGAGGGGAAACCGCACACTGACCTCAATTCACTTTGCTTCACTTTCTTAACTATACTATGTGTCATGATTATGTTGTCATGTTTTTAGGTTATCTTCTTTCGTTGTCTGACAGCTGGTAGCTTATCATTTAAAAAAAAAAAAAAAAAAAACTACAGTATTTTAAATCATGTTCCTCTTGTTGCTGCCATCTGTCACAAAAAAAATGGAAAGGAGCCACAACATCTCCTTGTGGTACTTTTGTTGCATTTTGAACAAAATGCATATATTGGTAAAATGAATGTTTGAAATTTAAGTTTCTCAAGTTTTACTGCTGTACTATAGTGATACTCTGAACTACAAACTATTACTTAGGAATAACTGTAATAATGGCTAAACAATAATTGACTAGACCAAAAGTGTTTTTGTCCCTCGCATTGCACAGAATGGTGCAGTGAAATCACAATAGACCCACAGACATATTCAAGCCTATGAATGATTCATCATTGGCTCAGCGACATTGGAGGATGGGTCAAATGCAGAGGAGCAAATTTCCCTGTGGGGAAAATAAAGTTTACCTTAAAGGAAAAAGGAGAGAATCTTAAAAATGCTAGCTAATTTATTATGATAAGAATACCAGTTCTGTCTGTATGCAAAAATATAATCTACTCTGCACAGGTGCTTTATTAAAATTGTACGTTTATGCAAAACTAGTTCATCTTTATTTAACAGAAAAATATTACCTGTGTCCCACAAGAGAAAACAAACCAAACAGTCATTTAAATGTAAATCCACATTTACAAAGCAGAGAATCTCTTAATCTGTCATCTCATTGACCGAGCTGGGGTTTAAACACTGATCCTGACCTTGCAGCAGTGAGTCCTGCTTCTATTGTCCCACAGAGAGTCTGGCTGTACACACAAGTTATGTTTTCTTTGTCTCAACATCCTAGACTTATCTGCGTTGTTGTTTTTTTTATTTGTTTTCTATCAGTGCTGCTCATATCATCTCTTTGTGCTTTATAACTTCACAACAGTCTGCACATGCTCACTAGCATGCACACAGGCCCCATGTAAATAGATGGGATTAACTTTCTCCTCATAAACCAATGTCAGCCAGAGTAAGATTAACGGTGGATTTTACATTTCAACAACCCTTTCTATGTCTAAGCCCACACAATGCAGTGAACAATGTGAATGCATATGTAACCCATTGGTGACTATTATCCATATCCATATTCCATATCCATGTTAGAATCTGCAGTTTTGTTAATGCTGAAATTTTCCATTGGAGTCATTCAACAGTGCATCGCTAGCCCAATTTGTCCTTCTATTTTAGACCATAGTCATTTGGGAATGGAGTGCCTTGCCACAACAGGCCTATTAGCTCTCCTGGCTCAGACGCACATATCATCCCAAACAAGCTGGTGCGCACTGGGTGCCATCGGGACTGTTTAACCTACCCTCAACCAAACACTGACCATTATTTTTGCTCAGATAAACCATATTCATAACTGGATGTCTCAGCTACTTTATGAACAAAATATAATCCCCAACAATGACAGCTGATCTATGGTGTGGATGGTTCAAAGTTAAAGTGTGTAGTACTGAACACATGGCAACACAATGAAATACTGTACATAAGAAGCAGGCATAGTGGTGTTCTGATCTAATAATATACAGTATGTCTGATTAGCAGAGGTGTGTACAATAGCCATAGTGTGTACTCAAGAGTAGTGTTACTTTAAAATATTATTACTTAAATAAAAGTAAACAGTATTTGGAGAAACTACTACTTGACTACTGTGTAAATTTGGGCATAAAATGCATTTAAATCTGATTTATGAGTTAATGTAACTATACAGACAAAACATTAAACAATGCACAGATTCTTTGTATTTCCAAAGAACAGATGCAAAAATACAAAAATAAACCATATCTGAAGGTGAGGCCCAAATGTTAAAATAATTTCATATTGCAACATAAAGCTTTTGTCACTTGTAGACCTGTAGACAGTGGGAAGTGTAACTATTATTAGTATTAGTAGTATTGTTACTTCATACAAAGTACATTTGAAACCTTTTCTACCTTCTACCTTCAAAGTAAAAATACTGACAATTTAATCAACAAGTTAATCAAGTAACAGAGAACTTTCCGTCTTTCATGATTTGTGTGTATAAGTTAACAGAAAACAGATCATTTATGCTTAGAGCTTGTTTTGCCATTCATAAAGCATGTCGCGATCAAGAAACAAAGGTCTGTCAATTCAAGCGTGAACATAGTGAGTTTTCTAAAATGTCAGTGCAGACGTAATCTCTGCGGTAAGCTTCACAACAGGCAGTTTAGTAATGACTGTATTTGTTGAAAACACACTCCCAAACAAGTGTGTGTGGTGCTCTGTTGACATAATGAACCAACTTTTACTACTGGGAAATAATGCTTGATATTAACAAGGAAGCAAATGGGCAATTTAATTAAAGCAGATGTATTCACTATTCACTGCTTTTTGTGGGCGTTATGTCTCAAAATTCTTTATTACATATTTTAATAATGTCTCTTGAGTAGCTAATTGCAGCTGATAGTCAAACCCATTGTCCCTTTAGTGGTTTACTGTTGTTTGTTTCCTAGTATTAATCAAAACCAACAGTGGAAGAATGTGTACAGTTTAAAGACACTAGTTCAGAATTGGACAAAGTAAGTGAGTTCAGCCTTCTCTTTGGCAGTGACAAGACGGAATAGAAATGAGTGCTTTAGAGGGACAGCTGATATCAGACGTTTTGGAGATAAAGTTATGGAAAGGCTTGTAGTTAATTATGGGGCTAATCAGAGTTGTTTGGATGTTAAGTATGGGGACATTATGGAGGTAGCTGGTGATAAAAAAGAAGATGAAGAGGTTAGTGCTAAAAAGATTCAAACCATACACCCAAAAAAGAATTGTTAAACACTACAATTTATATTTCGTATTTTATTTACAGCTATTAATGAACATTTAAAATGTAAATATGTAAAGATTATAGTCAATGTGGCTAATTTCCTGCAGCAGTCCCCAACAAACACACCCAAACCCCCAGTCCTCAATTTTTGGTCTGCATAAGAAAAGGTTGGGGATCGCTGATCAGGATCAGGATACAGGACAGGGAAACGTACAGCAACAATCACACAAAAGTAGATGTAACACTAGCCTACACACTATATATACAATTCATTTCCGACAATTCATTTGAAGGTGCTATTTCACCATACACAATATTGCCACTAAATCAGGACTAAACCCAAAACTAAACTTGGACTAGATCAAGACTTAACAAGGACATGAACAGGATCAAACCAGGTCCACATCAGGACTAAAATGGGCCAAATGTAGGACCAAATACAATGAGTGTGAACAGTGTCTCTTTATAGCAACTAGAACATAGTAAAACTTGTTGTAAGAGAATAATGCAGGTATGCCGAGAAACATTAAATGAGGGAAGATGCTTTGCTACCCCAGAAAAAAAAACAAAAAACAAAAAAAAAAACGCAAGGTAAATCTAAAGTGTTACCATTGCTCAAATACCTGTCATGTCTATAGGGCTGCACAGGAAGCACATAGTACGATTAGTGGCTCCCCCTGGCCTGCACACACAGCTTTAACTAGCTCCATTCGCTGCCTAAAGCATGGGGAAATCCCATAGAGATCAATATTGGAGAAAGAATGAGTTATGGCAGATCACCTCCGGGTGTGTGAATTATCAATGCGGTTATACGAAGGTCGAGGTTGGGGGTGAATAAGTAAGGCCCGTTTCAATTTTGAAGTGAAGGCCTTTGATTTCATGTATAGCTGTATCATGGAGAGAATGCTGATGTGAAGGTCAACTGTAACGCCTTTCTGCTCAACACTGGACGTCCATTATAGTTATTAACCTCTAGGTTTCTCTCTACAATTCACCGCTGATGTTAGCCTGCCCCAGCAATCGCCGTCTTATCTTCAAGTTCTATCATTTACCACTGTTTTAATACTGGCTAACCTTGAAAATGACCTCCATGGGTAAAAAACATCAGAGGAAATGGCTAATGAGTGCCTATAGCTATGACATGCTAGTTAGAGTTAGTAGTAATAGAGGAGTGCATTGCTGTATTTCATTTAAGAAAAAGTGCTTTGAAGATATGCAACGTTATCTATAATGAAAATAACTATAGAAACTGCAAAAATTGGACTAATTTAATGGTGCACATACTGTATGCAGTTTGTCTAGAGAAGGGTAAGCTACCTACGTTGCCTGGATAAGTTTAATGTCATACTGTGGAACATTCTTATCTACCTTTATGGAGGCAAGCAGGTGCTGCTACCAGGCCAAGTTACAGATTAGATCTATGGTGAGGCTGCTAACAATAAAAATGTATTTTAAACTATAAAAACACTTGTTATGAAATATATGTCTAATGGCATATTCCAGGCATAGTAATAACATCTCCATGGAGACTAGCAGAGCCCCATGAGACAAGTTACATGTAGTGCACCATTAATGAGAAATGTTTCTTCACTTTTAATGTTCATTTTTTAGTCTTTCATCTTTCATGTTATGCTTCATGTGATACCAAAATATTTAAAGGGCCCATATTAATTTCTGATCTATGTTATAATGTTGTTTTCCTCATCACAAACATGCCTGGAGTCTTGCTTTGTTTCATTCACATGTTTAACACACAAATCCTGTATATTTTGGCTGAGCTCTTCTTTCAAAAGGAAGCACTCTGTTCCTTGTGATGCCATGTGGTAATAATACTCCACTGTTTTTAAACTCCATACACCTTCACGAGAATCATTTGGATCATTTCAGCTCTGGAATTGCCCATCTTTACTGAACAAAAGGTAAAAGCTGTTAACTTGAAAACTACCACTGCATGACATCACAAGACTGAACAGAGCATTTTGAGCTTTGGAGAAGCAGACAGACTAATAATGCAGGATTACTCAAACATGTGAATGAAACAAAACACTGGGTCTCTTTTTGAGGAGATAACAACATTCTGACATGGCCAAAAGCTCACAAAAGTACATTTCGTATAATTTAGGACCTTTAAAGACTCATTTTAGCACATTTGGTATGTTGATGAATTACAGAAAAATGTATCTGGTTATTGTTTTTGAGATAATCCCATTTTGTTAACATATCACACAGCCCTCTTTGGGAGTAGCCCTGTTAAGCACTTCTTGGTGTACTGAGCTGTGTGATTGAATAGGAGGGGAGTGGTGGTAATGCACTCTGTATGAAGGACAAACATTGTCACTGTTGGTCCATTGAGGAACACACTGTTGATGGCCTGAAGTGCCCTCTTTTGCTGACACACCATAAAAAAAAACCTTTTCAAGAAAACTGCACCAGAGAAAAGATGTATTGATAAATAAACAGTTGGTAGATGCTTAATTCATTTCAATTCTGAGATACATGTAGGAAATGGGCAATTAGTGGCCAATTAGCTATGTTTACATGCACACCAATATCATTATCTGATTTCTGGAGTTATCAGATTATTCAAATGTCATGTAAACAGTTACATTAGATGTGAGTTGATTTCTTTGTAATTGTTCACAACTGTGCAGGTTTTGACAATGAAAATTATCCCAAAAAAAGGTAAACTGATGACAAATAAAAATATTGTTAAAGATTGAAAAAAAAAAAAAACTTTTACTTTGTTTTCCAAATACCACAGTTATTCTAAAAATCCAATAATTAACTGACAATTACTGGGTATTTTTGATTATCACATTTCTTTTGGGCATGTAAACACATAGCAATTAATCAGGTCTAATTATTGGGCTATCTGATTATTCTAGTTATCTGATTTTTACTAGTAATGTAAATGTGCCCACTGTCAACATGAAAACCTTGCTCTATGGAAATCAATGGAAATCAAGTTCTTTTTGTTGTTTCACTCCATTACAGCAGTGACTGTGTGTAGCCAAACATTGATGCTTGATTAGCCTTTTACAGCTTAGTGGCTGTCATTAAGCTAAACTATCGATGTTGTTGATGGGCATTGATGGGAAAAGGAATACATTGTTTTTTTGCTAAGTTGGGCAACTACTCATTACAATAGACTGGGCCTGATGTTTGTAACCTCGAAAGTACAGAAGATTATCTCATTTACATTTTATTAACTATTTACTTTATGTTTTAAATTAGTAGCTTAGTAATATATATCTGGGTCCACTGATTGTTCAAAACTGTAGAAGTGACTCGACACACGTCTTCATAATGGCATTTCACCGTAGCAAGCAGCAGATCATGTTTTATTGCTGAAAAAATGGTTATGTGACTTTTTTAACCCTACATGTATGACCCAGAGTCAGATTTCTTTTTAAATAATTGCATAACCATAAAGCAGTGAGTGGAGATAGGGGGTAGATGAAAACAGAACGTTTGTCAGCACTCAAGCCTTGAATGCAGGACAAAATGCGATTATTAATTAACTGAAATACACCTTTGAGGGAACACTGGTAGGGTTTAAAAGCTCAGAAAATACTATTTTACATAATACATCCCCTAATTTTAATTCTCAGCATTTATTGTTTTTTCTAGATCATCCTTTAAAGTTGCCCCTATGAATTCCTTCACTTCCTCTGGTCATTATTATAAAGCAAATCCAATATTCCCCTCCCTCTTAGTTCTCATCAGTAAACAGTGATTCTCCCTTGGTATTCACTGTTTATTTCCTCCATGTTTCCACTACAGGGATGCACACCAGCATCAGCGAGATCCTGAAGGAGAAGAGCCTGAAGCCGTCTCGCCGCAGCCTGCCCTGTCTGGTGCAGAGCCAGACTCATCCCATCAACCTCAACCACTTCCTGTCCGTGTCCCTTAGCCCCGAGCCCAAACCCGAGGGGGACACCTTGAGCCAGGGCTTCAGCACGTCCTGCAGCCTTCTCCCCCCACAGACAGGTACCACTGAGCACACGAGGGAGGCTGGGGTGGGGGGGCGCCATTTGAAAGGCATTGGCGCTGTTTCCTGCAGCCATTAACCCACAAGATTTATGAAGGGGCAGCTCAAAGGGAAGATTGCATTTATTATAAAGTAGAAATGCTTTATAGGGTCAACTTACCTCCAGCTTTACACATAATTGCTCTGATACTATGACGGTAAATTTGTCATAAAGTTGTATTTGTTGTGCATTTTGCTTATTCTTAGATAGGCTTAAATACATTGAAACTGTTGAACATTGTATAAAATGCACAATTTCGAATGTTCACAATAAAAATAAGTCCTTAGAAATGGGCAATTTGGACTGTTTCCATTAAGTCCCAGTCCAAAAACATCCAATTATGGCCTTTTCTAAAATGTAATGATAATCCATAAACCTTACAGCCCTTTTTATTTTGTTCCTGTAGAAGTAAATTATTAATTCTCAGGCAATATGAAATCATTTATTGACATTTTAATAATGATCAGTCAAAAATAGATCTGTTTAGATTTACTTCTCTGGACATTTTATTGAAAGAGAAACACAATTTAACGTGATTGGGATTTCAAATAAAAAGGTTATAACTGAGAATCCATTACCTATGGATTTATATTAATAAAACCAATCCTCATAGGCCAACACAGAATAAATCCAGAATAAATCCATTTTACATCTGGGAAAGGTATCATTAGTATTACCCAATTAAACTGTCAGAATGCACATAAACAGGCCAGTAAAGGGACCATGAATTTTACATGAGAGTAGACCTTTCCCCATACAAATAAAACATCCCTACATCCAATATACAGTAGCATGAATGTATCATCATAGTATGCTTCTTCTTCTTCTTTTTTTTTTTTTTTTTTTTTACACTTAAATAGCAACTACAGCTGTGTTTTAAAGGTCCTATATTGCACAAAATTGACTCCTGTGAGCTTTAAGCCATGTTAGAATGTTGTTTCCTCATCAAAAACATACCTGGAGTTGTGTTTTGTTTCATTCACACATGTTTGAGTAACCTTTATTGGTATTATTACTCTGTCTATATTGGCAAAGCTCAAAATGCCCTGTTCCACCTTGTGATGTCATGAAGTGGTAGATTACATTTAACAGCTACCTTTTACCATTAGTTCAGTAGAGATTGGGAATTTCACATCTGAAATCATCCAAATGATTATAGTGAAGATGTGTGGAACTTAAAAACACAGTGGAACACTTCCTGTATTACCAAATGACGTCACGTTTGCCTAAATATGCATGGTTTGTGTGTTAAACAAGTGTGAATGAAACAAAACACAACTCCAGGTATGTTTTTGATGAGAAAACAACATTATAACTTATATTTAAAAAAACAGCGTAATATAGGCCCTTTCAGTGTATTTTCTGCATCCTACAGCTCATACTTGAAGCTACACAGAGCAGAATTGGATAGTAGAAGTCACTGGTAGATCAGATTGATTGAGCACATTGTAATAACTAGGCTGTGGATTTGACATAGTGTGTGGCGAACACTATCAGGGAGGGAAGAATACATCAGCGCTGTGAAGAGAGGTTCGTTGGTGGTACGGGTCTTGTAATTATGTTGTAGAATATTTAGCAGCGCGTGACAGTGAAGCATCTATTTAAGTAACCTTGAAACGCCCTCCTCCCCTCTTCTGCCTCTGTTTTGGTTTGAACCACATGGTGTTAAAGTGGGCTGAGTGTGCAGTGAGATGCAGATGAAGCGACGTGCTGCAAACCAGTGGTATTTTTGTTGAAGGATCTCTCTAGATGATAAAAATAGTCTTTGAGCTACTTTCTAAGGAATTAAAAGGTATATGTGCTGACAGTTTTAAATGAGTTAAAGTAAAAGAAGAGGCTCAATGACAAAATATGATAAGGGAATTGTCACTAATAACAAAATACCTAAGAAATTTACCAAAGTAAAATATCGAGCATATTTGTTATACATTATTACTTTTAAAGGTACTGTGTGTATATATATATATATATATATATATATATATATATATATATATATATATATATATATATATATATATATATATATATATATATATATATATATATATATATATTATTATTTTTTTTTTTTTCCTCTACCAGAGACCTGGGAGTTTGAGAGTTCTGCACAGTATCTTTGCTGTTCCTAGTACTGCACTTTTCTGGACTGAGATGTCTGATGTTTTTCCTGGGATCTGCTGTAACCACTCCTCCAGTTTGGGGGTTACAGCCCCGAGTGCTCCGATCACCACGGGCACCACTGATGCCTTCACCTTCCAGGCCTTCTCCAACTCTTCCTTGAGCCCCTGGTGTTTCTCTAGTTTCTCGTGTTCCTTTTTCCTGATATTACCATCACTTGGTATTGCAATGTCCACCACCACGGCTTTGTTCTGTTGCTTATCCACCACCACTATGTCTGGTTGGTTCGCCATCACCATTCTGTCAGTCTGTATCTGGAAGTCCCACAGGATCTTGGCTCGGTCATTCTCTGTAACCTTCGGAGGTCTTGGTCTTGATCTTGGGGTCTCCAGCCCGTACTCTGCACAGATGTTTCTGTACACTATGCCCGCCACTTGGTTGTGTCGCTCCATGTATGCTTTCCCTGCCAGCATCTTACACCCTGCAGTTATGTGCTGGACTGTCTCAGGAGCCTCTTTGCACCACCTACACCTTGGGTCTTGTCTGGTGTGGTAGATCTGGGCCTCTATTGCTCGGGTGCTCAAGGCCTGCTCCTGTGCAGCCAGGATGAGGGCCTCTGTGCTGTCCTTCAGACCAACCCTCTCCAGCCATTGGTAGGATTTCTTGATATCAGCCACTTCAGTTATGTTTTGGTGGTACGCCCCATGTAGGGGCTTGTCCTGCCATGATGGTTCCTCTAGCACCTCTTCATCTGAGCTCCACTGTCTGAGACATTCCCTGAGCACATCATCTGTCAGGGCCTTATCCTTGATGTACTTATGGATTTTGGTTGTTTCATCCTGGACAGTGGTTCCCACATTCACTAGTCCTCGACCTCCTTCCTTCCAGCTTGCGTACAGTCTCGGGGTGCTGGATTTGGGATGGAACCCTCCATGCATGGTCAGGAGCTTTCATGTCTTAACATCTGTGGTCTGTATCTCCTCCTTTAGCCAGCTTATGATTCCTGCTGGGTATCTGATCACTGGCAGGGCGTAGCTGTTTATTGCCTGTGCCTTGTTCTTGCCATTGAGCTGGCTTCTTAGGACTTGCCTTACTTGTTGCAGGTATTTGGCCGTAGCCGCTTTCCTTGTTGCCTCTTCAAGATTGCCATTTGCTTGTGGAATACCAAGGTACTTGTAACTGTCTTCAATGTCTGCTATTGTTCCCTCTGGGAGTGAGACCCCCTCTGTGTGGACTACCTTCCCTCTCTTTGTCACCATCCTACTACATTTCTCAAGCCCGAATGACATCCCAATGTCTGTGCTATATATATATATATATATATATATATATATATATATATATATATATATATATATATATATATATATATATATATATTTTTTTTTTTTTTTTTTTTCAATATGCTGAAACAATATATTTAATGTTTTACTGGTATTATCCTGCTTTATTATTACTGTGTCAGTGGCATAAAGTCTTTCAATATTATCTTTATCTCAGTATATCTCTGTAGCAATATCTGACTTCAACATTTGTAATTGTGACAGGCCTAATTGGTATTCCGTTGTGTTCTTTTATTTCTTCTTGAGTTATACATTAAGTAACAGTTACAGCACTGTTTCCTTGAGATTTTGAAAATATTTTCACCTCTGCTATTCAACTTGTCAATTATTTTCTTAGGTCTGTGTTTGTTTAAATCTGCAGAAAACAACAGCAGCCCACGCTCAAACTATTCAATTATACATTCAGAGTTTCTGGATCCTCTTCAGTCTCCCATGTCGCTCAGATATCTGAGTCACACAGACACATTCAGTACGGTCATAGCCAAATAAAAAAATAACTAAATTCACTGTGCTGAAAGTGCATGGCAGGCTCTGGAACTCAACTACTGTGTTTAGTATCACTTCAGCTGTAACAACCT
Organism: Taenioides sp. WSHXM2023; assembly: GCA_029959045.1. Taxonomy (NCBI): domain Eukaryota; kingdom Metazoa; phylum Chordata; class Actinopteri; order Gobiiformes; family Gobiidae; genus Taenioides; species Taenioides sp. WSHXM2023. Next base: position 21,245,927 of record CM057092.1, on the reverse strand, counting down.
AGACTCTAAAAGAGTTACAACCACCAGTGACAGTTAATAGTAGTAGAAGTACTAGTAGTAAATTTTGACATAACATTTAGATCGAAGCAATACTAAATGTGCTATTATTATTATTACTGTTAATGTTATTGTTATTGTTATTGTTATTATTATTATTATTATTATTATTATTATTATTATAACCTATCTATTCACTTGCTATAGGCCTAAAGACTATTTCTCTCTGTTTTGGTTTAGTGAGGCTATGAAAAATCTTTTTGTTTGTGTACATCACTTCCATGACTGGAAACAAACTCAATCAGATCAATGCGCAGATCTCCTAAAATGCATCGAGGTGTTGCTCTTCACTTGCCCAAAGTTTAAATGACTCAAATCTAATATAGTGCTCTCTTTGTTACAGAGGATGGCAAGGACCAGTACATAGAGGAGTCTGAGGCCACACCATGTGAGACCAGGGCAGACGAGACGCTACCGCTGCACAAACCATCAATCACACGAGCCAAACTAGAGGCACGAGCAGATTCTCTAAAGGTTTGTAAGATGATATGACCAAAGACAATTATATGGTACAAATTTCTTTAAAAAACATTTATTTACAACATAATATTTACATATTCAAGGGGGAATTTCAGATTTGCTGTCTCAGAGAGAAGCAGCTCTCCACTGTTGCACTCAGAAGGTGGTGATGATCTTCTGAAACCAGCATGATCACACAAATCTGTGCCTTAAAAAAGCTCTCTGCACCCACTAGCACAGCTGGTGTGTCTTAAAATAATTGTCCGCCTGCCATTTGGGGACAATACCAGTACTTATGGGTACAAGTAGCTGGGTGTGGAGAAATTATCAAGAACAGTTGATTAGGATTGAATTTCAGGAACACATCACAAAAATATATCTTCTAACACCACAACTTATGAATATAGTAACAAATATTTTTAAAATGTGGATGCCCTTATGAACTTTATGACTCTTCTATGACTCTTTTCATCCTAACTAGTGGAAAAAAATATATAATTTTTACTGCCTCCACCTGCCTTCCCATGAATGTTAAAAGATGTTTCACACCATTACTTTTGAAATAGGCTATACATTTTAATGAAATGGTAAACCTCTGCCATTTTGTTTATTGTCTTTTGGGACTAAAATATGTTTTTTGTAAATGTGCATATCGTTAGATTGTTTATCCACCTTTATTTGGGCAAATGTACAACATTAATTGTTTTTCTATTATAGCTCAAATTAAAATGTGCCTCTTTTGCAGCAGGGAGGCGTGCCACCCGATTCATCTGGGTTGTTTTTCCGAGATGGTAAAAAGAGAATAGATTATATCCTAGTTTACAAGAAATCCAGTCCTCAGGTGGAAAAACGGTGCACATTTGAGAAAAATCTTCGTGCAGAGGGTCTAATGTTGGAGAAAGAGGTAAGATGATGATTCATGTAAATATGATCAGATCAGATAAAGGGAAATATGTACACAGGAAGGGCATAGTAAAAATAATTAACACATTCAAAATGCTAAAATGTAGACAATATTTTGTTGTGGAAAAATGTTTAAATGTTGTTTTTTTTTCCAGCCTTCATTGACAAATAATGACATCATGTTTGTTAAGATACACGTTCCTTGGGATGCACTTTGCAAATATGCAGAACAAATGAACATAAGGATGCCTTTTAGGTAAAAATGACAACAAATAGTCATTTTATTGTTTGCTTGCAGCTTTAACCTGTACTTTTTGTTATTGTATCTTTTAGGAGAAAGTGCTACTTCACAGACCGAAAGAGTAAAAAGTGGGGCAGGTAAGGCAGATGCGGATATACAATATGGTGGGATAATTTGGCTTGGGGCAGAGTACTGGGTATGTTACTTACCATGCAGCTCCAGCAGTTATCAGTAGACACAGTGAAGTATACTCCCTGGGAAAGTGTTGGCTCATACCCCCCTGTCCCAGTTTATTAATTAGCTGAGAGTTAATCTCACTTGGAGCTGCTTTATGTAAATCTACTGTCAACATAGGTCTGGCATTAGCTGGAAGCAGTGTGTTTGCTCACCTCAGGCTCATTGTAACTGTACAACACAATTTTATTCAAAAATAATAAAATAATCTTTCAGGAACGCAGCATAATTTGCATACTATTTTTAGAAAGACATATACTTTGATGTGATGAGGCAGTGTTGTCCAAGTTCCAGTTTTCTCCTGTTTACTGAGAGGAAACTGGAGAAAAATTAGAACAAAACGAATAAACCTCACATAACAATGAAAGCATTCCAATGCCAAGTACACTTTGTCTTCTAGTTTAAGATTTCAGTTTTTTGGCAATACATTCTGTAAAAGACCCAAATATGGCAATGTACACATAATAATGATCTATATTCTCTCTTAGCGCATAGGGCCTAATTATATAAGCATTTTACCACCAAGTGCAGACTCTTAACTTATTTATACTGTTTTCCTGAGCAATAATCTTCTTTAAATAAATCACAACTTCCACAAAATGCCTGAAACTTCTCATGGTTTCTATATTACAATCCAGTTAATGCTGAGTTGTTAAAAGTTGCCAGAACAATGTGTAATACAATAGAAAAGTATCTTATTTAAGAGAGGTGTCCAGAGTGCACAGCGATGCTGGAGATTTAATAAAGATTTATATTGTACGCGTATGCTAAAGCTCCCAATGGACGCAATAAAATATGTTCTTTAGGCTCATGTTTATGAGTTAATGATACAGGACAAAACCATCTTCAAATATTTATTTAAATAAAGAAAGAAAAATCTGATTAATGTTGTGGAGCTATAATAGGAACTGAAATGAAATGACTATGTGTTAGCAACACAGTTTCTAATATATGGGTGCTTTTGGCTTTTATTTCAACCACTGTATTTGTTAACGACACTACGTTAATAATAATAATTAGTCTTATATATAGCAACAAGGCTGCCAATCTCCACAATCTGCCTCTACGATCACCACAATTCACTTACTGCGCTCATACATAGGCAAAGTGGGTGAAGTGTCTCACAAAAAACTATAACATTTTCCACTGCAAGTACTAACTAGGCACAAACTGCTTAGCTTCTGAGATTAGACAAGATCAGCCATCAACAAGCGGAGATGGCAACATTACAATTCTACTTTTTAAACAAACAGTGCTGCCCTAGATTGGTGTATAAGATTAAGTGTCTCATGCAGACTATTGAAATCCAGGTTGCACAGTGAACAGCCTCACCTGTATCTAATTTGGGACTACATTTGGAAGTGCCCTACTTTCAGTGTGACTTCACATGTAAAGGGGTACATGTGTCGGTGCCTATCTAGGTCACATGTTAGAGCATCATTGTACGCAGAGAAATTACACACTTCAAAGATGAACATGAGATTTTAAATATAATCTTAGATATCAATGGGCCTGTCACAATAATCACTATATCGAGTTATTGTTCAATATACTGTATGTTAGATGGAAGAATATTTTTTTTTCTTTGCACTGATAAGATTTGAGCTGTTGATGGGTGATATAACTTCTATGACTCGTTATAGATGCAAACTAACTATTAAAGTGTCTCATTCTGCTATTTACTGATTGCAGTTTGTGTTATGTAGTCATACATTTAGAATAGTTTCAATATTATCGTTAATCGTCTATATTTTCTTCAGCAATATATCATACTTCAAATGTATGCCTAGATATCAAACTATGTCAATCTCTAGTCATCTTTTCAACAATGAGCATAGCATAGCGTTAAAACACATCTTTAATTTTAATTTGTTGGCGAATGCCATTTCATTTCTCATTTTCTCAGATTGTCTTAATCTCAGTGAACACCTACACATAGATGAGATGAGAATCACTTATCCACCTTGAGAACCAATACTACTAATACTGTGTAGTGCGAAGAATGACATCCATCATGTTACGGCTTAGCAGAGAGGGGACCCAAAAATTGGACTGACCAGTAGGAAAAGGTGATTTATTAACAAAACTAGAAACAGGCTGGAACGAGGCTGGACCGTGTGGAATATCAGACTGCAGAGGGTGAGTATCGGGCTGGAGTAGACGGAGATCTCTGGAGAGCAGACAAAAAGCAGGTAAGTGGAAAATACTCAGCTGACAACATGGAGATGCAAAAAACTCAGTAGAGAAGAGCCTGGAAGTTCACCGTGTATAGGATGAAACAATCTGCCGGAATCTCACTGGTGAGCAGGGTCTTTATTGCAGGAGTTGATTGGATGATGAGTCTCAGGAGTGGAGCACAGCAGGTGAGGAGTGATACAGGTCCCAGGAGACTCCGCCCACAAACACACACACACACAGGGGAAAGGAGGAAGGGGAGCACAAGTCATGACACATCATCTTTTACTCTGTGAGCTTCCTCTGTCCTCGTCTGAAACCCAAAGCTATTGAAGTGGCAAATAGCCTTTATATGTTTACTAATGGCGTGTCACAAACTAACATCGGCCTAAAGCTGAATAAATGGTCCCTGTCCCACTAATAGTTACATATCACCCTGTACAGCACCTGTTCTCTGTGCTACAATACTCATAAAACTAGCTGTAGCATTGAGAATTTCCCCATTTATTTTCATTCAATCCATATCTGAGCAGCCACCTCACAAATTAATCAGAAAGCTGTAGAGGAGCACACTATAATTTCTAATATATCTTTCAGCGAGGAGCCAATGGGGGCATTCACACACACTACAGTGGGAAATCAATGCTCGCTTTCAGACTTCAGCTGACTTACGAGCGCAAAATAGAAAAATAATTGGCTTTTTGAATGGATTCAGCAAGTTCTTTTTGGCTGTCATTTTTGATCAGTGGTTCCCAGACTCAGGAATTACTCTGGCGTTGATACAAAATGACTGTGTGTTAATAATGCATGTTATGTCTACACAGCTGGTTCCATCTGAGGTGTGGACAGATTAAAAGCTGGTTGCCCCGAAATCCCATGAAATTGGACAAAGAGGCGCTGCCCGATCTGGAGGAGACAGATTGCTACACAGCACCATTCAGCAGAGCACGCATGCACCAGTAAGGACACAATACTGAATAACAGATCATATACTGCTTAATATGGTCTTGGTGGCTCAGCCGGTAGGTCTGAGGCCAGGTACTTCAGTAAGTTTGGGTTAAATATTTATTCTTCTCACTCTACAAAGAGTTAATTCTATATCTATACAAAGACTTAATTCGCAAAAACCTTTTTTTTTTTTTTGCTTTTTGATGCCATCTTCTACTCATATTATTAATAACACTATAGTTGAGAGGTAGCCATTGGTCATTTTTGCAAATACATGTTTTTGCTCTTCAAAAATACATCCACCTAGGGAAATCAAATTTTCCTACCCCATTAAAAGCCATCCAAGTACATGGGTATTTGCCCATAGAAACTAGTAGTGTGTCTAACATTGATTTATAACTTGTATCTAGAAAGATACAAATTCAGATAATTAGATAATTAGGTAAAAGTCATCTAAGTCCAAATATTGTAGAATAATTTAAATTTACCACCGAGCCCCTGAACAGACAAAGCAGCAAAAAGCCCCAACTTATGGAGCTCACAAATTTATCTTAAAGGTGCACTGTGACCGTCCGTCACCATGGGGATGTTGCTGTTTTGCCTGAAATTTTTCACAGTATTAATATTAAACTAACAAGCACCAAGCCAATTTGCAGGTCTGATCTGTGGAGCGGTGGGCAAGCTTACAGTAGATTGAATGTTTTTCAAGGTATTGTTTATTGTAACACCTACAATTAAATAATAAGTTTAATGCCATACTGTGGTACATTCCAGCGAAAGCAATGTCCATAGCATGTCTCCATGGACACAACCAGGTGCTGGGCTGTTACCAGAAAAGTTACATAGTGCACCTTTAAGTTAATCAAAAGTTATTTGTTCATTTTTGGATTGTACAAGTCACAACTTACATCATGTATATTATTTTGAACTATATTTAATGTAATAGCAGACAAATGTTTTTCAACTGATGATTTGTATGATGCTGGAACAGAACTTAATGAGCCAGTCAGCAGAGAAAGATGGTAGAGTAAATCTAGCTCCAAGTTAAATCACATATGGCTGCAGCTGTAGGAGCATGCATTAAAATAAAAAAAATGAGAAGAGGCTCAGCACTGTTTTTTGTTTTTAATTCATATGAGGGTATTTTTCTTCATTTTTCACACTTTGTAAAACACATTTGGAATCTATAGGGAGTAAAGAGGAAACTGTGACTTCAGCTGACAGATGTAGTTTATGCTTCCAGATTCAGCTCTACCTCTGTCTTGCAGGTTGCGGCATGTTTCAGCAAAGATAAAAAGAGAAATATGGCAACCTAAAATCTAAAAATATATGTTTTTTGAGACAGAAAAAGATTTGAACAAGAGTACGTTTAGCTGATGATGTAAAGGTTCTTTTTGTATGTCATGACAATGGATAGGGATGTTTTCTTCAAGCTATTTGATTGATTGCAGAATTACGGTTATTTGAATATGTATAGAGAGGGAATATGAGATATACTGGCTTTGAGAGAAGTTAAAATATGCCAGGGTGGAGAGCATTGCAGAAGGAAAGAAATGGAAGATTTATGGATGTGCTGAAAAACAATACAGCGGTAACTTTGTGTAAAAGTAGAGCTAGAGTATATGATTTTGTGATTAAATAAACAGAGGATGGGAAACAAGAGATACATTTTGAATAGAACTCCTCCACCAAGTCATATTTTATACTTTATTTACCTTGCCTGTGAGCATGATTGAAATTCTGACATTATAATCAAGAAGGAATTTTAACATTTTATCATTGTATATTTTTGATAGCTTTGGGCCAAGTGACAGTTATGAATGTGATATTGTCTTGCACCGCAGATGTATGCATTATTATATTTCTCTTTGATGGGAGCTGTCATGTAATCTCATTTATCAAGCGATCATTTCAGAGCTGTTCATCCTTTAGAAGTAATGACACTAGGGAAAGAAAAAAAAAAACTTCAGCAACGTGAGTTGAGTTCTAACATGCATCCTATAGTCTGTATGGGGCTTATGGGCCTTGACTGAATGACACTGATGTATTGTTTACTGGGGAACATCTGAATAACTTGTGTTTTATGCCTTCCAGCTTCACCATCAACAATAGAGAGACCTTTTTTTCCAACTCCACCCGAAGCAGAATAGTTCATCATGTCCTCCAGCGCACAAAATATGAGGACAGCAAATCAAAGATAGGTATGACATTGCTTATCTTTGCAGCAGCACATTTTCCCTGGTATTTTTGTTGCAATATATGTTACTATATACTGGTCAGGCATAACATTATGGTCTGATAAACCACAACCCTGTATGAAACAAAACACGTCATTGTGAATATTTATAACACAAGAAGCATTGACTTCATTGATCATCGGTTTACCTCTGTTACTTCCTTTGGCCACTACAGACATTGGAAACTTGCAGTCCATAACACTCACTAGAGCTGTAGTTTTTGAGGAGCCTGTTTGTCTTAGGTCTTTCGAAACCTTTTATTATTGAACTTCTACTTTTTTCATTCACTAACAAAAACAAAAAAAATATTGTTTTATTTTACTGTCCATTCACTTCTTCTGCGATACTTGAAACTCACTTATGACATTCAAAACCACATTTCAGAGCTCATTTTAGGGTAATTTTAAGATATATTTATCATTATCCACCATAGGTTTAGTTATTTTTTAGCAATTTCTCTTTGGGATTTACCATCTAAAGATTCTCGTGCTTTTCCCTCTCATCTCTGACCGACAAGACTCTGACTGCATTATAAAGTTCACCCTTGAAGCCTGAAAGGATGGGGCATTAATATTTGAATGCTGCTGACCACTTCACTTCCAAACAAAGATCCGCTCAGAGGCACAAGTGGAAAATCTTTTAGCAGACCGTATCAACACAGGCAGTCGAGGAAAATCCAACAATGCTCTATTGTGCTTTGAAAAACTGTCTTTCATTACACTCTTATACTATCTTGGCCTGAAGAAAAGACTGGTGGAATCAATTCAATGCTCTTTTTGCCTTCTTCATTCTCTGACCTGGAAATAAATACCACTTTGCAAACAGCCCTATATAATGCTGGCATTTCCAGTTAATATATCTGTGTTGTTGTTTTTTTTTATTTTGTCCTTGGAGTTAAAATTGCATATTTAGGCATTTATATAGCTTTATAGTTCACTCCCTTTTAAATTATGAGTCCTACTCACTTTCCAATATTGCTTTTATTGCAGAAAATGTGTTTTATTCCATTTCAGGTATCAACCGGCTACTGGGAAACAACACATACGAGGCTGCATTTCCTCCCCATGAGGTAAGTGCTTCTATATTGTCGGACATTATTCATAGTAAATCCTTTTTAATGTCTTGCTTTCTTGTGATAAAAGGGCGGATACAAGAGCAGACATCCCATTAAAACACATGGAGCACAGAATCATAGGCACCTGCTGTATGAACGCTGGGCCCGATGGGGACTGTGGTACAAATACCAGCCTCTGGACCTCATCAGGTACAGCATATTGGAATATATATAAACATTTATTAGAAATTTGGGTGCCTCAGTGAGTTCAAGTTCAAGATCAAGTGTCAGGGGCTCTTCAGGTCACAACATAAACAATAAAGAAAAGACAATAAAGGAAAGACCCGGCGGCTGTACATCCTTATTAAACAGTGAGTCCTTTATAATATATATAATTCTTTTTCTCATGTGACTGCCGCTGGTCTATTTAAAAGCAACTGGCGTCATGTATGTCCTGAAGAAGGCCCCACATGGCCAAAACACAAGTCCTGTGTTTATAATAAAGGAGTGCTTTGGATTTTGTTGTTTTAAAGTTATATATAAACATTTTCTAGTGGTCAAGGTTAAGGGTCTCTCTTTAACTAAAAGGCTTCATACTTTGGGGCTGGTGACTTGGTGACTTGAGTTTTGGGTGAATTAATTCATAAATTTAAATAATTGCTTTGGTTAGGAAATCATGAAAAATGAACTGAATACCTTAAGCTTGCTATAATTGTTTTAATGGTATCTACAGTTCACAAGGCTTCATGGCTAAGGATCCACATACTGGTGAAATTTGAAACCAATTTTAGTGTCATCTTCCACTATATGGTCTATTTTTTCTTTTTATAACATTACTTTTTTATCTTTGAAAATGGGCTTTAACTGGAGGTTTTCTAACATCCATCCATTGCGGAAATGTGTTTCTGCTCTTGTCAGCTGATGAATGAGATTGACACTACCCTGGTGTCTGTGTTTTATGTAAAGAGCCCGAGTCAGGAAGCAATTAGCTTAGCTCAGCAGTGAGACTGGAAACAGACTGGAAAATACTTAAGTGCCCCTCAAACCACACACTGTTTTTACTGTATGATTCGTAAAACAAGAGGCAACACTGGGGTTGACCGGCTCTGGCATGGACATTATTATTTTTAGCTTTGGCTGGGCTCACAGCATGCTGTCCGTAGCCACATTTCTGAGGCACACAGATGATATTAATCTCATAATAGAGACAGGCTATTGCTGGGAATGTGCTGAAGTGGTATGTGAATAAATCTTATGTTATTTTATGAAAAGGTAATTATGTTTTAATTAAAGCTTCACTGTTACATCCCTGGCTTTACAGAGAGGGAGGTGTAAAGCACTGTTGTCAACACAGTGCATCAGAGCCTTGTTCTAGCTCTTTGTTAATCTACCATAACACACTGTATACACCGGAGAGTTGAGCCTGGTGTGTTATTCCACTGTGTTTCCTTCACATTCTTACATAAGTATCTTGCTCAAGGGCACCTTCATGGCCGTTTAGGGATCGCAGCATCAATCCATTTCTCACCACTGCGCCTCTCACACTGACCTTTCCTACCGACAACAGCCCCATTCATTAACCCTCCAAGGCTAGTACACTGTATGCCACCACAGCGCAGAGGAGCAGGCGCAACTGAACAGGTTTACTTGAACTCTGACCTCCGTTCTTTGCCCTCCCAGGAGGTATTTTGGAGAGAAGATTGGTCTGTACTTTGCCTGGCTCGGCTGGTACACGGGCATGTTGATCCCGGCTGCTCTAGTTGGGCTTTTTGTCTTCCTTTATGGCCTCTTCACTATGGACTCCAGTCAAGTCAGGTCAGAATAATATGTAAAGTCTCACTGAAATCCATTCTGTTTTATATACTGTTGATACTCATTATTTATCTCCACAGCAAAGAGATTTGTGAAGCCAACACAACCATCATGTGTCCCATGTGCGATGATAACTGTGAGCCGTGGACTTTGAGTGACAGCTGTGTGTATGCAAAGGTCAGTGCAGTTTTCACAATATTTCACCCTTCTCCATTCATCCTATTCACATTGTGTAACACTTTTTTCCATCATTTATATAATGGGAAAAATATAGGAAACACTTTATAAGTACTACAATACTTATATTCAGCCATAATAAAGTATTATCAAAGACTTAATTCATAATTAACTAGTTAATTAAGAATCAGATTTAGTAACTACTATAACCGTAACCTGCTAACCTCCAAAGATCAGTTGTTAGTAAGTCTGAATCATCAAGTCAGTAAACAAGTGGTTCATTATGAATTAAGCCTTTGTTCGTACTTTATACAGGCTAATTTAGGTGAAGTTTAGGTCCAGGATTACCATATTATTAAACTGTTATTTTCAATTGTCATTTATATTTGCCTATCATTGCCAGGTTACCCATTTATTTGACAATGGAGGGACTGTGTTTTTTGCTATCTTCATGGCTATTTGGGGTAAGTAGCCATCATCCAATACACCTTGAACATTGAATCTTTGCAGCTACTTCCTACGACAGATTCTACTATATTTGAAAGTAATCTCATCTGTACTTGCTCTTCAAACCGCTTCCCACTCTTAAAAAATATTCATCCTTCACTAGAGAATTTACTTGTATCTCAAATCCTCTTAGAGTTCCAAATTGATTCTGAGTGTTTGTCATTGGATTTCATCTTCTTTCCGTCTGTGTGCCAATTCAATAAGTACGATAATTTCCTTGCTGGGGGACCTTATCACTCAAACTGTCAATGCTTTGTTGCATGCTGTGTGACTACGTGCAAGTTCTAGCAAGTTTCATTATAACATAAACTTAAAATGTAAAGGTTCATTTGTTGACCCAGTGCTAAATTACAATCTGTTTTCAACAAGAACACTGTGACAATTTAAAGTGGGAAAAATGCAGGTCAGGCTTTGTCAAGTTGCCGCCTCTCTGACAGTCCCCGGGACTTCAGTGGGAGGGACTTTTTGGCAATTTTAGACCAGAGGACATACAGCACAGTGGAGTGCCCTCAAGGCCTGCTGCATTTTGGTGCTTGTAATGGAGGTAAACAAAATAAGCTATCCCAAGGGACTCATTGTACAGGATATGAAAAAGTTGCAACTCTTGAGCATTAGTGTTTCTGCCACTGAAGTGTCTGCCACTTTGTAATGTTTACTTTACACCATTAAATTGATATAACTTGCATCAATTATAGTTGTTTTCATTGCTCTAAACATAAATATGCATTCTTACAGTGAGCAGGGTTGCTTCTCCATAGAAAGGACCTATAGACCTATAACTTGGCCTACTGGCATTAGCTGCTCATTTCTATGGAGAAAGCTCAATTTAATGTCAAACAGTGGCAAAAACATCTCCATGGAGGCATAAGGCAGCAGACCCTCCACCGATAATGTTACACCTTTAATTGTTTCCTGTTTGATGTATTTTATGAACGAGCTCTAAATGTTTTAATAAACACAGATCTAAGGACCAGACTTAATTAAATATCAGTGTTATAATATACTCAACGCTCGGCTTTTACTATTAACATAATGACACCTGACAACTGATCTCTATCTATATTCATCGTCAACAATATACCCTCCGTTCCAATTGACGTAGCATGCTGCAATGCACCTGTATGCATGCATAGGACAATATTTTCCCTGTATAATATATGCATGATAGTGAAAACCACATATAGCCATATATGTGACGTGAAATGGATATGCAACCATCCCACACTACTGTTGTTCTAGTAGTATCATGTATCCTCTCTGAACCTTAACGCATGGGAAGAAAATACAATCCTCATTACAGTGGAGAAGCGCGGAACAAAGAGAAGCTGTGCCTCTAGTCTGAAGTCTGCCAACAATAAGCTGTACTTTTGAAGTCACGGAGCATAAAATGGATCATGGAGGACAGAGACTTTGTGGGGAACATTGTACTAGTAAAACCTATTTCCTCTGTGCCACTTTCCCCACATAGTCCATCACAAAGACTCCCATAAACCAGTGGTTATAATCGAATTCTTTAAAGGGCTCATATTACGCTGTTTTCTGGTCTCTGTTATAATGTTGTTTCCTAGTCGAAAACATATCTGGAGATTTGTTGTTTCATTCACACATGTTTAACACACAAACCTTGCAAATTTAGGCTGAGTTCTTCTATCCAACAGAAAACACTCTGTTCCACATTGTGATGACGTGGTAATACAGGAACTTTAAGAATTGCCAGTCTCTACTGAATAAATGGTAAAATGAAAACTACCGCTTCATGACGTTACAAGGTGGAACAGAGCTTTTTGAGCTTTAGAGATGTAGACTTACTAATAATAAAGGATTACTCAAACATGTATGAATGAAACAAAACACAACTCCAGGTATGTTTTTGATTAGGTAACAGCATTCTAACAAGGCTTGAAGCTCACAACAGTCAATTTAGCAACATATTTGATACTTCACTAAGCACCATGTCAATCCTGGACTTCAAAGACATTCCTGCAATCTGTGCCCAATTGGCTATTGTGCGTTACATATTAATATCAGTAGTGGTCAATAAAGAGATTGATTAATGCTGTTATGTCCTGTTATGTCCTTTGTAGCTACGGTATTCCTGGAGTTCTGGAAGAGGAGGAGAGCGGAGCTGACTTATGACTGGGATCTCATTGATTGGGAGGAAGAAGAGGTACGTCAGCAATATCTACTAATAGATCAGCTGCTATATGATTAGCTCTGCAGGTGACTGTGGTGAATACAGTCCTGGTTCAACAAAAGTTCACTCAGACATGTGCTGTGAATGTGTGCGTTGTGCAATCAGGAGGAGCTGCGGCCACAGTTTGAAGCCAAATATTCCCGAGTGGAGAGAGTGAACCCCATATCTGGAAAACCTGAGCCTTTCCAGCCTCTCCCAGATAAAGTCAGCCGTCTAATGCTATCGGTGTCTGGAATATTCTTCATGGTAAACGCACTGATCTTTTTAATCTTCCCTTTTGTGTTTTATGTGTTGAGAGAGGTGGATCACATATTGCATACTGCCTTCTGAGCTAGAGCAAGATGCAGCAGTGGTAGCAGAACAACTCCCCCTACTGGATAAGTTGTACTATTTTATGTCACGCTTACCTTTAATTTAGTTTTTAATTGTGTTATACAAATTAAGAATTAGTCTTACATTTTAGTCAATATTAATTAATTAAGAACTCAATTACGATTGAGATGTACTATAAAAAAAGATGTTGTCAGTCATAAGAGCCAGAATATTCATTTACATAGCCTTTTTGCCAGTCAGTCCCTAGTATTTTAGCTTTGAAATATTATTTCTGCCTACAAGACTTTACACTATTAAATAAAGATAATTTCACCCTACAATGTGTTTAGGGAGGATGCTCATAGTTATGACACTATCCATGCAAGGAATGTTATTTATCATTTTAACTGTCTAGCTCCAGCTCCAAAAGTTTATTGACTTTGTAGATTTAGAGCAATATTAATAACATCTGGTATATTTTATAGTCTGGCCTTCTCTCTAGTTTTGTGTAAGTCTAAAAACAGACCCATGGACAAATAAAGCATACATGATTCTGTTTCTCATTTGACTGCAGATCTCACTGGTTTTAGCTGCTGTGTTTGCCGTGGTGGTTTTTCGGCTCATTGCTATGAAGACATTTGCTTCTTTCAACTGGCATTTCGTGAAGAAGAACTGGCAGTTTGCAACCTCCGGCACCGGCGTCTGCATCAACTTTATGATCATCATGTCTCTCAATGTGGTGCGTGTCTGTGCCAATTCTGCTGTCTGGACAGAAAATGTTTAATACAACTCTGATTTATAACTGTGTTTTCAGATGAATTAAAGAGAAAATTACTTCTTGTGTCAAATTAAGTTAAAAGGAAAATTTAACGCATTCTGAATAACTATTAGAAACCAGTCAAGAGCAAGGTAGAAAAGTTTTCAAAGGCAGTCGTCTGGACACTGTTTTGAAATCATGACATTTCAATTTTCAGTGTTTGAAAATGGCTTCTGGATGACAGTCGAAATGTTTTGATTTCAGAAAAACAGTTTCCAGAACAGTTTTAACAGAACAGTTTATCTCTTCTCTTCTTTTGGTTAGACAACTTTCAGTGACATGTATTTACCTTGACATGTTTTGACTGCTAGCTGGAAGCCATCTTCAGAAGTGTCTACCTTGGATTAGGTCTGGACAAATGAGGGATAACACTGACCCATTCAAGAGCAAGGCTTTTCAGAAAATTTGTTTTGTTGGGGACCAAAATAGATTATACACTTGAACTGGTCAAGGACAGGAGAGTTAAATCAAACCAGAAACTATAAGACATAGACTTAGACAAACTTTATTGATCCACAAGAGAAATTACTTTAAATACATTTTTAAGAATAGTTTTTACCAGGGATTGTCTCATTTGTCTTGTCTCTTATAATCTAAATCTAATTACTGTTGCCATGTTTGCCTCCAGGTCTATGAGAAGGTGTCATATCTGCTGACTAATTTAGGTGAGTGTAATGAACATAATGCATGCTTTTACATCTTCATCATGTCCTGCTCATGTTCATGTTCTATTCTCCTTCAGAGCACCCACGGACTGAATCTGAATGGGAAAACAGCTTTGCTCTCAAGATGTTTTTGTTTCAGTTTGTGAATTTGAACAGTTCAACTTTTTACATCGCCTTCTTTTTGGGAAGGTAGGCTGCTATCTCCCATAAACTATGAATTATATTCCTGTTTACATTGGGTCTAACGAGGCAGTTGTGTTGCATTATATAACAAGCTCTCCTGTTGTGACCTCTGCCAAAAAAACTTTGTGCTTCCTGCTATAGCCGAGGCACAGAATTACACTGAAGTGTACTGAAACCTCAAAAACAACATCAGTCAAGAAAACATTGTTGTAATGTTTTATTATTCTGTAGATAAAACATACAATGTACAAATGATGCAGAGCCATACACAGTATAGATATATGTATTATATATATGCAATAAGGTTAGTTTATTTGCCATTTAGAGTTAAAAAAAAAAAAAAAAACACATTGGAAAAACATATGCAAAAAGCTCAAAGTGCACAATGTGATATTAACAACCACATGAACATATAGGGCATTATAAACTTTTTTAACCTTTTCAATTATTACATTGGTTACATTATATATTGTGTATGTATTATTTATTTTTAAACTGGGAAAAAATACCAAAATGACCCTCTCTGGTTTCATGGCTATTTTATAGGACATTTTGTTTTGGCATGTGCACGATAAATGTGATGGACATAATCGTCACAGTTAATGTAATCTTTTTCCACTCAGTTCATTAGTTTTCTCTGATTGAATCAGTTCTCTCAATTGTTTCAGGTTTGCTGGCAGGCCTGGAAAATACAATAAACTCTTTAATCGATGGAGGCTGGAGGAGGTGAGTGCAATTAGCCATCACAATGCAAACTGATTAGCTAGCACTGACTCGTTTGACGTCCTATTCTCCTGATAGAGGCACACACTGTTACGGCTTAGCAGAGGTGGGACCCAATAAATGGATTGACCAGTAGGAAAAGGAAAAGGTGATTTATTAACAAAAAAAACTTAGATGCAGGCGGGAACGAGGCTGGACCGGGTGGAATATCAGACTGCAGAGGGTGAGTATCGGGCTGGAGTAGACGGGGATCTCTGGAGAGCAGACAAAAAGCAGGTAAGTGGAAAATACTCAGCTGACAACGTGGAAATACAAAAAAACTCAGTAGAGAAGAGCCTGGAAGTTCACCGTGCATAGGATGAAACAATCTGGCGGAGTCTCACTGGAGAGCAGGGCCTTTATTGCAGGAGTTGATTGGATGATGAGTCTCAGGAGTGGAGCACAGCAGGTGAGGAGTGATACAGGTCCCAGGAGACTCCGCCCACAAACACACACACACAGGGGAAAGGAGGGAGGGGAGCTCCCTCCCCCCGTCCCCCCGTCCCCCCCAACGGACGTCTCCAGACGTCCTACCAGGCTTGTCAGGGAACGCACTGTAGAAATCTCAGAGGAGGGACCTATCGAGGATGTTGCAGCGAAGAACCCAGGAGCGGTCCTCCGGACCACATCTCTCCCAGTCGACCAAATACTGAAATCCCCTACCCCGGCGCCGAACATCCAGAATTCGCCTCACAGTGAAGGCGGGGCAGCCGTCAATGACCCGGATGGGAGGAGGGGGATCGGCCGGAGGGCTGAGAGGACAGGATGACACTGGCTTAAGGAGAGATGCGTGAAAAGAGGGATGGATTCTCAGGGAGGAAGGTATTTTGAGGCGAACAACAGCAGGATTTATAACTTTGTCAATGACGTAGGGACCAATAAACTTAGGAGCCAGTTTCTTAGAGTCAACCTGGAGAGGAAGATCGCGGGTTGATAGCCAAACCTTTTGTCCAGGCTGGTAAGGAGGAGATTGCTTACGATGTTTATAAGCAAATCTCTGATTCCGGATTGCTGTGCGCTGCAGAGCAGCACGAGCAGTCCTCCATACCTGTCGACAGCGCCGTAGATGAGCCTGGACTGACGGGACCGCCACATCACCCTCTTGATCAGTAAAGTCTGAAAAATAAATCCAACGGTGGCAGGGGCTGGTTGGAAACACCCAAAGACTCCAGACGTAGAGGTGAGAGCTCAGAAGGCTGCAATGATGAGTCTGGAGAATTGGGGGACATGGAGGACCCCAACGAAGGCAAGACAGGGTGTAGTGAGGACCTCAGGTGAGGAGCAAAAACCTGCTTAATGGAGTCCAGGTAATGAGCAGGAAGCAACTGCTGTGTTGACATCATAGGGAGCTCTTGAGGAACAGGTAACCATCCCGGACAGAGAACTATGTCCAGCGGTGGCACAGAGGCAAGAACAGAAGGAAACCACCCCAGACGGAGACTCTTGTCTGGCGGTGGCTCTGGGCACAAGGAGGGTCAACACAGGACAGCAAGTGTTAAACAGGGTTCAACAGGGACCAGCAGGTACCAGGTCTGATGGAGTAGGTCACTCTAGTGAGAATCCAGGTGCAGGCGATGCTCTGGGAGTAAGATCCAGGTGTCAGAGGTGCAGTCTGCTGAGTCCAGTTTTGGTTGGTTCATTCGAGTAGTAATTTGAGTTACATTAAATAACTCATTGAGTCTTTCGGTCACTTCTTTCAAAACCTGCTCGTGATGACCCACTCTGACCCCCTGTGTGGCCAGAGCCTGGAGAAGATAAGATAAGATAAGATATGCCTTTATTAGTCCCACAGTGGGGAAATTCCAGAGCGGGGTCTTGGTCCTGGTCCGATGGGTCCATGTGGCCAGATTGTTCTGTTACGGCTTAGCAGAGGTGGGACCCAATAAATGGACTGACCAGTAGGAAAAGGAAAAGGTGATTTATTAACAAAAAAACTTAGATGCAGGCGGGAACGAGGCTGGACCGGGTGGAATATCAGACTGCAGAGGGTGAGTATCGGGCTGGAGTAGACGGGGATCTCTGGAGAGCAGACAAAAAGCAGGTAAGTGGAAAATACTCAGCTGACAACGTGGAGATGCAAAAAAACTCAGAAGAGCCTGGAAGTTCACCGTGTGTAGGATGAAACAATCTGGTGGAGTCTCACTGGAGAGCAGGGCCTTTATTGCAGGAGCTGATTGGATGATGAGTCTCAGGAGTGGAGCACAGCAGGTGAGGAGTGATACAGGTCCCAGGAGACTCCGCCCACAAACACACACACACAGGGGAAAGGAGGGAGGGGAGCACAAGTCATGACACACACCACAAAAACTAAAATATTGCAAAGTTAAAATGACTTGAATAAAGAAAATGTTATATTGATTTGAGTAAATTTCACATGACAAGTCAAATTATGTACCAATGGAAGTCTTTTTTACTTGAAATAGGAAAATACATCTAGTTACAGATAAGAGGTCTGTAACTAGGAGATAAGAAAAACAACAACTCTTTGTACTTAAAATAAACTAAATTGTATGTTGTTTGAATTAAGAAAAAAAATACTTAATCCATTGGTAGATAATTTTACTCAAGTCAAGTGAAATCTACTCAAATGAAGTTAGATCTTTTTAATTTTTTGAGTAATTTGAACTTACTTAGATATTACTTTTTACAGTGTAGCGCTATATCAGGTCCAAATATTTTACTGACAGTCACCAGTAGGGCCCATTAATCTTCTATATAATTACCAGGATTCACCATTTTAATGATCAAAGCCCGACTGAGATGTCGCACGTGACGGATTCGCCCACAGATTAGCATGATCAAGCATGAAATATGGATTTTACAGTAAATTATTCCCTTTTGTTTATTCCAGTGTCACCCCAGTGGCTGTTTGATTGATTTATGCCTGCAAATGGGAGTCATAATGTTTTTCAAGCAAATCTGGAACAACTTTATGGAGCTCGGTTATCCGTAAGTAATTTCAATATGACATGCTTCTATTCAGCACATTTGGGAGGCTATTGTTAACCATAAGTGTCGTAAAATTCATGTGGCCTTTTGTTCAAACTTACGAAATTTTTCTCATACCTTTCGTCTTTTTGCCATTATCATATGAAAGACACATCAGATCTCTTTGTGAGGGCTTAGCAACGCATTTTTGCAGAGTTTGCTGGATTGTCAGAAATAATTGCTCTGTGCTGTCAGTTACCGGCTACTTTCACTGTACTTCCAGACTGCTACAGAACTGGTGGTCTCGGAGGAAGATGAAGAAAGGAGGCGGTGGAGGGCAAAGCGTAGATAACAAGGCCCAACTTCCACAGTGGGATAAGGACTGGAACCTTCAGCCTATGAACACACATGGACTAGTGGACGAATACCTGGAAATGGGTATTTTATAGGCCTGTCATGATAACCAATTTTGAAGCACGATATATTACTCCAGAGATATACTGAGATAAACAGTATTATTGAAACTACTTTATGACACTGACATAAAGCAAGATAATGCCAGTAAACCATTTTTAAATAGACAGTATCATTAAAAGACATGAGCTGCATCAAATAAATGGCAGAATAATCTATAATTAGGCATAGAAATTATTTATTCTACTCTCTACAGCTCAAATCGTACGTTATTACATAAAAATGTCAAAAACCTGTGTACTATTGCAAAGAATATATGTTAGATGGAAATATTGGAAATGTTGTTCCATCTAACATATATTGAACGATCAGTCGATATAGTAATTATCATGACAGGCCTACTTTATTAATGCCATTCTAGACCTGATCTGTACTTAAAAGAAAAATCTATTGAACATTCACAAGTAATTAACCTTGCAGACTCCGGGTCCACAGTTTTACTACATCTGATATTTATTGTATAGCTTTAGGTCCTGTCTGACTCTCACAGGAGGATATTTTGTTAACTTCAGCCCATAAAACAAAGCACTGCACTAAATGACTACTGTTATAGGTTTACCTTGAGGGCTATAGATGTTTAAGTATCATCAGTGACATATTTGTATGCTTTTATTATGTAGAGAAGTGCCCTGTAGTAATATACCGTTTCATTTCACTAAAACATTTCTAAAATAAATACTACAGAAAAAGTGGCACAGCAATGCTCAAAAGAAGTAGGCAGATGCAAAAGCTTATTTGAGCCCTCCCCCTTTTGCATGTAACACTGACGGAAAACAGCTGTTTGATTGTTACATACAAAAGGAAGAGAGTCACATTCAGTACCCAAGTTTGGTTACGATTAGTGGAAAAAATAAGAAATTCAAAGGCAAAAATGCTATTCCATATGTATATTCTTTTGTAATGTATTTGTTGTTTCAGTGTATCACCCATACATATCATATAAGTTGGGTAAATCAAAAATCGGCTCTTTATATTGGCCTCTCTCAAATTGAAAACGCTCTGTTCTATCTTGTGATGTAATGTGGTAATACAGGAAGTGCTCTACTGTGTTCTTAAACTCCATACACCTTCACTAGAATCATTTAGATAATTTCAGCCTGGAATTGCCTATCTCTACAGAACTAAAGGTAAAACGTATTTGTTAAAAAAAACTGACACTTCATGACGTCATAAGGAGGAACAGAGCATTTTGAGCTTTAGAGTTGTAGACAGACTAATACTGAATTTACTCAAGCATGTGTGAATGAAACTAAACACACCTCTAGGTATGTTTTTGAGGAGGTAACATGGCTAAAAGCTCACAATACTTGATTTTGCATAATATAGGACCTTTAACTAATGCATTAGTGATTTTGTCTTCAGTTCTCCAGTTTGGCTTCACCACCATCTTTGTAGCCGCTTTCCCCCTGGCTCCTCTTCTCGCTCTCCTTAACAATATCATCGAGATCCGACTTGATGCCTACAAGTTTGTCACCCAGTGGAGGCGTCCCATGCCAGCCCGGGCAACAGACATAGGTTGGTTCTATCTGCCAAGCCTCCGTGTCTGACACAGTACAAAATAATGTCTATTTTTACATCAAAGTAGATTTTTCCAAGAGTAACAGGCACGCAAGCATTTTCCGTCCTATGGAGATTCATATGGTCCTGTATCCCGTGGCCATATGCCGCTCCTCCCTCTGATATCACAAACACATTGTCATACAATATGTTTCAAAAGCATCTTGTGGCATGGTTCCCTGTAATTCAGGGACTGTAATTAAGAAAACCAACACTAAAAAAAAAACTCAGCAGTAATGAGGACAATTTAGTGTGATTTATTTAGCATTAAAAAGAAAAGCTTTTGTATATTGTTTATCACTTAAAAGATGGAATCATTTTTCACAAAAAGGACTTTGTTACTGTGAGTTTACTTTTGACAGGGTTAATATTTTCAGCATTATTTCACAAATGTAATTAAAATCCTATGATTGATTAAAGGGCCCATATAATGCTATTTTCTTGTGTGAATGAAACAAAACACAACTCCAGGTATGTTTTTGAGGAGGTAACAACATTATAACATGGCTAAAGGCTCACAAGAGGCAATTATGCATAATATAGGACATTTAATCATTACATTTTGAACAAAATGTAATCTATGGAGAATCACTGAACAATTCTAATGTTTAAATATTGCCAAAACATTGCTGTTAGTACTTCAGATTCCTAGACAATCATTTTTGTGTGGACCTTAATAGGGCAGCTTTCCTCTAGGTTCTGTCCCATGTACAATAGGTTTCCCAATGGGGCCATAACTCCCCTGAGATGACAGTGGGGCTGTCTTGGTTAAATAAAGGAAAATTACAATTGATAAAATATTGAACACTGTCCTAGAAGTGATAAGATTAGTTCAGAAAGATTTCTAGGTGAAAAGGCCATTTATTTGAACTACCTTGATTTCTTACAGTGTTGATTTTTTAGGTATTTGGCATGGCATACTGGAGGGAATTGGAGTCTTGGCTGTAATCACCAACGCCTTTGTCATTGCCATCACCTCTGACTACATACCACGCTTTGTCTACGCCTTCAAATACGGCCCGTGTGCCGATAAGGGGAGTCACCATGAGAATGAGTAAGCACTGTAAAACCTGGCACATATTTGGCACAGTTCAGGCCCTGTTTTAACACGGTTTGTCCCATAGGTGTTTGCGAGGTTACATGAGCAGCAGTTTGTCTGTATTCGACATGGGGCAGACCAACAGCAGTCAGTTCAGATACTGTCGGTACAGGGACTACAGAGCCTCGCCCTGGAGCCCAGTCCCATATGAGTTCACTCTACAGTTTTGGCACGTCCTGGCTGCCAGACTGGCCTTCATTATAGTCTTTGAGGTGAGATCTTTGCAACCATTTATATGTATGGAAACCAGTGATGGTGGAAGCGCTCCAAGTTTGTACTCAAGCTCTGTAAATGCAGAAATTAAGTAAAAGGGAAATTAAATACAAATTACTTAATTACATGAAACCTCTACTTACATGCTACTGCTAATAATATTTTTATTACAACAATTACTGCCAACTATTGTTTATCAGTTTAACAGTCAACAGTTTACATTGTTTCTTCAGCATAAATGTAATTCTATTTCATTGTGTTGTGTTTAGTGGCTCTATAAATGCTCTGTGGGTTTTGAATAAGCTTGATGAGTGGTCTTACAAATTCCACAAAAGGTTTCAACTAGCTAAAGGATATTGAATGGTTGTACTCAGCCTAACCACAGGATTAACCCTGTGAATGTACTAGATCTTATTGGATGTCTTATTGCAGTCAACTCACGTTAGCATCCCCTGTCCAATATGTTGCTTCTGATATGTATGAGCAGCCTTGAAGCTAACCTATACATAATTTATTTATTGCTCCTTCAGCACCTGGTGTTTGGAATCAAGTCTTTCATCGCATACCTCATCCCGGACATGCCCAAGGACCTGTGCGACCGCATGAGGCGCGAGAAGTACCTGATGCAGGAGATGATGTACGAAGCCGAGTTGGAGCACCTGCAGAAGGAGAGGAAGAAAAATGGGCGGCGTTATCACCACGAGTGGCCTTAGCTTTACCTTGTGCCCCCTTGTGTCCACTAACACACGCTGCACAGCTCTCAGCCCTCCTGTCCTTACTGTTCCTAGCTTTGAGCATACACCAAAGACACAGCCACTGCTAACCAGCGCTAACCTCGCTCCACCTCCTCCCTGCCATCTGCTCCATGTTTAGTATTGGCTCTCATCCTCAGTTTCCTCCTTTGACCCTAGATTTGCTGAGTCATTGTTTCACTGGGAACAAACTCGATGCGCAATTGTAATGTTTACTATGCAGATAAAGGGGGCCCTCTCCAGCACCATGTGGCAGCTCCCTTTGCTTTGACTTTGGTGCAGCTTTCATGAGATTTTGTCACTGTTCAACAGGTCCTATGACAGAGCTATTGTGGCACTTAATGTTTCTTGTTGCAAAAAGTGGTTTTAGTGATGTTGCTACCAAATACAAGAGACAATATCAGTGACTGTGTTTTACCCTAGAAGCATGCTGATTCATATTTGCAGCAATTTTGTCAACTTAAAAAAAAGACTAAAACAAAAGCAATGATCTTTCAGAGTTCTCAGTGACATCTTAAAGTGCATGGCAATATTGTTTTGTACTTTCTAACAGTCTATGTCCTGATGCCTGGTGTTTGTATCTGATGTGTGTAAAATGTTTGTGTACCGTTGAGCTTGACTGTGTTGAGGAAATGTAAAACTAGTGCAATTTGATCGTGCCTACAACAGTTGTGCACATCACCAATGTGTCACCGACATCACGTGTGCCTGTGTGTGCTGCACAAGCTTTTCAAGTGCAAGAAGTCTCCTCTTTCTCTCCTCCTTTTCCCCTTTTCGTACAGTAGACTCACTGAACTCACCTGTAAGGATTTGGTTTGGACCTGCGTCACCTTCTGCCGTCTCAGCTAACGACTTAGCTGTAACGCGACTCTCATCATGAACAATGTATATGTTTGCATGCAGGAACCACTCTTCCGTTGGGCCTGTTTCTCATTTACCCCTGGGTTAGACTTGGAGCCCTGAGACATACCTGTGGCTTGAATGTTCGGGTTGCAAAGAACATCCTCCAGCCAACACTTTTTATTCACATCAGCATTTGACAGTTTTCAACACTACAGCTATTAGCTTTGCTTTTCCGTATTCAGTTATGAAATCATGGCAGAGTCAACAGAGTGAAGTATTATGGCCAATGAGGACTCAGGAAAACAAGCAGCATGAAGTAATTGTTAGTATTTGAGAATTAGTTATTTGTTTATATTAGAATGGGACTTGGTATTGCATAACTGGTAATGCTGAGGTTTGTGGTTTAAAGAAAAGCAGATGATTTTTGGATACTACTGCTACTTTTATGCACACATCTTATATTGTCACATTTTCTATCATCGCATAACTCTAAATCTGTTCTTTTTGTTATATATTTTATTTATTTGCTGTCATTTATTTGTAATATTTTTATACTATTTATTTCAGACTTGACTCCTTTTCCACAACAATGTAACGTCCATATTTCTCAGGTGTCCTCTGAATGTTTGCAAATGTTTAGCTCACATTTTCTAAGATGCAATCAGAAGTAACTGCTGTTTAGATATATATATTTTTGCACTGCAGTGTTATTGCATGAATACAATGCGCACATAAAGCTAAAAGCATGATTTGTTTTGCATAGATGATATCAAACTAAAAAGTATTGCAACCAATTGGAGAAAGAAAAAGCAAATACATTACTCAATACATTTGTCTCATTTGGACATCAGTGTGATTGGATAGAGAGACTAGATTCAAATGATTTATTTCTCTAGTACACTCATTTTTAAATCTTTTCCCTGCTATGTAAACATTGAGAATCTATGCATGTTGTTATCCTTGAGTGCTACTTTTTATTTGTACTGATGTTAATATTAATGTACTGGTACAATTGTACTCTATAGAGTATAGAATATGCATGATGTAAAACCTGCTTTGAGCTGACCTAAGGTTGTCCACAGCGTCTTAACATATCACCTCCCTTTTTTGAGAATTTCAGTTGTATGTTTCTCAATGACTTTTATACTGTAAGATGATTTTCTAAATAGCTATAGACTCTAGTCAGTAATGGTAAACAAACTAAAATTAGTTAAAGTTTCCCCTCACAGACAAAGTGGTAGACCAATCTGATGTTTGAAATGACCTTGGATGTGTGAAGAACCAGGCTCTAATGGTTTGCAGAAGGATTACTTCACAATATCACTTCTCAATGAGGACGGCCGCTCAGCTTCTCCCCATAAACGCTGCAGTGGAGAGGTGTTGTGCCACTGTTGGCCATAGCACAATAAGGAGCTTGTATAAATAATAAAAGCGTGACCTTGCACATCGAAAACATTGCGCTCTGGAGGGGACTGGATTCTGTTGTGTGCTCTGTTCATATGGAAGCACAGTTTTAACTGGACAATAGAGAGGTACTAATGACATGAGTTTTATCTATAACATGTTTACTTTGTTCATGTTTACATAGAAAAACATGCTGAAATGTATTTAAGTAATGTAATATAAAATAGTTTGGATATCACTTTTCTGTAATAAATCATGGATTGTATCTTTTAAACCAATCTATTTGTTTATTTTTGTTATTATTATTATTATTATATTATTATATGGGAAAACTGCTTATGACTGAAACTTTGATACTAATACTATTGATACATGCAGTGACATCACGCTGGGGGTGTTCAATAATGTATTTCTATTGGCTGAATGTTCAGCAGTTTCCATGGTGACACAACGCACACATTAGCAAACATATTAAAAAAAAAAAAAAGTTAAAAAAATACAATGGACTTCAACAACACATTTTCTGGAGCCTCTGAGCAATACGAGCATTCATGGTCCTGTTTAGGAGTTTGATTTTCAACAAAAAATATGAAAGTGACTAACTGAAAAACTGCTGGCTAATATTAGCTGGCGTGTGACTGCAATTTTATGTGTGAAAGACTTTTAAACACACATGCAAACCTTCTTACCTGTTGTAGTTCCAACCATATCAGCTCTTTCTGGTCAGATTGTGAAAACTCAGATTAAGTCTAATTTGAGCAATAGAGCTTCTAACAGAGTAACTAGTGCTTTCAGTTAGCATCACACTCCCAGGGAATGTTGATGACATCAGCTGCAAAGTATCAATAGGGCTTACAATATTGGAATATTCAAAAATAGTGCAAAATTTTAAAAAGATCAGTGGTCTGTCAATCCCAGAAGTCACATTAATAGCATTATTAATGTGACCTTGTGACACAGCTGTTTTATTTATTCCACCCTGTGCCTCATCTGTGCATCCCAGGCATTAACCGCTGTCTCCTCTGGCACTAACATGGATTCTCTAGGTAATTGAGACACTTGCCGCGCACACGCACAGATTTCGAATGATGACAGAATCTTAAATTGTTTCCTGTGTTTTACTGTTGGATTCTTTACCGAGATATTTCCTTTCACTCATTTGACCAAAGGAATTACAAGACTTAACAGAGCAGCATTTTCACCAGCATCAGGACAATAAGAGAAGGAAAATGTTAAAGTTTTAAGATGTGGGGACACAAAGATGCATAGGCAATGGCTACTGTTTTCATTTTCACCAGTGACCATCCTATATCATTGACTGACCAGTTAACCTCCCTTGTTGATGGCAGGCATAAGTTGTGGGTCACTACAGGCAGGGTTGGGGTCATAGGTGTGTCAGATTTACAGCAAAGGTTAGAGAGGTAATCAGCGCGGCCACGAATACCATGAACCATAAATCGCACTGGACCGAGGGGCAGAACAGCGGAGGACAGACCACAGCAGGGGAAGGCTACATAAAGGCATTCAGTTAAGGGTTGTATCAGTGGCTGCAGCACAGACTGTATAAAGAATATATATACAGTCACTCCGAAGTCACTCCGAAGATACTTCACTCTGACTTTTGATGTTTGGGTGATGTAGTGAGAAAAATAGAGAACACAGCTCTGGCAGTGCATGCGTGTGTGATTTTTCATCTCTAATTAGACATAAATTAATGCATGGAAACAAAAATAAAGGTCTTTGTAATCATTTGTCTTTTTTTATGCTATAACATAATGCAACTTGATGTAAAAGTATCCAACTACTCAGAATACAGTACTCTGATAGGCCCATTTATCAGAATACATTCTTCAGTTATCAGTAACTAAATACATTTTCAAAGTATTCTTCCATCACTGTTTATTAAGGCTAATTAGTTACCGCACTTTGTTGCTAGATGTACAGTAGCCTAGGGTACACAAAACATCAATCCCATATCTGTATTTAATGTAAAGTTTGTATTGTCTTGTGCCAGACTGAAAAGATTTTTTTATACATTTCCCAAACGTTTATTCTGTAACTGTTTTTATAAATACTCATATGCTGCAAAGATCTTCGAATAAATGCTAAAGCCCGTTAAGAGTGGAAAAGCTCTTAAGTGAAACAGAAACAGACACATAATGCTACGTCAACACATCTGCTAGGGCCATGAAGGGCCACTGTGAGGAGAGAACAGAGCACAGAAGCTCACAAAACCATCAAAGAAAGCAAATACCACAGAAACATACAACTTCAGTGTGACAGCTATTCTCCTTTTTCTATTTCTGCATGGACCACAGCAGATATCTGGGTAGGTAGAGCCAGGAAATAATACCCTTGGGCAAGACACTTCACCCACCTTTCCTGTGTAAATGAGTGTGTGTGAGTTGCTGTTGGAGCAGAATGGCAGTCATATTATTTACCCAGGCCAAGTAAGAAAATTTAATAATTGCAAACTGTACTTCTTTTGGAACTTGTCCATCTTGTAAAACACAATTAAATTTCTACTTGCCTCATATACTGATAGTGTTTTTGTACTGTTGAGGTTGTGGCTATTATTATTTCACAATATCACTTATTACATATTATATCACCAACTATAAAAAATATGAGGTTTTATGACTTTGTGCCTTCTACAGTCCATTATAAGCCTTTACAACAGTGTTTCCCACAGGGGTGTGGGGATATACAAGAACTTGGGGGTTCTTGGAATGATTTTAGACTGAAGAAGATGGAGCTGAATAATATTATATGTACATTGTATATACAATTTTCTCTGGAGTACATTTTACATCCTTAAAATATTTTGGATACAATTTTTAAACATTGTAAACAAGTGCCTACTTTGGAATCACAGACGTTAGGGAGTAATTGAACAATCCAACAACTATTCTCAGCTGTTTAAAGGGTGAAAAGTCCAGTAGACCAGAGGCCTGCTGTTGGTGGCTCTCATCACTCGAGTGGAACTTAATGAGATGTATCTGAGCCGCTGATTGTAACGCCACGGTGGGCACACATCTCATACCTTTCCCCTGTGGCCTTTGCTCTAGCTCTTACTGTGCTCTTGTTGATTAATACCAAACCTATTTATACACCTATAATGAATGCAGCAGTGATGCCCAAAAATCGCATGAGAACGTATTTGAGAGTATATGTGAAAATGACACAGAGATATAGAGCAGTAAAACACTGAAGGTCTAACTTTGAACTCTATAAGCCTCAGGAGCAAAGTGCAAAGTGATTACAACATGGGATAATTGCTGCAGTAGTGTCTGTAGCATAGACTGTAAATTTAAATCCAATATAATAAACTCCAACCTGAGTAGACATATTGCATTTTTAAATGTACATATAATTTGTCTATGGAGATGTTCTTGCTTTGCTTAGAATGTTCCACAGTATGGCATTTAACTTCAAGTACCCCTAATGAGGTTACATAGTGCACTTTTAAAGGGCCCTTATTAAGTTATATTCTGATCTATGTTATAATGTTTCCTCATCACAAACACACAAACCCTGCAAATTTTCACCTTTTCGTCCTTCTCCCAAACAGAAAACACACAGTTCCACCTTGTGATGTCATGTGGTAATACAGGAATTGCTCCACTTTTTTGTTAACTCCATTCATCTTCGCTACAATCATTTACAGAATTTTAGCTCTGGAATTGCCAATCTCTAGTGAACTAAAGATAAAAGGTAGCTGTTAATGCTATGACATCACAAGGTGGAATGGAGCATTTTGATCTTAGGAGGTGTAGACAGACTAATAATGTAGGGTTACTCAAACATGTGTGAATGAAACGAAACACAACTGTAGGAATGTTTTTGATGAGGAAACAACATTCTAACATGCCTAAATGCATGTCAATTTTGCGTAATATAGGTGTAATCCGGGTGGTTTTGAATTGAAGTAATTATTTAAATATTTATTGACAGTATTGATAATGGACATGAAACTGATTATTGGTCCTGTTCCATACAGGCCAGGTTCCTTTGTTCCTTTGCTCCTTCATTTCTTCCATCCATTCATCCATCCATCCATCAATCATCTGTCAACTACACTCTCCAATTGTTGGTCCATCCACTCCATGGTCCGGCTGAGCCCGATGGTGAGCTGCCCCGGACCTAAGGAACCGTAACAACCACAACCTTCTACAGTGCAGTAGGAGGCGCAGTGGCCTGCTCCCCACACAACAGCTTACACTGGTATAACCATAAAGGACTCATTTGGACACTATAAACTTTTCCACTACAATATTAACAATATTGAACTGAACTTTAAATCGGAACAGCAATGCGCCGTATTCTTTTTTCCATTTTGTGCATATTGTAAATAATGTAAATACTGTAAATATCCCCTGTTCGTCAATCCCTTTAATACAACTCACATCCTGCACCATATTATACTGGTTTTGTGTTTTAAGCTCTGTCTCACTTCCCTCCCTAAGCCGAACTAGATCTTCTGTCACTAGCCTATACCCCATCTCTTGTGTAGTATATTCTCCACTCATATATGCTACATAGGACCTTGAACTATATACACTATTACGGCACAATCACAAATAATTTTCATTTTATACCAGTTTTGAGCACAGGTGTAACTTTCCTCTAACACTAACTCCCTCTCTCTTTAATACCCAATAGGCTACATGAAGGTTTCACAGTACTTAATTGCTTGTTAGGTAATTCTAGTTCACTGTGAGTCATCCTCCTCTGCTGCCTCTAGGCCCCGACCTCCATGAAAATCTAGGACCAACACCGTAAGAATAAGATATACATAAGTACATGCAAAAGTCCTGTTACAGCCCTGTGCACTGCTTTGGCAAGAAGCTCCAGTAATGTTTATGTGAAGGGAACCAGTATTTATTCAGGTGTGGGTAGAGATGGAGACAGAGCCTGCATGCCTGGAAGCCTTGACATTTCTTTGCTTGTGTACTTCTGTCAGCACAGTGTTCAATTCAGCAGCACTTTTCAAACAGACTGTCTCAAAGTGAAAAAGCTACATAAGAAATGAATGGACCTAAAGCCAGTGTGAGCTCCCATTGTGGATACAGATTTGTTTAAAGCCAAAGACCTCCAAGTGACCTGTTGAGGATTTCTCGCAGCCTACTGGCCTTTTCAAGGGATTTGAGGAATAATACGTTCAAAGCAGTCAAATACAAGCTCTACTACTGTATGTGTTGTGAATTTAATTGTCTTTGTATACCAGTCTTTCTACTGGAGTTGGAATATAAAAGTAGGACACAATAAACTATATAAAATGTTTAAAGGGCTCATATTAATATATTTTCTGATCTGTTATAATGTTGTTTCCTCATCACAAACATACCTGGAGTTGTGTTTTGTTTCGTTCACACATGTTTAACACACAAACCCTGCATATTTAGCCTGAGAGCTTCTCTCAAACAGAAAACACTCCGTTCCACCTTTTGATGTCATGTGGTAATACAGGAAGTGCTCCACTGTGTTTTTAAACTTCATACTCCTTCACTGGAGTCATTTGGATGATTTCAGCCCTGGAATTGCCAATTTCTATTGAACAAAAGGTAAAAGGTAGCGAGTAACTTGAAAACTATCACTACAATCACAAGGTGGAACAGAGCATTTTGAGCTTTTAGCTTTAGACATGTAGACTAATAATAAATGACTGTGTGACGATATGTTTTTGATGAGGTAACACCATTAAAACACACATATAGGACCTTTAAACTATATGAACAAACTAATGCACTGAAATATTAAGTTTATAATGCCCTAAAGGTCAGAACATAATTTACAAATTACAAACAACTCTTTTTTTTTTTTCTTAACAGCTACACAGTTGTTATAAACTTTAGATTACATTTAATTACATTTAATCTCACAGCATATATTTATAGAGATGAAAATATGCAGATTTTTATGAAGCCCATATATTTGTACTGTTGTTTTGTGTGTCCCACCTGCTCCTCATTACCCCGTCAGTCTGCAGGATATTAGACCTCAGCCCAAGCCCATAATGAGCTCTTATAGAGATCCGAGGAATGTCCCACAGCACAGACGCTGAAACGTTTATTTACATATAGGTTCAGGAGGAAAATCATAAGAAGATCTGTTTATTTATTGCCAAGTTAAGAGATGTTAATGACAGAGATAAATTCCTACTACATTTATGTAAGCACATTAAAAGTTATGGAATTTGAATACACACTATTACTTTATTACAATAGCTACACATTTCAACATTTGCAATGATGCATAAGACAGACAAACCTCTTAAAGGTCCTATATTATGCAAAACTGACTCTTGTGAGCTTAAAGCCACATTATAATGTTTATAATGATTATAACACTATAATCAAAAACATATTCAGAGTTGTGTTCTGTTTCATTCACACATGTTTGAGTAATCCTACATTATTAGTCTGTTTACATCTCCAAAGCTCAACATGCTCTGTTCCACCTTGTGATGTCATGAAGCAGTAGTTTTCAAGTTAACAGCTCCTTTTATCCTTTGTTCAGTAGAAATTGGCAATTTCGCCTTTGAAATTATCTAAATGATTCTAGTGAAGGTGCATGACGTTTTAAAACACAATGGGCATAATATGGATCCTTTACATTGCAGTAATCTTTGCAAAATCTGACCACAGGTTTTCTGATGTACTGGTGACAAACGGGTATATGTGGGACGGACCACCCAGTAAAGATAAATTGTAGTTCTGGAGCTGCCTATGGGGACCCTCCTCCAGCGGGTAATGTAATACACTGTCAGGAGCTATAGTGTCAGGAGTAAATGCACTTTTTTTTTCCTTCATCAACTTCAATTTAAAACTCAACTGGGTACAAGGCAAAAAAAATAGTATATAGGCTATGTTATTGTGTCAGTGGAGCCAAATATTGTTACTGTCACTGAGCTGATGAGGTTTATTTAGTCAGAGTTATAGTTTTACAGTGCCTTTGTGAATTCATGCTCTGTAAGACAATGATTTTTTTTTTTTTTGATGAGATTAATAACATTGTAAAAAATAAATTACACACTTTCTATACCTAAAGCTTCTTATTGCTGACCTGTGGCATCATGTCGATATCTTTCTGTATCTAAGAGGAACATTTATTGAATTAGATACTGTTCGCACTGTTTCCCCTGTGGCTCTCTGTGTTTTCGGAGGGGCCACAAGGGGCCCCTATTGGCTCTGCGGGCAGTGAGAGTCTGTGAGGACGGGAACCGTGTAACAAGAGTCCAGACCTAACCATTCCAGCTCAGGAGCAGAGCGCAGGAGGCAGACACGGAGGAGCGCGCGATGGAGCCGGTGCCTCTGCTGCTTGTCTTGCTCACGTGTGGCCCTTTGAGCTGGGCGCTTTACATGGGGCCCCTGCAGCCCGAGATTACCAACGGGACCTTTCACCACTTCTTTGTCCCTGACGGAGACTACGAGGAAACCGAGGACCCGGAGCTATGCCAGATGCTTTTTAAGTTTTCAGACGTGTCCCCGTGCGCCGCCGCACAGCACGAGGACTCCCTGGTACGCGACGACTTCATTATCACGAAACTCCAGGCTGAGGATTCCGCGCGCCTCTTGGAGAGCATCGGCCGCACGGTTACGCACGACCTCGACGGCGAGGACAGTTACGGCAATTTCCTCCGGAAGGAGATCTCCCAAATCAGCGAAGCCTTCTCCGGTGTGGACAAGTCTCTGCTGGAGCTGGAAGTGAAGTTCAAACAGAGTCAAGAAACAGAACTGCGCGAGGAGCAGCAGCTCAACGCACACGTGCTCAAACAAGTGGGGGACATCAAGGATACTTTGCGAGAGACCACGGCCATCTCTCAGGGACTCAAAGACAAGCACGAGCTGCTGTCTCTCATCGTGCGCAGCCATGGCACGAGACTGAGCCGCCTCAAAACCGAGTATCTGAACACAGGCTCCTAAGAACTGACAGATGATTCAGATTAACATATCTCTTTAATTTGCCAAAGTGATACTTGGATGCACAGGACTGGATCAGTATGAATTAAATTAAAGTTAAATTAGTGAAGGAAAACCTTGCACAGCTGATACAAACTAGCCATTCAATATCTCCTTATTCTTTAATGCCAACCTCAGCACCTTAAACATTTCAAGGACTAGGTTGGTTTCATGTTCCCACCCTCCTTTTGTTTTTGTTGTTTTATGGAGTCACTGGGGCGTGCAGCTGCTGGCCTGACTCTTTGTGTGGCTGTGTGTAATTGGTGTCAGGAGCCAGCCAGTCTTGTCACTCTTTGTTTATTTGATTTGGGTTCATGTGGATTATTAAAATATGTTGTCATTTTTAATCTCCATAAAGAGAACCATGCTAATCTAGATGCATAGTCCCCATGCAGGCATCTTTTATTTCCTCATGTCATTCTGTCATGTTTACATGATCTCAAATGTCTGGGCTGACAGTGCTCTGGATGCTCATCCCTCTGATGGTTTTTCATCTCCATTTGTGTCAGCAAAATCCTCTCTGAGACACCAGAGGTTTATGGCGCCGGCTTGTTTTGAATTCCTGAAAAGCAGAGCTGTGGGACCTCCACATCACCATCTACTGTCAGGCTGTTTTCACTTACACACTGTATTTTAAAGCCAGTTACTGGTATTTCTTTCCACATAACTACTGTTTAAAATGCTCTTGTCTGTAGCTTGAGCTCAAAGTTATGCCCACTTCTGACAGAGATAATGTGCTCACATGTGAAAGAGCCAGATGGGTGAAACTGGGTGTGATTTCCTCTGTCTGGTTTTCCTCACAGTCCCCTCTCCCCAGAGGGACCCCCAAATTTAAAAACAGCCCTCTGGAACACCACAAAGAAATATGGCAAAAAGGAAAAATATGCTATTAAATGCAAAATGAAACCAGTGGCTTTTAATAAAATCTCCTAAGTAAATAGTTATTATGATTGGGTATGTTTTAGCTTCAAGTGTCCTTTTTGCTGTTCCTAAGATGGTCAAAGAAAATGTGTTTCATAAGCATGCAGTGTTTTATTATAACAAAATATTTGTGGCTTTAAACAACTGGCCCTCAAATAATACTTCTGAGCATCTTTACACTTACCACTTTACTTTTTATAATCACTTTTTGTTTGCATTTTCCATCAATGGCAAAACAAAACCACTTGTGCACCATTGGTTCAGTTTTTACCAAAGTAATTTTCTACATTTTGTGTTCACATCTTTCACTTTTGTATCCGCCCCACACTGACTGATGGACTTGACTCTTACCATTAACTTTTTTTACAACGTGTCCACCCATGTCCACCTTCCACCTTGTCCGTCGTAGCTCAAATAATTCTATGACATTAAAAAAGTTCAGTGTTTGGGTAGTGTCCCTTATATTTTGGCCTGGGGATTACTGTCAGAAGAATGTCTGCTCCTCTGTCTCTCTTATTTAAAGGACAAACAAAAAAGGTCAGGAATGTGGAGCAGTGTTGATCTGGGAGCGCACTCATCCGTCTCTGTGCCAAAAACCAAACCCCAAAATCCAATGCCTCCCTGGAGCATCTGTCGTGTTTACATTGCTGAGTCCTCTGGAAATATTAAAGAAGCTACTACATTAAACAGTCTTTTTAGTGTCATTAAAGGTGCACTATTTCACTTGTCTGGTGGGGTGTCCGCTTATAGCTTGCCTCCATGGAGATGTTATTGCTTTGTCGGGAATGTTCCACAGTATGAAATTAAATTTATCTAGTGTACATTTACTGATGTTTTTATAGCCAAAAATACACACATTCATTCTTATTATGGGCAGGGTTGCCTCTCTACACCTGCAACGTAGCCAAGTGGTATAACTAGATTCATTTATTGCAATACTGTAGAACTGGAAAAGTTACGCAGTGCACCTTTAAACAGTGTTTCATATACTAAGAATTTGGGTTCGAGAGATTGTAATTCAGGCTTAAACTTGTAAGGAAAACCAAAACATTACATTCTATTTAAAATGCCTTCCTTCTTATGTATTTTTCCAGTCAAGGCACAAAATAACACAGTAAAACATCTGTTGTGTTGTTTTTTGAGATTTGAGACCACACCATGTCACAGAATTAATGCAAAACATGGAGTGACCTCAAAAAAATGCATGTTTAACTCAGACCATATGGAGTAATTAGACCTGCTTTAACATGACTCTACACCCAACACTTTTCATGGATGCACGCAGCAGGTGTTTCCAGTCAGGACGACAGTGTGACAAGACCCACTAAACCACTCCCAAACACTCTAAACTTTGACCCTGACATATGCATACATGCATACAAATAACAGCATAGATCACAGTAGGTGATAACGTGGATATAGAAGGCTGCCTTATCTTAACAGCATCTTTAGAAAGTTGTTACAGAAATATGAAAGCCTCAGTCCCTATTGTTGAGTTGAATAAACTGTGTGCAAGGGTCAGTGAACACAGCACACACTTCTTTGGGGCTTTACCGTGTAGATTTGTTATGAAAGGCAGCGTTTGCAGTCTAGGCAACTGTAGTCTGTTTGATTTGCCTTGTTTGGTTTTGTCACAGTGTAAAAAGTTTGGTCACTGTCTCTTGTGGTTGGTTGTAAAAGCAGTGACTTACACAATTTTTATTAGACAACCAAAAATGAAACTCTCCCAAGGACTAAAATAGTCATCTGGTGTTATGTTTGGAAGGAGAAAGCAGTTTTGCAAGGCTTCTTTTATTCTTTAAAAATATTTCCATTGTTAAGACTTTGAGAACAACAAAACATTTTCTCAAACACAGTGCGGCCTTAATGTTTTCATGTTTTCATTGAATAAACACAAATGCATCTGCATACATACAGTTGAAAATACATGTAAATATTTTTGATGAATACATCATGATACACAGTTGCCCTTTTGAAATGTGACAGACCACATCATAATATTCAATACAGATTTCAAAGTTGTGCTATCAGTTTCCTGCCAGTTACAAGTATTATTTTTTCAAACTGGCAGATTCAGCAGAAAGTTTTGTATAACTATTCTCCTCTTGAAGAGCAGGCAATAACACGGAACAGTTCATTCAGAAAGATGGAGCAAAAGAAGCACCAGAAGAACTGTGATTCTCTTCAGGTAAAGTCTCTCCTTGAGTCCATGTGTGAGACGTGTCTCAAAGGGGAGTCCCTGTGTAAAAGTCCACAGCAGGGCTCCACACTGATGTCTGCATGAACACTGAGCGCTGTCACACACAGCCGTTCTCCTGCCGAGGCTTGTGTCCCACGGGGGTCTGTGGGGGGTACAGGGAGGGGGCCAGAGTACACAGGAAACCAGCCAGGAGAGTCAGGCCCAGCCCACCCCACGCACAGAACATGGACCAGCCATAACCATGACTGATATCCTCCGGGATCCCAAACATGTAGCGTGGGTAGCGTGACAGTTCAAAGTTGATTCCAGCCACACAGGTGCAGAGTGAGATGATGCAGCATGTCCCTGACACAAAACAAGATAACTATTTAGACACAAGACTTCACACCTGCCTTTGTACAACAACATTTTGAGGAGTTTGGTCCTATAGCGCCAAGATGACATCATCAGACCAAGTGTCAGGTCAGGTCTGTGAGCAGGTAACAGTAGCATGCATGCATGTTTTTCTAAAATATCAAATTAGATAAAATGTCATGCTGTAGTAACAGCATGCAACAGTATGGACATAGCCATAACCTCCATGGAGACAAGTGGGTCAGAAATAGCAGAAATAGTGCTCCTTTAAGCAACAATCAACATACAAACTAAAATATGTGGGGACTGGTGGATGTGTTTGCAGAGCCATGACTGTGACACTGATAAATAAAGGAGAATCTATGTATAATAGATGTATGGGCTATTATTTCACATTGCCTACATTTGTCATTTGTGCCTGAGTTTAGTTAATGTTAAACAGCACTCGAAACTTTACACAACAGTCACATTACATTACATTTCACCACGCTCAATAATAAACAACCTATTTTAATTTTGTGGTGCAGAGCAGAGCTGGACAGTGTCTGCGTTCACGCTGCCCCTTAGTGGTGAAACTGAGCAGTGCAGTCTTTATGTAAAGTGCGTCCTCTTACCTCCCATGAGGAAAAGCAGTCCGGCCACATACTGCATCAGATCATGCTCCTTACAGCAGCCCAGTACGCCTATGATCCAGCCAAACAGGATGATAGATATGGCCATACCTATGAAACTGGCTGTCATCCTCTGGAGATCTGGGAAGAATACACACAGAGGCAGAGTGAGACGATCTGTGCACATGTTAAATAACAGCTTCAATAGATGGAGAAGAGACTGAAATCACTCACGGAGCGCGTGCCACTCATCTTGGCGTATGGTCTTAGTCAAATTGACAGGCAGATTCCTGGGCAGCGCGGAAGATGAGTAGTAGTATTTTATTGGCGTGCAGCGTGGGACCAATCCTGCGCGTGTAAACAACATAAGTCAAATAGGCGCTGAGACAGGATACCACAAAGCTCTCTGCTGCCACCCCCACACCCTCACCTCTCTGCCTCCCAAAAGCATCTCTTTATGCTCCATCACCCATCCGTCCACCCACACCACAAAGGGACAAGTGCAGCAGCTTATCCTCTCTATCTGTGTTACTACAGCGTGCTCCTTCTGACCAAATCAGCACTGGATTGTTACTGTACTCAGTGTTCAAGCACTGCGTAGGCCTGAAAGGGCTGTGCGCATCACCTTGGATAGCGCATTCGTGACACAATAAGGCTGCCAGTACAAAACACACACAAGGCGCGTGAACAGCAAAACAAAGCACAAACCTTTAAAGATTAAATCCTCCGTTTCCAAGTCAAATCCCTCTCTGTGACACTTCCTCCACAGTCCGGTGATAGTGGAGTTATATTGCCGACTGCAGAGCGACTCCATGGCCGAGGCTAGGGGCGAGAGGTGCCGCTTAGCCCGCAGCAGCATCTCGCCGCTCACACTGGAGCCTTTTCTCTCTACGTGTTTCTCCTTTGGCAGCATCCGTAGAGGCAGGTTGGAGATGTATATGAAGCCGGGATCATTTCTTTTATTGGAGTAAGTCTTGCATCTTTCCCGGTGTCTCCTGGCGTCCGTCTCGTACCAATTGTCAGTGCTGAGCGCCACTGCTATAAGCCCCAAGGCGCAAAAAGCCAAACACAACCCCGCCACGGTTAAAGTCCTCATCGCAGCCATGTTCCATACACCGTGCTGTTTCCACGGGACGGTTGGCGCTCCGGTCCTGGCTCACGGGCTGGATAGCTGGCTGGGTTGGCTCAAGCTGTCAGTGAATGAGGTGGTGCGGAGGAAATTGAGCAATACGCGCAAATGTAAAACGCAGATGTACTGTACAAGCCTTCATAGTTCTGCAATCAATCCAGCATAAATGAAATAGGCAACTGTAAAAAGGCAGGGGATAAACATGGGCCTCGCTGTGCTATTTTGGTTGTCTCCCCCTCTACGGCTCTGAACCATCTCTAGATGATGGTCACTTCGGCATCTCTGTCCAGCAGATGGAGACAAAACTTCAAGACAAGCCCGACCATACTGTACGTTACGAGCGTAAGCCCTGCACATACAGACCAGACAGATGGACAAAGTTGTAAACAGGAAATTCCTCATTCACAATTTAAAACATGACCACTTTTTTTTTTTCAATCTGTTATGGAATTAAAACAAATAATTATACTACGTAGCCTATTGTAATGCAGGCATTTTGAAGTGCCATCATCAAATCCATCTTTTTATTCCCTTTTCATACCCAACGCAATAAAATCAGGTATTTGTAGAGAGAAATGATTTGATTTGTTCAAACTCGGGACACAGTGGCCTCACTCCTGTGGGTGGATCTCATGGCTCTACTTCCTCAAATTGAGCCCAAATACCTAGTTAAAAGAGGAACAGGCTAGATCCAAACTTCACTTTTAGTTTCACCTCTTATTTTGTGTGACCTTATATTCTACTAAAGCAAGTACAGGAAGGGTAGTGAGTAGATAACTTAAAACTAAGGCTGTGCAATTAACACATTTTAATCAAGATCAATCTTCAGGTTTTTCTAATTGTCACTGATCAGCTTGGGGCTTTTAGTCAACAGCCAATCCTGTGTCAGCAAAAGTACATGTTTGTAGAGCAGAGTTCTGACTTTTTTAGTCTTAAATGGCAATAAGCCTGTGCTTTTTCTTTTCATGAAATCAATATTGACAAAACCAAATACAATTAAACTGAAAATCATGATTGATAAATATGAGTAAAATTATTAATTTATTTTTTGAATATTGCCCAGTTTAAACTATTGCCTAGTTTAAACCTTTCCTTAAACCACACTGCTTGATTATTAAACTTAAACTTCTCATCACAGAAAAATGTCAGCATATAAAGAAATAAGACTGACATTAGTATGTGGTCATCAGGAACTAACTCACAAAATGAATTTGACAATTGGCTGATATAAATGTAGCCAGTGAAGTCCAGTGCACAGCTCAGTTTCAGTTCCTACATGACTAATGAAGTCAGTGACACAGTAAAGCGGCAGGAAAAACTCAACATCAACAGACACTCTGCTCCTTTATAATGGATGGATACATCATTGCTGTAAGTATTTACACACCAGACAGCATATTATTGTTTGGATAATTTTATTTTTAAATACACTGTGCAAATGCCAATTTGGAAAAAAAAATCAGAAGAAGAAAAATATAAGTGTTTTAGAATAAGCCCATTTATTCTTCAGGGTTCAGAGGACGTTGCTCCAAATGAGCCTGGGCCATATCGTCCACCAGCTGATCTCTACCCTTACCTGAATGTTGGGGATATTTATGAAGGTGAGACAATATAAAGTCCAAACTAAACTTATAAACGCATTTTGCACCCATGTTTAACTTGTCTATATTTTCTCAGAGCACAGGTGGACGTTGCATTCTGACCGCGTGCAGCCAGCAGACTTTGATAACTCTCCCGTAAACCATCTGACCGAGCTGCAGTCAGTGTCGCCTCAGCAGCTCACACAGCCTTTCCGCTACAGCACTGAAGCACTGCCTCTTCACTTAGACCCTCCACTCATCCCTCTGTCAATGTCCCCACAAGTAAGTGCTCCTAAGACCCCTATAATGATCACTGTTAACAGATACAACAGGGTAAAGGACATGGCAGGCCTGATTACATGAAAGCATTAACTCCATAATAAACAATATTATAAAATGTATCATTGGGCATTTATAACTATTTATTATAATTTTGTACAATCTTTTGATGATATATTTTCTAAAATAATCAGCACAATCTTGTTACCAATGTTAATAACTATTTTGCAAAGCAACTTCCCCTTTTTTGTCACAGAGTCAGTGTTTAAATGAAAATGTCAGACGTGTCAGGCGTGTGACAGCCAGAACTGGGTTTAAATTTGTGCACATAGTTTTATTAATTTAAGACACATTTCTGTAGTGCAGTGTGCATCAGCTCAGATCACCATAGTTTTGTGGATTTGAATCCTGGGATTCTGCAGAACATCTACATCTGTATTCTTACCATTTAACAAAAAGGAAAAATGTAAGAAAAGTCAAGAAAAATATTGGTTTGGTTCATCCTAGATCCCATATTATGGCCCAGCACTGTGCTACCAGTACCCACCAGCCCCCTCACCTGCCCACTACTACTCAGAGGAAGAACAGAGGGATGTTAGTCCACCACTGGAGGTCTCGGAAGGAGAAGACGAATATGAACCTCACAGGCTCTCATCTCTAAGAAGAGACACAAGTGAGTGGCCCATTTTGTAGCAGAATTTTAAATGCTAAATGAACCAACAGCTGAAACTCTACATGGGTATGTTTTGTAGGTAACAAGAAGAAGATCCGCTTGTACCAGTTCCTTCTAGACTTGCTCCGAAATGGTGATATGAGCGACAGTATTTGGTGGGTCGACCAGGACAAGGGAATCTTCCAGTTCTCCACCAAACACAAGGAGGTCCTGGCCAGCCAATGGGGCATCCAGAAAGGAAACCGCAAGAAAATGACCTACCAAAAAATGGCAAGAGCACTCAGGAACTATGGAAAAACTGGAGAAATTAAAAAAGTCAAGAAGAAACTCACCTACCAGTTCAGTGAAGACGTGCTGAGAAACCACTATTTTCGCCACATGCCACACTGAAAACAAGTTAAAGCAGCTTATTTTTCCCACTGAAATAACTGAAATCAGCCAGTGTAAATGTTTATTTCTTTACTTGTGTTTTATTTAAACTATTTGGGGTATTTCCTTTTAATTGCAGAAATAAAAAAGTCACATGTTCAAAAAATGTGGTGGCTCCTATTACACCTGACACATTTCACTTTAGTTTACTTAGAGAAGAGAAATTACATAAAGAATAAGCGGCATAAGCCGTCTTTTTTCTTCCAGTATCGAGAGGAAGGACACCAGGCAGTGTGTAAACAAACATTTGACTTTATATTTCCTAAACCATGCTGTACTCTTTCACTCTAAAACACAGAAAATACATTGATGCAGGAAAACTAAACCTGTAAAGTAAAATAATACATACTTTATTTAGATCAGTATTTTAGGTCAGGTTTGCGTGGTTGTATCGCCCCGCCTTTGGGAAAGCTTACGCGCTTACGTCAGTGCCTCACCAGCCAATCAGAGGCGCAGTGTTGTTTCGGTCCAAATTTCAAACGTCGAGACTCCACAAACGTTAGCGTTACGGGCAGCCAACACCGCGGCCATCCTTGGATTATTTAGGGACTTTTAAACCCCGTTTTCAATCGGTGAAGAAGAGACACTGGTAGTCATTTGTGCTGCCCGTGGACACAAAATGAGAGTGAGGTTAGTAAAACTCTATGTATTTATGCCAAATGCGTGGTATTAGTTGTTGGCTTTAACTTTAGTTAGCTCATTTAGCTTGCGAACGCCAATAATGATCATAGATGTTCTATGAATGATGATGATAAAGTCAGTTTACAAAATATATGGTGAAGTTTCCTTTTGTTATTTTGTTTACCCAATTAGTTTATTATTTACTTCTGTTCAATTCAAGCGCCAAAGCATGGTTTCCAGGAAATGCTCTTTCTCACGTTAGACTTTTAAGACTTTTAAGAACTCCCCATTGTAGATTTCATCAGGATAATATCGGTAATGTTGATATGCATAAGAAACAATTGTGAAGTAGGTAATCGTTGGACATGAAACGGGAGCACTGTACTCACTCATGGTCATATTTATTTCCAGCGAGGTCCACGCCGCAGAGTCTGTTGCTTACTTCAACAGGGCTCTGGTAAAGTTGCAGGATATTTGGGAGGAAATCGGAATCCATGAGGAGCAGCGACTTCAAAGAACAAATGAAGTCCATAATTACATTAAAGTGGGACAAATTTTCTTCT
This sequence comes from Taenioides sp. WSHXM2023, assembly GCA_029959045.1. Lineage (NCBI taxonomy): Eukaryota > Metazoa > Chordata > Actinopteri > Gobiiformes > Gobiidae > Taenioides > Taenioides sp. WSHXM2023. The sequence goes on along the minus strand of CM057092.1, from coordinate 21,203,599 downwards.
ACGGTTTGGTGTTTTAAGTATTGAAGTGTATATTAATGTATATCCCCTACAGGGTTTACTAGATATGATGATCACAGAAGAGGAGGATCTCAGGAAGAGACTAGTTAAAACCATTGAGGACTGTCGCAAAGAAATGAATATATTGTGCAGTGAACTTCACCTGCCCCCATTTGAGGTACTGATCATCTTACATGTATACAGTTCATAGTGCAATGCCACCGACTGTACTTATTGTGTGATTTTTGTTTTTTATATAAAAGGAGGAAAGCGGCTGCACCATTTTGCAGAGGGAGAAAAATAGTCGCTTACAACTAGAGGGCCTCAGAAACCACAAAAAGCAACGGATGGATGAATTTAAAAACCTTATTGCCAAAGACTGTGAGCTTTGTGACATTATGAGCACCACACCTTTTTCCATTGACAAGGACTCTGTTCCTTCACTGAAGCAGCTGGAGACTTACCGTGCCTACTTGGACGATCTGACCAAAGAAAAGGTTTCACTTTTTTCATTTTACATCATAGTTTGTGTTTTGTATTTGTTTTATAACTTGGCTTTACATGGGTAATTTTTAGGAGAAACGTCATGAAGAGTTTGTCAGTTTAAAGAAGGAGATTGCTCAGTGCATGGAAGACCTGGAACGCCAGCCTGAGACAAGTTTTGAGATGGATGTAATGTGTGAGGATGAAGAGGCATTTTTTCTGTCCACTGAAAATATTTCTGCTCTTAAAATGCTCCTTAGTCAGGTATCACTTTTTTCTCAATTTGCAGTTCACATTTTACATATATGGAACTTTAAAACAATGAAAAAAAATATATTGTACTCTTTCAGCTCAAAGAAAGTAAGGCTGAAATTGAGATGCGCTGCACTTCTTACCGCACAAAAATACAGGAACTCTGGGAACGACTTAAAGTCCCCCAAGAGGAGCGAGATCCTCTGTCTGAACACATGCTTAAGACAAAAAAGAAAAACGTAGAGGCAGTAAGGACCAAAATAGTTTCATTTTTATATTCATATTTTCATTAGTTTTTGCTGTACTAAATGTATACTTTTACTTACTTTCAGCTGCGGACAGAGCTCCAGCGACTAGAGGTGTTGAAAATTCAAAGCATGAAAAGTGTGATTGAAGCGATCAGGGCAGAGATTGCACTTTTGTGGAAAAAATGCTTCTACAGTCAAGAGCAGTGTCAAGCCTTTTCAGCATATGAAGATGGTATTTCTTTTTTTTCTTTGTAAATTTTGATTTTAATCCTTGTTCTAAAACACTTTTTTTTTTTTTTTTTTTTAAAAGATGATTTTACTGAAGAGCTACTTGACTTGCATGAGGCTGAGATCGTCAAACTGAAAAAGTGTTATGAGGATCACAAAGAACTGTTTGAGGGAGTCACTAAGTGGCAGTCAAACTGGACATTATACTTGGAACTTGATGTATGTATTTAAAGTTGCATTTGATCTTGTTTTGAGTCATGCATGCTAACAAACTGTTTGTTTGTTTTTTCTATACAGAAGAAAGCCAATGATCCTGCAAGATTCAACAACAGGGGTGGAAATCTTCTTAAAGAAGAGAAGCAGAGAACAGACTTGCAGAAAAGTATACCTAAGGTGTGTATGCGGTTTGTTTTTTTTTTTTTCTTTAAGATGGGATTGATTTAGATGTCTAAGATTGTATATTTCCCTGTTTCAGTTGGAGAAAGTCCTGAAAACCCAAATAGATAATTGGGAGCAGGAGAATGGTAGGGAATTCCTTGTGAATGGACAGAAGTTTCTTGAGTATGTTCAGCAGCAGTGGGAGAACCACCATAACGAGAAGGAGAGGGAGAAGCTGGAAAGGGTATGTGTGCCCCCCCCCTCAATGTTTTTATGTGTACAAGTTCAGCAAAGTAATTTTGTGTACCATAATACAGCAACTCAAGAAAACCAAACAGATTCAAGAGGACATGATGTTTGGAACTTCTATCAGGACACCATCTAAAAGGCGCATTGCTGGAACTCCCACACCAGGCAAAATCAGAAAGGTAAGATCTTGAACAGTAAGTTCTCATTTCAGCTGCAACTGATTTGTTTAACTAAATGCACTGTGATCTTTTGTTAGATGAACAGTGCCTCCACATTATCCACTCCAACCAGCTTCCTTGGTGGAACCTTGTGCCAGTCTTCTATCCAGAAACCGCCTTTATCAGCTAGCAAGGTGTGCACATAACCCCTGGCAAATGTCTATAAAGACTTCACCTTTATATGTCCTACTCCTCTATGCATCACCATTCACTGTCACATTGTAAATACTGTTTGTTACAGAGTCTTGGTTTGCGAACACCTGGACAAATGAAAACTCCACGCATATTAGAGCGAAATAAGGAGAACATCTCCCATCTGCAGAGAAACACACCGAGTGCCACACTAAGGTCTCAGGATACTAAAGATCACACCTTCACCTTAAACTCTATTGCGGGCTCCTATGTGGAATTTGCGGTAAATGTGGCTCTCAATATTCAGTCACGTCTCATTCAAAGTGTCTTTGTGAATCCTAAATTTCTGCGATGATTGAAAAAATCAAATCTTCATTGATGACTGCAGCGAAATGAGGCTGTTAAACATGAATGAGACACTATGGCATTTCTTCTTCTTTAATGAAACCTGCATCTTTACACATTGTGTTACAGCTTAATAACCACGGCATCTACACATCAAATAAATACATCCATGTATAAAGAATAAATGGGGTTATGTTGAGTTGACACTAACTTCAGTCTGTTCTTTACAGAGAGACCTCACGAAGGCTTCTAGATCGAATGTGAACCCACAAGTACTAAACTCCACGGTGAGTCACCAGTGATGTGGGACAGTGCAGCATCAGGGGCTCTGATTAATATGTATTTTATAATTGTGCACAACAGGGAACTTTAATGTAAACCTCCTCAAAAAAATGTAAATATTTAAATTGTGATCACTGAGACTTGATGAATTGTGTCTTTATAGATTTTATTTGAGTTGTTTCTTGGGTAGTTTGTGCTCTTGTTGATGTGATGTATGCAATGTTTCCTATTCAGTTTTTTTTTTTTTCTCTAGTCCATAATCTACATATCTAGCACTATTTTTGTACTAGAGCTTTAAGTCAGTGCATTATATTTCTTCAGCTGGCACAGCTGCTACATTTGCTCTTGAATTTAAATCTTTTTGAGTGCATTTTTATCCAGCTTGTAAATAAACTTTTTATAAAGATTGTCATCTTATGTTTTAATACCTCTTAAGAGGTAGAAGGCCCAGCCCTTAATTACTTTTTTGTCCACCATCTGATAAAGGAGAACTATCAAACTCATAGACATATAAAAGGGAAAGCTGTAACAGTCTTTATTTTCAGTAAAATTCTTGTAAGAATCACAATAGTTTGTGCTCCAAACCCACAAATAAAATACTCACACAAAGCTTATAGGAATTTTGCCTGGACTTTTTTTTTTTACCTACTTACAAATTCAATGTTTTGTTCTTCAGCTTTGACATGGGAAACCCAATAAATGTTAAATGTACTGTTTACTGGATGCAGAAACAATTTTCTTCTGCATAGCTTCTTACCACTAATAATTGGAGCCAAAACTACAAGAGCCTTAGTTTCACAGAGATTCCAACAATTTTTCTTTGCTCCATTTTTTTGAGGTAATTTTAATTGGGCATTTTAGGAAAAATAGGCCCACCAGATAAGGGACACCACAGGGGCTGTTTGTATTAGTCAATTTAATTTAGCCCATATGTCATGAGATCTTCTAGAGCCTTCTCGCAGTGGTTTTCATGAACCAGCAGTACTTCTTTGATAGCACTCTGTTGAAATCCCATTTCTTTAAACTGTGTCAGCAGCTGCAGGAATTCAGCAGCCTGAAATGGGTAAGCAGTGTAAGAAATATGATACAGATACAAAACACATTTGTTTTCTTTAAAGTCCTTCTTTATACAGTCTACGGTCCTACCTTATTTTCACAGTTCTGAAACATCTCCAAGGCTTCCTCCACTTGTCCCTCATCATAACCAAGCTGACACAGCCGCTCACTGGCACCCAAGTACTTCAGGATCTGTTGAATATACAGTGGTATTTGTTTTTTAAGCATTTTTCCTCCATTATTTTGTACCTTTTCTGGGTTTCTGTAGCCCGTCCTGTGCAGGGCCATGACAGCTCTCCGTATAGTGTAGCCTCTCTGAGTGATGGTTTGGAGCAGCTCTTGTTCCTCCTGGCTGAGAGCTGACAGGAGCTCTGCTGCACTATCCAGAAAGGCCCCACTGTGGACATCAAGGTTTAGATCCTGCTGACAAAAAAGAAGCATCTTAAAAACAAATACAGAGCATTTTCAAAGTATGGTGTCCAACCTTCTGTCTGTGGTGTTTCACCATAGGCCCTGCAGAGGAAGGGCGTTGTTGCTGAGGTCTTCTCTCACCAACTGGGGCTGAATTTTGGGGGTACTTCCCAGTCCCCAGTGACCTGCGGCGCTTCTTGGAGTTCTTTTGAGGCCGTGGGCTGGCCTGCTTTGGCCTATGCTCTGCTGAAGATGGTCTGCACTGGTGGAGAGAAGGCAGGCAGTTTCTATGGGCCTTGAGCCCCAGTGGAGACCGGGGTCTGGTAACCACCCCACACAGCTCTTTGACTTGAGGGACTGCACTTTGGGGCCACTCCATCATCTGACCTGGGGACTCCTCATAGTGAACCTCACTGTTGTAGCTGTCCTCACCAGAGTCAAACAGGAGGAACCTCATGTTGCAGCGCTGCTGCCAGGAGTCTGCAGAATTCAAGCTGTAGCTTCGGGGCCGAGGGCTGAGGGCCCACAGGCTCAGTCTTAGGCTGTTCAGAGAGCCATTGAACAGAAGCCAGTACGGAGGACAGGAGGGGGGCACTCCAGGCAGCTCATGCCCACTCAATATCCACTTCTCTAGACTGAATTCATACTGTGGGTGAGAGAGAAACAGCAACCAAAATAAACTAGTTAGTGTGTATGGTTATACATATCTGCAAAACAAGTGCAAAGCAATCATATAAGTATTCAAAAAGATTGTTTAAATGGGAACTGTAACCATAAACCATCTTCTGCTTTATTCATAATCTCAGATGTTCTAATACATTCACACAAAAAAATTCTTTACATATATTTTACCCTCACCTGAGTTTCTTGTAGTATCTGAACACAGTCAGGGATGGAGATTTCTGGAGATGTGACTTGTGGTACTCCTTCCTGCAGTGGGCCCAGTCCAGTCTGAAATGGAATGTCGTCCAGCGTATTCATTATATAATGAGGCAAAGTTCAGCTGGTGGGACCCAGCAATATTACCCGTTCCTGTCTGTGGTCTTCTGGACTGCTAGTTGTGCAACTGATTAACCTGTTAAATCTCCTCATCACTAAGCCTTTGACATCGTTTACCAATAATATCTCAGACGCTTCTAAGCCCAAGTACTGAAGTACACATAAGATTTATTCATGAGAGGTGGTAATTCTTTATCATATAATATTGTCATTTGAATGAAAAATACAATTTGTTTGTGTTGATAATTCACAGTTTAAAGGAAAATTTGTTAGTTTGCACTGTTAAGAGGATGTAGTACCAGTAGTAGTGTACATGCTTTATATAGTGCCCTTAATAAAGCTCCATAGATTCAATTTTTCAATTTCAAAGAAAAATAACCCAAGAAATAAACAGTTGTGTACACATATATAGCCCTGATACCTTTAAGAAAAGAAACTTAGAGAACAGATCAGGTTTAATATTATTTTGTATCACAAACAGCATCAGAGTACAATGTTATCTTTATTGAGAGAATTAGGTAGACGCTTGTTTACAGATGTGGGTATTTGGGTACTATTTATGATCAGTAAAAGTGTGGCAATGTCAGCTGAGTTTCCATTGCTGGTGACCTTTGAGTTGTGTGAAATTGTTAATAAAATACAACACTGATACAAATATAAACCAGAACATGATGTAGACTTCAGTCATGGATGAGGATGACTCGGCAAAGACACTAAACTTGTACAGTACATAACCCTGGATTGTGAAAGAAATGCCTGAGCCAAGGCTGATAAGGGCTTGATGGCAGAAGTACATTCTCTGGGTGAGAAGAGGAAGCATTGGTGTTAAATAACCATGTTAATGAGTTTAAACATCTCTTTAATGTTCAGTCTTACACGTGAGAAACCAACTTTCCTAAGAAAAGGACTGCTTATATATGCTGCTTAAGCAGTGAAACTCAACATTTACAACCTGTTCTCACACCACTACTATGATGGTGCTTAAGAAACATCAACATTGTGATGTTTGTGGAATATTATGCCCTTTTGTCATAAGGCATTAGTTGAAAAAGTAACATTTAACCTACCGTTTACATTTTCCAGTTCAAGTGTACAGCATGATCCCATAATGTCCATCGTTTCCCCCAGTCAGAGCCGATCACCACAAAAAGATCAAACAAAAACTAGCTACAAAACTTTATGAATAAAATTGCATTATCTTTATATAGATAAAATGTTAACAACCCCCAGAGGTTGAAATACTTTACAAAGGTCCTTCTGAGAGCACAGATCTAGTGAATTAATATGTGATGCACAGGACCAAAGATGTTACACGTTTTAATTTGATCAATAAAAATCACCAGAAGCCTTCATTAACTTAACTACGCCTTCCTCAGCTTACAAGGCTTTAATAAAATCAGGGGCTTTGCCGAAAGTCCATAGAAACCTGTACATTTCTGAGGGCACTGATGGGAGTTTGTGAAATGACTAGCGTGTGGTTTAGTTGTTAGCTACATCTGCCTGTCGAGGCCAGTTGTCCTCCTCAATGCCAGAGTCGTATTCCTCCTCTGTGGGCTCTTTGGCTGGAGCCCTGAAACACAAGTGAATAATACCAAGTTACAATACAATGTTTCTGAGCCCCACAGAGTTCATATCTAGGCAAGATATTTGATTGAAATTGATTTGCTCAATTCATAAGTGAGACAAACCCCTAGTTGAAAAAGTAACATGTAACCTACTTTTTACATTTTTTGAGAAAGGGCAAATACTGACCTGATATATCTAGGATCAGATTTTCCATGAACAACTTCTTTGCTTAGTTCAACGGCAATAATGTCTGAGTGTGGCACTTCAAACATGGGCTCAAGCAGCAATTTCTCCTGTACATAATTTAAAAAAAAAAAAAAAAGACAAGTTGAAAAGTCGTTTTTTAAAATCATAATAAAAACAATTCAAAATATATACCATTATGGATCTGAGACCACGAGCCCCAGTTTTTCTTTCAAGGGCCATCCTAGCAATGGCTCTCAAGGCATCTTGAGTAACATTCAGTTCACACTAAAAACAAATGCAAAAATGTAAATTATACGAAATCTAACCTGACAAGGCCCTGTTAAGCCTACAAAAACACAACATACTTTATCCATACTAAATAAAGCCTGGTACTGTGGCACCACAGCATTGCGAGGTTCAGTGAGTATACGGACTAGCGTCTGCTCATCCAGGCTGTGCAGAGGGACCACCACAGGCAGGCGGCCCACAAACTCTGGGATCATCCCAAACTCTATAAGGTCCCGTGCCTCCACATGTTTCAGAAGTCTGTCTTTCTCCTCGATCTCTGCCACTGTGTCCGTCTCACCGCTTGTATTCGCCAGGTCGGCAGCAGCCGCAGCGCGCCGACCTTTACCCAGGTTTGATGGCGTTCCAAAGCCCAAATACTACAGGATCATACAATAAGGTGAAAAATGGAGTTCAAACTAAAATCCCCTTTACGTATAGTGCATCTTTAGATTACCTTTTCATTTTTTCTTCTGCTGATGATTCTGTCAAGTCCATTGAAGGCACCAGACGCAACAAAAAGAATATTAGTTGTGTCTACCTGCACGGTCTCTCCTCTTAGTTTTCTTGAGTTTTTCTCTGGAACATTAACAATGGTCCCTTCTAGCAATTTAAGCAAGCCCTGCGATAGAGAAAAATATACATTTACTAAATGTAAAATGTGCAAATAAGAAGAACCTAAAAACAAAGTCAAGAGAACAAGTCGTACCTGCTGGACTCCTTCTCCTCCAACATCTCTTAGCTGGTGTATTCCCGGTACACTGCCAATCTTATCTACCTCATCCAGAAACACAATACCTGCACCAAGAACAAAGGTTGAGAATATCTGGTCAAATAGCAGAGTTCTATTTGAACACATTGCTACTATGGCAACAAAAGTTACACATGTGCACTGAGAAAGTTACTAAAACCCATGATGTACACATTAAAACAATATGGTTTAACATTTTGTGGAACTAAGCTTCTGAATTGGCAAGATTCTATATTACTTCAAAGAGGTTCATTTTGGTCTTCCAATATTATCTCCAAATAAAGGTTCTTTTGTGTGTGTTTACATACAGGTACTTTGCATCTGATTGCACCAACATTCCCTGGGGGTGTGATGCTAACCTAAGGTACTTCTCAATCTCAAGCTTTGTTACTTAAATTACAGACTATAATCTGAGCTTTATTTTAACATAATTCAACCATAAAAAACTGAGTTAGTTGAGTATACAACAGGTGAGGCCATCTGTACTCTTAAGCAAGTCTCTCGTACAAAATTAGTCACAAGCTAGTTAGCATTAGCCAACAGTTTTTCAGTGAGTCACTCACCTTTTTGTTGAAAATCAAACCTAAACACGACCATGAACGGTCGTATTGATCACAGGCTCCTGGAAATGTGCTGTTTAAATCCATTTTGTATTTTCTAGTTTTTTTTGGAGTGCTTGCTAATATGTGCACTGTTCCGCCTTGTGGGATAACCCAGTGGGATATCACTGCAAAGTATCAATACCTTGACATGTTACGGATGCCCTCTACATCCTTCTTCAGACAAGACACGTCACGCAACATCACCACCCTTCTGAAGCAGCATGCAGAAGGTATCCGAAATGTGTCAAAGTATGTGTAAACATCTGATCTATCTGAACTATTTGAAAGCTTCTTTATTGTATGCTTTTGAAAATGCTGCATCTTAGGGGCTTTGCATAAATACATTCAATTTCAAACAGTTTAGGAAATCTTAGTTATTGAGGCATAATCCATGCTCACCTTGTTGAGCTTTTTCCACTGAATAGTTAGCATCTTGTAGCAGCTTGGCAATAACTGACTCAATGTCTTCTCCCACATATCCTGCTTGAGTTAGTGTTGTGCAATCACAAATTGCAAATGGGACATCAAGGCATCTGGCCAGTGTCTGTGCCAACAAGGTTTTTCCTGTAAACAATTTAATAAAGGCTGTTGTAGTGCTGACATAATATTGACCTACATATATTTGTAAATTGATACTTACCAGATCCTGTTGGACCTAAAAGGATTATGTTACTCTTCTCAAGTTTAATATCAGCATGCGTGGAGTCTAAGACCTCCCCTCCTCTCTTCTCCTGTGGAGCCTGCTGACTCGCCTGCTGCTGCATTGTTGCTCCCAGAGCATTTCCATGAGGACTGATCCCTGCAATCTGCAGCAACTCTGCAAAAATAAGCAGCAAGCGAAGATTAACTTTCACCCTAAAAAATTATTAAATGCATAACTGGGAGTTAAAACCATTAGCTGCTATGGGGGTATAATTGCATATGGTATGTATTGGAGGGCCATGAGTTTTGGTTACAGGCTAATTATAAACCTGCTCTGGTCAGTGCAGCCCACAGAAAAAGCAGACATAAATAGGTCAGTGGGACTCTGCTATTATTGTTATTATGTTTACACCTTAAATTAACAGCAATTTTATGCTTTATATCATGTTATCAATAGAGGTTCACATGCCAGATGTGTCTGTACATTTTGGCATTTGTACAACTCAAAAATATTCACTTACTTGTGAATCTGTATTCATCCTCTCGTCTTCTCATCTCTAGCTCTACAAGAAGTGGATGAAATTACTCAAATCAATATTATTATTGTTATATCAATATTGAGGCAGTGCTGCAAGAAAGTGACAGTTGAGGGAAGTAATAAATAAATAAATAAATAAATAAATAAATAAATATATTGAACAAATGCCAAATAATACAGAATATTGTGTATGAAAAATGCAACTGCAACAGCATAATGGCTGCATGAGCATGGATGGTTAAACTAGGTCGTTCTTTATCTTGTTTTAAATCCAACTTTTCTTTCTACAAAAATCTACAGAGATATTTCAATTTACCCTCTACAAACTACAAACCAACCTCGTGGTGTTAAAGAGGGCTGTTTCTCCACTTCCACTTGCTGTCTGTTACCAGCAGGGATGTTGTTGTAGATGCGCTTGTAGTGATTGTACACTGCAACTGCCAGAACCTTCTTTGCATAGGACTGTCCAACAACATATTTGTCAAGGTAAGCGTAAATCTGAAAAGAAACACAGCATATAACCCTCTGTGTGCAACTGCTGCTCAAAATGATGGTGTTCTCGTGTTTGTCGTTACCTTCTTTGGTGGAGGAGGAGGTTTTTGTGCAAAGGCAAGTTTCACAGCTTCAGCTGCCGATTCTGGCTCTTTGCTGAGCCCCTTCTTGGAATCAGTTTCAGATAGTACCACAAAGAAATGATGGCACTTCTCACATTTAACAAATCGTGTTGATGCTACAATAAAGAGTTTTTGAAATAAGTTTACAAAATAATCCTTAGAACATTGTATAACATTTTGCTGAATAAATAATGGGATTACTTACATACAAATGTTTCTACATGTGTACATGGATCTCCGCATTTAGGGCAACGAAGTTGACTTCCTTTGCCTGATCCTCCAGAGCCAGACAGCCTCTTCCCTTCACTGATACTTTTCTGTTTAAAACAGGTCAAGTGACGTTGCAGACAGTGTAACCAAGGATGTTAATTCCCTGATCCTGTAATAATCTGTCAAAGAAGCTCTAAAATTACCTTTCCATCACCCCCTCCATCCTTTGTTGTTCCATCTTTAGCGGCAAAACAGACCGCAGTTTCTGAAAAGGTCCTCAGATGCAGTATGGGGGATAGCTGTCTTTCCCGAGACCCCTGACGGCTCAAAGAATACAACTGAATCCGGGAGCATAACAATCCTGCAACAACAAGTACACCTGGTTTAGTCAATTTTAGGCAATGTCAGTAATTAGATTGTATAATGCAAAATGCAAGTTGTATCCAACTCTGCACCCACATCTACAAAATATTGTAACTGAGAATTAAATATCCGGTTTTTTTTTTGTTTCCAAGGCAAAGACGTTAAATTACTGTCAAAACAAACATCTGGGATCCGGGTTAGGTCAAGACCTACTTTACGAGTTACAGCACACAGCACAATGTCATTGGGTGTTATTTCTTACCTCTGTGAGTCGTATTTAGAATGAACCTAGCAGCCGAAGTACATGTACTAGACATCACTCCTCTTTAGATTCTACTCCCTGAAAGAAAGTAACATATGATACAACAAATGATGAAAATCTAGTTCAATTGCTAAACGCGTGGTAAAGTAACGCTTCAACAGACCCGTCGCTAAACATTTCGTAACGTCAGCGTCACTGTTAGCATTAGCGTTAGAAGCAGGTCATTTTATAACAGTTTCCTCAGCTAAATTTAAGAGCACAGGCTTGCAGATGTATTCTACAGGGCAATTGTAACTAAACTCTATGCCAGTATAATGTCTGTAATGAGTGCTTAACATTTAAAATGGGTGACATTGTTAAAATCGTGTTAGCGAACTGACATGAGGCCCAAACCAGTAAAACTACCTCTTCACTGCAGTGATGCTAATCTCAGATCTTAACTGTGCAACTACTCAAGAAAGTGAAGTGCATAAACGATTTCATAAACACTATTTTGAAGGAGCATAAACAGCAACGTTGTCATTATCAAAAATTACTCACAGAGCACGGTGAAACCAATCGTATCCTGACAGCCCCGGCAGAAACGTAAATATGCTATGTCACTCCCCCTTCGCTGGTGTGTTTGTTTTACACCTCCGATTAAGACATGAAATTCTTTATACCAGTAAGAAAGATTCCTAAAATGAAAGATCTCGTTCTCGAGGCCTTAAATTCTTAGGTTGGACCCCCAATGATGCAACGCTTGCTGTTTTGTAGTTTTTGCACTCTACTTCATCCATGCCCTTCCCACTAGGTTAGAGTATGTTAGCTAACATGCGTAGTATATGTAAATGGATGGCGTAAACATGGCGGTTTGGCTATAGTTTATAATACAGTGCAAGTCTATCCAGCCCTTTAAACATCTACTATTTCACCGGCACGTCAACAGCGGTGATGCGTTTGTGTCTACATGGATAATACAAATACAAATGTATATTTCATGTTTATTTTATTATTTAATAATTAAGTAACCATTGTTGTCCAAATAATATTAATAATAATAAAATTTGTTCTATAAACCAATTCATCTGCAAAGAACATTTCACGGAAATATTTCCTGATTTATTTTCTTGAATTAAAATGTGGTGTATTTGAGTGCTAGAAAAGTCTAAAATTGCTGTGATATTGTGATTACTGACTGAACCCTCCAGTGTTACATTTCTAAGTCCATATACACAATTACTCAATTTTCCATGTTACAAATTAAAAACTATGAATGTAATAGTCAATGTTTCATTTGAGAGCACGGAGCATGAAGTATACACATTTTCCCCCGAAGCAAACCAAGTACAAAATGTTCCTAGAATGTAACCTATGCCAAGAGGACTAGAGGAAAGAAAATGTATGGAAAAGACAATTTATTATAAACACAGTAAATATTTGTGTTAAATTATTGTTACACCAAAACAAAACAAAAGCCAACAAATACCAACAACAAATTCCTTTAAATATTCACATATTTAAGTAACTTTATATTTAACTTTGCACACTTTAACAGTGCGGTTGTCCCACAAAATTAATTGCTTCATGTTAGGATAGTATGACATCATGGCCACAATTCCATTAGATGCGCTTACATCAAAATTAGCATGAACAGATTTATTCTTTTCTAAGTCAAATGCATATGAAATCTTCCTGTCTTTCTCATCGCTAACATAAACCACTCCACATGCAATAAAAGCATTGCCTGCTTTAGATGTAGGATATGCTATGTCAATGAGAGATGTCACTGTAAAAGCCTCGTGGTTCAATTTTGCAACCATCATTTTGTCCTCTGAGTTCTGAGCAAAGATGACCCACAGTCCATTTTCATCCACGGCAAACTTAAAATAGGTCTTTGAGTTTTGAAAGAGATAATTGAGGCTGTTATATCGGCTGTTTGTCATTGTGAGACTCTCCAATCTTCTTGTGTTCAGGTTGAACCTGCAAAGAGACAAAATTGAGTATTTTAGTTACAGAAGCAATAAAACTGTATAATCCAGGTGAAATACTTACTTTATGAGTTTGTTAGTTCCAGCCATGTGAAAATACAAATGTCCCTTATAAACCACATGGCCACAGCCCTGGTAATACCCCTGCACGTCTATAATTGTAGCACTTATATTGTGCAATGATGATGTGTTTGTGTACTCAAGCAAAATCCGACCTAACAAAAGGGATTTTTTTTTTTAATATTTTTGAAAAGCACCAACATATATTCATAATGGACTTCAGTCACCTGAAAAGTGTTCTGCAAGCCAATATCGACTGTTATTTTTCAAAGAAGCATCCAGCATCCAAGCTCCAAAGGTGGTTTGCATTTCAGAGACCTTCTCTGTACATTTAATGTTTTTTACAGTGCACTCTACATGAAAAATAAAATTACTTAAAATACAATAGAAAAGAATCTGTGAGGAAGTGGGCACTTAAGGACAGCTACACATTATTACCTGTCCTGACTGATGACGATGACTCTGAAAAAAAGTAATTTTGTCTTTAGAGAAATTTTAGATTCCATGTAAGAGATCACACATCTCGCATAACATTATAACCACTGACAGATGAAGTGAATGCATTATTACACCCACGTAAGTTTTTTAAATTGCCCGCATTGGAACAGGAGGGCATTTAAGTGATGATTATGTCCTTGTTGTATTAGAGGTTTTCGGGCAATCAGAACAGAAAACAACCATGAACATGGAGACGTAATGCTATGTGTGTATGTATTTTCTTACCACTTTTCATATAGGCATCTATTAGATTTTCACTGACATTAAATTTAATCTGTTTGGATAAAGATGGGGCTGTAAAAAATGAGAGAAAACGATTCAAATGTATTTCAAAGTAAAAGGACATTTGTTTTTTTCAATATTATTACTTACTTGGCGAAATCTGATGTGCAGCTTGTGTAACATTTTCCATTTCATTCAGTATTACTTGTGTGTTATGTTCTTTTTTTGATTCTGAAATAAAATCTGTTACAATGGAAATAGAAAATCTTTGAAGTTGCCCCTCAAATGTATTTTTCTTACCGGCTCTTATTGCAGGGTTTGACTGATTTAAATGTGTGGTATCCATGGCTGGTTGATGACTGGATTCTGCAGAAAAATGTCACAAATAACAATGCATTACTCGATCCAACAAAACAAATAACATAAGTTTACCTGTTTTGGTTATCCTTTGGTAATCCTTTGGAAAATGATCTCTCTTATTGCTGTGGCCATATGAAGAAACTATAGAAAATGAAGGTTATATAAATGTTTCACCGTAAAGTCAGAAGTACAACACAAACCTGTTGAAGTTGTCACTGGTTCCATTGTTGCCTTGGCAGTGATGGGGTCATTTACAATTTTGTTTTGACTTTTTTGTTTAAATGAGAGGGATTCCCAAAATTGTTGAAACATGTTTTGCTTTGCAGGCTGCGTTGTCATAACTTCATCACTTCTCTCTGCAGTTGGATTTACTGAAGGTGAATCTGTAGAAATGTGGAAAATGTAAGAGGCAGTTAAAAGGGGAGCATATTGTGTGTTATACAAAGTCATACCTAGTGAAATTTGGTTTTGTGTCTTTTTGAAGTTTTCTTTATTGAAAGGTGGTCTGTTGTCTTTATCCTCTTGAGGAAGTGGTGTGGGTGTAGGGGCTGGTTTAAAAGAAATTGGTTATAACACCATAATATATAATATATGTTAACTACCACATATAGTGACAATAAAACTCACCAAATAGTATATTTTTATCTGAAAATTCCATGTCTGTTACTTGTAAGTCAGTGTTCACTTCAAGAGTTGGAGAGTGTGATAGAGGGACTGTAACAAGCACATTACTCAATATTACAAAGTATACAGCTTAAGGAAAAATAACTTATGTTAATTAATTAATCATTAGATTAGTACACAACAACAGTTTAACTTTAAAAGACTTGAATGAATTATAATGCTTTGATGACTTTTATAGATGACTCAATGGTCTACTGTTGAAGTATAGCTAACAGTGGCGACTGGTCTATAGAGGGCGCAAGTGCGCCGTCCTCCATAACTTGACCTAGATAAAAAAAAATGAAGTCGTTATTTTGTTTGAGGCTATAATATTTTGTTTAAAATTGAACTTGTATGTGCATAACCATATTTTTTATCATGTTAAATGTGTCCATATCACTTTATTTGGTTCATGTTTTTGCCCGTTGAGTTCACGTCAGTTGTTTCTGGTCATTACTTTACACTGCAGCCCTGAACTACGTCTAGGGGGCGTAGCTCTGGGCGAACTCAAATCAAGTGATTGTCTTTATAAATAGCAAAAGGAGAAATTTAATTTGTCAACTGGACAGAGTTTATTTGGTCGAATACGTTTTGCAGCTCATCCAAGCTGCTTCCTCAGTTCTGGTCAGATGCTGGCGGACACTGCCTTATATCTGCCTGAAGGGAGGAGCTTAATTACAATGAAAATTACTCTGAGACAACACATATTTGTTTACAATTTCTGTTAGTTAGGTGGGTCTATTCAATATGGAGTGGGAGTGGGGGAGTAGTTAGCATATCCATTCAGGGCCATGATGGGTGTTTTCACACCTCTGGACATGACCTGGCTAGTCCCATTGTTTTCTCTGTTTGTTTTGATTTAGGTTTGAGGATAGAGTTATAGATGGGAGATAAATGATGTCTGAGACCCCCATTTCTGTTCAAGGAAGGATTCTCTTTCTTGGCAAAAATAGCCTCTTTAACTCCCCTCTCAAACCAGTTCTTTTCTCTGGCCAAGATCTGGACCTCGCTGTCCTCAAAGGAGTGGCCCGTGGCTTTTAGGTGGAGATGTACGGCAGATTGCAGCCCATTCTGATTTTCCCATCTGTGTTGATACATTCGTCTGAAAAGTGGCTGTTTTGTTTCTCCAGTGTAGCGCTCACTGCAGTCTTCACTACACTGAATGGAGTAGACCACATTGCTTTGTTTGTGGCTCGGTGTTTTGTCCTTAGGATGGACCAGTTTTTGTCTTAAAGTGTTTGTGGGTTTGAAATAGACTGGGATTTCATGTTGTCTGAAGATCCTCTGTAGTTTTTCGGAAACACCAGCCAGGCACTGGGTTCTGGTTCTCTGTTGTCCTGTTTCTTGGCTCTCTTCATTTTATTGAAAGCCCATTTAGGATATCCACAAACGGAGAGGGCTTTCTCCACGTGTTGTTCTTCTTTCTCCTTTCCCTCTGCGCTTGTAGGAACCACTTGGGCCCTGTGTTGTAATGTCCGAATGACTCCCAGTTTGTGCTGAAGTGGGTGGTGTGAATCAAAAAGCAGGTATTGGTCGGTGTGTGTGGGCTTCCTGAAGACCTCTATCTGGAGTCGCCGGTCTTCTCTTATCGTTACTGCACAATCTAAGAAAGCCAGTGTGTTGTCCTTGGCAACTTCACGTGTGAATTTGATGTTTGGATCTACAGAATTGATATGTGCAGTAAAAGGTTCCAAATCTTGAATTTTGATTTTTGAAAAATCATCAACATAACAATACCAGTGTGTGGGTGGAGTGCCTGGATATGAGGCCAGGGCTCTGTTCAAATTGTTCCATGTATAAGTTTACAATGATAGGGGAGACCGGTGAGCCCATTGCACAGCCGTGGATTTGCCTGTAGAAGTTTCCTCTGAACTGGAAATAGGTGGTACTTAAACAAATTTCCAGCAGTTGGCAGATTTGGTCGGGTGAAAGTTTGGTTCTCTCTTCTAGCTTAGTATCCTCCAGTAGTCTCCTCCTTGCTGCCTCCACTGCTACCGATGTAGGGATACAAGTGAAAAGAGAGGTCACATCAAAGGAAACCATTGTCTCATCCAGGTCAAACTGGAGATGCTTGATTTTGTTCACAAATTCGGCTGTGTTCTCAGTGTGGTGCTCCGTGTTACCCACCAGCGGAGCCAAGATGGTTTTTAGGTGTTTGGCCACATTGTATGTGATGGAGTCTGTGCTGCATACAATGGGTCTGAGTGGTACTCCTTGTTTGTGGATCTTTGGGAGGCCATAGATGCCAGGGATGGCATCACCAGGGTACAGTCTGTAATATAGCTGTCGATCAATGACTTCTTCCTTCTCCAGCTTCTGCAAGCAATCAATGATCTTCTTTTTGTACACATTGGTGGGGTCCCGTTTTAGTAATTTGTAGGTTGTGGTGTCACTGGGTAGGCTGTTAACCTTAGCCTCATAATCAGCTGAGTTCAGGATCACAGTGCATCTCCCTTTGTCAGCTGGGAGGATGTTGATGCTGTGGTCCTTCTCCAGAGCAGCGATGGTCTTTATAAATGTTTATCACACACCTGACCTACTGTGATTCAGCTGCTCTGTCCCGCCCAGCCCCAACTCTCCACTGGCGCCATGTTACTACTATAGGCTCATGAATGGATAATAACAGAGCTGTGTGCTATACAATTATGGCGAGTTCAACTTCAAGTCAAAGTGTGTCTGAGGAACTGTTTTTAGGGAGTAATATGTCTTCTCTTCAGCAGGACCCTTCTGCCAAGAAAGAAAAGAAGCATTAAGCTGAAATGAGTGCATCTGGCTGCGGTGTATATCCTACGGCTCTTATTTTGATTCACACACCAGCTAATGGCGACTAAACCTCCACACAGGAGAGAGCGCTGATGCCACGTGTTCGTGTAGTGACCGTAGCTTCTTATTGTAGTTTTGCTGACATTGTTGGGGCGGGTTGTGAGTGGTGGATCAGGTTGTTGTTGGGGATGGTTGTGAGCGGTGGATCAGGTTGTTGTTGGGGATGGTTGTGAGCGGTGGATCAGGTTGTTGTTGGGGATGGTTGTGAGCGGCGGATCAGGTTGTTGTTGGGGATGGTTGTGAGCAGTGGATCAGTTTGTGCTGATGCGTAAACTTTGCGTTTGGCTGTGTGTTGTGCTCTGACTGGGATGACCAACACAGTGCAAGCGAAGGACAGGGGTATAAGACAAATTATTTATATTCACTGAAGATATAGTTCAGCCAGTAGTGACCAAAATGGTTGTCTATTTCTGGCACACACACACACACACACACGCACGCACGCACGCACACACACACACACACACACACACACACACACATATATATATATATATATATATATACCACCAGCCGCCACTCATAACTAATATAGTTTATAGTGTACCAACTAAAGTAGCTATAAAGAGTCCATATTTGAGTGTAGTTTTAATGATGTAAAACACAACAATGCATTTAAACAGTGATAATCACCTGATTCAGTGCTCTTGTCTAACAATTTGTTAGAATTTATCACCTTTAAAAGATTTTCATAAGTTGTTGATGAAGTGGGATGTTCTGTGAAGAATGTGATTAAAATATAATATAACTTGTAATAATGGAATATTACAAGTATTACTAATATCATCTTACCTGGAATCTCTTCTGTGACACTTTTAGTTTTAGAGGCTGGAACTGGATTTAGTGATGGATGCACTGTAAAAATAAGAATAATAAGAAGATAAATTAGGGGGTGACAATAAAAAAAAAAATCTAAACACATTTAATAACCCCAAATAGCTGAAGAATTGTTCATTTATTACCAGATTCCATGTTCTCAGGACTTGTAACATTAGATGAATACGTTAAAGTCAACATTGGTTGATCTGAGTAATGAAAGACAAAGATCCCTTGTTACAGAAGTGAAGAAAATAATGTACCATCAAAATCACACTTCATCAGCTTCTTACTAGAATCTGTTGAGTCATGGTCAAATCCAGGAGTTGGAGGAGTGGATGGAATCCCTGTGTGTAAAGATTAAGATTACATAAAAGTTACACATGCAATGCTTCTTTAAAAGTTTACCCTACTTGTTATTGAGATGTTTTTTGGTGCTGTGATGTCCTCTTTATCACTGGTGGTGTTGTTTGGTTCAGATGGTTCTGTAGCTAAGAGTGGAGATGATCTATTAGCTCACTGTCAATTTAACACTTCTCTCATCCAACAAAAACATGTGAGGTAGTTGAGTAAATTCTCACACACACACACACGCACAGATGTACACACCCACACACACGCGCGAATATTATTGCATACCTGGTAGGATATTAATAAACCCCTCAGTAGTAGTCTCTTTGTAGAGGTTTTTCTGATCATTTATGCCAGTAGTTACAGCCTCTGCAACATACACACACACACACACACACACACACACACACACACACACATATATATATATATATATATATATATATATATATAATTTTTTTTTTTTAACCTTAATTATACACATGTAGTTATTTTCTATACTGACAGCTTACCAAAGCTGTGAGGATGCATCTTTGAGTGAGATCGAGTTTTGATGTAATTGGTGTCGTTTGAAGAACGATCCAAGTCTGATTAAGCAAAATAATGAGTAACAGAAGCATTTAGATTCCTTTAAGAATTGGTATGTAAGGTATATTAAACTGACCAATCATCCTTATGCCTTACCAGTCTGGTTACTTGTGGAGCTGTCTGAGCTTGCAGTGGGAGTAACTATAAGACTCTCAGCAGATTCTGCAGGTCTTTCTACAGCATAATGACAGGAGATAAATAGCTGGGTAGAGCATGTTAATAGACAAACTGACTGCAGAATGCCCCTCACCCAAGAGCTCGTTTGATTGACAAGTTTGTCCAGTGTGAGATTTTATAGTTGTTTTACAACAGGCCAGACCAGGAGGCCCGGGTGGGCCAGGTGGACCGGGTGGACCAGAAGGACCTTAGAAACAAATATCAATAAAATGTATTTACATGTCCTTTAATGTACTTATTGGCATATACTTGGTATACTTTTAAACAGCTGCACATAAACAGCTCATCCATACCTTCAATGAAAATGTCCTCAAAAGTTTCTCCTTTCAGGACTCTAGGTGGCCCAGGGTCCCCTTTAGGCCCAGGTTCACCTTTTTCACCAGGAGGTCCTATGAAATCAAAAGAAATAACATGTTATGATTATTTTTATTCTCCAGAAATGCCAGACCATCCACCAGACCAACAAATGCCAGTGTAATTGCTTTGCCTGGACAGTTGTATGGTATGGCATTAAACATTAAACATGGAGACAAGCAGGTGACATCAGTAGGCCAATTTATAGCTTATAGGTCAGATTCAGATTTCTGCTCACAGTAATATTAAGCATGCATGTTTTTGAAGGTATTTTTGTGTCAATAAACACCTGTAATTGAAAGAATGCAAGATATATCAATTTAATGTCATAGTGTGAAACATTTCTGGCAAAGCAAAACCATCACCAAGAGACAAGCAGGTGGAGGATCCTCCACCAGAAAAGTTAAAAGTTACAAAGTGCACCTTTAATGGAACTGTATGTAGCCTGCCCTCTTAGATTTAAAAGAGCTCAGAACCTCCAGAATTCACTCACTGAGAGAGACTCGTGAGGCTCATTCAGCTTTCTGTTTGGATAATCGTCTTGAGAACCAATTTGGTCATCGTGTCCAGCATGTTTTTGTAATTAAGAATAAATCAGCTTAACAATTGTTATCAGTAAATGCTATGATTTATTTCCAAATGTCTAGCTAGTATCTGGAAACACGGTTAGGTTTATGGAATTCAATATAAAAATTGGACAGTTCCTTTAAAACCCTCTGAGCTCATGCACTGCTACAATATTACAATAACACAAAATCAATTATAATTGCCTATGATAGACACCACATGTTTCTCAACTCTAATGGAATCATCTTTGCATGGAATCATTATTGTATGTCTATCAAGCACAAAAGTGTTGCTGAAATCATTTAGGGAGACCATCTGCTGCAGGACTCCATTATTATTGGGCTACTATGAGTGAAGGCATTTATCATAAACAAGTTCAAAAGTATAGAAATGTTAAAAAGAACTGTCCATATTTGCGGGCCAAGTTGTAAATGTCCTATGTGCGAAGTGGTGTAATTTGAGTTTCTGATAGAGAGAGTGGGATTCAGATGTTACGTAACTGTCACTGAACAATGAACATCTGTTTGTAACTGACATGTCTGTCACTTTTGAATTCATCTGCTCTGTACAGTGAGATAAACAGTCTCCCGGGACTCTCCCGAATCCCCGACAAAACAATGCTGCTTCAGATCTCATACTTACCCCGTTTTCCTCTTCTCCCTTCTGGACCGAAGGGACCCTGGGGTCCCCTGGAACCTGCCCTACCAGGAATACCTATGACAAAGAAATGTTTGTAAATATAACTTCTCTTTCAGAAGTATTAAAGTGTGAATTTACCTGGTGGCCCGGGTGGTCCTGATATATACAGCAATGGAAACAAAAATATTTTAGATTCATAGGAGTAAATGTGTGTGTGTGTGCTCTGAGTATATGGAAAAATACCTGTTAAGCACATTCCTTTAGAGCTGTTACAAAGCTCAATGAAAGCTTTGATCTGAAACAGAAAAACAGAAGGCATTGTGGTTTTGACTGCACTGCTCATAAAATACTACAGTAAACTGAAAGAGAAATATTAAATTATATTAAATCTGACCACAATACACATTGTTTACTATTTGTGCTTGTCATAAAATATAGATTGATCCTTCCTGTTTAGATGGAATTGTGCCTCTAATGAAAGGTTCCCATGGAGCAGACAACAGCCATTCTCAGCTGCTGTTCTCATGTGCTCTCCTTAATAGCAAGGTCAAAAAAGTAAATTCTTTACATTGCACAGTTTATTTTCCAAGCAGGAAAAATGAAATGTTTCCATAAAATATAGCATGCAGCTGCTTGATTCACACTGTAAATCCATTTACAAAACTCCTGAAGTACACATAAACATACTTCTTGATCACTGATGTTAAATTATTAATAAAATCATCAGTATTACATCAGAACAGTTGAAGGGCACAATGAGCATTATTAAATTATTTCCTAATTAAAATATGCATGCATACATTTGTAGTTATTCCACAGAAACAAAAGATCAAAAAAGCTTACTGGTACAGAGGAGTAGGTGACCAGCATCAACATCTCCTCATCCTTATCGGTGATGGGTGGTGGTTCTCCATGGTGGCTTCTCCTACTACGTTGGACCTTTTTAAGTTTTTCTGCCTCTTCTGGATCCAAGGTTATAAGCCCTGTCCAAACCTTCTGGGCCAGTCCTTGTACCTGCGCGTCCAGTTTGGTCAGGTCTTCACTCATCTGCTTGTTTTGTAGCAGTAAGTAGACCAAGCCTGCAGAACATAGTAGAAGCAGAAGACAGTGGGCTAGTAGCAAGACTTTAAGTTGCACTGAAACTCCATTGCCTTCCTTCATGTTGCTTGGTCCTCACTGCACAGTGATCTGGAGTTCTCTAGCATATGCAGGGCATATCTGATTACATGCCAGCTACCAAGACGTCACAGGGAATCTACACGCAAGCTACAGCAGAGGAATAAACATGTCTGCTCCAGCCACTTTACGCATTACATAACAGTCTGCATCTGGGAAAATGTGTAGGACTTCTCATTTAGAAGCAGAGTCTTCCTGAATGGCATACAGACAGCTGCTGCTTGAGGACAGTATCAGCAGTCATATCCTACACAAAATGACATGGAAGTGGAATAAATGAGTTGGTTTCAAAGATGCTATTATTGCAATAAACAAAGGAGCATTCATGGCAGTTTCAGTCAAGTGTGTGTGTGAACATCTTCTGATCTAATGTTTTGCATGGTTTTAGTACATTTTTTGTGCTGTCAAGGGTTTTGTGCAGATATTGGTGATTACTGGTGCAAGCAAGTTACTGTCCAGGAAATGTCGTGTAGTCCTGATTTGGAATTACTCAGCTTGTCTATGCCTACCGAGGGAATTTAGTAATGTTGTCATCTGAGCTGCATATGTACCCCCCAGCGGGAATGCAACAAAGAAGTATTGCAAAATGTGTTCACAAACAACTTCAGCGCACACTGGAGGCACCTGTATTTATCTTTGGAGACTTTAATCATTGCTGTTTGATCATGCACTTCATGGTTTTTATCAAAACATAAAGTGTAGCCCCCGTAAGGATTAAGTTCTTGATAAATGCTATGGCAACATAAAACATGCTTACAGGGCCAAAACCCTCTCACCTCTCGCAAATTCTGACCATGCCACTGTCCACCTTATGTTCACTTACAGAACAATGCTTAAGGCATCAAAACCACAGAAGACGGTGCTGCAGTGGTCTGAGGACAGTGTAGAAGCTTTGAGGGGCTGCTTATCTTGTACAGACTGGAGTATTTTCCACAGTTAAGACCACAGAGTCAATGACAGACTATATCAAGTTTTGTGCTGACACAGTTGTCCCTAAAAAGACCATACAGCACTTCCCAAATAAGCCCTACATTACCAAGGAGGTTAAAACCTGTATCAACAAAAAGTGGCTGCATATAGGGACAGGGACATCGGCCGCAGCCCAGAAATAAATAAATAAAATGCTTGAACAGGCAAGAGAAAAGCACAAGGTCACTTTAGAGGGAGCTTTTAAGATGTGGGACTCCGTGAAGAAAATCACCCACATGGCAGCAGGCAAGACTCAGTTGGTGGCTTTCAATGATAAAGAATGCGCTAATGACCTCAATGACTTCTTTTTAAAATTTAATGAGCTTTTTAAACATTTGATTGTGATGATTTTGAATACTGTGATGGTAGCTCCTCTCACCTGTTGCATGGCGAATATGAAATTCTTCCATCAGACAGGCATCGCGAACATAACTTTAAGAGTAACTGATATAAACTCTCATTTGTGCCCACTTCTGTTGCACTCTGGAACAAATCTGCACAAGAAAGGTGCATTTAAGTCATTTTATATTCAGTGGTGCAATAACTATTTGTGTAATAGGGCTAGTACAATAATTTGGACACTTTATGGTTGTGCAGTGCACAAATGGACAATGGACATTAATAATGGACACATGTATCTTGTGATGAGTTCTGACTGTTGTCTGACTGTAGTGTGATGTGTGAGCGCAACTGTGTTTTTAAGCTGTGGGCAGTGAGCCCAAGACAAATTTCACCTTCGAGATAATAAAGTTTATCTTATCATATCTTATCTTATCTCAAAGCCTACAAAAGTACTGTCATTAATCATCTGGTGAATAACACTAACGCAGTTAGCACTCTTATTTCATTACTTTTTTACCATGTTGTCTATTTCAAAATGTAGTCTATTTTATCACAGTGCATATACTGTAATCATTGCAGAGTTTTTTGATAATAAAGAAAGACACTTGCTTTTGTGCCCTGTGTTCCAATTCCTTTCTGGACAGGTCAGTCTGACCCAGCTAATTACTTTCCCCTTGAAAGACTGCATGCTTGAAGACCTGGGTGGTGAGTTTTCTTTCTACTGAACAAAGCAAAGTACGATGTAAGCCTGAAGAAAAGATGTACTGGATGAGCACTTTTAGACAGTGGTAAATAGTTTTTTGGTTTTTTTTGGTGTTTTCTCTTTCTCATGTCTTGGTGCCATGCCATGGGTTTGTACTTGTAACCCCAGAGGGTGCAGTTTCCAGGCAACCACCAAAGTGAGGGTTTAACCAAGGATTTATAAACAGTGTGTGATGATTTTGGAAGACAAATACTCATCTGCAACTCCAGCAACAACAGTGGTCTCGCCAAGCTCAACCTAACAGAAGAAGGTAAGGGCTTTCAATTTAAGTTAATGAATTAATTTTGCATTATAGAGAATATTAGCCCAAAGTTATATTTTAATATCACAAGTGTGCTCTCTTTGCACTCTGATGTTGTGGGTTTTGATTGAAAATACTGCTACCTTATTGCTTGATACTATATATATTTTTTGCCATTAATAAGATGGCATGTTTTGAGTGAGAACAATATTTGAGACACACCCAATTCAACTCCCTAAACTTGACACTGTGTTGATCTGACAAGCCCTTATACCATGTGACTGTATGTGGTGGTTTGCATAATCTGAGGATGACAACATCATCCTTCTTATTCCTGATTTTTAGTTGGAGCCATGGAGAATATGCTGCAACCATTCACAATTAGTTCTATGGCGGCGCATTCAATGTTTGAGGTTACGGGGTTCCTGTTTTTTCTGCTTTTGATCCTGATGATAACTGCTTGGAGCCGGATGCACAGCTCATATGCTCCAGGTCAGCTACACAGCAGAAAAAAAATATTTGGTTATTGCTATTCCTATAGATAGTGTTGGGAACTAACAGAATACATGAACCGAGAGTACCTGTATTCCGGTACAGTTACGCGTTCATTTGGTTGTATTAGTAGTAGTTTATTCTGTTATTTTGCAGAAGTACAACAAACATAGACTACAACCCCATTTGGATCATGACCAAAAGGGTTTAGGCTGAAGTACTTTTGTACTTGTAATGCTTAGCCCTGTTAAACAATGACAGAATTCCAAGAAAGAATAGCAGTGTACAAACAGCAAGTTTGCATTTACAGTTTCACTTACGATTTACTGTATAAATAAGAGAAAAAACAAAACAAAACTGAATGCATAGTTCATTTCAAAGCTCTATAACTTTCAAAACATAATGCTATGTACCCATTTTTAAAGGCTTCTACAGATTTGGACTTTTTAAAATACAGTTACAGCTATACTTAAAATACAGCTACTTTTCTAAAATCAAAGGAATACATTATGGTATTTGATCATGTACTTTAGGCTTCAAACTGAACAGAAAGAAGCACAGTAAGAAAAATAGAAAGCACTGCCCTTGTGGTGAGTGCATGTATGATTTTTCCACCTCCAATTAGTGATAAGAAATTCTTTAAAAACAGTTAAACAAATATAAAGTGGTAATTAATACTATGTTGCATCTTTACATTATAATTTAAATGCAACTAGATGTAAAAATATTATATGTATTTTCTAAAGTACTCAGAATACATTGCAAAATACATTTTAATTTAGGCATTCAGTTTTCTGTAACTAAATACATTTTCAAAGTATCTTCCCATCTCTGACTATATTCTATGTTATATGTGTTATATTACTAAGTACATCAATGCTAATCTTTATTTTGTTATATATAGGACCTCATTTCTTGTTAGGACTTGGCCCACTTCTTTCCTACACCCGGTTTATTTGGACTGGTATTGGCACGGCATGCAACTATTATAACAACAAATACGGCAGCATAGTGCGGGTCTGGATCAGTGGCGAGGAAACATTGATTATTAGCAAGTAAGTCAACCTACTGTTCTTTTCTAATATTTCTGAAAATAACAATGTACATTTTTTACATAGGTCATCTGCAGTTTATCATATTTTGAGAAGTCCCCACTATGTAGCAAGATTTGGGAGCAAAAAGGGACTAGAGACTATTGGGATGGAGGGAAAGGGCATAATTTTCAATAGTGATGTGGCTCTTTGGAAAAAAGTGAGAACGTACTTCGCTAAAGGTAAGAAAACAATTATTTCAACACACAGTTCTAAGCAAAAAACTAAACAAAGAAAGATCATAATTGTTGACTATGTGCATATAAAAGTAAAACATCCTTGGCTCATTTGTAACCTTTGGGTAAAATCTTACCTTCATACATACAACTATATTTTTTGCTATATGTTTATCCCAGCTCTGACAGGCCCAGGGCTTCAGAGGACAGTGTCTATCTGTGTGAGCTCTACAACCAAGCACTTGGACGACCTGCATGAGGTGACCGGTCCGTCTGGTCACGTGGACACCCTCAATCTGCTCAGGGCCATAGTAGTTGACATCTCCAACAAGCTGTTCCTTGGGGTGGATATGAATGGTAAGTATATGCCCTTTACATTTACACTCCCATAGCAGTGCAATTTCCAAATATATAAAAAAGAGCTACCATTGTGTCTTGTAGTTCAATAACGTGTATTTTAATTTACATGGCTTGTACAAATTTCTGTATTTTATTTAGTAAAACAGTTTCTGATGAAAATCCATCACTACTTTGAAACTTGGCAAGCTGTTCTGATTAAGCCAGATATTTTCTTCAAGATTGGATGGCTGTATAACAAGCATAAGAAGTCAGCGTAAGTGAAAGAGAAAATGTAACATAATAATTACATGTTCAACAGTTTAATAGTGTGTTTTTATGTAGGCAAGAACTGCAAGATGTGATGCAGGATCTTCTTGACATTAAAAAGAAAAAAATAAATGAATCAGAGAAGTTGGATGATGAGCTTGACTTTGCCACAGAGCTCATTTTTGCGCAGGTGTGTGCCCTTTTTTTTTATTTAAAAAAGATATATTTTGCTTTTTTGGAGTATTTAGTATTCAGCTATAACATAACATTTTATATTATAAACCACAATATTGGTCTAAAACAGCTTAATAATTGAGTTCCTCTTCAAAACTGCAATGGTATTTCCATGTGGATTTATGTGATTTTATTGTTAAAAATGGCATGGTGACAGTTTCAACCCTATAACATAAAGTTTAAAAACAACTAAGTACAAAGAAGGATATTTCTGAGCACTCAAACCTTAAATACAAGATTACTCAAACATGACTCAATAGAAACACAACTTTGAGTAATTTAATGATAAGTTTAAAACTCATAAAAGTACATTTTGCATAATACGTCCCCTTTAATTAAAATGGTCTTTTATAATACCTTTTCTGTCAATTAGAACCATGGGGAGCTGTCACCAGAAAACGTCCGCCAGTGTGTGTTGGAGATGGTGATCGCAGCTCCAGACACTCTCTCCATCACCCTCTTCTTCATGCTCATGTTGCTCAAGCAAAACCCTGAAGTGGAGGAAAAGATAGTGGAGGAGATGAAAGCAGTTTTAGGTCTTTATTCATTTTTTTTATGTTAAGCAGAGAGAGACTTGGACACATCCAAGTCATTTGTCATGACACATTAGCTCTGGTTTAATTTTGGATTATGTGATTTTAGGCAACGATGGGGCTGAAAATCTTAAGCATCAAGACTTGAAGGTGTTGGAGAGGTTCATAAATGAGTCCATGAGGTTTCACCCAGTGGTTGACTTCACAATGAGAAAAGCTCTGGAAGATGACAATATCGATGGAATCAGAATCAAAAAAGGAACCAACATCATTCTTAACACTGGACTGATGCATAAAACAGAATACTTCCCACATCCCAATGACTTTACCTTGGACAACTTTAACAAAACAGTAAGTCACAGATAAATACAGTACATGGGTCAAATGCTTAAATTAACAAAGGAAAAATATGATGAGGTCTCCCAAGCTCCCAAATCATAATTATCTTAATTTTAATTATCTTTCTTTTATTTTGTTACTTGTGCCCATCTGATTTTAAGCCCTCATAATATAAATATCTGTCCTAATATAGTAATGGGCTTAATGTGTACTGTGCTTGGCAGGTGCCTAACCGTTATTTCCAGCCCTTCGGTTGCGGGCCTCGCTCATGTGTGGGCAAACACATCGCCATGGTGATGATGAAGGCCATCCTGGTCACGCTGTTGTCCCGATACACCGTATGCCCTCATCAGGGGTGCACCATCAACAGCATCAGGCAAACCAACAACCTGTCCCAGCAGCCTGTGGAGGACGAGCAGAGTCTGGCCATGCGCTTCATCCCTCGCCACCACACTGACAATAACTGATAAAGCTGCTAATGACCTGCAAACATAACACCATGTACCAGTTGGGCATCTTTCAACCAATAAAGTTATATTGATTTATTAATTAAATAGTAAAAGCAAACAAAAGTCTAAAATGTTGCATTTGGCTACTACAGTATTTATGGTGTAACCTTAGCATGTATATAAGCCTGGCCCTTGCGATATAGTCTATAGTTGTAACCCTGCTAAGGCCTATAATTACTTGTTCAACTGTGAAAACATAAAAAATGTCACTCACTCTCAGTCATTTCGCATCATAGCAAAAGGCATAAATTCTTATAATACATGGTCACATAAGCAATGCAATCTTAACACCACTGTACTGAATAAAAACAAAGGTTTGTTTTGGAAGGAAGTTTATTCATTTAGCAGTATGCAGTGACAGGCACTCTGAGACTTCGGTTCTCTTTGTACCACAGGCACAACTTAAACAGCGCTGCACTGAAACATAAGGCGTTAGTTTTACACATATTGTTAGTTTAATGCTGTGCTTTGGAGGAAATAAATTTAGCATTCCCTACAATTTAACCAAAATCCAAACCAAGGCAGTACAGTACATGAAACTATAATATAATTGCAATAAATATTTTCCCTCAATACTGCCTTGAATACAAAAATAGAGACATCAAAAGCTATTAAAACTAATTGGAGGCCTTGAAGATCTTTTGAATGGGCACATAAATGCATAGATAACATTAACAACTTTGCAACACATGTAGGAGCCTCTTGTAAATATATATTTACAAGATTAGTGTTATGTTTGCCAAAAAAGAAAACACTTAAGACTGAAGTAATAGAAACATGTATGTATGTTACAAAAGAAAAAATATTTTCAGAATTTGTTTTACTGTATTGCCTTTAATATGTGTAGTTTTACAATGATTAAGTGCTATTAGCTGATTATATTAATTTATTAGCCCTTTTCAGGTTATGCTGTTAAGATAAATAAAATAAAACAAACCAAAAACTGTAAAATTCTTTTGTCACATAATTGTTTGCATTGTTGTTACACATCCCATGGTTCAATTCACAAAAATAAAGATTTAAATAACTGTTAAAGGTGCACTGCGTAACATTTCTAGTGGAGGTTCTGCCATAGATTAAACGTATCACGAGGGAGTTAAGCAGGTGTCACCCCTTTTCACAGAAGGAATTATTGTATTTTTGAGCAATAGAAACGCCCGTTATGAATAAATGCAAGATGGATTTGTTTATTGTCATACCATGGATCATTCCAGGCAAAGCCAGGACATCTCCATGGAGACAAGTAGGTTGTGAATCCTCCACCAGAAAAGTACGCAGTGCACTTTTAACATGTCAGACTTTCATTCAGTAATACTACGTTAAAACCACATACTGCAAAGCTAAATGCTGTTATGTGCTGATGTGAATACTGCTCTGTAAGCCCTGGTACCTCCCTTAGCAGCAGTGAAGGGTCTGACAGTCCATAGAAAGGGAATGGGGGGTCCTAGGTCTCCTCTAAAACTCTCTGACAGTGATACAAAAGGCAGTCAGGTAGCTCTGGGACGGGGGAGCGCAGCCAGACAGCCAGAGTCCCACCATGAACACGACAGTGCAACAGGCAAGGCTGATCCTGGACCAGTCTGCAGGCTACTATACCCTCCATACCTGCAGGGAGAAGCAACACAATTATGAGATAAAAAGAGAAGAAATTAGAAGTGTATTAAACATGTATGTGCTTTACAAGGTTTAGATGGAAAATATCAACTCATTGCACATTCAAAATAGAGTTACTATGGGGATTTCACTGCAATATGTAACATGTGACTCCCACGATCACACTTTAAAAACTTTCTGGAGGAGGCAATGATTCCATGCAAATAGAGTTAGTAGATAGTAGTTTTATGGCATACTGTTGAATATTACAGCCAAACTAACAACAAATGGAGGCCTTGTCCAGACCGAATAAGAGTCAGGTTTGTGGAGATGGAAGCCTGTTCACAGTAAGGATGTATTTCAGTGCAATACAAACCAAACATGAAAAAAAAAAAAAAACATTTTTTTAAAGATAATGTATTGATTTGATGATGATGGCGCCACAAAGATACACCAAATATATTATTTATTGGTACCACAAGACAAAATTCATATTGATAAGTGAACTACTGCAGGCACATCATTTTCTGAAAAAAAAAAAAAAAACACTTACCAATAATTTCAACAACATGTAGACCAAGCTTCTTCTTCAGCAGATCCAGTGTGTCAGTCAGAGGGTCCTGCCCATCAGTGACCAGAGCAAGGTTCTGCTTTGTATCATTGGAGAAAGTCAACCACATTGTCCCATATTGCTCTGTTGATACTTCCAATGGTCTAAAAACAAAAATGATCTGTCACATCATATGTATTATAAAAAATTTAATTTGATGTAAATAAATTAAATACCTGATAAAACTAGTTAACGGAAGGTTATATGAAAACTTCACTTCCTGGTTCTCTAATGAAGACTGGTAGGAAAGCATACCCAACACTTCAAAACTGACTACAGGGCTCCTTACAGTCAGTGAGTATTGACACACTGCTATAGCATCCTTTGCCATGTCTTGAAGTGGACTTTCAAACAATGATACCTATAAGACAAATTATTTATTACTAAAATAGAAAGATATACAAAAGTATACATCTATGGTTGCTTACCTCAAGTTGTTCAGCGCTAACTTGGAGACGTACATTCTCTATATCACTGTCAGATGAGTTTGAGATGAAAATGACTAGCAACACACTATCGCCTTTATGTACATGACAGGCAGACAGCGCCATACTCTGGTTTGAGCACAAAGATGTAATTTCTGAATGGGCTAATCCTGAGAGCTTTGCAGGAAGACTTATACTAGAACACTCATCTTTGGGTTTATCAGTAACTTCATTTTCAGTTAAATCAAGAGGAGTTTCCACACCATTACTCTGGACAGGAGAAGTAGTATTGTCTATTAGGTCTTCACTAAGTCTTGCATCTAATTCACTCTTGGAGGGAGAAGAGGCTTCATGAGTAACTTCTGGGACCACACTGGCTGACTCTGGTATATTGGTACAAAGCAGGTTATCTACAGCAGTGGAGGTGGAGTTAGAGGAGACAGACTCCCTCTCAGTGACACACGAGGAAGAGTTTGAAGTTTTGGCTTTTCTTCTAAATCGTTGTGCCTTTGGGTCAGACTTTCCCATCTGCAAGATACATACACTTTTAAACAAAGTATTTTACTGTAACTAAACTAATGATTAAGTTTTTATTTATTAATTTATTTTAGTTCCGTCCTGTAACAGAGGGTGAAATGATGAAAGTATTATAGCTACAGTATTTTGATGGCAAAACAACTTGAAGTAAGTAACTAGAGGGGAAAAAAGTACTACTATTAAATACACTACCAGTTAGAAGTTTGGACATACCTTCTAGTTCAATGTTTGTTTGTTTTTTCTACTTTTTTCTACTACTATACATTTACATTTTTAAGATATGAAATATATGAAGCAAGATGTATGAAATTATGTAGCAAAGAAAAAAATAATATTATATATAATATATATATAAATTATATTTTAACCACCCTCAAAGTAGTTGCTTTGTCAGAGCTGTAAACGCTGATGAAGTCTCCTGAAATGGTTTTCACCTCGCAGGTGTGCCTTGTCAGGGTCAAGGAATGCCAATAATATGAAAAGCATTAAATGAAAATATCTGTCCAACCTTCTGACTGGTTGTGTGTAAATAGGAATTTAAATTAATACATTATTTCAATTACAAAACACAACATCTAGTTCCATATATGTCTACTGAATTAGACCTGATAACAAAACTGTCAGTTCTCACCAGGCACACAGAGCTTTGCGAGCCCAGGCCAATGAACAGAGAAGAGGCCAGCTGCTGTTTTTCATGCTCCGGTTCAGGGGTCGCTCTGGGGGTCAGCGTGTCACTGGGAATCCCGCCTGCACCTGTTGGCTGACTGGATGAACTGGGAGTTTCAACTTGGACAACTTCTTCAGCAGGATCCTTCTTTGACAAATACCCTTCCTTCCCCCATACCCGCTTCACTCCTTCCAGCTTCAATGTGGTTGAACTAAAAAAATAAGAGAACTTTTAGTTGTCCCAGAATCATCAGGAGTATAGAAATATGCAATCAAAAATCATGATAAATTACTATTTTAAAAAATTACTTACAAGACAAATGCTGTATGTTTACAGAGAATTGTATTTTGTGTGCTTGACAGTATAGCGTGGTGTGGTGCTTGGAACAGAGACAAATTCAAAGATTATTGTCTTGAATAGCGTACCTTCCTTTGAGGGAGAGCTCAGTGCTGTCTCCTGACAAACCAGAGCTCACAGACATGGGAGTGGGAGACTGCCTGCCTGTGAGACTGCAGGAGGACATGTTGATGGGCAGAGACAACGCATAGGGCTCCAGGCTCAGAGCTGCAGAAAAGACCACAATCACCGCGAATCAAAACATGTCTGAATCCAGCCCTTCGGATCTGTTACAGCATGAATGAATTTGTGTAATACCCTTTTCCTGGGCGAGCTCCTCTTGCCGCTGGTGGGGAGGTTTGTATGGAGCAGCGCCAGCAGCTAATGCCTTTGACACAAACGCATCCAGAAATGACAAAGAGGAATCCACCTGGAAAACACCAAGCATACAATTACACAACTATGATGGTGATGAAAAGGTCTAATACCAAGTAAAATACGACCACTGATTTGCAGTAAAATGGTGAGGAAAACAGAAACATTACTCGTGAAACCAACATCCACAAAGAATTAATAAATATAACAATTTATGCACATTTATCTTTTAACACTCAACACAGAGAACAACCCCACCCAAGTAACACCCACAGACGTGTTCAAACCATTAGCTACAATAATAACTTCTATTAGTTTGGTAAATATTATCATGCCCACAAAATACCTTTTTTACGATTAAACAGCCTCTCAGCCCTATTCAAAAATGATGCCCTACGCAGGTAATGCAATAAATTAGGGGTGCACTGATCTATCGCTATAACAGAGGCGATATTGAAAAATTTGCTGGATTGGATATCGGCTTCCAAATATCGGTTCAGCTGATATCTTGGTTGGACATTTAAATTGTTGTAATAAGAGTATATACTGATCATAGTTGGCCCAGAAAGAAATAAGGTTTGACTTTTATTTAGACAAAGTTTTCTGTAGTTACTTGAGACATAAATAACAGCTACATAACACATTTGGATCAGTTTTATTATTTATTTATGGTTTTGGTAAAGGAAATAAATGCTGTTTTAAGTCTCTGCACTGGTATTGGCAGATTCTTAAAGCCATAGTATCAGAATCAGTATCGGAACTGGAAAAAAAAAAAAAATCGTGCATCCCTACAATAAATGCACTAAAGTAATTTATAATCAATTAAATAGAATATATACACAGAATATATATGTGGTATGTGTTGCAAAAATGTATGCAAAGATAACCTATTCTGGCAGTGACCCAAATTCGACTTTTCAATCCCATAGCCCAAATCACACCATACAAACTCAACGTCAAAGGAACACGTCTGTGCATGTCCCATGAAGTAATGACACAATTTCCTGGTAGTCTAAGACTATTATGAATTTAGCTGACTAAGTTAGCATGACATTTTGTTGACTACCATAAAAAAGGAAAATAATTTTAGTCAAAAGTCTAAAACAAAAATAAAATTTCTTATCAAACACTAGATAAATAATGACTAACTTTAACATTATTTTACCTCGAGGGGCTCCAACACACTGTGCAGGGGAAGCAGTCGGCCTCGCAGAGCTGAGTCTTGACTGAGGAGCTGCAGTTCATGGGCCTTCTGTCTCAGCACTGTGTCCATAGAGCTACTGTGGTCATCACAAACTGACCGAGCGATTGAAATACTGGCCTCTCCCGAACAAAGCTTAGTCATCGCCATAAGGACCCATGTCTTAGTTTCACTGCTCGTTTGCTTCATGTCGAGAAGCTTAGTAAGAAGAGTCATTACTTTGGCAGGATCAGCATCTGTTCTTAAATGTGAGTATTCCCCTAGTACCTGTTCATGGGTTAGGAAAGACAACAATACACAGAAGCCAATATAAATATCAGGATACAATGCCATGCATAAACACATCTTAAAATATCACAGTACATAAGTTGGAAAATATAGTTTGATTGCTTCTGTAAATACAACAGCTAAACATAATGGCTACCCAGCTTATAACTTGCAAGAAGCGCTGAGGTAGTTTTCTTGTTTCTCCTTCAAGCAATGAAATATAGGAATCAACAGCAAAAAGTCTCAACTTCCTGTTTTCTTCTTCACTGTCAAACCCTGTGACAACCAAACAAATCAAATCAATCAAATAAACCAATATAAAACTATATTTAAAGTCCATGTAGAGAACACCATTGTAATTTTTCTTACCTTCAGAAAGCAGTTTGAGAAAGCTGTTGGGGATATCAGGCTGAATCATGTCTCCACCCAAAGAAAACACTGTGTTCATGGTCTCAATGAACCATTTATTCTCTGGCGCATATGTAGATATTTTTAATAGGAAAAGGGATTAAATTCAGGCAAATTTTTAAATGTTAATATAAAAATGTTCCTTTTTTTAAGCATTGAATTTTATTATCTATATCACATCTTTTTAGAGGATATTTTTCCGCTATTTCTGCAACTTTTCCCACCAGGTCAATAGTAGTATGGTCATCTTTGCTCTGGTGCAAAAACTCCAAGATCTTCTCAACAATTACAGTGACATTCTGAGCATTGGTGATCCGAAAGAGCAATTCCAGGGTCTAAAAATAAGCAATATGAAGGCTATATTGATAAATCATTTGACACTAACAGTCTCTGTATCAGTCAAACTCAATACACCTTTATTTATCCCTGAGGAATAATTGAAACACATTGAGCAGTAATTTAGTCTTACCTCACGCTTTATAATAATGTCAGGGTGATCTAAACACTCTATGATGGTCATTTGATGTTGCAGAGCCAGTTTAGGATCTTGCTGGATGACAAAAGTAAGAGCCTTCAATCCTGCAAGAATAAAAATGCGTAAACAACATTAGACTAATTAAAGCAGCTGCAATTGGTTTTGGATACATCACCATTAAAAAAAGAAAACAAAAACAAAAGTGCTATTGACATGAAACTGGTAAGAATCCAAGTAATTGCAAAGAAAATGAACCTATAGATATCTAGCTTGCTAAACAACATTTGATAAGACTACTGAGAGTATTAGTAGTAAATTTAAACAAAAACTTGTTGGGAGTGAAGTTTGGCAGTGAGGATGTTCACAAATAAAAAAAATTGGTATCACAAAAGAAAAACAAAGCTGCTACAGTGGACCAAGCAATCACTTTACCTGTCATGCTAGCTTCTCAATTCAGAGAGGTCATAATTAGAAACAAAACTTTTTCTACAATAATATATGATTTCCTGTAAACATGTCCAATACCTTTGCCATGGATTGCTTTACATTATTATACATAACATAATATATGTTACAGGTTATAGATTTTTGTGTATGTATGGATTACAGTATCAGGTGAAGATTTCATATTAAAATCAACCACTGTATCTTCTCTAAATTAAGACATTTTAAGATTAAACTTACCAAGATATTTTAGGTTAATCTTTGATGAAATCACAAAGTTTCCAATGCATTTTGCAGCTTTTTCAAGAAGGTCAGAATTGGGATAAATTGTATAAATGCATTTCACACATTCATATAATATAGCTGCAAGAAAATGAGACAATGTTATGCAAAAGGGTGTATAAACCAAACAGCAAATGCTTATCTTAAACTCACCATAGGTTATATTATGGTTGATCTCTGCTCTTTTCAAAGACTCATCCAGTACATCATACATGATTTCACTGGCACTTTGATCATTCTTTCCAAGAATGGACAGAATTCTTAAAAGCTGGATCTGTAGCCATGGAGCAGGCACACTGTGGTAATTAAAATCCATGGGTAATTTCCCACTCACCACCTGCTTCAAGATGGTGACAAAACTGGCAGTCAGGTCCTTATAACCTTCGGGATTATCCTGTAATAGACAAAGAAGTCAATACATTTAACGAAACAAAGTTAACAATATAATAAAATAATGAGAAACCAAAGACGCTCAGAGGTAACCTTGATCATCTGTAAGTAAATGTGAAGGGAGGCAAACATTACTCCTGGGTCTTTGTCACATAATGCTTTACGAAACTTGTTGTGAATGTGCTGCACTTGGTTTGGAGCTATTAGATAAAACTTGTACAAAGCCAGAACAGCTTTTCGCCTTATGATTTCTCTGGAAAAAAAAAAAAAAAAAAAAAATTAGAATATACTATACATATACTAAATAAATGCCTTAATAACACTTACTTTGAATGATTAAGTTTCTCTTCCACCTGAGGGAGTATTGCAGGGATCATGTCTTTGGGAAACATTTGGCTGACTACTGTTAGAGCCATGCATACTTCAATCAGGTTAGTGCTCTGAAGATCCTGTACACACAGAATGTATTTTAAATTATTAACGATAACTACTCATAATATGTTGGAATATAAGACCAAACTCACTTTAAGTACAGTGTTCACGAGGAGAAGAAGAAGCTCATGATTCTCGTTTAGAAATAAGCAAACAGCCAAATAACCTAAAAGTTTGAACCAGATATTGGTAAGGAAAGACTTCACTGTTTCAGTGAGATAGTTAGTTTAAACAGTTTAACATACCAACTCTTTTATCCAAGATACTGCCTTGCTGAGCTAGTTTTATTGCATGAATGTAAGTAAATGAAGCCTCATAACCCAGCATTTCACAGTAGATTGCTCTGACCATAGCCTCCTTCATTTGTCTCTGAAACAGACCAATTTGAGATACATAACATACACAGTTTGATAATGAACATAAATGTGCTTATGTGTTGTAGTACCATACCATAGATGTGTTGGGGGAAGACACTTGATCCTTCAGAGATGCAAGTTCACGTTGAATAAGTTTCTCCTCTTCCTGATCATAGACAAAACACTATAGATTAAAGCCATTACATAAAATACTGACATTGCCTAGTTTATAAACTACAGAACCACTGGGTCAGTGGAGAAAATACTGAATAAACCTGAACTTCTACACATCAAGAAGGGGTGTTGTAGCTACTGTAAAAGTAAATGTAAACACAATCAACAGCTGAACCAAATTTTAGAAAACAATAGCACTGTCTATCCCTAACTGCATTAAGTGAAATCTTGGCAAAACAAAAACATGCTAAACATTTTTCAACAAACAAATGATGGAGTTACAAATTAGCAGCAAAGCTATGACAAACATAAGCATTTATTCCACATGATGTCGTTATTTCCCACTCACATGCTTCGAGGTGAGCTCGGTGATTCCTCTGATGAGGGCTCCGAGTTTGGAGGTGGACGAGAGTTTAGCAGATCCAGGCTGTGAGTCCAGAGACAGGAGGCTCGGGAGAGCTGTCAGGGTTTTCTCAACAACATCACTCATTTTGTGAGCTAACTGGGCCTGGTAGACGGGTATTACATTTAATATGTTAATATTTAATTATCTATCCATTTCTGCAATCTTACGTTCACTGATATAAAGTAAGAGGTGCAAATTATGAGAAAATTCCACTGTAATACCAAAGCCGCCTTTCGCTCATTGTTTTGATTCAGCAACTTCCTACTTTCCTATGATGTCACTTCCGGTTTTTGAAAACTTTATTAGCAACATCGAACAGGACATTTTTTTTTCCATTTCTGGCATGATTTCTGGTAATTATGCAGCGTTTTCCAGTCTACGACTTTACTCAACAAATTAAGAGAGACAGCAATGATATTCAAAATCTTTATTATGCTTGTATTTTCTTTAACAGTGTTGTTTAACTGTACACTAAACTACAAGAAATAAATAGAGTAGAAAATAACAGCCATTAGACAAACTGCACAAGGAGCACATTTCTAATGCAATCATCTTTTCATCAAGTAAAGAGACTGTTGTACCTGCTGTGAAAGTGGACATCAATATGCAAACACATTCAACAGCTAAACCACATTTCAGGTAAACATACTTTTATAATTAAATTACTTTATAATTTTGGTGTACCATTAAATGTGCTTTGTGTTGTAATGATTTGAGGCATCTTTTTGTAAACAATCGGAATTTAATGATTAAATGTACAGACATTTACTTTTCATTTTTTTAAACCAGTCATATCAAATAATAGAAATCTAACCACTCAGATAAACTAAATGTGTACCACCAGTATAAATCTTTTCTTTTTTGTATTTCATTTACAGACAGTATTTTAATATCTTTTAATTATAAACAATGAAATAAGATACTTTTTCCCTTTCATGTGGGCAAATACATCACTTCATTGTGTCATTTCTATTCTAGACCAACGCTATTCACTACCAGTGATATTTTCTATAATATATATTTTACATCATTATATTTAATTATATACGAATTGTGCAATGTTCTTTCAATATGTTCAAACACAAGCGTGCCATTTGGTTTAATTACTTTCTGCAGTAGGCATGTCTACCCTGGCCATTGGGTTGCAGTATATACACTAGGATATTGATATGCTCTATGTACAACCAGAAAGTCTCTATGTCTGTGATTGTACTCTAGCAAACTCAAATGCTGACGTGTCACTAGATCTGAATAGCCAAGAGTCTTGGTTCTTTAAGCCCAAATCTGAAAAACAAAAAATATTATGAGTTGTGACAACAGACTAGTACGCTGTATTTTTGTACGTTTCCATCAGGAGTAACAAAACTTCTTATTAACTGCTCACAACAGGCAAAATGCTCTCATTACCAAAGCCATTATGCCCTTTATTGCTTAGAGGTACAGGTGGCCCTTTCTTACCCTCAGAGTATGGTCCCAGGAGCCTGTGCAGAAGGCCGTCCCATCGGGGGAAACTCGAAGTGTGCTCACACGGTTCTCATGTCCAAACAAGATGGAAACTCTTGTTCCTTTCAGGACATCCCATACATTTATGGTATAGTCATTATAACCACCAAACAGTAGCCTTCCTATAAAGAACAGTTACAATCGTCTGTATTAGTGCTTTAGTTCTAATCCAAATTCTAATGCTCATAGTGTTTCGTACCACTAAGAGAAAAGTCAACGCTGGAAACTCCAAATATGATGCTTTCTTTGGAATAAATAGCCACTTCTCTGTCTGCTCTTAGGTCATAGAGCCGGCACTGTAAATGACGGAAAAGCAAATAAAGAAACTTCTATAGATGTTTCTCATAAATTAACCAGCCTAAATACATACTGTTGCATCATCGGATCCAGAAGCAAATGCATCTCCACTGGGATAATATCTGTTAAAAAATACAGACATGTTATAAAACAGTGTATAAAATAAAAATTATACCTCTGAATTAATGTTATACTCATTTCTAGGTACAAAGTAAACTTAAAAAAAGCATGATTTAAATGTATTCAGTTTCTTGGTTCATAAGCAGTATTTATCAGTATTGTTATAATACTACATTTTTTAATTGTAGTTTATATTTCATTTCTTCTCACCGCACGCTGTTGATGTCTGACTCGTGGGTTTCAAAAGACTGGATACACTGTCCTGAGCGCATGTCCCACACATTTGCCTTTTTATCACAGCCCTGTAGAGGTAAGACAACACAATGCCTTTAATAATTCATTTGGTGAAGATGTAAGCAGTAAAGTTTAATGAAAGCTGAGTAGAGGAGTTTTTTACCCCTGAGACAAAAGTGTTGCCAGTTTCAGATGGAGCCAGGTCCAGGCAGAGAACATCAGCCGCATGTCCATGGAAACTCTGTAGCAGCTGCCCACTCTCTACGTCCCACAATGCACAAGTCCCATCCCCGCTGGACGTCAAGATCTAAAGCACAGGGAAGAGGAAATAGATGCCCAATACAGCTATAAATTGATTGCTCTGAATGTGTAAATGCCATGTGACGAGAAGGTCTGCAGCTAAGGGAAAGTCCTTGTTTAAATACAGCAAGAGTTATGGGAGAGGCAGAGAGGTAATCTGCTCCAAACCCCAAGATAAATATGTCATTAGGGAGGGCATCTGATCCAAAAAAACAAAACAACAATCAAAGCAAATCAACGTAAGAAGCAACTAAGTCTTATTACAATAAAAAAAGAAGAAATATGAAAAAAATGAAACACTGAAGTGTAGGCTAAATGCTATGACTGTTAATGGTCTGAATGACTTTGAAGCAATAAATAACAAAATAATCACAGTAAGCCAATGTAAGAAGTAACTAAGTCCTATTACATTAAAACAAAATATGAAATACTGAATTGTAGGCTAAACGCTATCACTGTTTATGGTCTGAATGACTGAATCAATAAATACTTCAGCAAACATGAACTCAATGCATGCAATGAAGCCCTAATCATCTACTATCCCACCTCTGAACTTACCTGCATGTCAGAATTGGTAAAGCTACAGGCCGACAGATAGTTTGTGTGCATTGCCACTGATTTCTTCTTTGCAGCCAGGTTCTCATTTTTATCCAGAGACAGAGGATACACGGAGCATTTGTTATCTAGACCGCTGTATTAACACAGAAAGGTTTTCATTTAAAAACAGGACCATAAACAAGCCAACACATTTAGGTGACAATAGTAGCACTCACCCACAAGCTACAGCGCAGCCAGATGGGGCGTAGGCACAGGCCATCACCCAAGTGCAGGGCATTGTCACAGCATGCTCCTAATAACCATCAAACAGAAATGAACAGGAAGTTACAATCAATAATTAGGCAAAATTAAAAGACAACTGCGAACTCTTAACAGGATACATATAGGGTTTATCCAGTGAACTAAGTACCTAATTGATATTTGATGTCAGACATAGTGCTCAGATGTTTCGTATTAATGTAAAACAGTTCTGTTATATCGACAATACCATCAAAGATAGGAAGGATACATTAATATTAGTTTGCCGTTGTTGTCTTTGGCACTATACTGAACTATATAAAGCAGAGATTCTCAAACTTTTTGAGACCAGGGACCCCTTATCAGTATTTTCTTAGTTACCTTATTTGTGGTAAAAGCATCCCATACAATGACTTTTCCGTCCTGCAGAAGAGATAATTACACATAAAGGTTGTAGGTCATTAACTATATTAAAAGTGCCTTTATAACACATAAATCTATTATGAATGAAATACCTGAGAAGAGCTGACAATCCTTCTCTTGTCCTTACACCAGTCCATACACAGCACTTTGTTTCCATGTCCCTTCAGAGTCCTCCTGGTCTTCATCACAAACTGACCCAGGCCTTCCACTTTCTCCGCCACCTGATGTACTGCACACACAACATTTACATTATAATCTCTCCTGGTTATTATTCCCACAGCAATGAGGATTAATCTGTAGGAGGGCCTATAGAAATATTTAAATACTCTTTTAATCTGACATGCCCTCAAGCAAACACCAGACACACTGAAATACCACGATTTCAGCCCAGTTTACGTAATTTATAAATATCTCCTACTACTGCTGCTCTGCTGAGGTGTGATTGGTTGGATCTACTACATAGAAGGTTGGATGCAGTGGGCTGTAAAATCGCAAGGAAAAAACACATAGCCGATACAACGCCATAGACGAGTGTACATGTGCGTCAAAACGTCACGCAAATGTAAAATAGCTAATATACAATCTAAGAAAGGTAAACCAAATCGTATATAAGACATTTGACGTGATTCATCCCGTCAGCGTAAGGTAGGGGGAAGCGAGGCCCTCTCCATTTTCAGCACTCACACTCGACATCGTGCAGCTTGGCTCTTTCCTCCTCCAGCTTCGACTTGAGCGTCTCCGACTC
Source organism: Taenioides sp. WSHXM2023 (assembly GCA_029959045.1). Lineage (NCBI taxonomy): Eukaryota > Metazoa > Chordata > Actinopteri > Gobiiformes > Gobiidae > Taenioides > Taenioides sp. WSHXM2023. The sequence goes on along the minus strand of CM057092.1, from coordinate 21,160,948 downwards.
GCTTTTGAGGTGGGCCAGGGTCTCATTCAGCTGTACCTCCTGTGTCGCCATTTCAGGGATTAGAGGGGATCTCATATATTTCCTTTGTGCAGACAGCGATCGGCAGCGAAAAGGCTTAAAGCGCAGCTAACAGCTGATGCTCCTGTCATGACGTCACAGGGTGAGGATGCTGAGAGGGGTGGCGCCTGCATCAGCATCCTGTGCTCACACAGCACCTGCTAATTATAGCCCACTGTCTCTCTACTGTACACAGCGATGGAGTACACAGCGATGGAGTACACGGAAACACTCCAAACAAATCAACAACATAAACACTAACAATTTATGCTGCTTGTTTGTAGTTTCATTCAATAACGTCATGTAACCAGTCATTGTTCATTTTTAAAGATATAGGCTTAATAATTGTCACAGTAGTTATTGTATAAATTGTAAAGGTAGTAAGGCACTGCAATGCAACTTGTATATTGCTGTTATACAAATATCAATGAACAAAATAGTTTAATGTTTAAACAAAACAACAGACATCCACCTAGATTATTAATAAGAATAGAAAGCAAAAACATTTTCACATAATGAATACACATTTAATTTTACATGAATACAATTTTGTAAAAAGGTTATTAATTACAATTCTAATCAGTCAACATCATTGTAGTAGCTGCTAAATTTCACATTGTAAACAGTTAAATGCAAATTATTTATTCATCAGAAGCTTAGTTAAAATGTTAGTGCACCTTTTTAACACTTTTGTTAAAGACAAAATTCAGTATGGTATTGTTTAAGATGTACCTTGGAAAGTAAAAACAATAAAAAATATTTTCTAATATACACTTTTAGCATTGACAAAATGTTAAGCCCCTGAAACTCAGAATTGTCTTGGCTTTTTCTTAACTAAATTCTATAAGATGTAAGGTGTAACATTAATTAAAAGTATTCCCTTTGTAGTAAAAAGTTAAATACGTGTTAAAAATCCCAAATGTAGGCTTTGTGGGACTTGCAGCAGCTCTAGAGCCTGTGAGGACGGGCAGAAAGGAAATGTGACCTGGAAACGATAATCTGCATCTACCATCAGCTGAGTGGAGCCCTCGGCACGATCCTGGAGCAAAGACTAAAACAAAAAACAATTTTTTAAGACTACAAAATACTGTCTGACTTAATAAAAAACGAATACAATCCTTAACTTACCTGAACGTTTTTAACAAAAGATGGAGCGACCCTTTTCTCAAAATCATCTATAGGTGTATAGGAATTCAAGATCTTCACAATCTACAGCAGCAAAATAAGTTTCAATATTAGTGTAGAGTTGAAGTTCTTTTTGAAATTTACAAACGCAGTGAAAGAGGAAAAATCATAGCTTATTTGAGAGATGATGATGATGATGTAGAGAATGAGGTACCTGGACAGAGTTGAGCTCAGTGCATTTCTCAGAGATTTCTTGAGCATCTTCATCTGTGGATTTGTTGACCTGCAGTAGCCAAGCAGCCTGTGATAATGGCTTTAGTGTGTCCATGGCGTTTGTACTCAGAAGATCTTTCTCCTTCAGCCACTCCTCCAGATAGCTGATGTTACATCTATGACATACATTTTTGTAAATTGTACGTTATGATAAAAATATGGGCAAAATTTGCATATGCATATAAAGTTATGGTTATAGGAGTTATAGGAGTTTTCTCTCCTGATTACTGACTACATGAGAAATGTAGCACAGTGCTGTGTGAGCAGAGGTAGTATTTTGAGCAAGTTAGTTAGGTTAGGTTGAGTTTTCCAGGCACAGAAAAAGAAGCAGAAGAGGTTGTGCTTTCTCCTGCTTCTGGCTCCACTGCAGCTCTTTCCTCTTTGACCATAAATGTTGATATCTGATTTGCACACCTGATTTGCATGCCTTTCCTGCAGGAGCACAAATCCTTCCGTAGCATTATATTGTTGAGTGTGGCTGCTCCGATAATGAAGAATACTTGTTTTATGACCTGTCTGACCAGGCCCTGCTCCATGCCATGCTGCATCATGGTGTTGTGGAAGTGACTGAGCTGCTGTAATATGGAGGAGATGGTGTAGCTTTCAGACTCCTCCTCATAAACACTGTTTGACCTCTTCCTCAGACCTGTCGGCTTCATGCTGGAGATGCCCTGTAAGCTCTCATGCTCCAACATCCCAGGAACTGAGAGGAAAAGAAGACATTTTAATTGGACCAAACAACAAGGACACAAGTAATAATAATAATTCACTGATTGCACTAGAGCCACTGCTGGGGATTCCCATTGGTCTCCCATCCAAGTATTAACCAGGCACTTGCAATAGACAAGCACATATGGCCACAATAAACACATATTTTAAGCAATAATTAATACACTACTTCAATGACCTGAATTGTATTTCTCAAAATGCCTTTTCTGTCATAAACCTTATTAGTCATCCAGGGGAGTAAGAGCCCAGAATTGGACCCTCTTCCTTTTAATTTATATTAGAGGGGGGCCCATGTGAGGCTTCTTGCCCCCAGCCCCCAAATTTCTGTCGACATACCTGAGTCAACCACAGATGGGACCAGCATATGACCCTTTGATGCTACATAACTTTGAACTGTCTGTTTATGCTATCTAGTACATACCAATAGTGGGAGTCAAAGCCTTCTCTATGACTGAGATAAACTGGTGATAAATGTGAATGGCCAGGTCGCTCATGATTTGTCGGTGCTCAGACAAGTCAAAATTCTGTAGGCAGTTCTTCATCTGACGAGGAGTATTGTGTTTCATGAACTCCTGGATTGGATTATAAGGAAACATGAGCTCTGGTTAAAATAATATGAAGAGAAAAGCAGAGTAGTAGTGTGGCTATGCAGAGGAAATGGACACCTCTTCGCCGCTGTACTGCTTCAGACAATTGAGCAGCAGACATGTGTTGGAGAGCCAGAACGACAGCAAATCCAAATCCTTGTGATAAGTCTGAAAGAGCAAACAATGATAACTACATTTTTCAGCTTTCCAACAAATGACAAAAATTCACTTTATCACTTAATTACTTGGGTAGAGTTAAATAGTGTATGCATTTTTTTTGTATACAGCTATAACAACTTACCATAATGACCTTCTTGACCCCACTAATGATTGAGTTCATCAGAGACTTGAGTTTGACGCCATCATTCAGGTAATCAGCATGACGGACACACATGAACAAGATGTAGGCTGGCAGAGTGGGCATCATGTTCACCACAACACCTTTGGGCTTCAGATCTGTTTTATATCATATGAAATGATTATAATACAAATGCATGGGAATTAAGATGGAACCACCTACCTATAATGATGTTTTGAATGAGTTTGGCTTCATGCTCTCTCTTGTATTCCAACATTCCCAAATATTCTTTAGGAATAATTGAGAAAGATGTTTGCTTGGCTGTGAGAAAAACAAAAAATACAATTAAATTAAAAAATAACACAAAGAGGATTATTTTACAGCAGATAAAAATGAAAACATCTATTCTACAAAACTTACCCTTTTGTAATAATTCAAGGCTTTTTATTTGACTTCTAAGTTTCTTTATTAGTCTGTCTTTTTGGTCCAGTTGCTCTTCAAAATCCTAAAATAAAGAAGGAATAAAAGCCTCATATAGCATTAATAATACAAGCACAAAGCAAAACTTTGAACACATGAAAAGTAAGGTTATGTCAATATTAAAATTCTAATTTATTTATATAAGCCTCTAACCAAAAACACACCATATTTTTAGCAGTCAACCGGGCAGTTTCATATCTGAGTCTGGTTTTAGCTTCGCTCTCCATCTGATGCAACCTCTTCAAGTGATCATTCTCTTCTTCCAGCTCCTCAATTCTGTCCTCAAGTAGCCCCTTCGACGCTTCTAGTTTCTCAGCTTTTTCTTCCAAGACCCTAAGAAATGAAATCAATACATTTAAACATGAACTTCATCAAAATATGTATGAAGAGAAAATGTAGATGGTACCTGCACTTTGAACTTTCATTGTGAATTCTCTTTTGAAGTGCATTAGAAATTTCCTGAGTTTTGTCTGGCACATAACAAAAGAATAAAATTACCACCAGTCACAATCACAAAAATGTCTAAGATATGAACATACCTTCCAAATCTCTACTCTTCACTTCTACTAGTGTTTCAAGATCTTGCTTTTGCCTCTGTAGTTCTGATACTTGCAGTTTGAGCTCAGGGATCATCTAAAATAAACCAAAAAAATAAATACGAAAATAACAAAAAAAATACATAAAACCCACATATTAACATTTGGACGCACTAAGTTCTCGCTGCTAAGTCTGGACACTTCTTGGCGAATACTGTCATTAACGTCACTCTTTTCCTGAAACAGATTTTGCAGCTTGCCGTTTTCATTTTGAAGATGATCCACTTTTAACTTCAATCCCTCTACTTGTGTCTCATAGTTTTCCTTTTGCTCCCTCTGGTGGTTCTCAAGAATCCTACAAAAAGATGAAAACAAGTCAGACAAGATGGGTGTGGGGTTTATGGGAAATGGAAATAAATTATGTCATTAAACCTGGTAGCTTTCTGCAGACTATCAAATGCCATTATCAAGTCCTCAATTTCATAGATTTTCTCTGAATCATTGGGTGTCAGTCTGTGGATAAATAATGCTTCAGATTAAAATAGAAGGTATTTAAACTAATTATACTGTTAAATAATATAAGCCTTACTCCTGCAACGTCTCCTCTTCAACTACTTCCCTAAGTAGCTGTCGTGTAAACTCATTCATTTTTGCTGCAAAAAAATAAAAAGGATTAGTTACTTCACTACATAAGGACAACGTTGCATGACAGCACTAAACATTTACATTTAGCCAGTTTTTGAGGTACTTACTGTGTGTAATTTTTAATTGAATCATAAATATGGTTTTAAACAGAATGATTCAAAAGGAGACAAAATATTCAGCAATCAGCAGTTATGTGGTGAAAATGTCTTGCTATTATGAAAGGGCAGGGGACAATGGTTCAGAGTGGTTTGAGGTGACATGAAGTGACCAAAAAGCAACCAGAGGGTGTCCAGCCCAGTTCTAACAGAGTGAACCTAATAAAGAGCATTACCTCTTGCTTGTTCAGACTGCTCCTTGATCTTTCGGTCCATGCTGTTCCTCTGATTCTGCAGGTTGCTGAGCTCGCGGCGGAGCTCAGGGATTACTTTGACATGTTTGCTGAGCTGAAGCACCTGCTCCTGGAGGTCAGCGTTTACCTGAACACCCTCCTCCACCTTCCTCTCCAGCCCTGCCTTTTCCTCTCTCAATCTCCTCATTTCTTCTTTGAGTGCCTCCACCTCTTTCTCATGGTCCTGCCTCAAAAGCTCAATACCGTTTTCTGCTATTCTGGATAAACAGTAACAGAATTCAACAATGTGACAAAATTGGAGACTGGAATAAAATTGGAGACTGGAATAAAATTAAAAGACTAGTATTTCTTACTTTCTTAGTCTAGCTTCATTTTCTTTCTGTTCGAGAAGATTCCTTTTTATTTGATCAAAATTTTCTAAAAATGAATTGTATGTTTGTTTAGTGTTATATCAAAGTTAGGTAGCAGTAACAGTCCCATAAATTGGCATGTTACCTTTAGCCTCTTTGGTAGAGATTTCATATGCTTTTTCCAGCTTCTGTTTATCAAGAGTTAATGTCTCAATTCGTACTTGGAGTTCTGCAAAGGCCTGGAGTGAAATCATAACATATTACATTGGATATCAAATAGGCTATATAATGCAGCTATGACTTTCTAACAACGAAAACACTAACCTGACTAGCATCTTCTTTGGCTTTCTTTTCTCTTGCTTCCAGTGATGCCTTCTGATTGGTGGACTTTTCCAGTTGTGCCTCTATACTTTGAAGCCGATTCACAGTCTGGGAATGTGTATTAGCCAAGGAGGTCAGTCTCTCCACCAAACCGTGATTTTCTTTGTTCTGCACATTTAGAGAGTTCAATTAAACGAACAATTAAAGACCAAACTTTACAATAAAATCCTTTGTCACCTGCTCTTCCACTTTCTTTCGGAGTTGTTGCACCCTATAGGAGAGCTGGACATTTTGTACCAGCCGACGCATGGTTTGAAAGCGTCTCCGGGCCAACCATGCTCTGGCATACTTCTGCAGGACCTGTGCTTTGTGGTCCTGTAACATCTGCAATACAATGTAGCACTTAGGTATTAAACTAAGATGAACAATAGTCTGTATTAGTTACATTTTTCATCTGAGCCAATAACCACATAACATACACATATATAAAATGAAAAAATATATATATAAATAAGTACATACCATCTTGTAGCGCCTGCGGGCCAGCCAGCCACGAGTGAAAGCTTGAATAGTGACAGTGGCCATTCGAACTAAATAAAAGATCTGCCTCACACTGTAACCTCTCCAGTGTCTCTGTATCACCATAGCTGCCCAACCCTGCTTCAGTGTCACGGCACTCACAGTTTTACTAAAAAGGAAATCAAACATTACAAGGATGACTAGGGCTAAATTCGTATATAAGGAGTCATTGAAATTCTTGATATAAACTATTTCTAACCGGATTTTCCTCTTCCCTCTGAGGTACTGCTGAAGGATAATGGCTGCTTTTCTCCAGCGCAAGTATCTCTGCCTCTGAATCCATCCCCGAACATGTTTTTGGATCGTGATGCATGAACCTCTCAGATAGTCCAGACGCAGCTTCTCCAGGTAAGCCACTTGACCGGCTCGAAAGAAGATCTTAGTCCGACCAAACTTGTACTGGTTTGAATCCTGAAGTGAAAAACAAATAACCCAAAAAAATAAAATTAAATTAAATAATGGGATGAGTTTGAAAAAACTCTACCCTAGAGTCCCATTTTCCCCTAGAAAGCCCATTTCACTAGACATTTGGTTGCATATTGTATACTGTGTATTTGACAATAAAACTACCACATTATGAAGTGCGTTGCCTTGAAATAAATAATAAATAAGAATATAAAGAAAACTAACCTGAATCAGTCGCTGTAAAACATTGATACAAGTCTGTTTTTTGTCACCAAGGTCTGTGTCCTGATGACTCCTGAGAATACTGTAGCGACTATAAAACTCAATGTATGTCCACCTGGAAGAGTAAATAAGTTTCATATTTAGTTGCATATTTAGTTATAGTAGTTCAATAGTAAATATATACCGAGATGGGTAGCTTTGTGCACTAATGTGGATAGTTTCCAGGACTCCACATGCTCGCAGCTGCTGCACCACCCTTCCGCTGTCATATCTTGAAAAACATGCAAACTTATGCTAAGTAGAAGAAATGTGACTGTAACTTATATAAGCAAATGGCAGTAGTTACTTACTCAAAGGGAAGTTTTTCATCATTTGGCTTGATGCAGCGCACATAATGAGGAGTGGTGGCATTCAGGGTTTCCATTAGTAAAGAAAGAGAGCTGCGGAACTGAAAAAAAAAAAAAAGTTAACTAAAAAGCACCTCTGCATCTAGGGTTAATATCCCCCCAAAAAAGAAAACATAGAATATAGTATTTTGAAACTCTGCAGCTGATGCCATTAACATTCCCTGAGGGTACGAAGCTAAGTGAAAGCACTACTCTGTTAGACTCTCTGTTACTCAAGTTAGACTTAATCTGATGTTTATTTACACACAATCTGATCTGAAAGAGCCGAGTTGGTTGGAACTACAACAGGTGAGATGATTTGAGTGCAAAAAATAACAGTCAAAAGCTAGTTAGCAATAGCCAACAGTTCTTCAGTTAGTTGTTGTCACCTTTTTTGTTGAAAATCAAACACCTATTTATCACAAGCTCCTGAAAGTTACTAGTCTAAATCCCATTTTGTACCTTCTCTTGAGTTATCAGAAAAATGTGTGTGCATTGTGTCACCATGGTAACTACTGAACATTCCGCCAATAGAGATACATGTAGAACACCCCCAGTGTGATGTCACTGCAAAGCATCAGTAAATAACAACGTGTACCTTGTATTTGTGGAAATTGACTATATATACTTCTATGTTGTGTAATACAGTACAAAATAAATTCTCATTGACCAGCAGTGGCGAAGTGTTATCTTAAGTAAATTTGCAAACCTTATCTCCCACTGAGGTCCTGAGCTGTTTGTTCATTGGTTTGACTCCAGGTCGGGCAGGTCGCACCTTTACCCCTTTATTGTTCACTGTGGCTTGATCAGTGTCTTGGAAAAAGGTGGCCAGAAAAGGAAGCTGTATATGCAAGGAACAAAATTATAATATATAACTTAGATAATTTTGTATAGAATATTGTTGTTTTTTTTAAAGCAATTTGTGGTTACCTTGCTATCTCTCATAATATCAACAAGTTCTTCATAAAGAGCATCCCTGTTCTTCTCAAGGAATCCGTGACATTGATATTCAACCTAGTAAATGAGTCAACCGTGAACACTGAATAGGTCATTTTAGACGTCACATTTAGAAGGCAATTATAGTTTGTGTGGTTTGTTTCCAATCTGTCTGTTAAATATCGATCAAATGAAAGACTCTAGCTTAGCATTGTGTAATAGGGGAGTTGCATGTGGATCTGTGTGTGGTTGTGTTATACTTTATTGGACCATAACTAAATAGTAGAGATACTTTATACCTTGTCTGCAAAATGTTGTATTATAAACGCCTCAGTTTTGAACTTTGGCTTTTCAAACAGTGAGCTATGGTTTAAGTAGTTGTACAGCTTCTGGAGCCAGCTTTGATCGGTGCCTTGAGGAAACTGCAAATGAGGTAATAATATTTGTTTAGGTTGTGGTTCAAATAAAGCATACAGTTTCACTAATCACTAAACATCGTACCAAGCATTCTTCATCGAGCAAATCAAGGATACCCATTTTAGCTTCAATAAGGTCAATGACTGGTTGATTATCGTAAAAATCAATTAGTGTCCATGGGATGTCCTCTTTCATGTACTCTTCCTGCTCCAGCTTGAACACATGCTGTTGGAGCGAGATGAAATATTGAAATTGATATATTAATAATAAAAAAACATACAAATGCAACAATTAAAATATGCAAATAAAAGGAAAAGAAAATTTGTAAATACCAAGTTAAATTGCTGTTGAAGCTTCTCATTGGCGTAGTTAATACAAAACTGTTCAAAGCTGTTTACGTCAAATGTTTCAAAGCTACGGACAGAATTTATGATTAAAATGGGTGCATAAGCATGTTCAGAAAATCATATTGTTTTGATTACCCATAAATGTCCAGGACGCCAATAAAAGCGTTTTGTTTTCCAGGTACTTTCAGAGCAGTGTTGATTCGGTTTATAATGCAGTCAAACAGATGAGCGTAGATCTGCTTGGCGAGGGCATCCCGGGCATTTATGACACGTTTCTTTGGCAACGGCTTCACCACTGTCTCAGCTGCTAGAACAATCCTCCTATGGCACAACCAGCGAACCAGATCCACTGCATTTACTTCTAGGAGCTCACAAAACACTGATAGGTGTGGGTCACTGGGCTGGAAGAGGGAAGCACAGAGTACATTTTAAACAGGTAAAAAATAAACAACTTTATAAACAGTTGAACTACATATTGATTGTACTGCCAGGTTACAATCACACTCATTAAAAAGAAATATATTTATTAAAAATACTATTTCTATTGTGGAAATATATATCTTAATGTCAATGTCTATGAGATTATTTATCACCAAAAAATGATTTCAGCTTTAAAATACTATATCTAAACATTGGCCAAAAGACCAAAAGACTTACAGGTATGGAAGATTTGTCGTCTCCTGAGCTTCTTATTTCTACATTTCCCAAATGTAAAATGGCTGCTAAAACTTTGAACACATCTAGCTGGAAATCTTCATTCAGCCCTGAGCAATAAAAAATACACTGTTGAAAGTGATTCACGATTCGAATTAACAATTATGCTTTATACCCAGCAGAGCAAATGTTCGACGGGTCTCCTCCATGTCCTTTTTATCATCTACTCCTTCAATGCTGATGTCCCCACCCAAACAAGTGTACTGGAACTCATCAGCACTTACTGCTCATGAATGACAAATGTTATTACAAGTAATTACAAGTTAGTATGTGTATGCTAATATACTGCATGTACAAAAGAGGCAAACCCACACAGCCTTAAATTCTTGAACTCTGGCAGCTTGCCACAGGAGCACAACTGATAGAAAATGTGGTAATTTCTCTCATTGTCTGCCTAAACGAAATTTGAAACAACATCATTTAGTTGCAAATTATGTATGAAAAACATGATAAATCTGAATCTACATCCAAGGATCTTGCACCACCTGGAAGACAACTCTGGATTTCTCAAGAAGATAGGTCCTCATATTCGCTCCAATGATGCGGTACCTCCTGTCAAAACCAATCTCGGTGTATTTCCCAAAGCGGCTGCTGTTGTCATTCCGTGTTGTTTTGGCATTTCCTATTGCCTGGAAAAATACATAAAACATTGGAACCCGACATGTGATGGTGACATACTGTGAAGCAGGCTACATATATAGAGTTTTATGGTTGTGCACACAAACATTGTTACCTCGGTTATTGGGTTAGAAGCCAGGACTTTGTCTTCCACTCGAGTATTACTGCCTGATTTACTTACAACAGCAAAGTACCTCATTGCAAATCGAGCAGACACTGTTTTACCTGCTCCTGACTCTCCACTGACTATTATAGATTGGTTCTTGTGATTTCTGAAAAATGAAAAATATATACAGACCTATTGTGAACTATTGTGAATATTACTATACTAGTATTTATACATATGGAGAACACAATTTTACCTGGCCATTTGCTTGTAGGCTTCCTCTGCCACAGCAAATATATGAGGGTCCATGTCTCCCATGTTTTTGCCAGAGTACGCATGAATGATTGCATCTCCATAAATAGGAAGTTGTTTGTAAGGATTTACAGCCACCAATATGATACCTAGCAATGGAGAAAATGTCAGGGCTCATTTGTAAATAGAATTTACACATAAAATAGTACAAATATTACCACAGTAGGTATAGATGATTTTGGACTCCACAAAGCGCACTTTGAGGTTGTGCAGGACAGCAGGCTCATGCAGGTAGCTGAGAGCAGTGAGGTCATTCTCTCCTACCAAGATGTCTGGGTTACGGAGAGGAGGGAGCTGAGGAGCGAATGAGTCAACTGCATAGTGAAGCTCCTATTAAAGCAAGTACAATAATGACACAGCCGTCTCATGTGTGCATAGGCTACAAAACAAACAGAAATGATCATACTGAGCCATCTTCAAGAAGCAACTCAAGAGCACTGTCTCCAAGATGAAAATCTCTTGTGATTTCAGCTGATTTCCATATCTCCTCTCCATTTGGGATCCAGACCCTGTTGTACTGAAAACAAAGCCCATATTACGCTATTTCTGATCTATGTTATAATGTTGTTTCCTCATCCAAAACATACCCAGAGTTGTGTTTTGTTTCATTCACACGTTTAACACACAAATCCTGCGTATTATAGCTGAATTCTTCTCTCAAACAGAAAATACTCTATCCCACCTTGTGATGTCATGTGGTAATACTAAAAGTACTCCACTGTGATTTTAAACTCAATATACCTTCACTAGAATAATTTGGGTGATTTCAGACCTGAAATTGCCAGTCTCTACTGAACTAAAGGTAGCTGTTAACTTGAAAACTACAGCTTGATGACGTCAAAAGGTGGAACAGAGCATTTTGAACTTTGGCGATGACGAGGTAACATCATTCTAAAACTCTTAAGAGCTCAAGCCAGTCACATTTGCGTAATACAGGACCTTTAAGAAGACAGTTGTTTTTTCTTGGGTAGTATAAGAAAGGAATATAGGCCTATCTCTGACACGATAATAACTTTCACTACGCATATGAATCCATCCAGCCCTTCATCCAGACACCTGTCTTCTCTGACAAAGTTCCCATACGTTTTTCTAAGACCAAACTTTTCTCACAGCTTTAACTCAAATGCGCTTCGCTCTTACCTTCGTGTACAGCTCCAACAGAGACATGTTTGCGCATTTTATTGGTGAGACTGTACGTAGCCTACATTTGTTCACTCTTTTCCAGGTCACTAACAATTTTCCTTCACAAAAGTATCCAAACAAGTTACTATTTACCATAGATGCGCTTCCGGTTATTAAATACAAAATAAGATAAGTAGAAAACAGAATAGAGCAAATATAGGCCTACCTTGTAAGCTGCTACCGGTATTTCAGCTTATGAAGTATCCAAGGATTATTGAATGACTTTTTCTTTACATTTTTTCCACAGAAAGTTAAGCTAAACTGCTGGTTCATAACACGCAATAAGTGCTTGATTTTATTTGGAAAGAAATGGTGTCTTTGTTTGGTTGGTACTTCCGCTTGAGCGTTCACCTGTCGCGGACTTTGTTTAAGCCCCGCCCCTACATCTTGTGACCGCGGCTCGTTTGGACAAGGATTTGAGTCGCCAATAGAAACCGGATGCAAACTTTTCTCTGTTATGTCACAACTGCAGTGGAAATGGGACCATCACATAGCATTGTTTTTCTTAAATGTGAATAGGAGGGAACAAAAAGCACATATGCACTTGTAGCCTATATACATGCAAACATACATACTGTACAGAGGCTATAGGCCTATGGGGTATAGACATGTTTTAATAAATGCATTATTTGGTATCATTTTCAAATTTAACTAATTTATTCAGGATGGCAACACAAGAATATGGCGTATTCATCAAATGCAAAAGGTCCCAACTATAAGTTTTTGGGTTTTTTTTTCGTTTTCAAAGTAATAAATATTAACGTTTTAATAAATTAGTAAGCTTCCTGGTGGAAAAATCCAAGAAAACAGAACCCAGGAACGCTCAAATATACTAGTGCTTAAAAAAAAGAATGGCATTTCAAAATGTGGTGATTTAAAACAGAAGATCTTATAAAATGATTCAAGTGATATATGAGATATCACACTTAAAATACAAACATCATAAAACAACAGAACTGAAGGTAGTTTTGCTTCAGTACTGACACATTTAGAAAGTAACAGTCTAGATGCGTGTGAGAAAGCCCAAATTGAGACTTGTAGGGATCTGAATAGTGTCAAAAGCCACAGGGGAGGCAGTGAAGAGGATAGTAACATTGAAAATCTTCTTTGTGTCCATCATCAAAGTGGGTGATTTATCTCTGTCTTTGAGAAAATCCTATGGACGTAACAATAAGATATTCACAACAATAAGATATTCAGCTGGTGCATTTGAAAAATACATAAGAAGCACAACATTTTGCTACTTACTTTAATTGTGTCTATAAAGGTAGTGCACACTCGCTCTTCAAATTCAATAACTGGTGTGTACAATGTCAAAATCTTTATAATCTGTGAACAGAAAAAGGGATAAATTAAAATAAATCCAAAATAATAAAGGTAAAAGAGTTACAGACTTAGACAAACTTTATTGATCCACAAGGGAAATTGGACACAGTAGCTCACACATCACAATATAATAACAAAGAGTAAAAAATAAATGGTAATAATAAATTATAAATAAGTAAAGAGTTTATAGATTATAGTTTATAGACTATACTAAATGAAGCAGAAGTGTTATAGCTATAGACCTGAGCTGGAGTGAGTTCAGTGCACATATTGCAGATGGCCTGTGCATCTGCCTCTGTCTTCTTCTTGATCTGTAAAAGCTGTGCAGCCTGAACCAGGGGTTCCAGCATCTCTTTGGCCCCACTGTTAGCCATATCCTTCTCAGTCAGCCACTCCTCCAGCTGCCAGACATTGTACCTGGAAACACAGCAAGTTGCAAATCACTATAATATGGCTGGATAACAAGCTCATATTAGGGTTCAGGAATCTAATATTATACTTCTGCAATGATTTATGCTTGCTGTTTATGATGTTAAATGCATTTTTCATCAATTTGGAAATATTGTGCATTCTCATTTGCACACATAAACCACAGCAACTGGGACTAAAGCTGCACTAGGAGAGGAGAAAGCAGGACCATAACAGGACCAAATCAGGTCTACATCAGGACTAAATTGGGCTCAAACCAGGACCAAACCAGGACAAGAATGAATGCACCCATTGTTATGGCTCTAGTTAAAAGGTAATTTCAGTTGCATTTACTGTAATTTGTTGTAATTACAAAAGAGCTTCTATTGTATCAGAACTACTGTTAATCACTGCAAGTGTCATTTATTTATTTAACACAGAAAGCAGAACCCACTTATGACACAATGTATGCCTTTTGTACGTTTTTGCAAAGCTGTTGTTCAGAGTCATCAATTCAATTTAACAAAAAAGTCAAATCTTTTCAAATTGTATACCTGATCTGCAGTCCTTTACTCCAGGAGCACATGTCTTTGCGCAGCAGCAGGTGGTTGAGTGTGATTGCACAGATGATGTAGAACTGCTGTCGGACCACCTGTTTGATGAGGGGTGGGTCCATGCCGTGTTGACTCATGGTGGAGAAGAAAAGGCTGAGTCGTTGTAGCAGGTCCTCTATTGAAGTAGTTGCATCAAAACTACTGCTTTTCTTTCTAAGACCAGTTGGTTTGGACCCCAGCACACCCTGGATGTTCTCGTACTCCAGCATACTTGACACTGTATAAAAACCACTTTAATTCACACTTCATTACTTCATTAAAGGGTCCATATTACACTGTTTTCTGATTTTTGTTAATGGTTGTTTCCTCATCATAAGCATACCTAGAGTTGTTTTTTGTTTCATTTACAGGTTTAACTCACAAACCCTGCATATTTAGGCTGTGTTCTTCTCAAACCGAAAACACTCTGTTCCACCTTGTGGTGTAATGTGGTAATACAGGAAGTGCTCCACCGCGTATTTAAACGGCATACACCTTTACTAGAATCATTGGGATGATTCCAGCCATTAAATTGCCAGTCTCTACTGAACTAAAGGTAAAAAGTAGATGTTAACTTATAAACTACTACTACATGACATCATAAGGTGGAACAAAGCATTTTGAGCGTTGGAGAGGTAGACAGACACATATTACTGTTTACTGTTTTACAAGTGAAAAGGTACTGAAGATACAAACCAATAAGAGACTGCATTATGTCCTCCATGCATTTGATGAGTTGACGGTATATCTGGATAGCGAGGTCCTCAAAAACCTGCTGGTACTCAGACAGCTCGAAGTTACTCAGGCAGTGGTCATTCTGTTTTGGTGTGTTTTGCTCTGAGTACACCTAAAAAGGAATCATATTAAAATGATAAATTATGAGTTGAAAACATCCATTCAAAATTAGTAGGTCATTAATATCTTATCTTGTATTGACAAAAGCTACAAGTACATGTCTTTGGAGGAACTTTAGTGACCTTCTGTTTTAACTAATGACATTTCAATACAATCATTTGCATTTTACCTTTTCTCCACTGTATTGCTTGAGACAGTGCAATAATCGACAGGTGTTTGACAGCCAGAAAGAAACCACTTCGAAGTCGCTTCCTCTTTTCTGAAATAGAGCAAATATTTAAAATAAATTATACAACTCAAATTAAGCTGTCCTTTCTCATTAAGATAACCTTAATAACTCCTTTGATGCTGCTGATTGTGGTATTGAGCAGTGCTGTGACCCTTTGATCATTGTTGACATTGTCTGCATATCGAAGGCACATGAAAATAATATAGGCAGGAAGACCAGGGATAAAACTGACCGCGACACCACGGGGCTTCAGGTCTGAAGAGATAAAAGCATACCATTAAACTTCACAGAATTTTATAATAACTGTATGACTGTATAATAATTGTATCCTTTTTAGCCATACCAGTGACCACGTTCTTGAGCAGCCGGGTCTCATCCCCCTGCTTGTACTTCAACATGCCCTGGTATTCTTTCTCTTTGCGAGTAATATTTACGTTTATGGCTGGAGGAGTTATTGTAGAAGCCCTCTCCTTTAGTTGAGCACTTGCTGCAAAGTGAAAAGAAAACTAGTTTTATCAATGCAGTTTTATTTTCCAGTTAATATTTTTACATGCTTACAGTTACCTTCATATTCTTCCACCTTTTTCATAAAGAATTTGAGTTGCTTCCTTAACTGTCTGATTATTTTGTCCTGTCTTTCTTGCTCCTCCATCAGTTCCTATATTTACGTACAAATGTACAGTCTTTACACTGAAGATCTCCTCACACAAATCAACTGTTCATTCAGTGATCGGCAATTTCATTCCAATAGTAAATAATATTTTATTTTGAATTAAAATGATAAAACAGCAGCTTACAAGGTTCTCATTAGTTAGCTGTGTAATCTCATGCTTGAGACCTGCATCAATCCGAGCAGCCTCAGGAAGCTGGAGGCTTAGGGCCAAAAACTTCTGCTGCTCCGCCCTGTCCTCCTTCAGTCTGCTCAGCTCCTCTCGGAGACGTTTACACTCTTCACTGTGTGTGCGCTCCTGCTCACGCATTTGGCACTCTAGCAGCCTGAAATAACAAGAAATCACATGTGGATTTCAGTGTTTATATGTCCATGGTTTTAATCCACAACAAGGGTGCTATGTGCTTTTTACCTGTTGGTTTCCTTTAAACCTTCATAGGCTAACCATAGTTCTCCATCTTCATTTAATGTATGGACATTTTTAGACCTGTGTCCCATAATGATATCAATTATACAAGTACTATATTAGTCATTGGAAACTGAGACAAGAAGGAAGTCTTACCTGCCAGTACCTTGATGTGAAGGCATCTCAGTCAGATTTAATTTTACACTATCACCTAGCTCAGAATCCTTTAAAAATAACAAATATTTTTACATTTTCAAATCAGGACAGTCCAGTGGGTTGCACAATGGTAGAAAGGTTAGAGATTAGAGTCTGCACCCTTCCTCTCTTCCACTTTGTAAAATGTCTGATATTTGTTTTGTTTAGTAAAGCCAATGATTGTTTGTAGCTTTGAGAATAAATTATATTGTCTAGCCCCTAGGGTGTACTCCACTAAAGGCCTGTACTTCCAATTGACTGTAATAATACAAAAATGTCATTAGTACCTTGTGTTTGAGAGCCTCTTGGCGAACCATATGTGATCGCAGAAGCATCACTTCCTCTTTCCTCATCTCCAGCTCCTCTGTAGATGACGTGAGCTGATCCAAAAGAACACTGTATGGTTTAGATCCCGGAGCAGGGGGCACCAAATCAAGGTTTTCACCCGTCAGAGATTTACGCAGCTCATTCAAATCCTGTTTCAGCTTCTTGTTTTCATACTCAAGTTCCTGCCTCTGTTTAGTAAATACAACAAAATAAAACAATACAGAGTTCAGATACTATAATTCACATGCTAACAACTGCACTATCACTATGTACCTTTAGGGCTTCCAAATCTAGTTCTGCTCTGCCTGCAGTTCTTTCCTCTTCCACCAGCTTTAAAAACATGAAATGAGTTGAGTTGTTGTTTTTTGTACAAATGTGGTTGAAAATATTATGTGGTGACTTACTTGTACTGTTTCCTCTCTGTTTTCAAGTTGATGGGAAAGAGATTGTTTCTCAAGCTCCAGCTCTTTTACTCTTCTTTGCAGCTTGAGCAAAAGTGGCAGGTCTACTGTTGACTCACTCTAACAAAATGAACAAAAAGATTATTATAGAAAAAGTAGTAGCAGAATACAAAGACACCCACGTGAAAGATGCTACCTCTGGTTGGCTGGAGTTGTCCTCCGCATCAGTGGATCCCAAACTTTGACTAAACTCAGACGAATGACTGCTATAGTAGGAGTCATTTCTTTTGTGACTCAATTTTGGCACACTCTGAAAAAAGATAAAACATGATGCCACAAAAGAATATATTTACATTTGTTAAGTATAAAATAGCCAACCAAGCTGTTCATCTCCTCTTTCAAATCTCTGTGTCGCTCCTCCAGCTCCAAGTGTTCAGACAGAAGATTCTGGTAACGGGAGCGTTCCTCACTCAAGTCCATCTCTAACTGTTTTTTGTCTCCAAAATTTGCATCGATCTCTAAAAAGGGACAGCATGATTTAAAAAGCAATATGGTACTGAGAATAATAATGTATATTGTTAGCTTTACCTGCTAACTTTTGGGCTTGTTCTAAGATCAGTTTCTGCATGTCAGCGTTCTCTTTTGTTAATTTCTCATTTTTCATATTCAGATCATCAACCACCTAGAAGAGGAAACAAAAAGGTTTTTATCTCACAGAAAACTACTATAAACTGAAAAAGTCAGGAGAGACTGACCTTTTGAGTTGTGTCCACATACAGTTTTGCCTCGTCTTCTATCAGCCCCTTCTCCCTCCGTGTGTTTTCCAGCTCCTCATGAAGGAAGGACAGTTGCTCCAACAGAGACGGGACAGCTTCAGCTTTAGCTCGGGCCTCCTCCTCTGACCTCCGCAGGTTTTCACATTCCTTGTTTTGTTTTTCTCTTTCCAAAGCCTGTGTCCTCTCCACGGCATGCAGCCTCTCACTGAGCTCTCTGTTCTCCTTATGCTGCAGGGCAGACACACACATGCTGTGCATGTGATATGACGACTCCCAATGACCCAATCATTTTCACAGAAATGTAGAAACGTATGTAAATACATCACAGAGAAGGTTCTTGAAAAACTCACCTGCTCATTGATCTTGTGCTGGAGTTGCATTATTTTGTTCTCCATGCCAACATTCAGTTTCTTAAAGTGCTCCACAGAGCGAGCCTCTGCTTTCAATGCCTTTAGCTCTCTCTTGGCCTTCATGCGCCGCACACAGCTCTGTAGCAGGACAACTGCTGCTATGGTACGTTTAAACTGTTTCCTCATCAACCAGCCCTTCACCCACCTCTGTATGATGACAGCTGTCCGCTCATAGATCAGCTGTGGAAAAAGAAGGCAGTTTATGACACTGAACTAACAGGAGAGCTTGATTTTAAAAACATTTAAATGAAGATCCTTAAACCCATTTAAAATACACAGACATAACTGATTAACCAAAGGGATTACAGAAATACCAAATACATTTTACCTTGTAGTAGTTCATTCGGGCCATATATGCTCTCAGGAAGCTCTGGATGACGATGGCAGCGGAGCGGATCTGTAGGTATCGCCTCCTCTGGAGCCACATTCGCACATTTCGCTGAATAAGCACAGCAGCCCGAGTGTGTCGAAGGAACATGACATAACTGTCACAGAGTTAAGTGAGTTACATTTTCTATAAAATACACCATGATTTCTGTTTCTTTTTTCAATAGGTAACTATACTGACCAGCGCGCTTGGTAGCCCCGCACATGTTTCTGAATGAGGATGGCAGCGTCTCTCATCCTTAGGTATTTCTTGCGAGCGATCCAGCAGCGAATCGTCTTCTGGATGCGCACACAGGCCAGACGGAGTTTATCAAAGCGAAGTTTCTCCAGGAAAGCAACCTGGCCAGCTCTGAAGAAGATCTTATTCTTGCCAAACTGATATTTATTTCTATCCTGTCAAATAATAAAACAATAGATAACGTCTTATTTATTTACATTTTATTTATATTTCAGTTCAACATACCTGAATGCATTTCTCTAAAAGATTTTTGCAAGTCTGTTTCCAGTCAGGAAGGATATCTTTCTGCCTCAACAGAACCCGGTACCGAACAAAGAATTCTTGATAAGTCCATCTACAATATATGAATATGTGATGAACCTGAACCTTGTACTATGTCGGCTGTTTATAGGTTATTGTACCTTGATGGAAATCCTGCAGCCGAGATCCGGACTGTTTCCAGGATGCCACAGGCTCGGAGCTGCTGAACTGCTCTAAACGGGTCCAGTCTACACAAACACAAAGGTACAGTTACTACACCAGACTCTGGATTTCTATAGGTATATTATAAACAAAGTTATTACGTAAACGGAGCTTTATGGTCATTTGGCTTAATACACCGCACATAATGAGGAGTAGTAGCATTTAATGTGTCCATCAATAAATGCAGAGACTGGCGAAACTGCAAAAGTACAAAAAAGGTAACTGCGTTTTAATTTATGCAATGATAATTATTATTTAGAAGGATAATTTATAATGCACAGCATGTTTTACCTGCAGTCCAACTGTTTTCTTAGTCTCTTTCTGACCAGGTTTAGATTGCTTCTTAGTTGAGACAGTTTTTTTCTCATCATTTTCAAATAGTTTCAGCAACATTCCAAACTACAATCAATAAAAAACGAAATAGCAATGTTTAAAATATCCAGCAGATGGCACTGCTCTTGTTTCCCATTTCATACATTTCTGTAATTTCCTTTAGTATCTGAAGCTGAACAATTGTAGCCCGTGTATGGCTGGCATAAGAAGTTACAACATAAATCTTTTTTTTTTTTTTACCTGACTCTTTTTCAAGACGTTTATCTGCTCCTCATTTACTGTGTCCTTGTTTTTCTCCAGGAATCCATAACACTGGTACTCCACCTCAGAAAATAAAAGGAAACATGTGAGCAGACATGCCATAAGCATTTTACAAATCAAAGAAAAGCATGACACTTTTAGCATTTATTTATAGTAATATGACAAGTTTTAGTGTGAACAATAAATAGTTTGTATTAGATTTGTAATCAAATTAAGGTCTTCTGGTCAAATTGGCAGTACAAGTGGTAATATTAAGAGGGGGTGCTTTCGTATTCGCATGCAAAATAACAAGTCTTTGCTAGTTTTTGCCTTTACAGTGCCATTCTCCTTGTGCCTTTGGCTGGAATGTATGAGTCAAGCACCTATTTATTCATTTTCCACAGCTTGTTCTGTTCAGGAGAGAAAAGCTGGAAACACCCACCACACATACGGGCACAGAAACTTCCTGACTTCAACTTCAATGCAGATTTTATACTTGGGACATTCAATTGTGTTTTAGTACCTTGTCTGCAAAGTGGTGAATGATGAAAGCCCTGTTAGACAATCGAGGTTTCTCAAAGTGCGGGTTTTGCTTCTGGAAAGTGTTGTACATTTTCTGGGCCCAAGAGTCGTCAGAGCCTTTTGGCATCTACAAAGAGGGAAAAACGCTGACACATCAGTTAGTCATGCCCTGATGCGTAACGTCTAAACTTAGCTCTCCTTCGGTGGAAAGCAGACCAACGAATAGAAACAGTTTTTTTCTTTACTCTGCACTCTTCATCCAGTAGGTCCAGGATCCCCAGTTTGGCTTCTATCAGGTTTATGCAAGGCTGGTTGTCATAGAAGTCAATGAGTGTCCATGGAATTTCCTCTCTCATGTACTCCTCCTGCTCCAGTTTGAAGACATGCTAAAGAAATCCAAAGATGAATGTAATTGCACAGATAAAAGCATATTGTTGAGCAAGATCAGACATATACCAGATTAAACTGTTGCTGGAGCTTCTCATTTGCATAATTAATGCAAAACTGCTCAAAGCTGTTAATGTCAAATGTTTCAAACCTGGAGAAAAAAACACAATTCAAACTATTATCCATCCAACAGTACTATGAAATTTGGTGTAGTTAAGACCACTAAGACCACTTCAGCTGGTGATGTGATAATGCAGACAGTAGGCACTAAGAACATTTTCCCTTCCCTTCCCTTCCTGTCTATAGATTTGCTGGGTAAGAATAGGACTTATCTTGCAAATTGCCAAATGAAACATTATAGTTGCTGCTGCTTAATTTGTAGAAAAAGACCATGCTAATTTTGATAGAAAGGTACCACTGTACACTTTGGTTGTGTATGAGGCTGCATCTAGCACTGGTAAAAATAACATCAGATGTATTAAAATGTGTATTCAAATAGTGATAATAAATACCCATAAATATCCAATACTCCAATGAATGAGTGTTGTTTTGCAGTAGATTTCAACATGTTGTTAACATTGTCCACGATCCAACTAAAAAGTCCTGCGTAGATATGTTTGGCAAGAGCATCTCGGCCGTTGGTTGCATTTAATTTAGAGAGAGATTTGACGTAGGTTTCAGTTGTAGTTTGGAGTTTTCTGTGGCACAACCAATGGGTCATCTCTTCACAGGACACTCCCAGCAACTCACAAAAAACTGTTAGATGGGAATTATTTGGCTGTGGAAAAGTGACAGATCTTTAAAAATATAGTACCATAATACAAGAAATACTGGACAATATTTACCACAATAGAACTTCTGTCTGAAGACTCTTCTTTTATTTCAACATTACTGAGATGAAGAAGTGCTGCTAGAATTTGGTAAATGGCCATTTGGTGTGCTACGTCAATTCCTTAAACATAATAATTGAGAAATTGCTAAAATGAATCAACCATTATTGAACAGAAACAAAAATATTTTAACTCACCCAGCAACAAGAAAGCTTTCCTAGTGTTTACCATCTCCTTGGCATCATCCACTCCCTCAATGACTGGATTTTGACCTTGGTTGGTGTAGTGAAATTCATCTGCATCACCTAAATCCAAAAATGACATTTTACTACCGACTATTATAATAATTTAGTAACCATAGTAACCACAACAACCAAAAAGGTAATTTTACCTAATTTGAATTTTTTGAATTCTGGTAAATGTGATGAGGCACACAGCTGATAGAATATATGATAGTTTCTTTCTTCTTGAGCCTACACAGAGACCAAGTAAAAAAAAAAAAAAAAAAGTATTATTACATTTAAAGGGCCCTTATTAGGCTGTTTATAATAATAATATATATGTTATAATGTTGTTTCCTCATCTGTGAGTTTTTAAAACTCCATACACCTTCACTAGAATCATTTGAGTAATTTCAGTCCTGGAATTGCCAGTCTCTACTGAACTAAAGGTAAAAGGTTTTGAACTTTGGAGGTGTAGACAGAATAATGATAAAGAATTACTCAAACATGTGTGAGTGAAACAAAACACAACTCCAGGTATGTTTTTGATGAGGTAACAACATTATAACATAGCTTAAAGCTCATAAGAGTCAATTTTGTGTAATATAGGACTTTTAAACATATATAAAACAATAAAATATTGTTTACCTGAAACACAACTCTAGACTTTTCCAATAAATAGGTCCTCATGTTGGCTCCTGTTATGCAGTGTTTTTTGTCAAATCCAATCTCAATATACTTTCCAAAACGGCTGCTGTTGTCATTCCTTGTTGTCTTAGCATTTCCAAAAGCCTGGATTACAAGCAAAAACATAATAAATTCATATTCCTTGTCTGATTTTTCATTATATGCGGTAAATTGTACCTCCATGATGGGGTTGGATGCTAGGACTCTCTCCTCAACAGTGGCCTCTCCAGATGAAGAGCTGACTGTAGCAAAGTAACGCATGGCATATTTAGCAGAGACAGTTTTTCCAGCTCCGGACTCACCACTCACGATGATAGACTGATTTCTTTCATCTCTAAAAAATCCAGCCATGAAATAGACTCAGTGCAAGTTGATTGACAGAACTGTATACACTGTTGTAATGTCATAAGATGATACCTGGCCATTTGCTTGTATGCTTCTTCTGCTACAGCAAAAATATGAGGGTCCATGTCCCCCATGTTCTGCCCACTATAGGCATTAATGATATCGGCTTCATAGATGGGTAGGCTCTCGTAAGGATTGATAGCAACCAGAACAATACCTGAACAACACAATAAAGGGTACAAGAAATCAGGACAGGTTTAAATAATTTATAGCATTAGAGTGTTATAAAGCAGACTGTGTAAAATGCACAAATTTCTGTATGCTTTTCCAAATTAATAAGAATTAAAGGTGCATTATGTAACTTTTCTGGTGGAGAATTCACCACCTGCATGTCTCAGTGAAGATGTTCCACAGTTTGGCATTAAACATATATTTCCAAGGAGATTCCACTAGGGCAAGTTACACTATAAATGCATGTTTTTGAGCAATGACAACATTTGCAATTGAATAATGCAAGATAGTTACATTTAATGTCATAGTGTGGAGCATTCATATCAAAGCAAAAATATATCCATGGACCCGAGCCCATGGTGGACTGTGTACTAGAATAGATACTTAGTGCCCCTTTAATGTGAAGTTATTTGTGATTGATTTAACTGGTTTGTCCTGAGAGGGGAAGTCCCATATAACACACACACAGTACTGGATATCCATTTAAATGCAAAATACACTGGCTATCAACATCATTTAGATTATGCCAACGTGAACACTGAGCAATGCTCCAAAGTCTACAGTGACTGTGATAGTGTGAGTCACAGATGAAGCTTGTTACCGCAGTAAGTGTAGATCAACTTGGAGTCGATAAAGCGCACTTTCAGATTGTGGAGGACTGCAGGCTCGTGAAGGTAACTCAGAGATGTCAGGTCATTCTCTCCCACCAGGATGTCAGGGTTTTTGAGTGGTGGCAAGTCTTTGGTCTGAGGTTCAAGTTTGTGCTCCAACAACTAAAAAATACAAGAGATTTACAGTCACCTATGATAACTTATTCTAATAACCTTCAGTGCTTAGTGTTATGTGGAACAGTTTTAAGAGGGAGGGTCAGCGGGTTATAGTAACCTAACTATTTATTCATGTTATATTAAAATATTAAAAGACGGAACAACGAAAAGTGATTGTTTTATAATGTGGTTATATTAAACCAAGCGCACATAGATGCAATAGCCCTAAGTGATTGATACTAGCCAAGACAGGAATATCTTAAATGATTAGAGAAACACCTTGTGTAACATCTTATGCAAAACACTTTTGCTTTCCTGGAGACTCCATACCTCAACTACATGCCCAAACTCGACAGCAGAACAGCCCAGAGTAAAAATGTTTCAACCCTGTTACTAACCAGGCTCTCTTCAAGTGCAGAACTGTTAGTAACAGAATAAAATCTGTAAAAAGTGGGTTAATCCACTGTGCATGAAACAAAACAGGGAGGTTTCTATGGTTGAGCATAACATGACAGTGCTGTAGTGGACACCATTGCAAATGAAGTATGCGCATAACACATTAATTTCAGTGCTTCTGACTGTGACTGTGTGCATATCTCACTGTGCCATCTTCTAGCTGCAGGGAGAGGGTTTTGTCACCAGGAGTGTAGTCCCTCACAACCTCCGCAGGTTTCCACACTTCTGCGGCATCAGGCAGCCAGACCCGGGCAAACTGTTGGACAAAGAGGGGGTATGTGTCAGAAGCAGAGCTAGTTAACATCAACAATAAAAGTAAAAAAAAAAAAAA
Organism: Taenioides sp. WSHXM2023; assembly: GCA_029959045.1. Classification (NCBI taxonomy): domain Eukaryota; kingdom Metazoa; phylum Chordata; class Actinopteri; order Gobiiformes; family Gobiidae; genus Taenioides; species Taenioides sp. WSHXM2023. Next base: position 21,135,941 of record CM057092.1, on the reverse strand, counting down.
AAAAAATGAATGGCAAAGCTATGGAGAGTGGTACGTAACGCTTCACTGTCATGCGTGTAGTATTGATGGACATGGGTATTTGGGTTGGCATAAGTAATAATATAAGAAAAATGCTTGTAGATCCATGTATAAACAGATAATTCTCTTGACTTGTCAGATAAGAACATCTAAATACCACAATGACAGTACATTTGTAACACACTGACAATTGCAAAGAAAACCGTAAAGTTGGGCAATAATCGCGCCTACCTTAGAGTAAAGTTCAGATGCTGCCATGACAGTCGTTTCTCTCTGTAAACCATTAAAATGCCTCTGTAATGTAATGAATTAACACTATGGTGACTTCCTCAGATGACCATGAGATGACTTCAAAAGTTTACTGAAGATCTGTCCACTCAGAACGCCACAGGAGGACGCAACTGGTTCAAACGGGGTTGCCAGATCCAAGTTGAAAATTTCAGCGTTGTGACTTTAAAACCAACATTTTCACTAAGTAGTAATAAATATAAGATCGCTTATAAAATATATAATTGACAACCAAAGCTTTCTATCAAGGTATGGTCTAAATATATTTGAGAAAAGTAACAGTGTCCCTTCTTGTCAGACCTCAGTGCAAGTGGAACTGGTGATGGCAACTGTAAAAACACAAGCAATAAGAAACACCATCTGTCTGCAATGAAATCTAACCACATTAGTTATTCAGTTTAGTTGTTCGATTAAACATACGATATTTACAGCAGAAAAAAAAATGTAAACAGACAACAAAAGAAAAAAATCAATTCTGTCAACTGAACAAAAGTTTTAGTGTAGACAGTTCTCATCCAAGCAGCTTCTGCAGTTCTTTAGGATAATGTGAATAATTTGGCTTCGGAGCCAAATTTCTCTTATTTTTTGCCTAGCCTCTAAGGTAGAATGTACAGTCTATGATTTACCACTCCACCTACCGACCATGTGTAAAAACTACCCATCATTTGTTGGACTTGCAAGGACTTTTTCTCGCCTCTAGATGGCAATGTTACACTACAGTGGCAGTGAGCACACGCTTCTGATTCAACACTTAGTTGGAATTAGAATAATAATTTAGAATACACTACAAGAAAACTAATTCTTTCGTAACTGGACGTTTTGGCACCTGGATACTTAAATATTGGATGCCATTCTACAGGTAAATTGCGTTTGCTTGCACAGCGTGTAGGCCACCTATTTAATTTAATTGTATTCTTCTTTTTATATTAGGGACAAGGCCACTGGTGGCTGCAATGTTAGTTTGCAAAGTTTAAATGTTGCATTGTTTTGAAAGGAATTGGCTATATTTTCTAAACGATCTAAGGCAAATATCTAGACACTAACTAATCTTACTGCAGTTTCTAAATACGCCTCATTGAAGTCATGCTTTTTCAGATCACTCAGATCAAGCTATTCTCTCCGTTTTTTTTAATGTTTGTTTACACGTGGCGAGTCTTCATTTAATGTAATTCAAAACATGTGCAACCACAGAGTATAAAAACGCCATTAGAGGAAAATGCAGCTTCAAAAATGGTTAGAGAAGTTTGACTGTTAGGTTTTTTGTTTTAAATCATTGCATGCAGGCATTTATGTGACTCGCTCAACTTAAATCATTGTTTGTATGCCACATGAAATTACTGTCAACTTTGTTCATATGTCAAAAGCTATGAACACACAAAACAGCACGAGCAGTGATCAAGATATGCCTATCCAAGGAGCAAAAGACACATGTTTCAGCTTACTATTTTCATAACACACCATAAAACAAGAAGAACAGAGGACCATAAATTTGAAATGTATTATTTTGTGTATTGTTTAGTACAGCAATCACTATGCAGTAATATGAATCACAGAAACATGTGTTCTCGTCTATTGTTTTCCCCTAAGACTTTCAATGCTGAGATCATTACTTAGGACTTTATTTTCTATAACATATTTATATATATATACTTGTACTTATATATATATATATATATATATATATATATATATATATATATATATATATATATATATATATATATATATATATTTTTTTTTTATTGTCTGGACTATGTCATCCATATGCTTTTAATATTCCTCAATTTGGGCACACATGTTAATTTAGGATTTAGTAGCGCATCACTGTGAACAGCTAATTATAGCCAACAAATAAGCCATAGTTCACACTTTGAGGGTCTTTTAAATCATTAGTGCAAAGTATAACCAACAGCTGAGACTTTCACTCCTGTGAAATCCTAAATATGAGTTTAATGTGGTGCTGATATTGTGTTTTTTCAGAGGTGACATTAGCACCAGAGCATGAAAAGTAAGTAAAGTTAGTGAAATAATGTGTGTCTAGTCTAATGTATAGACTGTAACACATGTGGTTTGTATAGGCTTGTGTGTGGGGCCTGCTACATCTGGGCCCTTCCCTGAGGTGCTGAGTAGATAGGTGTAATATTTGTTGTGCAAAGATATGGCCTGGTGCCTTAGGGACCATCAAAGGGGCTCCATGTTTGATGAGGACTAGAAACCACAAGATGCCTCCTTAAGTCTGTGCTGGCGTCATTGTTTGTGATTGTGTTTGCAAGGAACAGCCTCTGCACCTGTGAGCAGAAGAGCCTTTGAAGTGCATAATCGTCTCCAGAATAGAGATTTAAAAATTTAGGGTTCTATAAAGTCATGCACAAATCCTGCATGGGAGACAGCACTGGAAATAGTACAAGAACAAGATTTTGATTTATTCTGTTTTCACAGTGCTGTTGGAGGAATTGGGGAGTTGTTAGAAAGAAGCAAAACATTGGAGAGAGTTTTAAAGCGAGCAGAGGAAAGATCTCCTGCTATTCAGGAACACAGGTCGAGATGGGAGAGGTGCCAGAGAGGCCTAAATCATCAAGTGGGAGCTCTGCAGGTGGACGAGGCAAAGAGTTCTTTGGCTGAAAAGTCGAGGATAAACATGGTGCTGCTGCCTGGTATAGTTCTAAACACAGGCCTGGAGGGTCAGAGTAACCTAACCATGTATTCATGTTATATTAAGAGATTAAAAGACAGAACAGCTGAAAGTGGTTGTTTAATAATTTGGTCATAATAAATCAAAAGAGATTGGATCATATATTAAAACATGAAAAATACACTAGGGGGGTGCTGTCTGTATTGACCCACTGCAGGGTGCCCTCAAAAGAATCAGCCAGATGTCTTAACTGATGTGATTTATTAGGCATTCACAGGAATGGCAGAAGTGTGTGGTTGTTATTATATCACGCACAAAGTACCAAAGGTGAAAAAGTAGCCCCGAACTGGGTCCTAACTAAACACACACACAGGAGTACTATACTCTACAGTCTCTCTGCTCTCAGTCCAACTCACTGAACCCCAATACCTTGCCTCAGCCTTACACTAATGTTGGGTGGGGCCAGACTTGTGATTGGCTGCTTCACGTAGTATCAATCTCCATGTGGAAGCACCCAGGGATGTGAAGCCTTTTTAACAGCCGCCCATTTCCGGTGGAAATCTGAACGTCTTAAGAAAAGGCCCATCCTATTTTGGAATAGCTGGCAGCCAAATGATCGTGCCACTGGGTGCATGTAACTGTGATCTCCCACCTTGACCTCAACCGTTCAAATCCATTTGTCTTGTCTAGGAAAAATGTTCGTAATCCTTCCAACTGGCCAGAAAGTGCAGCTGGGGGTCAATGATCATAACTGGAGTATCAATATCAATATGACACCCCGGACCTCCATATTGATGGTAGTGATTGATGGTGGTCCATTTTTGACGTGCCTGTAATCCAGGAAGGTAATGTTTAATAAAATGCTTCCAAAAATGATCCACAAGCAGTTGAGTGTGTTGCCATCTCTTTTGACTAAGAAGCTCAGAGTCTGGGTAAGCGACCTGTGACGGTGAAGAGTCTGGGCGTCTAAGTCAGCTATGTCAGAGGAGACATAGCCAAGGGGTTTGGAGTTCAACATGCCCTCGATCTCCACAAGCACTGTGCGTAGTACTTCTTCAGTCACTGACTTGAAGCGCCTGCTGCAAAGAGCAGATCTCCCTCTCCCAACATCCCTCAAAATGCGGGGCATTAGGGGGGTTGAAATGGAACTTAACCTGAACTTTGGCCAGCTGTGCTTGTAGCTCTGGGTGCAATGTGGTGAAGGTTTCATGTAACTCAAGTTCTTCGCCCTGGAAATTGGTGCCCTGGTCCAATATTAATTCGAAAGGTCTCCTTTTCCTAGCTGCAAACCTTCAAAAAGCCATCAGGAAAAAGTTTGTGTCAAGTGAAGACAGCAAGTTCAAATACACTGCATGTGTTGTCAAGCATTTGAAGATAACATGGTAGGCTGAGGCTTGCTCTGGGGATTTAGATAGTCTTTTTTCAGTGTTTGTGCTACAGTGCAGGGGGAGCACTGACTCCTTAGGCAATTGGAGCTGAGGCATTTGGGAAACACACAGTAGCGGGGTGGCATAACGATTTACCACCTCAGTGTCATGCTGTTCAGTCTTTTTCTCAAGGAGGTCAAGTGCATATTGGTCCTTCTGGGATCTGGTGCTGGACTTGTGACTACACCATGGGAGGACGTCTATCTGCCATAAACGCTCCACATGCTGGAACAGGTCATCGGGTGCGCTTCTGGTGATGGTGAAATAACACTGATGAGCGCCACTGTTTTACTTTCTGGGCAGTCCCCTACAGTGTCCAGCCTAGATGGGTCTTGCCTGCAGCCGGCCCACCAGGAGCACAGGCTCAATGGGGGTGATAAGATGGGGTAATCAGACGCAATGAGCAGCACTGGGTGAGGTCGCTCTATTTTCTGCAGTGGCAGACCCTGGAGGTGATGATATTTCGTCAACAGCATGTAGATGGGCTATGTGTGTTCAGCAAGTCTCAGCTCCTTAGTGGTGAAGGCCCCTTTGATGCTGTAACTTCTATGATGTTGTGCAGCGGGAGACAGAGCAAAGGACACCGCCACCCCATGTAAAACCTGAAGGTCTTGTCTCACAGTCCTCAGAGGTAAGTCCTCCGCAACCCCTTTCAGGCCAAGCTGCTGGGCTGACGAGTAAAACTGTCATCCAGCACTGCGAATGTCTCAAGGCACTTGTCTCCATTGTGTAAAATGACTTTGCTCACCTTCAGCAGGACGTTCCGACTCTCAGGGGGTTGGTCCACTTACAGGATTTGTCTGTAGTGTTCAAAAGGCAAGAGTCTGGCTGACACGGCTTAGCATTTGTCTTAGCCACATTATCTTGACTCTGGTCGAGATAAGATGCAGGTCTTGCAAGTCATCTTCAGGTCACACTCTGAGGCTCGGCGACCCCACCCACAGTGCCAACACCTGTTATTGTCTTTGATCCAACTGTGTTGTTGAGCAGTAGTCAGTTGCTCAAAATTAGCACCGTTGTTAAGCGAGTGATTCCCATGATCGCAATAGGGACAGTACTTCTTCCCTTTGGCTAGATTGGCACTTGGTTTCTTATCTTCTTCAGTTCCAAGCAAAACCATGGCTGACTTAATGGCTGGTTTTGCTGGTTGATTGGGCTCCCTCCTGGTGATACTGTGTGTGCTGTATCTTGCTGTGTCAAACCTGCACCTGCAGCTCAAACTCCAGCCAGTTGGACTGATCGTGCATTGTAGGGATGGAAACGTTGTGAGGGTGTTTAAAGCGGCGGAAGCCGGCCCGCAGGTCATGGTGCAGTTTCCCCAGGAGCCGGGAGACATGGGAGCCGCAATCAAACTCTACTCTCCTCTTCCTCTCCAGCTGCTGCAGCACGCTGACCAAAGAGCGCACATTGAGGGCAAATATCCGGAAGGCCTTAATGTCCTCAGACGTGAGGTCCCTCCATCAGCTCTGCTATGCATTGAATGGCCAGCTGATGAGGCTGCCCAAACTACTTGTTGAGAGCCTCCATGGTATCAGAGTAGCGGTAGGGGGAGTTCCAGAGTTCCAGTAGGACCTCTTCTACCTTTAGGTGGTTAGGATCTGATACCTGAACCTCTCCAAGGCGTCCCTGGGGAGGAGATTCTCCAGTGCAATCCTAAACTCTGGAATGGTTGGTGTTGGTCCCCTGTATGACCGTTCCTGAACACTGACAGGGCTGACAGTCCGGTGTCTGCAGTGATGGCACGGAGGAGACTCATACTGGCAGTGTGTCTCAGGGGAGCTGGTACAATATCTCTCACGGGGATGCCCACGGGAGCGGGTGGACTGTCTCTCAGGGGAGTAGTAGCTGGCAGAATGGCGGCTGCTATATCTCTCTGATGTACGGCTATATTCTGGGGAGCATGCTGGACGTTTCGCTGGTGAGTCGCGGGGTTTAGGAGAGTAATGGCATTGTCTATCTGGCCGGCTGTTGTACACATGCCTGGTTGAAGGCGGCGAGAGCCTGGGAGGCTTTGGAGAGGACGGTCCACGGTCCCTGGATGGATCTGGAGAGGGACTCCACTGTGGTGATGGACTGGAGTGTGGACCTGATGGAGGGCTGTGCTTTGACCTGTAGCTCCTTTATAAGCCTCCCAAGGTGTTTAATCTCCACCCTGAGATCCTCACTCTGAGATGCAGCGCTTCACTGGAACCGTTCCAGCCTCTAGTCACACACTTTTCCTTCTCCTTGAGCTCTCGGTTCTGTAGCTCAGATCTTTTAGAGCTGCGAGGAGAGAGGTATCTTCCGGTTCCTGATCTGGCAGGTCCCTGGGCCTGGGGCTTGCCGGGGGCGTAGCTGGATGGGCCAGTATCTGGTCTGGTCCATCTTTGTCTTGTGCCACAGCTGGTGTGACGGTAGTCTGGAGACTGGCACCTTTCAAGGCGAAGTCCTTTAAGTGCAGAGGAAGGGAGCCTCTTGGATCTTTTTTCATCTGACATCGTGCTGCAGTAGGCCAATATCCGGCTCAAAGGAACATGAAAAATACACTAGGAGGGGGTGCTGTCTGTATTGACCCTCTGCAGGGTGCCCTTGAAAGAATCAGCCAGATTTCTTAACTGATGTGATTTATTAGGCATCCACAGGAATGGCAGAAGTGTGTGGTTGTTATTATATCATGTACACACTACCAATAGTGAAAAAATAGCCCCGAACTGGGTCCTAACTAAACACACAAACAAGAGTACTATTCTCTGCAATCTCTCAGCTCGCAGTCTGACTCACTGAACTCCAATACCTGGCTTCAGCCTTACGCTAATGTTGGGTGTAGCCAGACTCGTGATTGGCTACTTCACGTAGTGTCAGTCTCCATGCGGAAGGATGCGAGGTCTTTTTAACAAAACAGTTACTGGAAAATTTTAAGATGAACTGTGTAAGTGTCATTTCTGGTGGAGGGTCTGCCCTCTGCTTGTGATGTAATGCTTTGTCTGCACTGTCTCACAGTTTAACTTTTTTATCATACATTTCTTGAATTACAGGTGTATTATTGATCAGAAATAGCTTGAAAAACATATATTCTTACTTTGAGCAAGATCGCTTCATTACAGATCTGAATTGTATTTGGGCCTGGTGGCCACCTTTGTGTCTGCTTACACATAAGTTTAATGGCATACTTTGGAACCTTATAGGCGAGCAGATGGTGGACCTTCCACCAGAAAAGTTATATAGTGCCTTTAAGTTGCATATGGACATAATACCTACCTCTTTGCTTTTCCTTAACCCATCTGTATGAGATAAATAGCAGAAGTAACACTAAAAAGGGTAAGTGTCTCCCCTGTATAGTCAATGTGATTAATTAGCAGTCATGTCATGTGGCTCAGTTCAGGCGCTCATCAGAGGTCTCCATGTTGGAATTCAAATGGGTGAAATGAATGGGAGGACCCTCTTGTGTGGACAGAGCAGAGCAGTGGGGGGTATGGGCACTCAGTCAAGGGCTAAGTGCTCCAGTGTATTTCTTTTCGCTTTTAACTCCTCAATACAGGGATTTAAGGTGATTGTTTAAGATCTGTGTAAAAAGACACAAACTATGTTAATCTTAATGAGAACCCTGCAGGAACTATGTAGCATTTAATTAGTCTTATGATTTCACATTTTTTATGTGTCTAATCTATTACAGATTAGTCACTGGGTTACTAGAGATTATACAAGAGGGGTGTAGTAGCCTTATGTTCACATAGAGGGCAGCAGACACAATGTCTTACACTGCAAAGCCAAACACACTGAATATTATCTAGATAAATAGGACACTACTTTGTAGTGCCAGCATTTCAGTCTTATTATCATCAGTCAATAAGTAATTTATAACTAGACAGTACTTGAAAATAATGAACAAGGTTTTCCACTTCTGTTGTACACGTTGATGCTCAATATAGGCCACCAGATTTTAAAAGTTTATAATTTTGTCTTTTAATTGCTCCCTCATTTCTCTTCTCTGGTCTGTTACAGATCATTGCCATATTTGCTGCAGCTGTTTATCTTTCTAGTGCTTATTTTTCACTTTGAATCAGAGCTCATCAGGAGGTTTCTTTGTAGAACTGATCTGATGCCTCTGGAGTGGCCTGTCGCCGTCGTGTTGCACTTGAGTGCTCACTGACACTGGCTGATTGCAGGAGGTTGCCCTCTCATATTTCCTCTCAAAGGAAAAAAAGTTGGCTTGAATCCCAAATGATCTGTCCAGCCGGGTGCAGCAGCATGAGAAGAAAAAGCACTGGCATCTCCCCTGCCTAAAGACGGACTTGTTAGCTGGGTTTATTTCGGGATGGCGGGGGGCCATGGAGCTTGCAAAGCAAAAGCATTCACTGCATGAAGTTAACTGAGTAAGACACATACACAAAGTTGTATGTATAGAAACCCTAAATCTGTACAACTTTCATTTTAATCAAGGGTGAATGTCCATGACATTGGCAGAGATTCAGCCTCCTTAGGTGAACCGGCTTTCAGATTAGTATAGCCCTTTTATCATAATCATATCTCATATACGTATCATTCATCAGGTTGGACCTACAACAACTTGAAGGGTTTTCTATTAGTTTGTTCAAACTTCTTTGTCTGTGGAAACGGTTCTTACATATTGATATGGTTCGTACATATTTATTTTTTAATCTCATACTTGATGTCATATAGATCATTTTGACTGTAAGGATGCATTTCAGGATTAACATGAAAACCTATTTTGCTTGTGTTAACAAAGATGCATTACAAACAGCAAGAAAAAATGTGGAAAACAACTTTAAACAAAACTGAAACTTTAACTTACAAAGGTTCTCATTATTATGACTATAGTCCTGCTCCCCTGTCTTTGCAGTGACTCAGACCTGACTAGTCAGTGTTCTTATTGTGTGGCCCAACAACATATCATAGCCCCTACCAAGTACTGCAGCCGGTCAGTACTGACTATGCACACTCCAAAAGACTTGTGATCGTCTACAGAGTGAGGAGGGTTAGTACAGGTTCAGATGTTTGGGGTGAGGGTGAAAGCTGCGAGCATGGCCTTTTGACATCCCAGCAGGACTTCAGTAATCCAACGCTCTTCTGCACTAATCCACAGCTTCACATGCCATGGAAAGAACTGCAACTGTTTAGCATTTACACATGACCCAGAAATAATATCCAAAAAACTGAAATGAAAGAAGTGAATACAGGCTCTTAAGACAGCAGCCTACTTTTAAATTCCATTATTCTGTGAATCTGGGACATTTAGTTTGTTAGTCATGAATAAACTTACTGTATTCATGACTAACATTGAGTTTACTGTATTGAGAATTTGAACCACAGGTGGCATGCAAGCTAATCTGCCTCCGTCTCCACATACAAAGAGCGTTTCTAATCATTTGCAAGATCCTAATTTGTTTTCCCTTTTTCCCTGATCTTTCTTTCTTTACGTTTTTCCCCTTCTATTGTTGTCAAGTAATACCAGTCTTTAGATGGATAAATAACCCAAGGCAGCTCTGCACAGTGACTTCGGTCTGTCACAATGAAACTTCAAAGTCCACCATAGATTTCAGCTTTGGGGCCATGAGAAGACGCTTAACCCGGAGATGACAAAAGACAGACACAGGTGGGTGTTTCTTTAAAATATAAAACAATACTACGTCAGATTTGTTCTTTGGTGCGTCGTCAAAATCTGTCAGGACATGTTGATGAATGAGGTTAAGGGGAAACAAGTAGCTTAAGAAGAAAAGAGTAGTTTTAAGAGCTTCAACTGTAAATTTTGGATTTTACTGCTGAGCTATAAAAACACCAACACGTCAAAAATAACCCAAAGTAATAATCTTGGTAAGCTTGGTTTGGATTTGTCATAGAATAGAATAAACATATGGAAATTTAAAAAGAATGACTTGTTTAAAATTGCAAGAACAACTTGTTTAAACAATATTAGCAATGTGAATGAAAATGTTGGCATACACGTCATGGGTTGTTGGTTAGCTTTTTACTGAATAAATCTCTTATTTAACAAAGTTTAATAAAAAGTTAACAAAGACAATAATAACCCAAGCTTGAATATAACACTTTAAAACTGGCATGAATAAAAAAACAAGCTTAAGCAGATTTTTTTCATCAGGTGAAAAGTTGGTTGTTTCCCATGGCTGGCAGACTGTTAAAGAGGAACATAATAGCGGATGTGGATGACATGGAGGCTTGGGCATATCCACTGCAGTCTTAGTCTATTAACTTGTGGTTTAGTTCTCCATTGTATATGTGAATGAGAAGGGAATCCATGTTTTGTTTTGTTTTTTCATAATTGTACTATGACAATACATTGGCTTATTGCAAGGAAGTAATAGCTTTCCTGTTTAGCTAATGTCAGATCTCTAATGAAGCCACAAAAGTGGAGTGATCCCGCTGTGGTATAGTGCATTATACAGGGAATAGTTATGTTTGTGCTAGTGGCTTTCAGTGCATTTGTACTGTTTGCTGTTACTAAAGACATAACACTGTGAAATGTGAAGAATTACAGTCACAATAACAATTAATTAGTCAGTAAAACAATCTTTGAAAATCAATATTTTGATGAAAAAAAAATGAACTGTAAAAACTGCACTTAACCCACACTTCAGATTTTTTAAATAACACAAGTTGTAAAGAATCAGAAGTACAATAAACATGATGTACAGTATTTTGAAGAAATAGCATTTTAGTATCTATAATAGTAATACTATATAGTAATAGTTATTCCTATGTTCTGTAGCTCGAATGTTGTCTTTGTTGTCTTCCCACTAGCTCCATAAATATAGAGTCCAAAAATATCACTAATTTTTATAGGCTAAAATAAATCAATGTATGTGTTATTATGAGAAGCCTAGTGCTGCTTTGTGACAATCAGAGCCAACAGAAGAAACAAGAGGTTTCTGAACAGCTGAACAGGCTGTCAAACTCTGAATCCCTTTAACTTGAGTCACTGTGCTGAGGATGTGCTGATTGCAACTCGGTGTAATTGCAGAGTAGATCAAACGCTGGAGGCAGTGGCACTTGCTGAAGACAAGTGTACATCCAAGGCTTTGGCAGTGTTGGGAAACTCAAATTAAAGGCCTGGGATTATCATTATTGCTGTCTTTAGAAGCAATTGACCCACAGTAAACTGACCTCACCGGCTCCCTTTGGTAATATAATGCTATACTAGTTGTTTGTATGTAATTAGCGTCTATAGTGTCTGTCTATGATCACCATGAACTCACTGGAGAGCATTTATGTTATTTACTGTAAATCTCAGTCAAATCTATGTTCCTTCATTTTTAACAGCTTATTCTTATCAGGTGACAAGGTTGACAGCAATTTACGGATTCTTTGAACAGATACATGTCTATGACACGTAGAAGGAAGGGTAGAGAACAGGAAGAACTTGCAGAGCTGACTCAAAAGAGATTGTAACCTAGTTCGGCGAGAGCTGAGTACACCACACCGCTTACATCTTGTAATTTGGAATAATATTTGTTTGGACTCTGGATTTTATTCCAGTTAGTAACTAATTTTAAATTTACTCTAAAGGAATCTTATACTTTACAGGAACAGTATGTAAGATTTAGATTTAAAGTTACAAACATGCTACAACAAGGTAGCATGTAACATATCAAATATTTTTTATTGCTCGTGTATAATTAATTAACATTAGTTCTCAATATGCTTTCACATGAGGCATGGCCTGTATATATACTGCTATATAGTGCAAAAAAAAACCCAACAACAACTTGTATATACCTGTGTATATGCAGGTTAAGGTGCTGGCAACCCAGGTTCAGTTGTGATTGTAGCACCTTTTTTTAAAACAGCAAAAGCACAGGCTACATACTGTACATTTACATTTACCAGTCCTTTATCAGAGTAAATTATAATCTACTACTAAAGTCCTTGGTCCTATTCATAAAAAACTAGCCTGTCTTATCTATGCATTTCCTAAAAAAGTCACCTGACTGGCTCCACGTGTCCCCCCTGAGTCTACGCCCATGTGTCATTGATGGAGTTCAGATCTTATCACAAACGCTCGCCGCTAGGTTTCCACAGTGCTGGATAAGACTGTTTGCTCACTTAAGGCCACCCGTCACTTACTTCTCCTCTGTGGCCTTTACAACTGCAAAAGACCAGATCTGACTAGATAACTTTATGTTTGAGAATTGGAGCATGGCAGGATATTTCTAAGCAAATAGAAGGTATTGGTAATGTTAAAATCACCAGAAGTAGATTATGAAGACAAATTGGGTGTGTGAGACAAATGTCAAAGTAAAGTGATGAAGAGGAAGATACTAGCCAGGGATGTATTGAGGGGGCTAAAGCCAGACTGGAGTGGCTGGCTTCTGAGGGCTGTGTGGTATGTGAGGACTAAGGATAACAGCCCTGTACATGATCAGGGCAAAGGCCAGAGAGAATCTGAATATTGTCAAAGTTATTGTCAAAGTATGCTTGGTCTAGACCAATGATTTTAGAGGCAGTGTCCCCTGTGCCAGTGCCAGACATGTATATATGGTGCATAGTTAAAATGTAGAGTATGTAGATTTTTTTTGTTTGTTTCAAATTTCACAAACATGACCTGATCTTATCTGTGTCCCCAGATAGGAGATAGACATGTTCATATCCAGCATTGCAAAAAATATACAAAACACAAGATGACAAAATTGTTTCCATTTTTTTATATTTTGGTTCTCAAGATGATCATCCAGTTTGAAAGCAGAATGAGCCTCTGTGACGGGGTTCTAATGCTGAGTAATAACGCTGGTGTAGTCAAAAGGATGTTTTTGGTGATTTATTGTGATCAATGTTCCCAAAAGGTTTGAAGAGTGCTATACAAACACAGTCAAAGATATGTACAATATTAACAGCAAAAAATGCTTAATAAATCGTAAGTATAGTATAGTTACCGTCTCTGTAACCAGCCCTGGCCCACACTGACTGAGGGAAAGAGAGTGACCCTCTTTATCCACCACATGGTTAATATGACTTGTCTGTTCCAACACCGAACTCTAGTTGGTTCATACTGAGAATTAGAAAAAATTGCATTTGTCCTATTTGCAGGTTAAGGCCATGGAAGGCTCTGGCAACGCAGGTTCAATTGTGATTGAACCCACACCCTATTTTTAAGAAGCAATAAGAGGGCTCTGTTAGTGCTTGCAATGCAATTTTACATTGAAAAATATATCTCATGCTTGCTAGGAGCATGAGAATTGCAGCTAAAAAAGCTACAGATAATTCCTCAAAAACACTACCATCACCAATGTCACTCTTTATCTATCTCTTCTATCCACATGTCAACAAGCAATTATTACATCATACTTACTAATTTGGGTGCTCAGGCAATAAAGTGTCACTGTATGTCTTAAACTGTTTTGATAAGACAGTTGGCCTCAAGGATGTATCACTATTATTATATGTCTAAGCCTTAAATACTCCAGAAACATGGTGCCCTTAAGCTGACCCTGTGTGCAGCCTGCAGGCCTTGCAGCACTGTACCAACATGCATTTTCCATTGTTGGAAGTGTGATTACAAGAATGATGTAATGCAGTGTTGCCTGGGGCAGCATTGGGGCTGCTGCTGCTGCTGTTGGTGGAATAATTTGCAATCTCCTGTTTTGTTTGTTTTACCTCACATTGGATGGAATTCCCCCCTTATCTAAATCCAATAATTACTCAAAGCTGGATGTCAAAACACTTTCCATTATCATCAGAGCCCCCTTTACCCTCTTCACCCTTTGATGCCACAGTCTGGAGGTCTTTTTTAGCTCAGGCAACTTGTCAGACTCATAACCGCGGACTTAGATCTGTCTCTGGGATACACGGGATAAACTGTAGACTGTAGAGCTTAAGACCACACAAAGGTGTCAGAAATGTTCTTGTGTTGATAGATAATGAAGTTGGTTACCAATGTTCTCTTAATGAAATATAGGATCTTCATACAAAATATTTAAAAGTGAAACAAAAATGTATCAGATGGCACTGCATGGTCTTCCCTGAGTCCACTTGCACTATGTTTTACTTAAATTAGTTAATCCCCTTCATGCAATGATTTGTAAGGGCCTGCACCTAACAAAAACCTAGCTAATTACATTTGAACATGCAGTCACTTCCCCCTGTAAACACCACTGATGTATGGTCTGGTGTAACTTACCCAAGTCTTATCCACAGAGAGTAATTAAAACTGGGTCTGTGTGACTAATGGCAACAGTGTCTTAAACAAAAGGTTAAAGGGCATCAGTGACTGGCTTGAAAAATATCTGTAAATCCCTCACATCTGTTGACATGAAGGAAGCTTAACATGTCAAAATAACAGGAAATCATGGACTTTTAAATCTTTTTAAATCTTCTTAAGGTACATTACAGGGTCCTTAAAAATAAACTGTGTAATGGTAAATATAACTGAATAAGTCACTCTTGAAATAATAGATTTTAGTATAGAGTCAAGTGCCAATCTCTTCATGCGTGTGATTAAAACAGTGTGCACCTATGACATTTCTGGAATCAAAATACTGGATGTAGATAAACGTAGCACAGACAGCCCAGTGTATTGTGGATGTTGAAATGGATAAATGAAAGAAATACTGCATAGGGAAGAAGTATTAGGTTTTATAATTATAAATTAAGCATGCTGTGATCTCTAACAATTAGCAAAAACCAAGCTTATTCCTCTTCAGTGATTTCCTGCATGACTTGTGTGGCTTAAAGATGTATGTGAATAAGGTAGCTAGGCTGGAAACAGCTGGAGACTGCTCCTTTGAAAAGTCTCCAGTCTGGAGATTTGCTGTACATTGTAATGCAATGTTTTGGACTCACTTTAGAGAACTGAAAGCAATCTGCTGTGAGTGAATAGAAGCAGAGGTCCCATTCTGGGACGCATTCTGCTGATTTGCTGGGACAAAAAGGAAAGAAGGAAAAAACATTTTGCTCTCATGAATGCAATTCAATCGCCTTATGCCTCTGACTAAGATGAATGAGCAGCATATGTTTAATCAAGCCATAAACTGCTGAAAGCAAAGCATAAATTACCGACACATCACAAAAGATATTGAAAATGTGAATAATGACTTTGCTGTGATTTCCTTTCATTAGTAACTCTTCTCCTCTGACGTGTAAATTATTACTGGTGTGGTTCATTTTGACTGCATATTATAGACCACCAATCTTATGCCCCGTCATGTCAGAGGCACTCTTTAAACTGAAGTGAACGTTGCGCCTGTCACTGCTCGGCCTTCTCCTTTGGCAGGACCTGGAGTCCCTGCGTGGGGCCACCCTCTGACATCAGCGGGCCCCGCAGCCCTGGGAAGTGTAGCATGTGAGCTTCCCCAGGTCATTAGAGAGAGGCTTGAAAAGACTGTCACCAGGAAGGAGATAAGCCGCGAGGGGCGCAGTAATAAGGCCTGGAATAATGGCCCCTCTGTGGAGAACCACTGAGGACGCAGACTCTGGATTAAAGGGAGGCTGAAAAGGAGAAAGTCAATGGACAAAATATGAAGCTCTGTTCACCAATCAGGACCAGGCCTCCTCTGGGACGTGTCAGTTTTGAAGAGCAGCAAACTTTCTCTTTTAAAACAATATTTCATTGTTTCCTTGATGCTTTAATTTTATACTTACTCAAGACCTGGAGGTAGGTCCTGGATGCAGTCTGATCCAGGTTGAAGGATGAGTCAAATGCATCTTACAAATTTCTGTATAAGGAAAATAAAGTCATCAAATACCCAAATACCATACATTGCCAAGTAAAATATAACCAAAGGCTTTTGAACTGTGTTGGTGTACTGGGTTCACTTGAGTATTAAACAAAATCTTTGGAATAGTTTGCTGTCACAAAAAAAACAATGTTGAAAACTAGAAAGTTAGAAATTAAATGGACTACAGTATAAGTGTAGTTCCCACTCCCGCTTCCCAGTGATGCCCACATTAACCTAATTTCCCATAAAAGTGGCTGCTATAATCCTACCTCATTAAGATTCCCATAAATTAAGACTTCCTGAAAATAAGCCCTGATCTCTGTTTATATCCTGTTAGTTTAAATGCATCCAGACGGTTCCATGATGCCAAGTCATGACAATAAGAATACCATGTGTCCCAAGGCAATCTGTTTGGATCAGGTAAATGTGTTCTATAAGCTGAATAGCCATACTTT
This sequence comes from Taenioides sp. WSHXM2023, assembly GCA_029959045.1. Lineage (NCBI taxonomy): Eukaryota > Metazoa > Chordata > Actinopteri > Gobiiformes > Gobiidae > Taenioides > Taenioides sp. WSHXM2023. The sequence continues at coordinate 21,119,455 of CM057092.1, read as the reverse complement.
TATGATTGACCTTAAGGGGGGAGAAAACAGCAAGGTCAACTTTAAAACCAACATTATGAGATTTGAGAAAAATGCATTTAATCACTTAATAACACGTGGAAAGACCTTGAGAGGTCATCTTGGCTTAAACAAAACACAAAGTCCAAACTAAATTGAGAAATGGTGATGGTAAATCAAGACCAAACATCGGGTAGAGTATTGAAACTAAATGGTCAACAGCCCCCTTTTGGGTTTTAGCTCTCCACTGTGATGTAGTGAGTTAATTTATATTCATTGTATGTTTTACAGATTATTTGCCGTATTCAGAAAATCCAAACTGTCTCAAGTCTCACTTTTGCCGACCATGAGAATCAAGACCTTCACAATCTGTAAGTAGACCTCGTAGAACTTAGTAAGCAAGTTTATTTTTAATTATCTTATTTTAATAGGTGCACTATGTTTGTGGGTTGTCCACCACATACTTGACTCAGTGGAGTTATTGTGTTGCCTGAAATGTTCCAGTATATAGTATAGTAAAAAAAACTTCTTGTATCTTGCATTTATTCTTTTAGAGGTGTTTTTAAACAACATGATTTTTTACTGAGAGCGGAACTACCTCTCTACAGTTAGATCAGTTTAATGCCATACTGGGTATATTTAGTGGAATATTACATGGAGACAAGCAAGTGGTGGACCCTCCACCAGAAAAGTTACCTGTACCTTTAATGCTAACTGACCCCTCAAATAGCAGCTAAAAAGTGTATTACATCTAGTTTCTTTCCCTGTGTCATTCGTAAGTCCCTGGAGTTTGTCGCTGTGCCCCCCCCAAGCCACAGCCTGCAGTCTTATTGTCCTCTCATCATTGTCAGTGTCAGTGTCAGCTCCATGTACAATACCCCATGGCCACCCCACCGCTAACACTGCTAAAGCTTACCCTGAGCGGCCCGGCCTCCCGAGTCTCAGCTGTCAGTCCAGTGAACTCTACTCTTTTACAGCTGGTGTAAAAAAAAAAAAAATCTAAACTTTTCCAGATTTTCATTTTTGGAAAGCTTGCACCAAAGATTAGCCTGCGGGAGCTACAAGACAGGACTGAAAAAAGAGATTGAATGGGCATTTTCATTCATACCAACTAATGGGTGGTCTCTCTACCTCCGAAGAGAACAGCGTAGAAGCAGCGTATCGAAAAGCGCTTCATACAATGTCACCTCCAACAATAATGTGCAGAAATGCTCCGGAGCAGGGACTTCCTGGAAAGACGTCTACTTTGACCCACTCCTTTTTTTTGTTAAAGGGATTTTCAAAGGCCAAGCTCGGAAGCTGTCATGAACCCAACCCCCCCAAAGCTTTTCACTCTGCCAGCCTTCCTTTCCTTCTTCCTTGTTCTTCCTTCCATGCTTTATTTGCTCAAGAGGTGTCAAGGATAACCATGTCTTTAACCCGCAAAGCTCTACCTGGAGATTTGTCCATCACTCAAACTCCACTTGTCCAGTCTGCTGAGGCCAAGTCATTTGTTCATTCAAAAGCAGGCATTAGTGTGTTCCTCCCATATGTCAGCCTTTCTTTAGCATTCACTGTTTGGAAGTTTGCACACTGCGTCCCCGGACAACAGGAGGAGTTGAGGTGAGGTATTGTGTGAAGCAGGCAGGTGGGGGCGCTTTGCCTGGCTGGTGTTGTGCAAACATAGACTGTGGAAATGAAGTCTATAGGAAACCACAACCGACGCATCACTGTCTGTCATCTCACTATGGGATACACACATACACACACAAGGAGGATAAGTGCGTGGGACTGACAGTGGCTGCATGCAAAAGACGCTTTGATCAGTTTCTCTCAGATCTCAGAGCTATAGCTTCACTGCCATTTAGTACGGTTTACACAACATTAACTCCGCCTAGCACAATACCCGGAGTGCTCATCTTTATCAGCCTACACAAAATGTATGGAGAATATTTGCCTAAACCTGATTCTGTGATACAAGTAGTTATTATTGTTCATTTCCAGAAAGCGTTTCATCAACACAAGCTTGTCCATTATATAACTTTCTTTCAGAGCATGCTAGTTATTATGTGAAATCCTTAAGACAACATTTGGTCTTTTTTATTCAGGTCATAGGGTTTCTATTGAAAGATTTCTATTAAAGGTACTAAACTCACACAGAATAACAAAAATGACCTCCATTGGCTCTTGTATTCATCAAGAGGTATAGTTCGACTTTGATTACTGTTACGTCACAGTCCCAAGCCTGGGAAAATGACTTCTTGTGAGGCATCTGGAATAAAGGTCTCAGTCTGCAAGTGACCACAAAATGAAACTGAAAAGGACTTCTTTCATGTTATATAGCTGGTTTAAATTATCACTTGCAATTAGTGTTGTTGCAGTATAAAGATTTCAACTTGATTTTGATACTAAGAAAAAGCTTAGTTTTTTAAAGGTTTTATATTAGGTCTCATAAAGATCAAGCCGTTCTTAAATTATTTAGGAAATCAAATGAGTATCTTGTTTCAATACTACTTTTGGTATTGATTCGTATCTGATACTTTTGACAGCCCTACTTCTTGCGTGTTTCACTGCGACTCTTCATTAGTTTTTACTGTGTAATTTTTTCCAAACCAAAAAGTTTGAAGCTCGATACCCACTCTCCGTTGTCACTTCACCCACCTTGCCTAGTAGTGATTGGCTTTATATTTGTTCAGTATAGTATAAATATCTATAATAATCATTACAAGCTTCATCAATGTATGGAAAAATCCCTTCATCAAATATATTAACTTAAAATATGAAATATCACAGGGCATTTTCGTAAAGCACACTGCAGATCTGAACTGGTGTATGCTGAGGTCACTGGTTTCTGTTGGGGGTAGCTCTAAATGAGGACCACCTGGACTACAGCTAATCCTCATCCCTCAGGTCTGTCTCCACTTCATGCACTCAAGCCACAGGATTTACACAGCCCCGATTCGAAACAGGCCGTCAAGTTTATCTCTTTGTGCTTGGTTTAGTGTGAAATATAACAAAAAGCTATTTCTTCTGAATGATGGCTCAGGGACAGTGCACGTGAGTGTTGTAATGCGGGAAGAAGACTTTGTCATGACTATAAAATGTTTTCATATTTGGAATTTTTCATAACAGTGTGTTTTAAATTAGTCCGGATAGTCCAGTATAGAGGACATTTGGTTCCTATTAAGATCTAATGCCATGGTAAAGCTCGTATCATCAACTAAGCCAGTCACTTTGCCTGTATCAGATAGGACTTTGCTGCACTATGTATGTTGTATCAGTCAGTGTGAGAAGCATAGTGACCACATGCCTATTCATAGATTACAGGGCATAATATTAATGTTAGATAAGGTACAAAATAGACACTGTGTTTCTTGTTGGAACATTTTGAACATTTCTCGTAGAGTTTTGTGTGGATATTTTATGGCCATGTGCGTAGCTGTAGTATTACTCATACATGCGTTTCATCATTGAGAAATAACTTGCAGTCAATGATAGGAAGAATACTTTGCAAATGTATTTAGTTACAGAATGCTGAATACCTGCATTAAAAAGTATTTTGCAGCATATTCTTATACATGGTCCAATCAGCGTACTGTATTCTGAATACTAATACACCGAGTTGCATTTAAATTATAGTGTAAAAATGCAACACAGGATTAAAAACAGCTTCATGCATTTCCTAGTATTCATTGAAAAAGGAAAGATGCACTCGCCACAAGAGCTGTGGTTTCTATTTCACTCACCAGTGCTGTGCAGTTTGAAGCTTAAATTGTGTGATCAAGTACTGCCATGTATTCCTTTGATTTGAGAAAAGTAACTGTATTTTGAAAAGTAACTGTACCGGTACAGTGTATTCAGTTACTTCCCAACACCAACAACCTATGCCAAAGTCAAGAAGATATTGAACAAAGTGACCACTAGTATGCAGTGTGAAATCTCTAGTAGTCTTATCGGGAAGAATTTGGCGAAGACTAATTTTAGACACTCAACTATCTGTAAATATAGGCTATCTGTGCTTTTGACTTTTCTGGGTCCGGTTCAAGTGGAAGAACAAGGTCTTTATCAAGGGACACATTAACGCATTGAAAAGATATTATGGTAAATTCACCACAGAGCTTCATGTGATCGTAGTGTGTTTTACAGTTTGTATGGTTTAATTTTAGCTTTAGGTTAAAATCATGTGAAAACGAAAAACAGAAGTGAGGATTAGGTATAAACTGGCTCTTTATTTATATCTCAGTCAAAACATATGTCAAAACAGATGTTTGGCCTCAGTCTGGTCTAATACATTATACTGCAGTGACGAAGACCAAGAAACTAGTTACATTTATTAAGTAGAAACTTTATTTTAAGTCTCCACAACATTTCTTATTGAAGTTTATTTATATAGCACATTTAAAACAACTTCAGCTGACCAAAGTGCTTCAGATATAAACAGATATACAGATAGCACAATACATGTGAACATATATATATATATCTATATATATCTTATAAAGTCTACAAAATGTAAATAAAACAATCCACTAGTTATTTGTTGTTTACATAAATCAGGATTTATAGAACAAATTTTAAAACTGTGCAGCAAATATGGAAAAAAAACACACAATATTTTTTTCATCCAGTAATATTTTTATACAGTTATAGATTACCGCTGTTGCCATTTAAGTTATTCTAAATTGTGGTGTGGAGAAATATAACTGTACTCCTGCTCCACAGCGGTCCTCCTCAGATTAGCATACATGTTCACTTCTTCATTGCATTTTCTTTTTTGAGCCCTGTAATTTAAAGACTCTTCAGTACTCTAGACGTCATAAACATTTGCAATTACTAACTTACTAACTTTGTAAAGAGACATATGTACTTACTGTTTGTACTGGAAAATGACTATTATGAGCATGACCAGGCACAGGCAAAGGGAAACACCGGTGATGCTCCAGGGTACACTTGCAGCTACAATATAAATCTTGTGTAGTATTCTGTTCATTGTTAGTTTTGATTTGACATAATGTATGTTAATGTGCAATTAAAAAAAACATTAAATATACTAACTTACCATTTTTTCTCTCACATGCAGGGTTGGAGATGCTTCTTTGAATAGTGAAATTCTTTGTATCACTTCCCAGGTTGTTGCTGCTGACACATCTTATGGTAAAGTTGTAAGATTCTTGAATGTGCACGATTCCTTCTACAGTTTGGTTGTCATTAATGGTATACTTTGTGAGGTTGAATACATTGGTCATAAACCAGTGTATAGATGGCAGGGGGTTTCCTTGAGTTATACACTTGCAAACAATTTTATTTTCTTTGTGAACACACTTAGAAGAACTTAATATTTTAGATGGATCTGAAAGAAAAATGTAGTTAATTTAATAAAAAGGAGAATAAAGTAATAATATTGGTTCGAGACACTTACATTGCACTTTCAAGATGACAGTTTTTTCAGTTAGAACGTTGTATCTGTAATGCAGTCGACATGTGACGTTGATGTTATGGTCCTCTGCTCTGGGGGTGATCTGGACTGTGCTAGTCATGGGGCTGTACCGCATTGTGCTGCGCTGTGGTGGGATGGGAATCATCTTTGGCCCTCTCCATGTGATTTGAGGAGATTCCCTGTTGCACAGCAGAGGAGCAGTACATCGCAGAATAGTTGGTTTTCCTGTGATAAGATTGCCCACTGTCACCTGGGGGCTTTTTGTTGAAGCTGAAATGAAATGCATTACTTTAAACATGTTGGATGTATACTGTATTAATAACAGTATAATAGTATGAACAGTCTAAGTGAAATGTACTTAATTGTTTGTACTTACCAGACACAGAAACTCGAACAGTTTCTGGATATGTATATGTTTTATTGTGTTCCCACTCAAGTCTCAAGCCAAAGACGTACTCTCCTGGTGGCAGCGATTCTAATCTCAAACCATTGTCTCTTGGAAACATTAAAGGGCCATTTCTCAATTCCTCATTTCCATAAAACCAGACCTCTGTATAACGAAATCTTACATTTTTCCATGGTGGGGTATATTTATAAGGTATTTTAAAGCACTCTCCGTACATCACTGTAATGTGCTTTGTTTCATTGAAGGAAACAGTAACTGTAAAACAAACATATACAATAGAGTGTGTCTTTTATCAATTTAAAATAATTTAATTGCTTTAATTGTTAGGATTTAGTCTGCATCAATACCTGTATAATTTTGACAGAGAGTGGTCCTCACAAAAAAATAAAGAATTAGTTGATGAATTAAACTCATTTTTTCAATCTAAAATGTAAAAGGTGAACAATTATGAAAGAGTTGAGCCTTACCCTAGTTGTATTTTACCATATGTCTTAAAAATCATGAACAATATTAAACACCTACATATTAAGATTCAAAGTTTGTGCTCACCTCTCAGAAGCTGCTAAGGTCTACATTTGACAAACCCAACCAGGAGCTTTTTCTGTGTTGTGTGTGAGGAAGTGTCGATCACTTCCTCACACACAACACTAGTTTGGCTTTATTCCCCCTTTAAATTCAGATTGAAAATGCATTATGAAAAATGCAACAACTTAGACTTAGATGAAACCTGAATGGTAATAATACGTTCAAAAGAAGCAACAAAAATAGCAAGAGACCAGTGTGAAATATGGCATAATTATACAAATGTATTTGCACAAGTACAAATAAAATATAGAAATATTGTAATATCAATTTTTTAAAGAAGGAATCAAAAAATGACCAATGAGGGTTAAAGCTTCTTGCAGTGGTTATTTTTGCTTGTGTGCAGCTGTTTACATGAAGAGAATGTGGACTGATTTTACTATCTATAGACCCTAAAGTCACAAGCGATTTCATTAGTGGAAGATGTAGGTCTGTTGCCAAATAGTCTGTTTATCACTTAGATCATATTACTAACCAGGATTTAGGAACTACTTTACGTTATTCAAAACTGATGAAGTCAGTCCTCAGGGATGCACCGATATCGATACTGAAAAATTTGCTAGAGCGGATATCGGCTTTAGGGTGCACAGCTAATTTAAACCCCCTGATTCACCATTGTAAGACATCCTTTTGAGAAAACTAAGATCGTCAGCTGCTAATATTTGCCCTCCGTCAGACAGCTGCCTGTGGAATGGGCTGCTCCACTTATCGCCGAACAGGATTAGTCCACAGTGTGGTACAAGGAAGCGCATGGTGAAATGCTCCCCATCTTCAGCGCTGGTGTTGATGAGCTAAATGCCCTCAGGTTATCAGAGCGGGTGTCCGGTGGCAGATTCATGGTGCTGTGGAATTCAGTGCAGCTCTGTCAGTGTATCATGTGTTCATATTTCACCCAAGTCCTCTGCACTGTACTGCTGTCAACTTAAGCAGACGTGATGACATTCACACTAGCACAACAAATCAAAATTGAGACTAAACCAAGAACTAAACTTGGACAAGACCTTAACTAAACCAGGTCACGACCAAACCATATCTACATCAAGACTAAACCTGGATTTAAACGGACCAAACTAAGTCTGCATTAGGAATAAACAAAGACTTGAACAGGACATGACCATCAGGACTAAACCGGGATCAGTGTGGAACCATGTAAAAATGGACCTGCATCTCTTCTTAGTAGTTATGCAAAGTTACTATTTTTTACTTGGATATTTGAAAGAACGTTTAATACATTACTGCAACACTTATATTGGAGTAGCTGGAATTGATACCAAATCCCATATTTATCAAAAATGAACAGCATCGGTTAGGCAATTACTTTTACTTACAATATGACAAAAAAGGCACTAATACATATTGTTCACAATTTCAATATTTAATTACATTTTGTCTTATTGAGAAACATGCTCCAAACGAGCATAGCTATGCGTTTACAGACAGGAGGACTGCCTGAAGATCTTTCTCTCGATTTTAGAGAGCTTTTCTGGTGGACTGTCTGCCACCTGCTTTTGTCCATGGAGATGTGATTACTTTGTTATTACTGTAAGGTCGATCTGTTTAATGTCATGTTTATTTTCACAATATATTTTGCACTTGTAAACGCACAGGAACTCACTGAATTGCAGATTACACCATGGCATTCTCTAATAAGTAACAGAAACATCAAAATAAACCAAAATCCTATTTTCAAAGCTGCAGACAGAGGTGTGGAGGGAGAGGTCTTCCTGAGTGAAATCCAATCAGTTTCACAGTCAGTGGGACAGACAGCGCAGTGGGGCTCTCCCCGAAGTAAAATTTGAACAAAGCTGCCATTTATGTGATCATGCTCAAGTCATTTATAGTTTACTTGACATCATTTTTGTCTGAGTTCATTTGACAATATTAAACATGATCCCAGCCAACATGTAGGTCAGGTCTTAAATTAGTATTTTAATGACATAAGACAAACTGGGATGCTACTGGTGGTTTCCTCTGGTCCTCTGTATTTATTCTCCCAAGGTTCTTGTGCAGTCCTTGTTTAGACCTGATATATGGCTCAGATATGGATTCCCTGGACCTGGGTTATTCCTGGTGTGGTTATAATTTAAATACTAAAGAACATCATGTTATTTCGTTGCATTAGAACTAGTTGTAAAAACCCTGCCTAGGAGGTTAAATTGTTAGATTGTTGTGAAAAAACAGGCCCAATTTAATCTTGTTTCTACTTATGGCCCTTCGCAGTGTTTTCCCATGGAGTTTATACAGCATTGGCAGTTCACTGGACCTAAAGCAGCAACAGAGGTTCAGGCTGGTCGCTAACTGGTAGAGCAAATACATATGGCATGAATTGTAGCCAGAAAAAGCAGCAGACTCGCTATTTAACACCCCTGTGCTTGTAAGGTATTTTAAATGGTACAAATGCACAAACTGTTTTACTGATATAGCTATACAGTGCAATGGGATGACTAAAATGTAGCTATTGAGGACGGAACATGATTAAGATAGCAGCATGTAATTTCGCTATGTGTCTGAACTTGAACATTTCACTGGGATGTGCTTCTGACTTAAATGCTGAGCAGGACAAAACAATATTGACTCATCTTTTGATTAAAAAAAAATGAGGCAGGTCCTTTGGTGCAAGTTTTGGTAGGTTGAAATTGGATAAAACTAATATTTATTTTACAAATCCTTTTAAACAATGACTGTACCTTCACGTGAGTTACATTACAACAGTATTTTAATGCCAAAATAATTAAGGGTTGTACTTTATTTATGCTGTAATAAAATGTAACATTATATTTTGTCATTTTTATTTCCATCTGATTTGTACTTTATTGCATGATTATAATTCAGCACTTTACTCCATTGCGGCATTTGGGATGAACCACAATATTGCTAACAGCCTTTTTGTCCCTCTGCCAGGTCATCCGTAAGAAGGCACTCAGGGGAGTGATGAGCGACTGCTGCTTTGACTTCTCACAGGTCTGTCCTCAGTGCTGTGAGGGACAAAAGAAGGAGGAAAATAGGTTGGCTTATAACACTATGTTTAAATACTGCTTAGTGTTTGGAGACTTATGAAGCTCTGTTGTGGCAATGGGGGGTGGAAGAGGATGTGTCTTCTTTATGGAGGGGAGTCTTAATCTGTCTGCACAGTCTCAGGTGGCCGAGCTCCTTGATCACTGCAGCATGAGGAGCACCTGAGAGGGACAGGGCCAGGCAGGATGGGGCAGAGGATTGGAGAAGTGGAGAAGTGGAGGAGGAGGCAGTATGTTATGGTAACTCCTTCAGTGACACAGTAACCTGCTATGCACACCCCACTGACTTTTCATTTATTTTCACATGACTTCAGGAAATCACCATGTTTAGTTAGATCTGTGTTAATAATGGAATATATTGTGTTCTGTGATCATCACTATAAACAGTGGCTCTGCTGTGACAATAAGCAAATTAAAGTTTGTGTATCCTCTGATTTGAAAATGAGGATCTTAAAAAGTGCTACAGCCTATAGTGCTACAAAGCTTTAAAAATAATGGTGATCAGCACTGTAAGAGCATTGCTTAATTTTTCCCATCCATGTACAAAACAGGCCTGGCCTTGCTTAGCTTCTGAGATCTGATGAGGTTAGACTTTGACTTTTGACTTTACAAGCCAGTATGGCCAGTACAATAATATTATAATATTTTGGTAATAAAGTAAAGACCGTAAGACTGTCTTATATTTAATCCACATTTTGCAATAAGTTTAACCACTCATAAATTTTATGGTGCTTTCTGCACAGAAACGGCTTTCTAGTTTTGTGTCATGTGTTACACTAGATTCATGGAACAGAACTAATTTTCTCAACAAAAACATTTGATCTCTTTTTATTTTCTTTCACTCCCTATTTCCTTGTTTTACTATCACTTTTTACAGCAGTGCTCTGAGTGGCTGCTTGGGAAAAACCTGATGTATAAGTTGCAGTAGAGATGACTGCTATGGCTGGGGAGTTGAGATCCCATGAACCAGAGAGGGAAGCTGCTCTGGTGTTCAGGGGAGTTAAGCCTGGCTCGTATATCACCTGTGTGTCAATGTGGAGAGGTCCCACTGCTGCTTTACACTGGGAACGATTTACTCTGAATCCTGAATACTTTCAGACATGTCCGCTATTTGTGTAGTCATGTTTCTCAACACTTATGATGTGGTCGCTTGTAGTATTATGTAAACATGCTGTTACTTTGATTGTGTGGAGATCAGACAGGGTTAACACATTTCATGGAAATGTTATTGTATCACTTGAAAAACCTCCACAGTATGATATTAAACCTATCTGTCATGCATTTATTCAAGTGACTGTTTTATTGCTCTGAAATATCTTTTAAAAATATACAGTGTCTCAGTGGGGATAGATAGGTTTAATGCCATACTGTGGAACATAGATTATAGAGAAATAACATTGTGGCAAGAAGGCAACAAACTCACCACCAGAAAAGTTCCATAGTGCACCTTTTAAGCCTGATGTGGATGGAAGAATCTTTATGAGAGTTTACATTTAGGCCGTTTAGTGATCGTCATTGTTAAAATAAGCCTAGTGATGGAAAAGCCACTAATAGCCTTGTTAAATTATGTTTACTGGCACCTGCACCTGTATTCCCTCCAGTGGATGATCTTATCTAGTTTTACCACAGCAATTTAATTCATTAACAGTATTGTATGTCTCATTGTTTTGTATATTAAGAAAATGTTCATTCCAAAGTCATTTGACTTGGCGTGAGGTGTAACATCAGCGACAGTGATGAGAGATGAAAAGCTTCATAGGAGGCTCCCAGAATGAATAACACATCAGGGGAGCTACAGTCTGGAGATTTCATTTAGACATGACTTCATGTCTGGACCTTGATGTAGTTTGTAGTGATTGTTAAATCCTAGTTGTCAGTTTAGTTTTTTTGTGGTTTCATTGTATATCAGGGTTTGCAGTTTGCTTTATTCTGTTTCAAAGATCTGAAGTGCAGCGACTGTGACTATTGTCACTGTATATTTTGCAATAAAATAGAAAACAATGATGTGGCCAGTTTGGTTCACCACTGACCACAGCTAAAACATGTCCCCAAAGTATTGACTTCTGATGGAAGAGCCTGAATACAGGAAGAATCAAAGCCTTGATGTTTTATGTAGAAAAGAAGTTTACAGGATCCAAAAGTGTTTCCGGTGAGCCCACCGAGTCTAATCCCTCACAATGCTGTGACATTTGTCCTCAAAAGATGTGAGGAACAAGACTCTTTTCACATGTCCATCACATTTGTGCTGCACTTTAAAAGGCTGAATGATTAACGAGAAGCTGACCAGATCGCGGCCAAAGGAAGCTGACTTCTTCCAGAAGACGACAGTGAAGAATTAGCCATAATAAACTCACTAAAACATTCTTCATTAAATCAGGGGTGAGTGTGTGGAATGAAGTCAAATCATTCTTAGCTTTATGCATTTGTTGCACAGTGAACACATGAAACATATCTAAAAATATGTATTGTTCATTTTGAAATATGTATTGTTCCTTGTACTGGATCCCTTCCTGACAGTATCTTATTTATCCAGGCTTGGTGTCAGCACGTGTTACTAATTACTCCGTGGTCATTTTGCTCTCTCACTAGTCTGAACTTCCCAAGCTGCGGTTCACCTCTGCAGCACTGAGACTGTCCCATGTGTGGTGGTCGAGCCGCCACTCACCATTGGCTCCGGAGCCTGTGGGGGCGTTGCTTCGCAGTTGGTGAGTGCTTAGGGTGCAACGGGGGTGTTCAAGGGATGGCTAAGAGAAAGCGCACTTGGCACTGATCCCTCCTTTGAGCGTAGACTGTGGTTTACATTAAGCAGCGATTTATTGCAAAGGAGGGGGCAATGGTTCTATCATAAATAGCTCGCGTTTATAGAGGGGTAGTGGATGCATGTTTAGAAATGCAATGAGGCCAGTGCACTTTGCGAGAGTTTCGCCGCACAGAGCCTCCGCGGATCCCACGACCTGTTGCTGACAAGCCGGGGGAAGGAGCCTAGGAGACGGGGAGACGCGAGAGGGTTACTGCCTTGGAGAGAGAGCTCAGCCGGGATTTCTTCGCGGAGGAAATCATGCAGTTGGCTATATGGCTGGTTGGACTAATGTGGCATCTGTCAGCGCTTGTCATGGGCACCGTGCAACAACGATTGCATCCAAAACAAGGTAGATTTTCCTTCTTTCATGCTTTCATTGAGTTGTGATTATAATGCATGCCTTATAACTCCGCTGCTTTCGCTCTAACCTCTTCCAGAAAGCTTCATCAAACAGCTGTCAGTGTATGAGATTGTCACCCCGGTGCGCGTAAACGACTTCGGAGAGTCATTCCCCCACTCATTGCACTATAGACGGAGGCGAAGAAGTTTGCACGATGACCTGTCCGGCGGTCGGGTTCACTACCGGATTGATGCTTTCGGGGAGCGCCTTCATCTAAACCTGAGCGCCTATTCGGACTTCATTGCGCCCTCGTACACCGTAACGCACTTGGGATTGGAAGAGGGCAACGCCACGGACTCGGATCATAGCACTGACCCCAGCGATATACGGCACTGTTTTTTCCGTGGACACGTCAACGCCACGAGCCAATACCCTGCCGTCTTCAGCCTATGCACTGGCCTGGTGAGTACTTCTCTGTTCATACGAGGCTCACAACATTCTGCCGTTTTCCTTCCATTTCAGCTGGTCCTATCCATGCGTGTAGTAATGTGTGTGTGTGTGTGTGTGTGTGTGTGTGTGTGTGTGTGTGTGTGTGTGTGTGTGTGTGTGTGTGTGTGTGTGTGTGTTCCTCCCAACAAGAGTGTTGGGAGGACAATGCCAATGAGATGCTGTGTAACCTTGCATGACAGGGACGTGCAGGTAGATAGTACTACATACTATGTCACAAAAGTCTGTTAATTAAAAGGACGTTTCAACTTCACTTTTTTGTGCTCATTGGGTAGCCTGAAGAGTAAATCTCATTTAAAGGGCCCCTATTGTATTTTATGATCTATGTTATAATGTTATTTCCTCATCAAAAACACCTTGTGATGTCATGTGGAAGTGCTCCACTGTGTTTTTAAACTCCATGCACCTTTATTGGAATCATTTGGATAATTTCATCCCTGGAATTTCCTATCTCTACTACTAACGGTAAAAGGTAGCTGTTAACCTGTAGTGGTAGTTCTCAGCCTGAGAACTGTTTTTGATGAGGTATTTATTATTTATTTATTTTTATGTATTTATTTATTTATTTGTAAAGGGACAGCACATATTAATGAACATTTAAAATGAAAATATGTCAAGATTATAGCCAGTGTGGCTAATTTCCATCTTCAGTCCCTCGGTAGGTTGATTTCAAATAATCTACAGGACAGGGAAAAGTACAGCAACAGTCACACAAAAGTACAGAACACCAGCACACTCACTACACATACAATTAATTTCAGACAGTTCACTTGAAGTCCAAAGTCAAGAGTTAAAGAATTAAACCAACAACCCCTTAATATAAAAAAATCATTTTGTTAACAACATTCTAACATGGCTTGAAGCTCATTAGAGTCAATTTTGTGTAATCTAGGACTTTTAATGCATCTTTGCCATTCTGTTATATGACCAAATAGAGCATTTTATTCTAATTGTTATACCTTGCCCAGTCAGTAGTAAAAAAAGCACTTAATGATGTAATATTTGCAGTCTGATTAATCACCTGGTAGGGAGGCACACTCCATTGAGGTCATTCTATTGAGTGTTGAATAATGTTGAAGTTGAAGGAGCTCTCTATTGTTGTGGTTCTGGCTCATTTGTTGGCCTGCTCCACAATAAAATAAAATATAGTTAGAAAGTTATAGATATAGCCATGGTCGCCACTGCAAATCATCTGCTTCTCATTTTAAATATTAATTTGGCAAGACTTTTATGTCAGATGCCCTACCTGAATTAACTCTTGTTATAGTTAGAAAGCATCTTGATTATGTCTATTCTTTGTTACAATATAGAAAAAAAAAAAAAAAAAGTTTAGTATAGTCTTCAAAATGTAATCAACTTTTGGAACCTTTTGTATGGAACACTCGTGGGTGACTGAGGGATTGCACCAACAGTGTTTAATGGGTAATAATGGCTTCCCAGCCCTTTTGACATGGAGATAGACTTGTGCCTTGATCTTTAGTTTACTGACTGCTGTTTGGGAGAATCTGATAAGACCTGAAAGAGATGACTTCACGGGTCATGTAAGGTTACCGGTCCTGAGGCAGGGGGTTGACCTCCGTCGCGCCAGTCAAATTCTGGCCTGGATGTTTTGGTTGGGAATTTTGGCCCGGACAGAGTGTGCAGTCTCTAGAGTGACCGTGTTCATGCCAACCATAATCTCTATTTTAGATTTGTTCAGTACAAAGACAGTATACTGCATAATCGTCTATGACTGTGTGGTGACTGATTTATTAACAAAGTACCTTAGTCAGCATTTAATATCCCTTTCTGTTTCGGCAAGATACAACCATAGAAACTAGTATCATGAGGAATCATAATAGATAAATGACTCATCTTTAAATTTCCACTGCCTGTGCCTGGAATATTCCACAGAACAGCATTAAAGCAGAACTATTATGCAAAATTGACTTTCCATTACTCGCTAACGTGATCTGCAGCTGCAGGTGTCAACAACTTCACAGCTCTTTGTTGTGACGACATTTAGGCCAATGCCAGCTCCCACTGGGCACCGCAGTTTGTGGAAGTCAGCGGACTTGTTTCTTTTTATTAGTGATCCATGGTTGTCATAGATAATAACTTAAAAGCAGACACAAGCACAATACGTCTTCTTTAAACATATGTCTTTCATTTATTCAATGTTTTGGATGAATGAAAACCTTTAAAACACAGATTCTTACTGTGACTGACTTGGTGGTGTCATCTGTTTGTTTCCATTCAGATAAATAAGTTTAATGCCATACTATGAAACATTCTTGGCAAAACAATTATATATCTATGGAGACAAGCAAGTAGCAAACCCTTCACCAGAAAGTCTCACAGCGCATCTTTACAGTAGATATATTTTTGAGCAATTATTGAGGGAAGGTAATTGACACATAAATGTTTAATAACCCCTTGGTCCAGCTTTGATGATTTGACTTGCTGATATAGACATAAGCTTAATTGTAGGTTGGTTATCTGCACCATCACTCAGGAACAATTAGCCTATGGAAATAAACTATAGGCCTTGTATGATCACTTTGGCTAGCACATTTTGTTGTGATGAGGTCATTAAAGAATAATTTAGCCAAAAACAAAGGGGTCATTCTAGGGGAAAACAGGTTTGCGTTGGGTCCAGATGGGCTCAAAGCTGTCCCCAGGAGGGATATTGGGGGTTGTTGGTGGTAGTGGGGTTGAGAAGCTTTTGGCCTTTTCAAAGTGAGCTGTGGCAGAGAGATGCTGCCAGAGAAGTTTAGTGAAAAACCAGAGGAACCCGTGGGAAATGTTAGTTGCTGAACAAGCCCAACGTGCCACATAAAAGAAGTGGAGGATGAGTCAACCCAGCCACATCTTCAGCCCTGTGGGAAGCAACAAAGGGAAAATCGTGTCACCTTTTTAGGGAGTCCAACATTTAACAGCTCTGAAACAAACTGGTCACTGTGCAACTGTTAAACAAAAATAAATGGAAGAAGATGAATTACATAATACACAAAATATCGGTTCTGCCAATATCCTGGTTGGACATATAAATTGATGTAATAAGACTATTTCCAGTTTGTTGTTGGCCCAGAAAGCCTCATAATGTTTGCATTTGTATTTATACAAAGTTTTTCTGTAGTTACTTAAAAGATAATCAATTTTGTCTTATTTTATTTTGGTTTAAAGGAAATAAATGCTATTTTCAGTGTCTGCCCTGGTATCAGTTAATATCAGGTATCGACAGATACTTAAAGCTTTAGTATCAGTATCAGAACTGAAAAACCTGGATCATGCATCCCTAGTTATATTCGTTTCTTACTGTGCCTTGAGATATGTCCAGACCTTGTAAAGAGTTACATCTCTGAATTGTTATCCATGGGTTTAAAAAAAATTATATCTTTTGAATTATATAAAGTCCTCAAAACGTCACCTTTCAAGGAGCTGAAACCTGTTTTAGAGGGTTTTATCCATCTCTGCTGAACTGACTGCTTAGTTAGTTGATTATGTCGTGTTTCTCAAATGTATCTAATCAGCAAAATCACATAAATTGAAAAGCAATTTGAGACTTGGAAACATAGCTGGTTTCACTTTGCTTGTACTTATGTTGTTTTCTTTGCTTGTTCGTACACTTGTGATGTGAACACATGTAGCACTCAGAGCTTTTAGAGAAGTGTTGTATATACATGCCAGCTGACTATAATCCTTCACTCTTCGAAAGATGGAGAGGAAATGTACATAAGCCTGTTTTCCATATCCGATTTCCACTGTCAAACATGTATCACACGCGAGGACACTCATGGAATAATGCTGCCCTAAACATTCCAAGGTCCAATATCCTGTTTAAGTATGTGCAGAATCACCATACAAACAGCCTGTGCCTCATGGCTGACTGAGCTAAGGAGCTTTGGAAGGGACCGAACTGCCAAATCAATATTAGCATTCTTCTGTTACTGACACCTTATGATGATGTCACTTAAGTCAAGCTACAGGGCAAATAGTCTTTTACTATCTTCTACTACCTGAAAGAGATGAAGGCAAAAATAGTTACATTTTTAAATGTATTTATCAGTTTTCAATCTGATTTTTCTTTTGATTTATTTATGACTCAATCATATTTTTTTTAATATAAAGAATGCCACTTAACACAAAGAAATGTCTTCCAAACCACATGCTTTTACTGATGGGCTGTGGACCTTTTGATTAAAAAGACCTAAGCGTATCAGTGAAATAACAATAATCAATCTTGATTAAAAAAAAGGTGTTTATTTGCACAGCCCTATCTTCTGCATGTTGTGACGTTCCCCTGGATGGGTTGTTGGCTACACTGTCATACTGTGACAATAATCTGTAACTGATATTTTCTGACCTTTCTGATTCAGCGTGTTCTTTCCACACTTCAGCTGTCAGTTCGAGCCTTTAACCCCATGTGAAGCCCGAGGGTTGCACTGAATGACAGCAGACAAATTACCAAAATATGCAAAGAACAGAGTGTGCACATAAACACTGTCAGTGACTATTTGGTGGTTTTTTTTTCTCTGCTTTTAGATTGGAACTTTTACTACACAACGTGGCGAGTACTTCATGGAGCCCCTTATGCATCCTGAAGGGGAAGAACCGGATGAAGAACACAACAAACCTCATCTTGTCTACAGACGGGAACGACAGAAAAATCACCACGAGTCTGACCCCAAGACGGAGCCCTGTGGAGCCTCAGGTAACAGACTACGGGCTAACCACACTTTGTTTGTAAGCATTTTGTCTGTCTGACTTCTACCACAAACACTTACCTCTTCATGACCTGCTTCGTCTGCAAGGCAATAAAAACATAAACCATAGTTAGTCACGATCATTGGCTTGAAGTCCTCCCTAAAGATTTGATGAAGTGGTGTTATAGAAAAGTGCAGTGTAATTAGGCTAAACTTTCTCCAAGAAATGCCTGAGGGGAGAAATAATTATTTTGCAGTTTGGTGTTAAAAAAAAGGAGTGTTTCATTAGATTTTTATTGCAGAGGTCTTTGGATGGTGGAGAGGCCCTTGAGAAAAAAGCAGGGTTGACCGATGGGAGTTCAGAGCAACTGAGGGTCCAAGAGTTGTCTTTGCAAAGAACGCAGTGGGTGGGCTTTTGTAGACAATGCTATAAATCTTTTATGTTCGAACTGCTTGATTTGCTTGTTGTCTGAACTCTGCCATTGCTGCATGCTTAGGCCATTGTGTGGGGTGATTTTTTAAAGGACTAGGACTGGCCTGATGGGGCTGCTAAATACCACCTGAATATGTTTTTTTTTTTCTTTTACCCACTTGCTAACTACGTATGTGGACAGTGACAGCTAAAGGTGGATTGCCTCTTATCAATCATGGGGCTCATTGGAGGTCATCCTGAGTTCACTGTTATGGTAGCATGCATAAATTGATTAATTTAAAAAAGAAAATATTGTTAAAGCAGAAGTGTAAATTTTTTAAGAAAAGATCAGGTTAATTTGCAAAGACATTATTGACATGTACAAGGTGCACTATGGAAGTTTTTGGTTGGGGTCCGTCACCTGCTTGTTTCTATGGAAATGTCATTGCCCTTCCTGGAATGTTCCACAGTATGACATTAAACAGCTTTACTTTACATGTATTCAATTGCAGGTGGTTTTATAGCTCAAAAAGCCCTAGAAAAACAGGCATTCTGACTGTGAGTGGGGTTGCCTCTCCACAGACCTGACCTGTAACTTGGTCTGGTCAAAGCAATAACATCTCCATGAAGAAAAGTGTCTGGTGGGCCCTCCACCAGAAAAGTTGCACAATGCACCTTTAAATATGCATAAAATAAAAACCAGTGTAACAGAAAGCATGGCTCTACAGCAAAACATATACTCTTACACTGTGAATGAATACTTCCTCTGAATCACTTGGATTAGTATTTCAAGCCAAATCCTAAATATTTACATTAATGGCTAAATGTTTTCACAGTACTGGTGAAGCAGAATCCTTTGCCCCAGTTATACACAGAGACAAGATGCTTTAGTTTGATCAAAGAGCAGCAGGTAAACACAAGAGGATTCAAAGATGCTGAGGGCCTGCTTTAGGACTTGGAGGTGTCCTGAGCTGTGGCTGCCTGCACTTATCAGATAGGCTCCTCTCCAGATCCACCGATAAATGGTGTCTTTGAAGGCCACACGGAGCCTAGACTAACAGGTCCTCTGCCTTTTTATGGGAAGGAGAGAGGTGCACGCAGCTACTAGCAGGTTAGATATAAACACTGGTTTCTGTGCGTGTCATCCTGTCTGCAAAACACTTGTTCCTTCTGCCCCTGCTCTTAAATTTAGCATTCTGCAGCTGTTTGGTGGAGATTTTAAACCATAGTGTCAAACATACTAGTATTGCTTGTTGCATTCTTTTGTACCATAAATTCAACTTTATACACGTATCAGTTGTTATTACATTTTATAATAACCAAGTAGCCTTAATAATGCATGAAGAATGGCTTCATTTGTAATGAAAAAAAAAAAGTTTATTAATGGTTTATTAATTTAGACTTAGTAACTACTTAATTAAGAGGTTAGGGTTAGGAGTTATAGGGTGTTACTATGTCTATAGTTACTAAGCCTGAGTCATTCTTAATGTACTATTTGTTTATTAAGACTAATTAGGTGTAGTTATTATAAAGTGTTACCTTGAGTCAGCTTTGAATTAAGTTAACAGAAAGTGATTGCTGCATATATTTGTGGTTTATTCATTGCTGATCGATTGTGATCTTAAGGGCCCATACCAAATCATATATATTTTTAACTGTGCTGTGATTTGGTTTTCCTCAAGTGTCAAAGACTACACTTCTGTTGCTTTGTGAACCTTTTCCAGAAACTATTCCAGTACAGTGCAACAGTGACCAGTTAGCTGCCAATACTTACCCTGGAAGACAACAGATCACTCCTTTTTTATGGGCAATTTAAAGTCACAACATACTGGGGAAAAGAAACTACAAAGATGAATCAAGCTCCATTTGAACAAAAAAAAAACAAGCAATGTGTATCAGCTGGAGATATGAGCATCATTGCTGAGATAAGCTGTTCCTTTTGATATGACAGTGAGGCTCATATTTCCCCACGGGGCAAGAAAAAACAGGGACTTCTGTGTGGTTAGGCTGTTAGAGTTTCCAGAGTTTGAACAGTGTCTTTAAAACTCCTTAAGATGTGCTGAAAACAGGGTACGGTGTGTTTACACCTCTGTACATTTCACCACATTAAGTCTTGTTGTCACATGTGCACTTGACATTGGTGACACACAGAGACACTTGAGTTTGCATTCATGTGTGGTGTACCTGTTGGAAACTTAAGTGCACGTAAGGGTCTTTGTAGTGCTGGTGAAGGGTGAATAAACATAACATTTTCCCCTTTTTTTTTTTTTTTTTTTTTTTTTTTTAACAATTATTTAAGCATAGTTTGACTTAGAACTGGGTGATATTGACAGTGATATCAGATGGTATATTAACGTTGCATCTGGAATGGCTAAAATGTGCTTGTAAATGTTCAAGTATTGCACAAAATGTGAATGTACCATAACACTGTCGACAAAAGTACAGAAATATCACTACACTAACCTATGCAGACATGGGGAGAACATGCAAGCACACACTGAAAGATACTACCCTGTTTTCAAGTAGGTTATTCACTTAAATTCATATTCTTTTAATCTAAGCAGATACTCTAAATTTAAAGCTAAAGGTAAAATATGACTTCTGCTCTGTCACTAAACCTGGGTGGCTTTTCTTTTTTGTTTGGAAAACCTCTATAGTGCAGATTAAGGCTGAGTGGGTGATTAATGTTTCAAAAACACTGCACCTTGTTGTAGCCTACGGGATATGCCTTTTAAAAACACTTACTGCATTGAAATCACAACACGCCTCTCACTGGGTCTCTGTCTCTCTCCAAGCCTTGCAGAATTGAGTTTGGATGAGGGTAGCTGGATAGGGGCTGATTCTTCCCATGGTTTTCTTCTCTTTTCTTTACAATGAATCTCTGTGAAGACAAGCTTAAGATGCAGCGAGGGAAATTGTTCTGTATCTGTTTCCCAAAGACTGCCTGTGAAGTCTCACTGTGTCCATTTTGGTTTGAAACAAGGTTTGAGATGATTATGACAAGCGTGACAACAAACATTAGAGGCTAAAGGCATTGTTTCTTTCATATACTGATGACTAGCTGAGAGCAAAGTGACAGTCTTTGATAGTCTAATACTTGGCACACATGGCTACAGTGTCCCCTGACCTTCATCATAATCATTGTATAGGATTCCCCCCTTGGTGCCCAGTGCGTATACATGGAAGTTGAAATGCTACCATCAGGTTTTTGGTCAATGGGTTCATTTACATGGAAAAATGCCCTCCCCCTGCCTGTGGTTTGAACTAGCCGACTTGAATGGGTGCCCGCTCTCCCTTTGCTCTTTCATGTATGTGAATGAGAGCACTTGTTGCTTGTGACTTCACTTCCCTCTTTGTTTGGAGTCACTTACCGCATTGGCTGAAGATGACCTTGAGTTTCTTCAAGAGATGGGCCTTGTATTTTCCATGTGCCAAACACATGTCTTGATCAGTCCAATTGAATTCCACTACTCTTGACAGGGGTCAGAAAAGGTGGCTGGTCCGGGTGTGATGGGCGACCTTTCACCTTTTAGCATTAGATGTGGTTTCGGATTGTCTCATGGCTCCACAAGGATAATAATTGCCTATGCCCTCTGGACAAACCAAATCCCCCATTGTTGGTCAGAGGTGAGTTTGTTTTTCTTTGCTAAGAAGTTGTTTACACATCAACACGTTTTGTCTAATTGCAAATGATTCAGCTTTGGTTAGGGTTTTTGTATGGATGTTGCACACACAAAAACACACATATTTGGAATGATCTGCGGAGATATTTAATGAAATAAAACTTTAAACTTTAAAACGTGCAAATCTGGGTAAATAGTGGACACCTGCTCTCTGTTGCAATTGATATGTTAATGTCATTTTTCCTAAGAGATTAAGCAAGTGTGATCAAGTGTGAACTGTAACTGGTAACCTAATGTCTAACCAAACCAAAAATGTAATGTTATGTAATGGGAATAGTTCATAATTTTCATAATCTCTATAGGCTTTAAATAGCATTGTACCATTGTTGCTTGTCTTAATTTAACTTAATTTTAGTTAGTAGTGTTTCTTCACTGTCCAGTAATGAAGCAGCCCTTCCATTGGCACCATCATCACCCAAATAGTTGCCATGTGTGTGAGGTGTCTGGGAGCCCTATGGCCTCAGCCCCATTAAACTGACTATATTGTGTTGTCTCATGACTTCCTTTGACATACTCCAGCTGGGGCTACTTCTGCCCCTGTCAACCGTTGAGGCAATTTACTCACTGTTGGTCCAATGGAGCAATTGAAGTATTTGCCACCCTAGTAACCTGCCAACCATGTACTTTAGATTCCTGTATTAGTTAATGCTTCTAAATGAGTTCAATGTGTACACTGTGAACTGAATACTGATTTGAAACCATAAAGAAATTGTTAGAGAAATTACATTTAGTACTGTGTTTTCAGTTGTGCAACAATAAACACGTGTGCAGTGCTAATCAAAGAGGTTATGGACTAGAGATCGACCGATATGGGTGTTTTTTCATGGCCGATTCAGTTACCAATTGTTTGGAATACAGATCAACTGATGGCCAATAAGTTCTGCCTATATTTTTGTATGCCAATATGTAGGGTCAATTTTGATTATTTTCACCAAATTATATTGTTTAAATTTACTACAAACTCCCCCCCAAGCCCTGTTTTTACTACAAAACTTTAAGATAGCTATAATCACGTTTTGTGCAGCTATCTCTTCATAATTAAAGTTAATATAAAGCCTCGTGTGTATTTTTTTGACAGAAAATAGGCAAAATAAATTGGCCTATGTCGGAGACTTAAGGCCAATAGCCAGTACGCTAAAAAAATCCAGATATTGGGCTGATATGTGATTGTGTCCCTTTTAGTAAAAAGTGACAAAAAACTGCAATACTGTTTATGTCTCCACACAGATTTTACATGACCGATGAGCTGTCTTCCATCATAGTCTTGGTAAGGTCAGAAGCCAAGCCACATCATTTTAAAAAGCCTCCTTCAGCAGCAACAATTAGCTTCATTTCTCCCTGTCTCGCCACAGAATTACACTTAATTATGCCTCTGTCTGGAGTGTTATGAATCTTTAGGTTTGCATCAGTTAAAGCCAAAGTGCCTGCTGGTTACATGAGTGGCGCGCGGCAGTACCTGGGCTCACATGTAGGGTCTACTGTCTGTTTAATTGGCACTCGGGGAACAGGGCTCTGCAGATCTCAGTGGGCCATTGTAAAAGAATGTTAATTAGTTCAACATTGAATTGTGTGTTCCCTATTATTGAGCCCCCGACATTGATACTTTTGACAGAGACCCAAAGGAGAGTCAAAGAGCAGCTCTTTGATGTGTCTTAAAATCCCTATGAGATCATTTTGAAGGGATGTACAGAAAACAACTCATGCAGGTCCAAAATGAAACAGGTTTCTATAGTGAGCTGTTATGATCCCATGTGTAAACAGAGACTACAGGCTGCCTACACGGCTGACATGTAGTGTGATAATGCTTTACTTTACAAGAGCCTGGATTTGATTTAACTATGCCTTTTATATAGGCATTAGAACACAAACATGGTGGAGAATTATTTTTAATCAGCTCCGTCAAACTAAATAGCTTGGTTTTATAGGGTCAACAGATGTGTACATCTGATTAAAGATATGCCAAATAACATGTTTATGTAACTACAGGTCAAGGTATGTACCTGCCAGATGTGGATGTAGTCATATTACGTTACTCCTATGTCTGCCCTTCCTATGCCTTGATAAATGCAAGGGGTGTATCAGTGAAACTATCTAACCTAACTGCCTAGTATTGTCTATTTGTGGGACTGTTTAAAATGACAGTATAAAATGACTTATACTCAAACACGTCATCATTGTCATTACATCTTGAAATGATCTTAGAAACAGCTGTACATGATAATAAAGTAACTTATTCAAAGGGGTAACATTGCAGTCCATATTTTCACTTTCAGCTCCTCTTCTCCGTTTCATGTCTCAGAGAATCACACCATTTCTGTGGATGGAGGTACTTGTCTGCGCTCCACTGGCCTCTTTGATGTCCGGCCGTCTGCAGTGATGAGTCTGTTTAAGGGGTTTAGTGTCAGCTGTTGGCCTGCAATACAGTTTTCCTACAAAATACAAAGACGTGTTCTGGTCCAGCAGCCCAAACAGGCGGCTTAAGCTCTGATTTGGACACCAGCGCTGGCACGGTCCAGGCGATCACGGTGGCAAACGCTGTGCGCCACTGTGCCAGGGTGTCATGGCTCACCCCGCCTGCCTCCTGGAATCAACATTTCAGTATTCTCAGATTACTGTATCTCCCAGAGCTAAACAATCAGTCTGCCATATGTGAAGAGAACACAGACAGTAAAGACAACACTTCAGGGTTATCCCCAGCGGAGCAGGTCATCTGGCATCACTGACTTCAAAGTATGCCGGGGTCATAAACACTGTGAATTAAATACGGGTCTACAGTATACTTTGGCTTTTTGTTCTTAGCAAATGAGAGTGTGTTAAAAACAAATAAAAATCTTTATAGGGATAGGCGATATGGACAAAATATCTCAGTAACAATTCAGACAATATTTTCCAATGCATCAGGAATGTTAACATGCCTGTATGTCTTGATTGAAGTTAAAGCATAGCACAAAATGTGAATGGACCATGACATAAACCTCAAAAGGGCAGAAATATCACTTAATACCCTTGTATCCAAATAATTTCTTTGTGGATCAATAAAGTTTGTGTTTGTGTACATTAGATGTTTCTAACATGTGAAATATTTTTATTTATAGGCAATATACTTGATATTATAATTGTTTACATCTTCCAAACAACAATAGCGATATAATCCATTTTTGATATATCACCCATCTCTACTTTGCAGTTATCAGTAGAGATGGGTGATATGTTCCTATACTGCAGATGTGTACAGCTGACATATTTTCCATCCATATGACCAGTTTTGGAGCTGTCAGTCTTGTGGGGCGTCTCTGATGACAGATATTGTATGAGTAATTATCTTAGCCTTGAGCTGAACCTTTTGCTTTCATTTATCTGCGTTTCTCTCCTCCAGTGATACTTGTTCTTTACTCATGTCGGTGCACCAGCCTCTGTCTCCCTGTTTTATCGGCACTCTGTCATGGTGCAGGAATCTCCCACTGTAGCCAGCGCCACACGTGCACTTCAGCTGAGCGCAGCGCTTCAGTTTACACAGTTCAGGGCACTTAGAATAACCCTGGCTATTTGTTCAACACTGGACTTTCTCTCTTTGCATAGTGTAATGGGTTCAATGTAGGGTTTTATTTCTAGTTTAAAATGTCTATCTTTCAGAGTTTTAAAATCCTGGTTGGAATTGTTGTGCGTTTTTTATTACACACAATAATCTGAAGGTGTTTAGTGCAGTTAAGATCAACCTGTGACTTACACAAGTACATATATTACTGTAATTGAGTTGAATTTTGGGGGGTAATTGTACTTTTGTGAGTAAATTTTTTAACATGCAGCGTACTTGTAATTGTAACTAGGTAAAGTGTAAGCCGTGTAATCATAGTTCATTTTCTTTCGATTTATTTTCTTCCGCTTCAGTTCATTACATTTAAAATCATAGGAGTTAATGAGAACAATTTAAGTCCTAATCAACCCAGGGCTGTGTCTGTTTTTACTTTGGTACAGTTTAGGAGATAGTACTTCTAATAGAGTACATTCTTAACCAGGTAACTGTACTTTACTTTAGTGCAAATTTGCAATATTTTTTCTCCACAACTGCAAGATGGGTCATTCTTTAGTTCCAAGCCAAAAATCAGAATGTGTAATCCATATCAAACAAACTTTAATTCTTACTGACTTGTTTGTGATTTGTAATTATAACTTATTTTTTTTCTGTAACAGTCAGATACAGTGTATGAATGGAGCACAGTTTGACCTAAAAACTATAAACCTATAAATCTCACCACTAAAGCACTGACCCTGTGTCTCTTGGTACAACTGTTTTCCAGGACTATGGCACGACACACTTTTCCATACACGTCCAATGTATTTTGTTATGTCATAGGAATTTCCCTAAGCTCCAGGTCACTGTTAACTGTACATATGCCATAGAACTACTGCATATAAACAGCTATTAATACCTGATTTTGAAGGTCCTTTATTAAACAAAATGGACTGGTTTATGCCAGTTATGCCGTTATAATGCTGTTACCTCCTCAAAAACATACCTGGAGTTTATAAGTAATCCTATATTATTAGGCTGTCTACATCTCCAAAGCTTAAAATGCTCTGTTCCACCTTGTGATGTCATGAAACTGTAGTGTTCAAGTTTACCGCTACCTTTTACCTTTTGTTCAGCAGAGATTGACAATGGCTGAAATCATCCAAATAATTCTAGTGAAGATGTATGGAGTTTAAAAACACACATTACCACATGACATCACAAGGTGGAAAAGAGTGTTTTCTGTTTGAGAGAAGAAGTCAGCCCAAATATGTAGGATTTGTGTGTTAAACATGTGTAAATGAAACAAAACACAACTCCAGGTATGTTTGTGATGAGGAAACATTATAACGTATAAAATAGCATAATATGGGCCCTTTAAACAGTTATTTTTGCTTTTCTTCCAACAGGAGACACAAGAAAGCCAGGTAACATGGCAGTGGACCAGGACTACTTTAAAGACATGATCAGTGTTTCTGAAATCAACACCAACAACCACACTACAGAGCATCCCAAAGTCAGAAGCAGACGAAAGAGGTTCCTGTCCTACCCTCGATACGTGGAGCTGATGGTGACGGCTGATGCTAAAATGGTGCGGCATCATGGGCACAACCTGGAGCACTACATCCTCACAATCATGTCAGTAGTAAGTAAAATAATGTTTTTACAATTCATTTCTAACAATGTGTGAATGGAAAATGTGCCCTCTTTTATTAACATTTTGTTGCTGTTATTTTTTAATTTCTTTTGGCAATAAGCTAGTTTTATTCTTCTAAATTAAAACCAGGACAAGTGGAGGTTAAGGAGGGCAAAACGACACATGTTTTTTTTTTCCTTTTATAACTATTAGTTCTACTCAAATGGACATTTTAACATATTTAAGATAATACGATAGGTTAATTCTTATAGGTGCATTGTGTAACTTTTCTGGTAGAAGACCTGTTTTGCCTGAAATGTTTCACAATATGACATTAAACTGATCTATATCCATGGAACCAAGCAGGATAAAGCGCCAAGCCAAGTTACAGGTCATATCTGTGGCGAGGCGACCACTTGGACAATAAAAAATGCTTACTTGAGTGCATTACATGTGTTTTATACCGTACTGTGGAATACTTCAGGCAAAGCAAGAAAAACTCCATTGTGGTTGCGCCCATACTGGAAAAGTTACATAATGCATGTTTAAAATATCTAACACTAGCATCATCAAAGTCTTTATTTTTTATGATTTGTTGTAAAAACAAAATCAAAATATTTCATCAAATTTTATGGGCTCTTGTTTCAGCACTTTATTTTATTCCAGTCTTGGTGCAGTAACAAAACACTTCCAGTGCAGTATACTAGTAAATATTTGAATGCAGCCAGTTTTATACTGGTGTGTAGCATTCCGTTGTCCTGACCTTTTTGGTAATAAACCCTTAAATGACCCCAGTTCAGTGCTCTGCTGGGTCACCAACCAAAGGGATGTTGTAAAGTGTTTTTTTAAAGGGCTCCATATTATGCTATTTTCTGATCTTTGATATAATGTTGTTTCCTCATTAAAAACATACCTTGAGTTGTGTTGTTTCATTCACATGTTTAACACACAAAACCTGCATATTTAGGCTGTGTTCTTTTCGCAAAGAGAAAACACTCTGTTCTACCTTGTGATGTCATGTGGTAATACAGGAAGTGCTCCACTGTGTTTTTAAACCCAATATACCTTCACTAGAATCATTTGGATGATTTCAGATCTGGAATTGCCAAACTCTATTGAACTAAAGGTAAAAGGTACATGTTAACTTGAAAATTACACCTTCATGACATCACTAGGTGGAACAGAGCATTATGAGTGTTGGAGGTGAGACAGACTGATAATAAAGAGTTATTCAAACATGTGTGAATGAAACAAAACAGCTCCAGTTATGTTTTTGAGGAGATAGCAGCATTATAACATGGCTTAAAAGAGTAAATTTAGCGTAATATAGGACCTTTAATGACCCTTAATATCGACATTTGTCTGGACTACATATGATATAACAAAATGTCTGGAAACTCAGACTGGGATGCGCAAAGTCCATCACTTATTAATCTGTATGAGTAATGATTGCCAGTGCTGTTAAGCTTAAGGTACATACAGTAAGGTTCAATCTGTGCCACGTTCACCACTGACTACTGTCTTGCCTGCAGTGAATACATGTGCATTTACTTGCTCCCCTCAGGCTAACACAAACTAAATGTTTATAGTGGGCTAATGAGTTCCTGTCAGGAGGGCGCGCATGGCCTCAGGAGACGGCTGACCATGCATGACAGTGGAGCTCGAGAAAAACACTAGAA
Source organism: Taenioides sp. WSHXM2023 (assembly GCA_029959045.1). Lineage (NCBI taxonomy): Eukaryota > Metazoa > Chordata > Actinopteri > Gobiiformes > Gobiidae > Taenioides > Taenioides sp. WSHXM2023. The sequence continues at coordinate 21,090,787 of CM057092.1, read as the reverse complement.
ACACAGTGTTGGATGTCCTCACTGTGGAGATGTGGGTTTGCCCCATCAAGTTTATTTTCATTGTGGAAGTGTTTGGGGGATATTTAATTTGTTTTAAAGCCTTCTGGGTGAAAATTACCACGAACTGAAGACTTGTTGCTCCTGAAAGGGAAAGGATTATTAAAATATGTCTGTTTAAGTGCAAGAGCAGACAAAATATATTTTCGGTTAGAAGTCAGTACATAGGTCTGTTTCCTATACAATACGTTACACGTTATACTGTTGTTGTGTCCTGGGGCAAGAACAAACTACTGTTTGGACGTAGCTTGAGATCAACCAATGTGCGTTTTTTTCATGGCTGATGCCGATACCAATTGAATCCAGTGAAACTGATGGGCCATTACCTGTGCCGATATTTTTGGGTCGATATGTGGGCCGATTTTGGTTGTACTCCCCATATTAACTTAATATCCACAACCATGTTTTCCTACAAACTGTGTAGAGAGCAGTGCAGTGAAATTTTTTGGCAGTACCCTCTTTGGACTAAAGTGTTCAAATAAAGCTTTATGCATATATTTTTCATGCATATTTAGGTAGCTGGTTAGGCCAAACAAAATTTCGGCCTCTGTTGAAGATTTAAGGCCGATATGATAAAAAGTGCAAAAATCAGTATATCTCTAGACATAGCATCTGGTTTATAATTCAAATTATAGCAGAAATGAGAAAAACAGATTCATCTTTCAATGAGTCAAATCTTTTCAAACGTTTTTAATAAAATCAATTTGTCATCTCTCATATTATGAATATACTGTTGTCTGTTTCATGTGTCACAGTGAATTGAACTTCTTAATATGTGTGTTATAGTGGAGATTTGCATTTTTCTCTTTGCTTTCTGTCTGTGTTGCAGGTAGCAGCAGTGTACCGAGACCCAAGCGTAGGAAACCTTATTAACATCATGATCGTCAGACTGATCGTGGTCCACAATGAGCAGGTGAGTCCCAGGCTGCTGTGTCCAGGTGTGCTCCACTCTGAGAGGACACTGCCCGCCTTGTGTCTGCCTCAACTCTCATGGGAGGCTTCATTAAGAAAAACACAAATGAAATACTATAGTAACATAGCAAGCCACCTGCAAATGATGAGGCCCAGGAGGATAGAAAGGCCCTGATTTGGAACAATACATCATTCCAGACTGAAGAGAACACAAACTACTGATTGTTTTATGTACAATTAATTATGGTGATGTTGAAAGATTAAAGGTGGACTGTGTAACTTTTTGGTTGGGGATCTTGGCTTGTTTCTATGGATATGTCATTGGTCTGCCTGGAATGTTACACATATGACATTAAATAGCTCTACCTTACATTTATTAAATTACAGGCAGTTTTATAGCTCAAAAATACCTAGAAAAACAGGCCTTCTGACTGTGAGTGGGGTTGCCTCTCCACAGATCTGACCTGTAATGTGGTATTGTTTGGTCTCCATGAAGATAGAGAGGTTTAATACTATACTGTGAAACATTCCAGACAAAGCAATAACATCTCCACAGACAAAAGCATTTGATGGACCCTCCAACAGAAAAGTTACACAATGCACCTTAAATCTGATTAGTGAAAGTTGTGTAGTAACATAATAAAGGGAGACTATGTTGGCGTTTTAATTCCAATATATTACTCATTATGTATGTTGATAGAATACCTTAGAAACAACATTATCAGCACTTGCCTCTAAGTGCCAAAAAGTCTAAAGTCTAAAAAAAAGTCATACTGGTTGTGGCAAGCTATTTCAGTTGCCCTGGGGCAGACTAACAAAGATGTGGCAGTGTTAAACTAATTTTTCTTGTTTGTCTTACTTTAGGAAGGTCCCACTGTGAGCTTTAACGCTGCTACGACTCTCCATAACTTCTGTGTTTGGCAGCACAGTAAAAACATGCAGGACGACAGCCACCCTTTACACCATGACACTGCCCTCCTCATTACCAGGTACAACTACATGCATTCACTTGGATCTTAGGTGTACGACAACTTTGAAATAACATTTTTTTCTTTTTCACTTTTTACAGAGAAGATATCTGCCGTGCAAAAGATAAATGTGACACTTTAGGTAAACTTTTACTTTTAATTTGTCACCAAGTCTCTTACGATTAAATTTCCACTCTGTTTAGCACAGCTTATAAACTGAGTCCTAATGAGTTTATCGCAAGCTGTCAGCTAATAATATTATAGTGACAGAGCAGAGTGGTAGAAAGGGGAGGAGGGCAGCGGCATGGTGCTAATCTGCTTTATGGAACTGAAGTTTTGATGGTTTAATCTCCTTTAACACATTGTTATTTGGCTGCATATGTTTGTCCCTGTGTGTGTACGTGACGGAGCAGGGCTGGCCGAGCTGGGGACCATGTGCGACCCATATCGGAGCTGCTCTATAAGCGAAGAGAACGGCATCAGCGCCTCCTTCACCATCGCCCACGAACTGGGACATGTGTATGTTACTTTGATTTAAACTATGCACACATACAACAGTTTGACATCATTGGTATAGTAATATTAGCTAACAATATCCATATTAAAACAACAATCAGACAAAAATGTTATCAAATATGGATTTACTCACAATATTCTGATGTTTTGGTCTTTGTTTAGTCTTCTTTTGGAGATATGACTTATAATTAAATACATATGCACTTTCTGTGTTACAATACTTAATTAAAACATATTAGAAATAATTTCATTGTACTATTGCACATAGTCATTGAATATTGCATTTTTCTTATATTGTGAAGTGCTAACATAAAGTATAGTCATGGCTGTCAGAACCAGCAACAAAAGGGTTCTTATGCAGTTTGCTCTTCAGCTGACACAGGTGCATAATGGGAAAGAATTGACTTTTAATAACTGGCCTTACTTTAATACCTCTCTGTATAGCTCAGTCCAACAGTTAACCCTATATGCCTGCATAGTTCACAGGGCACACACACACACACACACACACACGGGGCAGGAAACATTTATTTGGCATTGATAGATTGGGATAAATTGATAATTGCATATATTCTAAAAGTTCATATATAATAACATACTATCTATTAACTGTATTTCTAAAATAATGTATTATTTTTATTAGTCCTTAGTAACTTGCTTTTGATTCATATTTTATATAATAATACAGACTTTTCCACAGCTTGAGATCGTTTATCTTCACTAATTTTGCGGAGTTTTGCTATAGCCGCTGCCGTCATCTGAGCAGAAAGGAAGTCATATAATTTCTGCTAAAATAATTAATTTTAGAAATATACTAGCACAAATGAAAGTTGTCACAGCACAAGACAGCACAAACGAAATACAAACATTTTGTATAATTTTCACAAAAACTAAAGCAGCACAAAACAGCACAAACAGAGCACAAACGATTGACAGTTTTTGTGTAGGTTTGCGTTTGATGGGGAGCCAACATCACGCAGGTTGCCAACATCGTATAGTGAAGTATAGTGAGCAGCCGTGCCGTGCCATGCCTGTGTGAGCCATGGCGTGAGCCAAGTCGGATGACTGCTTCAATGAGTAGCTTCAGTAAACTGCAGTAACAGCGTGTTGGTAACGGTAACGACTACTACTACGTACTGGAAAAAGTAACGCAGTTATTCCCATCACTGAAAAACACATAAGCACACACATGCAATAGGATCTGGGTCTGGCTGTATATTTGACTTTGAAATTAGTTTGACCTTGTTAAGTTGTTATAACTTTACAGCTAAGAGCATCACACAGTATTCCAATGGAAAGTCTGACATGTTTATTTTTGGTCTTGTCTTGTCTATGCAAACATGGTTTAAATCTGCTGGCCAGACAGTTTTCCTCTTGAATGTTTAACAATATATTCAGACTTTCAGGAATGAGACATCAGACTAAAAGTTGAAGATGTTGGAGATTAGGAGGTGAAGACATGTGATTTAATAAAAGAGATTAAGAGGATTATAAGGCAATAGATGTGCCAATGGACAGAGATCACATGTGCTTGGACAATGTGGACTTGTAACAATCTGTCTTTGCTAATCATGTGGAGATTAAAAGACAATTTAGTTGTATACAATATACAAGATGATATTCAAGTGAATATTTCTAGTTATTAGTTTATATGGATTGCAGTCATTACAAATAGAAGAATGGTCCATCTGAGGTTATAGAAAAGACAGTTTATTCATGATGTGTTGACATCCTGACTTATTTGTTGTATAATGGTGATAGTTTTGTGCCAAGATTTAAAATGAGTTGGTACTTTCCTTTGGGCTCTTTGATGTTTGATTTACGTGTTTGGTTTTCATCTTAATTACACTAAAAGGACTTGGTTTCTTCTGCTTTGGAAATTCTCAAACCAAATGTCCTTATTTGCCCTGAGTGCATTTAAATGCACCAAATTAAATCATTAGTGTATACAGTAAACAGTGATGTAGGAAGAACTCAATTTGTCTTCATAGTAAAAATACTTGGGGGAATTACACTTAACTTAAAACCGTGTTAAAATAACTGGTAAATTGTAACTGTATTTTTAAGTACATATTTCTAGTACTCTTTCCACCACTGCCCAACAGCCCGATTATACGATGTGGAGCTCATTTTGTGCTGGGGGCTTCATTATTCAGGGGGTGTTTGCTGTCAATCTGTTGGCCCCTGCTGAGTGGGCCTCATGCCAGCCGTGCCAGGTCTTGTTGTGCACATGTATGAATTGACCCTCAGCAACAGTGCCGCTCTGCCCACATCCTGTAGTAAACATGCCAGGCCTGGCGTAGCAATGTGGCTCTCTGTGGTTCTCCGTGAATGTGCTTTTCTCTAAGTGCTTAGTGTACATGTGTATGTGGTGAGGGCTTATTAAACTCTGGACTATACCATTATGAACCTAAACAAGACAACATACTTTATTAGACTGCCAACTGCAGCTCACTAAATCCATCAGTCCATTAAAAGGCAGATGTTAAGTTGCGGGTTTAATTTGAAGCAGCTGTTTTTTTTTGTGTTAAAAACTTGTTTTATCATGTCATCAAGTGATTCATTAGTTACACAATTTAGTTTTACTTTTTGGGCTAATAAAGCTTTCAACAGCTGTATTAATAGGATGTATTTTGAAAGAGAAGCTCGCTCGTAGATGTATTTATATCACAACACGTGCACAACGGTGGATAAATATCTTTAGATCAACAAAGCCTTTTCCATTAGTTGTTTGTTAATATTTATACTGATGATACTGTTGAGACGTTAGTCAAATTTCAAACTTGATTTTGATTATAAAGGAAAAGGCGTGATACTTGATAGCTACATTCTAATAGAAAACACTATTTTTTTAATACATAGAATGAAATGTACGACACAAAATAATAGTAGTTTCATCCATATTGACATGAAGTCTTGAATATAGATGAAGATCATTCAAAAACTGCTCAGGATAGGTCAGATTTTGTCCTATTTATGTGATTTTCTTCAGTGTCAATATTTGAAATGAGTATTTAGGATGTGTTGCAAAATTGGGACTAAAGCAGGAATAAACCCAAAACTAAACCTGGAGTGAAAATAAGGACTAGAACTAGGGCTGCACGATATGAGAAAAAGATCATATTTTATAGCTATGTTTTGTATTAGAATAACAATATTATTGTGATATTTTCGATATACTTTTTGGCACAATATGTTTGGTTAAATAAAAAAATAAAAATAAAAACTTAATTTATTACTCAAACAGAGTCAAATTAAAAATTTGACAAAACCAAGACCAACTCAAGTCTAATGTAGGACTTCATAAGGAAAATCTGCATTTTTGTCCATTTTACTTTCCAAAAATGAAACAGAAACTTTATGTTGTTCAAATATATTTATTTTCTTACAATACTAATTATTGCATCAGCCAGTAGTGCGTTATAGATATTTTCACAGTATATTTTGTGCAGGCCTAACTATAACGGGGCCAAACAAAGTCCACAACAGAAAGCACCTTAAATTTTCATATTAGTTAGTCTCAGTGTATTGATTTTTTGACAGCCCTAATATAGATAAAGCAGAATAAAATATAGTTCAAAGCAAGTTTTTTTAAGCCTTCGTGAACGTGTTCTCTTTCACACATGTATCCATAGCAGTGTTGGTGTGTGGCGCCCGTTAAGATGTGGGGTAAAAATGGCCGAATGTAAATCTTTTGACACTTATCCTTCTTGATTTGGGGTGAGCCACTAAGCAGCTGATAATCTCTTTGTGTGTGTTCCTTTATACCCCACCCCACACCCTTAACCTTTATTCTTTCTTTTCTCTTTCTTCCAGGTTCAACATGCCACACGACGACAACCCAAAGTGTCGAGAATCAGGCCTCAAACACCAGTACCACGTCATGGCCCCCACGCTGAACTATGACACGAGTCCATGGTCTTGGTCCAAATGTAGCCGCAAGTACATCACAGAGTTCTTAGAGTAGGTATTCATTTAAATATTTACACTGTCAAAATGTTAGCGGTAGGGCTATTGAAAAAGCTAAACAATTGCATGCTCGCTAGTTCGTAATATTTTATTGCAATTCAGCTTTAAAGATGTACTATGCAACTTTTCTGGTGGAGGGTACGTCAACGAGGCTATTTGTGTTCATGTAGATGTTATTGGTTTGTCTGGAATGTTCCACAGTATGGCATTAAATAAAACTAAATCTGTGGATAAAATGGATAAAATAAGGAGCCACCACCAGGCCAAGTTACAGGTCATATCTGTGGAGAGATAACCCTGCTCTCAGTAAGAATTTTTTGGGCAGTAAAAACTCCTGTACTTAAATAAATGCTAGATGAATATGTGTAATGCCATACTGTGCAACATTCCAGATAAAGCAATAACATCTCCATGGAGACAAGCACATTGCAGAAGCTCCATCAGAAATGTTCCATAATGCACCTTTAAAATCTTAAATCTGGTGTGATGCAAGAATATGACATGCAAAGATCATAGAGTTAAATTAAAACATTAAAACATTCCACCGGTACCAGATCGTGTCCAAAACTTCTTGCAGGGTATTTATTGCTTGCAGTTGTCAGAATCTTCAAAGAATTGAAGCAGCACTGACGAGATAATCAGTGATGCATGTTAGAAGAAGAAGAATTGAAGTTGTCCTATTCATTAGATTTATTGTGCAACAAGTCAGTGTTTATTCTAAGCTGAATTGTACAGGTGTTTTGAAGTGTTATCTGTGATTTGTGGTTAATTAACTATTATTTAAAATGACTTGTTTTGATTTGTCTATGTAAACATAATTCACTATCCTTTGCGCACTTTGTAGACAGCTCAACACAAAGTAAACTGCACATTTGTTGTTGAAAAAGAATTTCCTGTTCAATCTGCCTCAGTTGACCTCATGTAAGGAGCGTGTAATATTTCTTTTCTATCTTGCTTCTTGTCGAAAAACATTGTGCATTGCTACTATCTGAAGTCATCCCTGACACCCAGGACCTGATCTTATCTAGGGGGGTTCCACTGAGGAGCTCACTAATAATTACATCCTGCTTGAATTTGACCCTTAGTTCCTCACGTCCTTTTCTCTGTTAAATGTTGAGGCGTTCACAAAGACGGCGTTGTTGGTCATCTTTGGTTGGCGTGGTTTTTCAATGGCTCTCGTGTCTCTGCTTACATAGTTTCCAGCCACCATTGACCTTATTGTAGACCAGATTGGAAAATTCACATCAGAATAATTTGAAGCACTAAATATTTCTTTGTTTAACCAGTAAACATTGTAGATGTGGTTACAGAGTGGAGATTGTCCATGGGAGTGGATCTCTCCTTCATATTGGTTGTCTTCAAGGTTTCTCAGAGTTTTTAGGAGTTTTTCTCTTACTGAGAAGGAGGTTCTAAGAACTGAAGACGCCCTGGGACAGTTAACATTTAATACAGTTGCTTGTATCCTGTGAGCGTGGGTTGTCTTTTACTGACAGATGACAATTTCACTATTTGGTTAAATGGTCTGTCACCTGCTTGTGTCAGAGGAGATGTTATTGCTTTACCCAGAATGTTCCACAGTATGGGATTAACATCTCAGTGGAGACAAGAAGATGAGGCAGGCACCAGGCCAATTTACAGGTTGCATCTGTGGAGAGGTGAGCCCATGCACAGGAGAAATATTTTTTAAGGCATTTTTAATCAATAAACACACATGTAACTGAGTAGATGCAAGACTTATATTGCTGTGGAACATTCCAGCCAAATGTTTGCATTTGTGGGTCACTCTCCCCCATAAAAGTTACACAGAGCATCTTTAAATCAACAATTTTGTGAAGCACTGATGCTGTTATGATTTGGGGCTGTACAAAAATGAATTAAATTGAATTGCTCCAAAACATTAGTTCTTTAACAATTACATAAAAAATAGTTGTGGGTAGAGTAATGGGGCTGTAGCGGTGGGAAAGACCCTTGAAAATACAGTTAAAGTGCTTTTGATGTCTGTCTTAAGCCAACAATGACGTGCATTGATTCAAAGTACCACTTGTTCCTCTTCTGGCTAGCTCCCTGTTCAAGTGTGTCAGTGTATTTACTGTCTATTCTCACTCAAACGCTAATTCAATCTGGACCACTCTTACACAAATCGGACCCTTACAGTGACACCCATTGACAAAAGTATCACTTAAGTTTTTATAGATTATTCTGTGTTATCTTCTCAGAACTCTGTGAATAAAGTTGTTTGGTGCATGTCAATTTTTTTTTTCCTTTTTTGGCTTTTGTCCATTTGAGACATACAACACCAGCTCAATTCTAAATACAATCATGCACAACAAATTCATTCAAGCCTTTTGCTTTTTCAGGTTCAATCATTTCTATCATGATTTTTTGCTCTCATTTTCCAGTAATAGCTCCATGATGTCCAAGATTTAGCTGCCCACACTGCACTGGACCTTTTACTATTTGATTAAACATTGTACTCTGATGGTCTATGTCATTCAAGCTTTAGTTTTCAAAGACCACTTTGTTGTACGTGGAAAGTATGGTTAACTCCTACAAAAATGCACAAGAGAATAATGTGGATAAACCTCTTAAAAGTACACTATGTAACTTTTTGGTTGGGGGTCCGTCACCTGCTTGTTTCTATGGATATGCCTGAAATGTTCCACAATATGACATTAAACAGCTCTACCTTACATTTATTAAATTACGCCTGGTTTTATAGCTGAAAAATTCCTTGGGAAAACAGCATTCTGACTGTGAGCAGTGTTGCCTCTTCACAGATCTGAACTGTAACCTGGTCTGGTTTGGTCTCCATGAAGATAGAAAGGTTTAATACCATACTGTGAAACATTCCAGCCAAAGCAATAACATCTCCCTGGAAAACAGCATTTGATGGACCCTCCACCAGAGAAGATGCGCAATGCACCTTTAAGATGTTTGCCAAACACTGAATATTGAAGGGACCCTGACCTATTCTTCCTCTTGTCTACCTGTCTTCTTTTCAGTAACATTTCCAGTACTTTTGAAAGCATAATTACCCAGATGACCAACTGCTGAAAGATGTTGCGATGTGCTCCAACTGTAGTTTTTATAGAGCCTCACCTGTTATCCAGCAGGTTTACATCACTGGCGAAATGAAAGGGAAACACTGGTTCATTCTGTGTATAATTATTGCCCTGTGACATCAGCCTGTAGCTGTATGGAGCAGGTGTGTGAGTGGATTAAAATGGGATAACGGTTGTCAATGGTAGAGACTTACAATGTAGTGATGAGACTCTTTGAATAGGACTGTTTGACTTATTTTGGGTCTATGCAATCTCCACCTGTGCTTTTGCTGTTTCTCAGACAATAGACACGATGTTTCTTATAGTTTTGATGTTGCCAGTTTGCATTTTTTGGCAGTAGTTCAGAAGATATAGAGAGGTAGTATATACACTAGTTCAATTCCAGCTCCCTCAGTTTTTAGTGATGTTGTGTCCAACACAAGGCACTGTATCATCTCTTTTACTGCTATCTAGTGTGATGAACACTTCTTATTTAATATTCTTATTTAAAGGTGTATTGTGTAACTTTTCTGGTGGAGAGTTCGTCAAAAATTGGTTTGGCTGGAATGTTTCACAGTATGGCATTAAATTAAACCAAACCAGACTAAGTTACAGGTCAGATCTGCTATCTATGTCTTTTTGAGCTATAAAACCACTTGCAATTGAATAAATGTAAGGCTTAGCTATTTAATGTCATACTGTGGAACATTCCAGGCAAAGCAATGACATATCCATAGAAACAAACAGAAGACCCCCCAACCAAAAAATTACAGGGTGCATCTGTAACATGTATCCAAACCAATCAAGAATGCCACAAATAATTTTACATCTTCCCTTTTTGTTGTAGCACTGGCTATGGAGAATGCCTACTAGATGAGCCTGTGGGAAGGATTTACGAGTTGCCCACTCTACTTCCTGGTCAAATCTACAACGCCAATAGACAGTGTGAGCTGATGTTCGGACCTGGATCCCAAATATGCCCATATATGGTAAGTTGACTTGTAACTAAACCCCCATAAAAGCAGTCAATGTCTACATGCAAATTAAAACTTTATTGTAGACTACTACTGAAACTGAATCGGGCTCGTTTCTGGAAAGCAGTAATGTAGTATTAAACATGTCAGTCTAGTACTCAGAGTGAAAGAATATAGTGACACAACAGGAAATAGCTGCTTGGTTTCTATGTAAAGATTCACATGTGTTTGGCAGGTGATTAAAGTGTGTTGTGACAGTTTACTGATTTGTCATTTCAGAAACAGTGCAAAAGATTGTGGTGTACGAGTGCAGAGGGGGACCATAAAGGATGCCGCACACAGCACATGCCCTGGGCTGATGGGACGGCATGTGGAAATGGGATGGTGAGTTTACAATCAGATATATAAAGTCTCTATGTATTCTTACGCCTTTATCTCATGTTTAATTTGGTAGGTTGAAAGGTGAAAGATCTTAAAAGCATGCTGCCTCAGCATCTCACATTGGATCTAAATCAAACTTTGGCAAAGCATTTTTATGAGGTGCAGTGGTGTTGACATGTTGAATTAGGGAGGTGTTGTGAAGACCACCCATGTGAGACCTGTACCTGCTAATGAAAATTATTGTTTGAAATTCACCAGTGACAATTTCCATATGGTCCCATCATAACTTAGAAACATAGGGCTGGTCTATTACCTGGTTTGGAAGGGGTTTTGGGGCTTGTTGGGCTTATTTTAGACTGACTATTGTTCTGATTTTGACTTTGGTGATAGCTGGTTTGGGACTATTTGACTGAAGTTTCTGAATATCTGTTTTAATCATGATTTTAATGGTTCTTGTCCTTGTTTGTTCTTGTTTATTGTTTGATATATGACTAAACGCAGCAAACTAGATCTGACTGCAATGTATTATGCCTGCCTTTCCACAATACTTACAAGCATAGCTGGCACACACCAAAACCTCCCATGAAGTGATTTCAGTCTTGATGCTGGTTCCTTTCTGGTTGGATTCCATTCAGTGAGAAAAAGCTGGAATAATTTATCATGTATTACGCTGTGGGGCTGTGTTGTGCTTGTAGAGGCCCATGTAAATACGGTCAGGTGATGGCCCTGGTCTGAAATTTGAGGCCTTACCCTTGCTGTTGTTATGGCCCCAACCCCCATTAGCCTTCATGTTCTCCTTGCTCTGGGATGCTATGCTAATTAGGGGCTAAGACAGCGGGTAGGTCACTCAGGATGCATGGAGAGCGAAGGCTGAGGGGGCAGGAGGAGAAATAGGATAGAAAAGAAACAAATAGTGTCTTGAGAAGGGAAAGGTGCAGGCTTTGGGGCTTTGAAAGAGTCACAGTCGAGTCCCCTTATTTTGAACTTGTGACCCCAAACCTCTTTAAAAGGCAGGTGTGTGGGTCAGTGGACAGTGGACAGAACCAGGGTGCAAGCCAGGCAACTAGTGCATTCACAAAAGAACTCTCTCTGTGATCTGCAAGAGGAGGGAGTACTATTAAGAGGTGTGCTGGGTGCAAGGTTCTGATCACAGGCTGCTTATTGGTATTCATACTAAAACTTACTGTCTGTCTGTCTGTCTGTCTGTCAGTCTGTCAGTCAGTCAGTCAGTCAAATAAATAAATAAATAATGAAGTCCAACCAAGACTGAACCAGGTTATTGCTTCAACACAGTATTCATTCATAACATAGGACGTCATGCCACATTATGAGAACCACTGCTCTATCTGCCCTCTTGCCATGAGGCTGTTGTGAGAGACGATACTGGATGCTTATATGCTTAATCCAACTGTAACGTGGAGCCTTGTGGGTAGTAAAGAACCAGAGAGGAGATGCTGTGAGTTTAATCACCTCAAGTAGCTTTAATAAGCTGAAGTGGAGCATGACTTGAGTAGATTGCTCTGTATGTGTGGTCTTTGCTGGGATCATAAACAGTGGTTTGGGATCTGGAAGACATACTTGCTGTATAGATTATAGCTTCATAGCTATTTCAATTAAGTAACAAAGTAAGGAATCAGAGAAGTTTCAATCGACACCAGCAGCTTTGTTTGAGGCAGTAGAGCCCTGTTTCATGTGCACTGTTTGAACTTGAAAGAGAGAGGGACTACCAACAGTCACCTGCCCACACAAGATTTGTCTTTTATGTGGTCCTTTCAATTTAGGATGTTTGTGTTTATTATGTTCTTTCTTCTAACATCCTCAGATAAACTCTAGACATATGCCCCATGTGAAGGCACCAGTCCACATACAGTATTCTCACCTTTTACCTTCATTTCCCCTTCTACCTTTTTGCCAAGCAACATAACGTATTTATTGTCTTATGATTATTGTGGGATAATGGATGGATATTAATATTAACTATGGGCCTTAGGATGTGTACTCCTGAACAATGACTTACAAGCAAAGCAAAACTGTGCACACTGAATATTTAAACACATGCTTTGAGTTCTGTAGTAAAACAATGAGAATATGCAGACTGGATAGTATTATTTACAAGCCTGTTATATCAAGTAATGACTGCATGAATCAAAATGAGATCACTGATTAATCTCTTTAAATGAAGAGTGAATCAAATAGTTTACGTAGAGTTAATTGAAACAAGGAAATATTTCCTCAGGGTTCAAGTCGCCCTAGCCCTCGCTCTAGCCCTCTCCCTCCCTGCGATGGGTGCCAGAGTGAGTAATGCAGTCACATGACCTTTTGGCGGCATGTCTGTCATCTGGCTCAGTGGTCCGTGCACTAACCAGGGCATCCCATCACTTGTTGCCGATAAAAACCGCCACCACCCTCCCTCTCCCCCTCTTCCCCATTCTCCGGAGGTCCCCTCTTTCTGATGGTTCTGCTTCAGAAGGTCCTGTCCGCGTGTCCCTTTGTGTGTGCGGGACATGAATGTGAATGACTTTGGTGTTTGGTTTTGTTTTCATATGCTTGTGTAAGTATTCATATTTGCAAGAAGTGCAAAGCCTCCTCAGTGTGTAAAATACTATATATCACAGACAATAACATTTTGTCTACAGCCCAAATTCAAAGTTTGTGTGAAATACTTCCTCACGTATGGGTTAATATAACTTTTCTGGTGAGGGTACACGACCTGCTTATCACCATGGCAATGTTTTCGCAAAGCTGTGCAGGGAATGTTACAGAGTGTGGTACTGAGTAATCTTCCACCATGAGCAACCAGGTGATGTGGCAGCCCCTCTCATTGTAAGAATATATGTTTTTCAAGGAATTGAGCAATAAAACCCACCTAGAAAAATAAATACAAAACAGTAGAAATTTCAGACAAAGCAATAACATTTTTATGGATTCAAGTGGGTAGAGGACCCCCTACCAGAAAAGGGCACCTTTAATTGGTTTATTATTAAGTTTTTCCCACCCCTGCATTTTTAAGGAAAAGTAATTACTGAAGTCTGTCACGCTTATCTATTCACATAATAGGCGTAAAACCAACTAAAGCACTCCCAGATATTTCCCTCCTAATGGGAGACTAATTGAGTGGTTTTGTGTAATTGAATAAAGGGGAAGTTGTTTTTGATTTTCCAGAACATTCCTAGGAAGAACAGAAAGAAGGCCTGCTCTGGTTTCTGCCAATTAGAGTGAGACAGTGAGGTCATAAAAAATGAAGCCAGGGAGGAGTCGAGTGTGTGGACAAACTAGTGTTGGTGGGAGACTCCTGGCAAAGGACTGTCCTTTTGTCTCAGTAACAGTAGTTCTAGGTTAGGGATGCTCAAACATTGACCTTGTCTAAATGGTCTGAGGGTTACATTGTAGTTATTTAAATATTAATAATAAATGTATAATATCCATAAAAAATATACAATAATATCCAGTATTTGCAATGCTCTTTGCTGATCTTGTATTTTGATAGAATCTGCTAAATAAGTTGGTATGTGGCATTCCAAGACATGCAGTTTTTCTTTCTAATACAATGAAAACCTTACTAAAGCACTAACAAAATGCTCTAATATCAAATAAATTGCAATTCAAATCTTTCAGAGATCTTTTTCTTAGTAAACAGCAGTTTTGTTCTGAAAATAACAGCGTGTTCAAATAGTGTGAATGGAACAGCTTCCAGAGCCAAAGCTACTAATTCATTGTAATGACAGCCTTCATACGTTCCGGAAAAGTGTTGAGTACACAGAAGGTATAGGAAAAAACTGGCCGAGCAATGAGCATGTACAGGAGAGAGGGGAGGTTGGCTGGGGTCATGGTTGCATCATGTTGCCTCCTTTGCACTCTTTTCACACCCGTGCTTCTGTCAACTCTCTTCCCCCATTATGTAAACTAAGGAGAAAAAAAGAATATGGAAGAATGCATGCCTTGTCAAAAGTCAGTGTAAATCATTCTGTAATAACAACTGTCATTTTGCCTATTTCCATTTCATAGGTCTGCCTTAAGACATCTCCATAAAGTGAGTTTTATTGCTGTTCTCTAGATTATCATTATTATATAAAGTAGGTGCAGATAAGACCTTGGTATGGTGCCATGTGTGGTCCTTTACATTGACAGGCACAAGCAGATGTTTCTGATTTCGCAGATTAAAATCATGATCTGGGATTGTGGTTTGGACAAGGGTCTTGCATCGGGGGCACTCAGGAGGTCAAGGCCAAAGTGAACTTTGAACCCAGAGTCATGAGAAAAAACGGAGTACAATATTAAAGGTGATGTCTATTGGAAATGACTGTGTTAAAATGAAAGAGCGGTGGCCTTTTAAACCTGTACCTTCTCATTCGTGCAGTGATGTATGGCTTGGGTTCAGAGATTAGGTGCTCTCTGTTACAGTTTCCTAGCAATTACAGGGCGCTATCTTCTAAGTTGTCCAGTGGAATAGTTTTCAGCTGATACTACATAGCAAAACTTATCATAATACAGTAGTAGTACTGTAGACTATACTTTAAGCTCACAACAAAGGTGCTGCTTGTGTGTTTGTTTTACCTGTAATAAAACATATAACTACATTAAGCAACAGCAGAGGCCTAACACTAAACGTAACCCTAAGTTTAAACTTAACCTAACCCTAGTCATAACCCTAACCATAGCCCCAACCCCCAACCCTAACCCTAGCCCTTACCCTAACCCTAACCTAACCCTGCCATTTTTCAAAATTTTTGCACGTGTTTATTTAAAAAAAAAAATCCAAGATGGCAGACTTCTGGTTTGTAAAGAGGCATCGTCACAATATACATTTTTGTTCCTATTGCCATGATGCATCTGGATACCAAATTTGGTTTGGCTACGCCAAAGTTTGTGTAAGGACGTCCCATTAGCAAGGAGAGATTTTTGGCTTGTCACCATGGCAACATAATGTAAATGGGGTGTGGGCATCATTGAGTTTTTTAATTGAGACCATGTCACAAATGTGGGTACCAAATTTTGTATATCTATGACGTGTAGAATCCCTCAGTCGTCCAGGTAGAATCCATGTCAAAAGGAGAAATTCAATTTGTCAACTGGACAAAAGTTTATTTGTTCGAATACGTTTTGGTTGAACTAACAGAAACTGTAAACAAATAGGTGTGGTAGTCTCAGAGTAATTTCACTGTAGTTAGCTCCTCCCTTCAGGCAGATTTAAGGCAGTGTCCACCAGCGTCTGACCAGAACTGAAGAAGCAGCTTGGATGAGCTGTGAAACGTATTTGACCAAATAAAGTTTTGTCCAGTTGACACATTGAATTTCTCCTTTTGCCATATATCTATGACAAATAAAACGTTACTGTTCCATACAAATTGTCTATGGTGTACTATTGCACCCCAATTTGTATTTTCTTACATCAGTCTGTTCAGGGTTGTGGTGTCCACCCACGATTAAAATTTGAGTGAGGCAAAGTTTGTGCAAATTCCTAGGGGGCGCTATCGCTATATGGCGCTATGTTCATGGTCAGTGTGTCCACAGAATAACATGGAGAGTTTATATCATCGCTATTGGAGTCACTGACTTTTTGGATGAGGATGACAAAATGGAATTTTGTGCAAAATTTCAGAAACTTCTGAATATATATATATATATATATATATATATATATATATATATATATATATATATATATATATATATATATATATATATATATATAATTTGAGACTAATTTAATCTGAGACTGTATGCGAGCCGGAAGGAAGGAGGCCGAGGACTAGTGAGTGTGGGAACCACTGTCCAGGATGAAACAGTCAAAATCCATAAGTACATCAAGGATAAGGCCCAAACAGATGATCTGCTCAGGGAATGCCTCAGACAGTGGAGGTCAGAGGAAGAGGTGCTGGAGGGACCATCATGGCAGGACAAGCCCCTACATGGGGCATACCACCGAAACATAACTGAAGTGGCTGATATCAAGAAATCCTACCAATGGCTGGAGAGGGTTGGTCTGAAGGACAGCACAGAGGCCCTCATCCTGGCTGCACAGGAGCAGGCCTTGAGCACCCGAGCAATAGAGGCCCAGATCTACCACACCAGACAAGACCCAAGGTGTAGGCTGTGCAAAGAGGCTCCTGAGACAGTCCAGCACATAACTGCAGGGTGTAAGATGCTGGCAGGGAAAGCATACATGGAGCGACCTAACCAAGTGGCGGGCATAGTGTACAGAAACATCTGTGCAGAGTACGGGCTGGAGACCCCAAGGTCAAGGTGGGGAACTCCCCCAAAGGTTGTGGAGAATGAGCGTGCCAAGGTCCTGTGGGACTTCCAGATACAGACTGACAGAATGGTGATGGCGAACCAACCAGACATAGTGGTGGTGGATAAGCAACAGAACAAAGCCGTGGTGGTGGACATTGCAATACCAAGTGATGGTAATATCAGGAAAAAGGAACACGAGAAACTAGAGAAATACCAGGGGCTCAAGGAAGAGCTGGAGAAGGCCTGGAAGGTGAAGGCATCAGTGGTGCCCGTGGTGATCGGAGCACTCGGGGCTGTAACCCCCAAACTGGAGGAGTGGCTCAAGCAGATCCCAGGAAAAACATCAGACATCTCAGTCCAGAAAAGTGCAGTACTAGGAACAGCAAAGATACTGCGCAGAACTCTCAAGCTCCCAGGCCTCTGGTAGAGGGCCCGAGCTGGATGAGGGTGAGAGAGACCAACCACCGTGGAAGGTGAGGAACACATTTTTTTTTTTTTTTATAATTTAATATGGGAAATATATATTTCCCATATTAAATTTTATTTCAATTTGTAGGGGGCACTAACACACCAAATTTTTTCATATTCAATAGCTTAAGGGCAGGGAGTTTAACAACTGTTTCAAATTTCATTGAAATCGGAGTTCATTTGTGCAAATGGGAGCAATTTGTAAATATCAGAAATCTCCAAAATTGTGTGCATTTTTTATTGCTTCACCGCTCAGAGACTAAGACGTGTGTGAAAAATTTGGATAACTTCAGATGTCCCTCCCCTTGAGATAATGTGTATGAAATTTGAGCCCCTCCTCGTTCATCCTAGAAGGAGTGCGTAAAAGTATGAAGTTTACAAAATATGCTGACTCATGCATAGCAAACTTTAATCCAATATCGCTGACCCCTGGTGCAGTGGACGGCGTTGGTGTAATAGTATTTTTTCCTTGTCTTGTCATAATCTACTTCTGTGTCAAATTTCATGATTCTATGTACAATTTCTTTTTTCTCTCATTCCTATACCCTAATGCAATTTTGAGTTGTTTAGGGGTGCTCACGTGCCATTTTATTTATTTTTGGAAAATGGAAATAGCCAAACGTTTTCGTTATTGTTCATTTCGTCATTGATACGAGAACAATGTTCTGCTTTTTTTTTTTTTAGCTAACAAGCTATACATTGTCAGAAAGTTCTGGCGCGTTGCTACGTCTTGTCACATCGTGTCATTTCACATCTCGGCCACTAGTAGCATTGCTTTGCAATACTAATAGGCCCTTCACCAGCATCTGGCGCTTGGGCCTAATAATTTATTACTAACTTGTGTGTAATTCTTAAGGTTACGTGTCGTCTCTGCTTCTCTTGTAGTCAGTAGCCCACACAACTTAGTTTGTAGCAAAATACCACAATACGTGCATAAATCAGCTTTATTTGTCAATTTTTAAACTGATTTATGGCAGACACTGTGGTAGCTCACAGCCCCCTCTACATTTTGACCTTCACCTCAATATTTTAAGCTTCTTATCAATACCATTATCTTTCATTTATACATAGTTAGTTTTATTTGCCTTTTCATTTGCCATAAGGGCCTAGATTGGATACAACCTTCTCAACCTTTTGTCTGAGCTTTAGATAGACACAAATAAGCTTATCTTTTGTGACATGTCCAGTACTTAAGTGTATTACTTCTGAATGCGTATCACAACATGTAGCTATGTATAAACATCCTTAAATGTGATATATATGTAAGCAAATCTGCGCCTCTGCACTCGCGGGTGAGTCAGCGTGTGCCTTTGTGAAATACCTAATTTGAAACACATGCTAGTCACAGCTGGACAGGTTTCTCTCACAAGACCTTCAAATGTCTCACCACAGCCCCAATTGAGTGCAAATTTTTAAAACCTGTCTTGGGATGGAGGCCCGTTCTGCTGTTCTTACCAGCTCTTACTATATTAGCATTGCCAACACTGGCTTTTACCTCGCCTTGTGTTTGTGCACTTCGGAAAGGAGCGACTAATTGGAATTCAGAGTGGCCCCCAGATGCCTCCAAAGCCTAATCATTCTCACACTTTTGCACACTTTAGGCCACGCTTGACATGCACGCTCACACACACACACACGCACACACACACACACAGTAGGTTTCCATGCCTCTTGAGGACATTCTATTGACTCACATTAATTTCTTCAATAGTGATCCTATCTTTAACTTTAGTCACTACTTGCCTAACCTTAACCTAAATCTCAACTAGAGAGATATGTTTTTTTAATGGCCGATGCTGATACTGATTGTTTAGAATTGAGAAGCTGATGGCCGATAAGCTTTGCCTATATTTGCCAAATGTTTCTCGGTCTATCTCTAACCATAACTTTAACCTATTTTAACCCATATCTTAACTTTGAACCATGTTGTTGATCTAATATAATAATAAATAATTTCCATCATGGGACCTAATTTTTGTCCCCAAAAATGAGGCAGGTCCCCATCATGTGAGTGTGTGTACAGTCCCCATATTGTGATAAATACCCACCCACTCATACCCGCACACACACACACACACACACACACGCACGCACGCATACATACATCATGCATCATCTCACACAGATGTTTTTTCCCCTGACACACCCACTCCCCCTGCTCCAAGTCCTTCTTTCTTCTTTTCACCCACATCACCTTTTCAGGCCAAACAAAATGGTTGTAAACACAGGGTGCCAGTGGGGGGAGTGGAATGCCTCAGAGGCTTACACAGGCTTTTGGTGCGCCCTGACAGACACTTCGCCTTGTGTTTGACAGTTCCTCGGGTCCTGACGCCTGGTCTCGCTGCGGTGGTCCTCCTCGCTTAGGCCTTAAACTTTCTCATAAGAGGATAAGGGGGATGGGCGGTAGGCAGAGAGGTATAGAAAAAAGAGGTATAGAGGAGATGCTCAGGTCCAGTGTCAGATAGTTGGGGGTTGGGACAGTTGTAAGAATATTTAAAGGTGCATTGTGTAACTCTTCTGGTGGAGGGTCCGTCAAATACTTTTCTCTCTAGAAATATTATTGCTTTGTCTGGAATGTTTCACAATATGGCATTAAAACGTTCTATCTTCATGGAGACCAAACCAGACCAAGTTACAGGTCAGATCTGTGGAGAGGCAACTCACAGTCAGAATTTTTTTTTTTTTTTGAGCTATAAAACCACCTGTAATTTTAAAGCAGAGCTGTTTAATGTTATGTTGTGGAACATTTCAGGCAAAGCAATAACATCCATAGAAACAAGCAGGTGATGGGCCCCCAACCAGAATGTTAAGTGCACCTTTAAGTAGAGCTTTCTTAGAAGTTTTTGTTTACTCTTTAAAATATGATATGGAAATATTGAATTTGTCTTACACTGTGGCCATGTGGATTGGTCGTAAGTAGAGATATATCGGCCAACCGATATATCAAGCTGATATTTGCCCTTTTCTGCGCATCAGATATCAGCCTTAAATCTCTAGCACAGTCCGATGTGTTGCTTTCGCCAACCTGCTGCCTAAAGACACACAAAGTGAATACACTGCTCTCTTATAGGCTTATGGGTGAGGTTGTAGTTCATTTAAACTATAGAATTTAGAGAAAATAATTAAAATTGGCCCTACATAATCAGCCCAAAAATATCACTAGAGCCTATCGCCCATCGCCCATCGGTTTCTCTGGATGTCAAACAAAAAACAATACTCAATTTAACTGTATGTAACACATTTTGTAAATATTTCACTGTTGAAATCATTGTACTTAAAAATGATCACGATCCATATGAGGCACATTTGGCATTGCTGTGGATCCTGGTGCAGAGGCTGCCAGGCTATTACTTGAAGTGTGAGTGCATTATCTAAATATTTGTGGCTTGTTTAATCTGTGCCCCATGGCTGTTAACACCTGTCTGTCATTGTGAGCACGTTATACACTTTATCATTAGACCAGTGTGTAAACTAGGCCAGGACAGTAGAGCCAGCCATGCCAAAGGGCTCTGCGTACATGTGTTGTTAGTATAACTCTGCTCTTTTGGAGGTGTTCTTCATATAGATGTGTACAGGAGTTGCGTTTTGTTTCATTCACACATGTTTAACACACAAACCCTGCATATTTAGGCTGAGTTCTTCTCTCAAACAGAAAACAATCTGTTCCACCTTGTGATGTCATGTGGTAATACAGGAGGTGCATCATTTCAACCCTGGAATTGTCAAATCTCTGCTGAACCAAAGGTAAAAGGTAGTTGTTAACTTGAAAACTACTGCTTCATGACATCACAATGTGGAACAGAGCATTTTGAGCTTTGGAGATGTAGACAGACTAATAATAAATATTTACTCAAACATCTGTGAATGAAACTAAACACAAGTCCGGGTATGTTTTTGATGAGATAACAACATTATAACTTGACTAAAAACTCAGAAGAGTAAATTTTACAAATACAGGCCCTTCAAAATACACAGAACAATGTGTATGTTTGATGACAATATGATGAAGCCAGTCGGAAATATTGTTATCACAGCTCTAGAGTTTCCTTATCAGAGTGCTATTGCTCCTTGTGCAAGTGCTGCCTTCCCAGACAGACGCCAGCTTGTCCTGCTTTCTTTCAATGAACAGAACCCCCATATCTCCCTTTGTAAGATTTGGTTTCTCTGTAGAGGAAATGATTCAGTGCTGTTTCAGTTATGAAAGAGTTGTTGGCAATTCTTGTTAGTTAGTGGTGACAGTGGCTGACAAAGTGTATTTTGGTGTGAGGTTTTCAACATAATTGAAGCATACATTATTTCTGAATGAAGTTCTTTACACCAGCATTGATGTTGTAATTCTAACTTGTAACAGTTGGAAAAAATGTGTGCTATGGTACTACTGGCACAGATAATGGTTCTGTAAGTGCATTCTTTCACTGACATTCTTTTGTGCTTTTTAACACATCTATTTGTGTCTGTATCAGTGTCCCTCCCTAACTATCCTGTTTCTCTTTGGACAGCTGGACGAGTTGGACTCTTTCCCCAAAGACAAACAATAGCTGAATTAGGATGTCTTTCTTAAAATATATCCTGAGATGTAAACAGAGGATTAGGAACGCAAAGTGGAACACCGCTCCCAGCTGTTGTTGCACCATCACTGCACCACTAACCTCTGTCTTCTATGGCACTGTGCCATCCTGCCCTAATGAATGTGTTTGTGTGCCCACAGTACTGCCGGCATGGCATCTGCATCAACAAGGAGCTGGACTTGCAGCCTGTCCATGGGGAGTGGGGTCCCTGGGGGCCGTACAGTGTCTGCTCAAGGTCCTGTGGAGGGGGGACACGAAGTACCATGAGAGAATGCAACAAGCCTGAGTAAGAACTAAATGCAAAGATCACGGTAGCAGATATGAAGCTAAATAAAATATATATATATATTTTTTTATAAATGTTGTAAATGTTTTTTTTTAGGCCTAGAAATGGCGGTAAATTCTGTGTTGGACGCAGAATGAAATTTCGCTCCTGCAACACTGAGCCATGTCCACGAGGACGCAAAGACTTCCGTGAAGAACAGTGTTCTCAATTTGATGGCAAGCACTTCAATATCAATGGCCTACCTCCTACTGTACGCTGGGTGCCCAAGTACAGTGGCAGTAAGTATCTCAGGAGCATTCTCATAGTGAATAGTCAGAGCTGAGGTCAGAGCATAAATATTAAGGCTAAGATGATTCATCTTTGGAAGTGATGTGGATGTTCAGAAAGACCTGAGAAGGTTTAAAACACCTTTTTTGTGTAGATCTGAACAGGTAAACTAAGGGCAAAATTTTGGGCTTTTGTCATTTTGAAATTTTGAATGCAATGTACAGTGATACGCTGTATGAATAGACTAAATGAATACCACATTTTTTCTCACATGTTTCTCTCATTTGTATTAAGCATGCTTTAGATTTATGCACATTAATCACAACACTTGGCAGTTTCTCCACTCACTGCAATATCTCAGTCGTTTCTGTGATGATTTGCCCAGACTCCAGTATGTGCAACTCCAACTCCTGCATTCATTTATTTGATACTAGACAAGAAAACAGGCCAACCCCTGCAGCAAGTATTATGCAGTTTTTCCAAACACAAGATTGCATTTGGCAAAGTTAGGCTTTTCTACCTTTGTGAAACATGTTTAATATCCAATTTCTTAATTTCTTCAACTTTTGTGCATTCATCCTATAACCAACTGTTTTCACAAACGTTTCATGTGTTTTCTTCTACAAAGTTTTAATGAAGGATCGGTGTAAGCTGTTTTGCCGTGTTGCCGGAACGATGGCGTACTACCAGCTGAAAGACCGGGTCATCGATGGAACCCCTTGTGGACCAGATACATATGACATTTGTGTCCAGGGCCTCTGCAGGGTAAATATTAGTACAGAAATCACTCTCAAATAACATTCTATTTAAAAGCCAATATTTATATTGTAACATACCTAAAGCAACAATATTCAAATCATTATTTTTTATACCAATTTCTGTGAGAATAAAATGGCATGTAAAGGTGCATTGTGTAATTTTTCTGGTGGAGGATCCGTTAAATACTTTTCTCCATGGAGATTTTATTGCTTAGTCTGGAATGTTTCACAGTATGGTATTAGATTGTATACCTTTCTATCTTCAAGGAGACCAAACCAGACCAAGCTACAGTTCAGGTTTGTGGAGAGGAAATCCTGTTTAAAGTAAGCCGAATTTTTGAGCTGTAAATTAATGTCATACTATGGAACATTCTAAGCAGAGCAATGACATATGCATTGAAACCAACAGGTGAGAGACCTGCGACCAGAAAAGTTACACATTTATGTACCTTCAAGTGCATCTCAATTTGATTTGCACTGACATGTTGCATTATAGCTTGTGTGTCCATTCAAAAAAAAAAAAAAAAAAAGCCAATTAGATTCTTAGCCCATGATTTGTCAAAATTTGCCAGATCTGTTTTGTACAACTTCTAAGAGTGTACACCTTTCTAAACCTCCTATTTCCACTGTATTTCATCTCTAGCAAGCAGGCTGTGATCATGTGCTTAACTCCAAAGCCCGAAATGATAAGTGTGGGGTGTGCGGAGGAGACAACTCGTCATGTAAAACTATGGCTGGGACTTTCAACGACGCTCAGTACGGTACGTCATCTCACATATCACTTACTGTACTCCAGAGGGAGGGAGAGCTGCCAAATCTTAACCTTAAGGAAGGAATAACGCAAATAGTATCGCCCCAATGGAAGTGTAATGTAGCCATCAAAGTAATACATGTATTTGTCAAAAAACTTCACAGACAAGGACAATGTAAGTTTAGTTTGTTTAAGTAAGATTTGTGAATGTAATCGCAGGAACAACAAAGTGGGTTTCCAAATGAATAACTACAAAAAAAATTAAATAAAAGTAAATAGCTTGTACCAAAACACACAAACGTTAAAATGCCAGTTATCTATATTTATTTTATAAGGCATACCTCTGCTGTACTGTTAACAAAAATGCACATTAAAGAGGGAGTATTTCACATAACGTATTTAGATCTCCATGTTACCTTTTATCATTTTGAAATTGCTTTATTCACTGAAAACAACATAAAGATTGGGAAAGACGTAAGATTAATCAAACATCAGTGAAACACATAAAAACCACTTCAGGCATGTTTTTGACGAGGGAACGTTGATGACATGATGCAAAAAGTCGATTTTGCACCCGATCTTAATATAGTGTAAAGAAAAACTACAGATAAAGTGAAGACATTGTGCAGAAATTGTCCTATCATCTGTGTATCATGTGGCCAAAAAAAAGTGTTCTCATAAAACGTACTGAATTACAACATTGTCATAATCTTTTGATATACATGACACCCGGTAAACACCAGAGACTTCACATGGACTGGCTCACATGCCTTTCATATTAGGAGCTGATGTCATGTCTGGTAATGTTTAAACACTTTGAGATTGACTTTCAGGAATAACTTCTATTTCTTCTGCACCAAGAGGAATGTTGCAAATGAGATTTTTAAGTACTTTCAGTATCACCACAAAACTGACATCACCTCCTTCAGCTCTTCTCCATAATGGATGCTGTCAGGGAATGCCAAATCCTGATTGCGTCTGACCCTTTTAAACCAGCCAAATTCAGAAGCATTAGCATAAAAGCCCCGGGTGTGGTCGCTCTTTATTTTGTTACTTTGGCACTGGGTTTAGCATACCGTCCCCATCCATCTGTTTTTTTTCGCATGTGTTTACCAGCAAGGACTGCAAGACTCTATTCAAGCAAGCACCCACATCTTGAATAGACACGGTGTAATCCTAATAAAGATGGCTTGGAGGATGTCCCTGTGCTTCTGGGATTTGTCCCATAAGCTATTTGCCCATTTTAGCTTTTCCAGATACAATGAAAAAGGTTCAAAGAGAGAGGCATGATTACAGATAATGCATTTAGCAAGCCTACACAACTGTAAATCTTTACTAATAGCTGCTGGAGAAGTAATCAATTCCTAAATCTGTAAAGAATAAGTTACAATTCACTGTTTCTCAAATTGTGTTCCAAATAAACGACTCCTGTAGCCACAACTGCCCTGGCGTAGACTGACCTAAGTGAGGCTGATATTCTGTGCCTCTCTGACCATCCTAATCACTCCAGCAAGGTGCTATGGCTGTTGCTGAGTTAGTTAAGACTTCATATTCACATTAGATCATGTTAGCTAGTCTAGATGGTCATGTTTTGAAGGGACTGGGAACCATAATTCTCCAGTATAGATTTAACAAACCACTTACTAAATTAGGCTATAAATCGGGCCACTACCACACAGGGCTTAGGGATTGGCTGCTCTCTCATCCACAGCAGTTTGAGGTGAACTCTGGCGTTCCTCAAGCACAGCTTTTGCGCAGTGTTTTCTCTTTAGTGGTGTGTTTACTGTTCATTCCCGGGTCATTGTGTGGTGGAGGAGGATTGTGATGTGCTCAGGGGCTAAGCTGCAGGGATCTCACAGAGCTCTGGCAGCTTGTGGACAGCATATTTTTTCAAAGATGGAGGTTTGGTAACACTTCATAATAACTTAACTTTAATTAGCCTTAGCAAAGCAAGAACAAAGATTTAATTAATTACAAACAACTGCTTATTAATAATGATACAGGCTTAGTAACTACTTAATGAATACCATAACCCCAACTCTGACTCTTTAAGTAGTTATTATGAATGAACTCTTTGTTCATGTTTTATTAAGGCTAATTAAGGTGTAGTTATTATAAAGTGATACCAACGATTTAGTTTCCAATGTGTTGTGTTTTATGGACTTATTATGTTTGGTTAATTTTTAGTTTCATTTCACGCTAAAACATATATATGTATATTAAAACATGCAAAATGCAGTTTGTATACAGTATACTATTGAAATACATGTGTAGGCTTATTTAGCAAGAAAACAAGGTTGCTATGAATTTTGGATGATCACTAAATGAAGCTATATAACAGAATGAAATACTACAAAACATAGTTAAACAAGAGATATTACAAATAGATGTATGGTGCATGTGCTATAGTAAATACTTGGGTTATAAAATGCAGCTTTTTCTTTGATAAAAGACACTACAAAACTATGCAGTAGCAAACCAAGTGCTGCCCCCGAGTGGCTCAAGGTGCTGAGCTGCTAATCTTATCATGCCAGCCCTTCCCTTTGTCCGCAGTGAAAAGCTAAATTCAGCACAAAATAATTATAGTGTCCCAAGTCCCAAGATAATTTTGGTCTCACCTTTTGGCTTTGCTGTGTTCTTTTACCACTCACCATTGCTCTCCCTGTCAGTCTTAATCTATAAGCTTACTTGTTTTCTTTGTGTTCGTTTATCATGGGACAACAGAGCCAGTGTAGTAATTACAGGCCAAAGGTAAGTCCAGGGAATAATTATATATCATTTGACGGTCGCTCCTAAAACATGGTTCTCAGTGGTATATTTGAGAACACTGAATCTTTTTGTAGTTTGTGAATCCCCAGTGTCAGATTTTCTTGACTTTTTTTTTTGTTAGGTTCCTCAGATGAAAATGTTTTTATTTATAGTCACCATATTGAAAGGTGTTTTCATTTCTGTCTTTTTAAAAAGAAATTGTTGAAATGTATATCATAATATAGGGTATCAGCGGTCCATGTGGAATTATAATATTTAGATCCAAGATACTAAATTGTTTTTTTTGTTTCTTTTTTTTACTTATTTTACTAATATGGTTCATTCCCTGGAAAAAAAAGTTGAATTTCCAAGATTTCCAAGAGAATGAAATAAATATTTCTGCACACTTATTCACTTTATCCAGAGTTTTTACACTATTTAACATGTATTTAATTGTTTTTTTAGGTTATAACACAGTTGTGCGGATCCCAGCCGGTGCCACCAACATTGATATCAAACAAGTCAGCTACTCCGGAAAACCAGAAGATGACAACTACCTCGGTGTGTTCTCTTTGTCATTTCAAGGATGTGGTTTGAAGCAGCAAGTATCAAATTAAATGTTTGCTCAAGAAAAGCCATTCTTAGCTTTGAGCAGAAACAGCTCATAAGGCATAGTATATATCACTAGCCTTCACTTCTCATTTCAGGTCAATGCCATTATCCCCTCATAAAATTCTAAACCACCCAGGGTTGGTGACCTAGACTTGGAGGGTAAAAGAACTGAGCCGTCTGAGATTTTTTTTTTTATAAAGAAAAGGGAATTTGTGAAAGGAAACCACGAGGGGCGTTGGTACATATGGTTATGGCAAAGAAGTTTGGTTGGGAAAGCAAATGGAGTGTCAGCTTCTAGGAAAGATAAATGAGGCAGCAATAGGTGCTAATTAGACCCATGTGGAGTCCAGGCTGCATGAAAGTGGATATAGGGGTCCAGGGTGAGACAGGGGTACCACGTATAAGAGTGTTTGGGTGTCTTAGAACAGGAGAGAAACTGTCTACACAGGCTTTAGACTGGCTCATGTCAGCTATCAAGACATGTTCTTAGCTCAGAAACACAGGTCCTGTTCCCACCCTGCTCTGAGAAAGTCTGGCCATAATGTGATTAAATGTGACTATGTCAGTCAAAAGCCTGGTTTGAATTTTGGATGCTTTGTCAAATATATTGGGTAGTGGCAGGTGCACTCTGTCTGTGCGTCAGAATGTTGAGAATTAGCCTATGTTTTATAAACATACACCTCTGTGATATGTATGAATATATATTATTTTACTTGACTGTCAAGTTCATGAGTAATGTTAGTCACAAGGAAGGACTAAAGTTTTATTATTTTATTATTTCAAGTATAACATTGTGTCAACCAACTGACAGCATTGGCATAAACGATAATCCAGCTGTGAGATTTCAACCCCTTTATATCACATGTTTTATCTTTATTAGCGAGCATACAAATAAAGCTTTACTGACATAATCAACACCATTAATAACTCACATAAAACAACAATCACTAAACACTTGGTCCTGTACTATTGAAATACACTGTCAGTCCACTGTCAAGAATCTTCTGGGACACTCAGTAAGGCTAGTGTTGAGGCATATCAGCAGACCTTAATGTAAACAGCACTGAGACAAGAGAACTAATCACATACATTGTTTTGGTTTGCTCTCAAAGAATACAATATAATATAGTGCATTTTTCTTAGCAGCACATGTTTTCAGGCATTGAAAATGTGCTCATTATTCACTTCATGCAGTGGACCATGTGTGGATGTTTATGTACTTGTTTGCTTTGCACTAGTGAATATCTTACAGTTCAATGTCAGTCACACAGGCTAAGCCCAAATTACACCAATTTAGAGATTTTTCGCATATGCCCTCTAACAATCGCACAGCCACAATACTGGCAACTCTGATCATGTTTATGCAATAATGATGTATTCCACATTGTTGAGACAATAGTGCTGGACCGTCTTAAACAATGTTCACTTATGCAGAAGTTTGCTCTTGACATGTTTGTGTATTTGTGGTTGCAGCTCTATCTGATGGCAAGTCCAACTTTCTTCTGAATGGAAACTTTGTAGTGGCCATGTTCAAAAGGGAAATCACCTTCAAGGGAACAGTTATTGAATACAGTGGATCAGACACCAAAGTAGAACGAATCAACTGCACAGACCGCATAGAAGAGGAGCTCATCTTACAGGTAGTGACCATTCACCCAAATCCATGTTTTACCATGTTTGACAACCCAGACAAAACAGGTACACACAGACAAAATAGGTAAGTCCTTTTAACTTATCTGACCTTGCTTTTCCTTTCCTAGGTTCTGTGTGTGGGAAACCTTTACAACCCAGATGTGCGCTACTCCTTCAATATTCCCATTGAGCAACACAGGGAGCAGTTTCTGTGGGATCCTTCAGGCTCTTGGCTCGAGTGCAACCGCATTTGTCAAGGTATGCAGCGGCGTCTTATGGATGTTAGGAAAGTAGTAAAACTGCACAACGGGGTGTAAAACAGACTACATATACATTAACATGCGAATTCAAGTAAAAACAATTTAATGATTCATGAAAATAACAATTCAGGTGTAACTGAGTGTGAAGGATTTAATGTGTGAGATAAAACATGTAAAATGTCTAGTATTTCAATAAATTCTCTTGGATAAGAGCTCAGTTTTATTATGCAAATGATTTAAAGAATGCAATCTTTATTGTCTGAATGTTGGGATTTGGGTTGGGCTTTGGGTATCAAAATTGGTACTGAGTAGTTTGAAATTCAAGTATCGTGACAACACTATATGTATTACTTTTATCCATTCATTCATTGTCTTACGATGTCCCCGCTCCCTCACACTGACCCTGATATGACCCTGCCTACATCACATCATCTAACACCTTCCCATTGGCGCTGTAACCCAGTTAAGCCCCTCCGATTTCTTTACTAGAACTTAGTCAGTCACCCACTCAGCAGCTGGTCAAGCCCCGTGGGTCAGAGTGCAGAGTGTGAGCTGGTAAATAGACCACCAAACGCTGGCTGATGATAGACTAGCTGGAGTAATGCTGCTTAAACTGGGTCTCATTTTTCCTTGTGTTTTTCTTCCCCCACAGGTGAAAGGAGACGAAAGGCCGTGTGTGTGCGTAAGAGTGATCATCTCGAGGTATCAGACCAACGATGTGAACACTTACCACGACCAGTGGCTGTTACAGAGCCCTGCAACACTGACTGTGAACTTAGGTGGGAATAAATACATAGAATTATTTACTTTTATTACTTTACTTTTTTTTTTTACCTTACAATTTATTTTTATATATTTATTTATATTCATTTATAAAATATAAGAAGACATAAACAGTGACTTAAAGTTAAACATATACAAGAAATAAATGAAAATGAGCTGAAAGAAAAGTAATCTTATTTCATCTGCCCACTTTTCCAGACAATACTTTAACATGTCAATACATTTCATTTAAATCACAAACATTAATGCATTGCAAAAAAATCACCGCTAATGTATTTTATTTGCCTTTTTATTGCAAGGTCTACAGCCTATTACGTCAGTAAGCTTGCAGTTCAGACTTTGGAGGAAGATATTTTTGTGTAAAATGCCACTGATTCAAAGTTGGTCTTGTTTATGCTGAGGAAATTGATATTGAAAACCTTTTTGATTTATTTTGAAAAATAAAACAATATATAAAATAGAAAATTGAGACTGATACAAAAAAATCAGATTAATTTTTTTGTCAAATTGTCCACCCTATTTTCATATAATTTTTGTGTATTTTGACTTAGGATATGTGTGTCACACTCTAGTTCAAGTTTATTTGATAAATTTTAGCTATGCTCTGGTCAGATTTAAATTCCGACATAACCTGACCTAAACATAATTCTTTACTTTAACTGTTTTATCCCAGGTGGCATGTAGCTGGCAAAAGTGAATGCTCAGCTAAATGTGGCCCAGGTTACCGCACACTGGATGTCCATTGTATGAAGTACAGTCAGACAAAGAGGCAGACTCAAAGAGCAGAGGCCAATGCCTGCACAGAAGTGTCCAAACCTCAGACCAGAGAGCCCTGCCATGGGGACTGTCTGCTCAAGAGCTGGCAGTACAGCGCGTGGTCACAGGTATTATCATTTGGTCATTACTTAAAAGTCCTATCGTACACAAAACTGACTTTTGTGAGCTTTAAGCCATCTTAGAAGGTTGCATCAAAAACATACCTGGAGTTGTGTTTTGTTTCATTCACACATTGTTGAGTAACCCTTTTTTATTGGTCTGTCTACATCTCCAAAGTTCAAAATGCTCTTTTCCACCTTTTGATGTTATTTAGTGGGTTTTCAAGTTAACAGCTACATTTTACTTTTAGTTGAGTAGAGATTGGTAATACCAGGTCTGAAATGAAGTGAAGGTGTCTGGAGTTTAAAAACACAGTGGAGCACTGTGTTATTACCCTGTATTATCACATGACATCACAAGGTGAAACAGAGTGTTTTCTGTTTGAGAGAAGGACTAAATATGCAGGGTTTGTGTGATAAACGTGTGAATGAAACAAAAGACAACTCCAGGTGTGTTTTTGATGAGAAAACAACATTATAATGGATCAGAAAGTAGTGTAATATGGGCCCTTTAAAATAAAATGTAGTTTATAATGTCTGTTCTGGACCTTACATCTGATTTCTTATATAGTGCTCAAAAACATGTGGACGTGGCACCAGGAGCAGAGAGTCGTATTGTATGAACAACCTGGGTCGCCGGCTTGTGGACAGAGACTGCAATGAGTATCAAAGAGTGGTCACTGAAATCTGTAATGATCAGCCTTGCCCCAAATGGAGTGTCAGCGAATGGAGTGAAGTAAGAGACACATTAGTAAAAAAAAAAAAAACACCACAGGTACAGCCTTCTACAGCTGTGTACGATTTGGCACGCAAAAATCTATGACTGTCTTTTAGCTGTCAATAAGCAGATAATAATACATTTTGAGAATATGGCAACAGTAAACTCTTCTCTTTCTATTTTTGTTCCTCAACCCTATTGCCCCTCTGTTGTCATTAGATAGATAATGTTATCTATGTAACCTGTCTCTATGATATGACTCTCTGGAGATGTTGCTGCTTTGTCTTGAATGTTCCACAGTATGGCTTTAAACATATCTGTTTCCTTGGAGATAAGGAGGTGACACTATCAGGCCAAGTCACAGGTCAGATACCTTATACCTTTTCAACGAATCCTTGGCCTATAAAACAATGTAAATTAATATTAGATTGTTTAATGCTATGTGAAACACTAAAGCAAAGCAATAGCATCTCGCCCACTAGAAAAGTTACACAGTGTACATTTCAGTATTTGTATTTTTGAGGTGTTTTCTAACTAATATTGCATGCAGACTGACAGGCAGTCAGGCATCTGAATTGCAATTGAGTTAGTTTGATTAATTTAATTCTAGTTAGCTCCTTATAAAACCCTTCACATCCATTTCTGGTTTTAGTGTTTAGTGACTTGTGGCAAAGGGATGAGACACAGGCAAGTCTCCTGCATGATGCCGAGTGGAGGGGAGAAGCTAAGTGAGCACCTCTGTGACCAGTCCAGCAAACCTCCATCTGTGGGGAGCTGCGAGTTGCCGGACTGTGCATCTTGGCAGGTCGGAGTCTGGGGAGCGGTGAGTCCCACAAATTACACCTTACAATATTATTCCTCTGACACACCAAGGTTTGGGTTAAGGCGACTTGATGCAGAGTTTGACAGAGGAAATGAGTTTCACGTGTGGCTCATGTCTGTATAGCTTACTGAGTGTGCATGTGTGCGTTGGGAGAGATAGTGTATATTTCACGGTTTTGTGTATTTGTAACTCAATATAGTAGCTCGTAAGGCAGGAGTGTGCTCTAGCTACAGCTGCTCTTTCCTCCTCGGTGCTTACACTTTAGCCTCATATCCTGTCAGACTAAACTTGACCCCACGGCTCAAACACAGCCTCTTATAGTTTCCAAGTGTGCTGATTTGACACTGTTAGCCTAGCTGCTTCTCAATGACTAAAACAGATATGAATGGATGTCCTTTCATTCATAGTTTATAGTTACAGACTTAATGGCCTCCCATGTGTGTTTGCATTGAGACACATAGTTTTATTTGCAAAGCTGGTGCAGATATTAGCTTGTTAATGCCTGTGTAATTATAAATTGCAACTCAAATAAACCTTTCTGGTGACACTTCCTCTGCCCTCAAATGTAGTTGGTTTTAATTTTAGAAAGAAAGTGGACAAAGGGTTCCATTTTAGGATGTGTAATTAGCAATGCTGGATTGTGTGTGTGTGCATGTTCAGCTAACATAAACCCACGCTTCCTCAAGTCTGGATAAACCAGACAAATCTGTTAACTCTAGTGAAATAATAACCTGCAGACACTTTGAATTATGGATACACAATATATCACAATCAAATTGAACTCTCAATTTGAGCTGGCACAGTTATCAAATAGCAAAGGCTACAGTTATTAAGATGAATGTCCTCTGCAAAGAAGAAAATATCTTGGTTTTAATTGAAAAATTGTCAAATATGTTCTGAAATTCATGAGATACTTTGATTAGCTTAGCAGTTAGTGTTTCAGTCTTCTCTCATATGTTAATGCTCCTGCTAATGCTGTTAACAATGTGCACGCTCAACAGAATGCTACTTTTTAAACATATTTTGCAAATCCAATCCCAATGGCCAAAAGTAAAAAAGTTTCTCTGCTTGACTAGTTTCAGTTGCTATCTCAAATAATAGTATATTATGTTGTATAACGTTTTTCTTTCTTTTCTCCAGTGTGCAGTGACTTGTGGCCATGGCTACCAGATGAGAGCAGTGCGGTGTGTTTCAGGAAACTATGGGGACACAGTGGATGACCGGGAGTGCAATGCTGCATCCAGACCCAGAGACAGTCAGGTACAACAACTGGACTCAATCTCAAGTTTATACATTAAATGGTTAAGGAAGTAGTGAAAACTATGCTTTCAAAATGTTTAAACCCTAAAAATGCATTCAAATTTATCACATCCATAAATTTTCCACAGGACCCAAGATGATATCCTCTTTTCCTGTTAGGCAATAATTCTATAAATTCAGATACCTTTGCAATACAGTTTCACATTCAACTGTTAGCTGTATCTTTTTAAGAGTTCTTTGACAGACATGGGCACTAAAGCCCCTGTGAACTACTGAACCTGGTTTATGGAATCTATCACAGATGTGTGGATTAGGGTTACCTTAATATAGTGTACATATATTTTAGAGGTGGTTATTTATCATATCTATATGTCACATTCAGGCTATGGGAAAACTCAAAATGTATGATAATAACATTATCAATGTATGCAGGATTGTGAGATGCCAGCATGTCCATGGGCCTCCCGTCTTCAGAGCACCCCACGTCCAGAGAACTCAGTCCAGCTTCTGACGCAGTGGAGATACGGCTCTTGGACTGCTGTAAGAACAAATTATTATATATATATCAATTATATATCAGACAATTCATGCTATTGTTTATTGACATGAGTTGATTTTGAGAATAATTGCATTCTTTGCATTCTGGTTTCGAGGCAATCCTTTGTCTTAAAATGACAAAGTATGTGTATTTCTCCATGTCTGTATTTCATATCACTATGATCCAGCAATCACTGTTTCCTGTGTTCACTGACATACAACATTTATATTGTTTATATCCTAGCATTCCTTCCTGAGAGGATATTTTATACTGAGCCTTGATCCTGCCTGGCATTGTCTCTTCTA
Source organism: Taenioides sp. WSHXM2023 (assembly GCA_029959045.1). NCBI lineage: Eukaryota > Metazoa > Chordata > Actinopteri > Gobiiformes > Gobiidae > Taenioides > Taenioides sp. WSHXM2023. The sequence continues at coordinate 21,056,083 of CM057092.1, read as the reverse complement.
CCCCCCTGCTGCATTAGAACAGTTATACCCACATACACTGGGTCTGCTGTCTTCTGCTCTGAGGCCCCTCTGTCTCCCTGATACTTTTGCATTGTTACTGGCTGCAAATGAAAACCAGATTTCATCTAAACACAAGTCTACGGTTTCTAAGACTGAATCCCTGTCTGTCAATCTGAAAGTCGGTGTGAGCTCACATGTCAAGGAGGCAAGCGCCAGTGTGGTCCAAAAACACACATGTACACTACTGCCATCCAGTTTGTGTGAAATCAGGGTATTTAGAGTGTAAGCGATACCATCAGGATATTAGCACACCCATTTTGTCTGGAGCCATTTGATTGTATTAGGTATTCATCCAGTCACAAATGTTTGCTGTCTTCTTTGAAATGAAGGCAGTGCACCTATAGGTGAAAGTTGATCAGGAAGTCATCTGAGGACAACACCGGGCAAGACAAAACACAGAAAGCAGTCAGTGTGGGTGAACAAGTTTGATCTGTGTTTAAAAAATAGTAACAATCATAAAAACAAATACAGACAGAAGCTAAAATTATAAACAAGGCAAGGTAACATTAAGCTATGATGAGCTATGCTTAGATGAAATTGCATCCAGATTCAATCACTCAGTCCTGTAACAGTTAAACAACTAGTGTTTTGGGAGTACTTTATTTTAAAATGTTATGCATGAAGACTAAGTTTGTAATTTTATGTGCTTATATTGTTTATACAAAAGCTTACGTGTTTACCAGTAGATGAAAGATCAAAACTAGAATACTCCAGAATGCTTAGACCTCTGGACCTCTTAGACCAGGATAAGGATACCTGGACTCAAAAGATCTTTTAGTTCAGGGATAATTGTTTGTTTTCCATCCATTCTAAAACTGACCAGAAAAATCAATGGGAAAAATTTGTAAAATGTCATTAAAAAAAAAAAGGTGATTAAGCATCATTTAAGTCTTTAGGCATAAAGAACACTGGGGTTAGTCTAACAGTTATCCACACAGGGGTTTGTATTCAGAAGTATTTGGCTGTGATCAGGGCATAGGCCCGTGACGTCACCACTGCAGCAGAGGCAACTGGAGTCAGCACTATAACTTTGGCTCACTCAGTTTTTGACCACAAAGCTGCAAATTTAACTAGTTTGAACTAAAATAGCCAGAAAATTGACAATAGATACTGTATATATACAGCATAGTAGTGAGAAAAATGTATTTAATTAAATTTAAGCGGTTGCAGCATTATTGCAACCTCTTTAACACATTGTCAAGAAGTTTATCTTCTATGTGCCTTTGCTGTCTGCAGTGCTCGGTGTCCTGTGGCAAAGGGAAGCGTGCCCGTTATGTCAGTTGCCGGGATGCCCAGGGAGGCGTGGCGGACGAATCGCACTGTGCTCATCTGCCCCGCCCCCCAGAGAGCTCCTCATGCTTCAGCCCCTGTGGCCAGTGGCGTGCTGGGGAGTGGTCCACTGTGAGTAACAATCACAACACTGTGTCCAATCAGTACAGATGTTTTTTATCTTTTTAATGCAAGGAGAGCACTTTTCCTGGAACTTAATGGCTATTTGGCACAGCTGGGATGTCGGACAGTTAAGACTGGACTTGCACTGATTAGCCTGCAGTCTGTGGGAAGTGGGGTTGTCTAAGGACCCCCAAACAATTGATATGGATGTACATGTAAAATTAATTATGGTTAAAAATGTGGAATGTCTCTGAGGACATATGGGCTCATGGCTCAGGGAGGGAGGAATGCATCGGCTCCAAGCCCAGAGGTTTTTGTTTGGTAAACGCTGAATATTCACTATGATTTGCTCTGATTTCTCTTGACCTAAAACTCAACTTTGTCTTGTCTTTGTAGTGTTCAGTGACCTGTGGAGGTGGTCGAAGTAGCAGGCAGGTGGTGTGCTCAAACTACCATCGTCAAGTGGATCAGTCTTTCTGTGACCCAGACGAGAAGCCCCCCTCAGAACAAGACTGCACTGCTGCCCCCTGCCCCTCTGTGTACCAACGCCAGCGCATTGACCAGCCTTATGGATACCCCCACGACCCGGGACGCCATCCTGGTCACAACAGCTGGAACGTGCCCTCAGCAGACAACCAATGGAGGACAGGGCCGTGGGGAGCAGTAAGTCATTGCCAGTGTCTGTAGTGCGCTGTAATGAATGCAGTTTTGTTCATTGTTCATATGTAGGACACTGTGTTTTTATGATGGCCTACATTATCTCTCTGTGTAAACTTGTGAACATTTGCACTTTGCATATGTTATGGGGCCATACATGGTAATGGATTTTAGGAACAGCGCCAAGGGAAAGACTCCACTGTGTACAAAGACTGAAGAATGTATACAATCTATTAGCTGTTTGTGTTAGACTACTGGATTAGGTAATATGGTATGTATGTTTGCAGAGGTCAGTGAAGGCTAGTAGCAGGTCTTTCCTTTAGAATCATTGATATGTCTGCCGGATAGGCCTTAGGAATCTTCCTCTGAAGTTCATAAGAGGCCCATTGTTCTAATGTGATCCGTGCAGAGAGGCGCTGGTAAATCTCATGTAATGAAGCTGACCAAAGGAGGTGCTGTTAAAGCTCAGTCTGCCTCCCTCACACCGGGGCACTGAGTGTGCTCACCCCTGCTGACACTGGAGATGTGTCATGTTAATTGGATGCAGAGCGTACCTACTGCCCTGTTCAAGGCTGCACTGCTCAGTCTGAGACTGTCCTTCATGCCTGATGTTTTCCATCTCACCAAGATAATGTTTAGCAGCACAACCAAACTGTGCCTTGGTATGAGGCATAAAACATTTATAGAGCTACAATTCTGTTTGGTGACTTTAATGTTGTGGTTTGGAGGTGAGCCAGATGTGTTTGTATGTACTACAAGACATTTTACTTCAGTTAGGCTAAAAGTTCTCATTATTATTAAAAGCAAAAATAGTGTTTATAATGCCAATATGTTTTTCTTTGTGTCTCCAGTGCTCAAGTACATGTGAAGGAGGCTTTCAAAGGCGAGTGGTGGTGTGTCAGGATGCAGATGGGCGAAGCAACAGCTACTGTGATGAAAGGGTTAAACCTGCAGAGTCCAAAAGCTGTGACTCCGGACCCTGCCCACTCTGGAACTATGGCAGCTGGGGAGAGGTAAGGCTGACTCTGGCTAAAGAAATACCCCTCAGCATAATAACACTGAGTAAACATGTCATTGTTTTTCAACCATCAGTGCACTCAAACCTGTGGAGGGGGGAGAAAAACACGCCTGGTGGTGTGCCAAAGGCCCAATGGTCAAAGGTTGAATGAATACAACTGTGATGTGCTGGACAAGCCCCCAGACATGGAGCAGTGCAACCTACAGCCCTGTCCAGGCTCCGCCTCCTGGCACCGCAGACCATGGAAGCCGGTACGATAGTACTACCTTACCTTTATACTGTTACTTTGTGACATGCCATTGTTGGCACAGGGTCTAAATGAGCTCAGACCTCTTGTCTGCTATTGTTAATACTGCCCAAAAAGTGTAGCTAAATGAGCTGAACACTGGGTTTACTGTAAAACACCACTAGCAGGCCTTGGTCATGTAGACTCCCAAGAAAGGTGCTAATCTAAAAAAAACAAAATGCTGCTTCACAGATATAAAGGGTGATTACAAACACATTTCTCATTTGGGCTGCAGCCTGTATTAACCATCAGGCTATATATTTCTGGACATTGATGTCCACCACTGTGACATATCTCATGAGGCAAAACTTTGGAAATATTTATTTCATATGTTTAGTGAAGTAAATGTTTTGATGTTATTGCTGTCATCCACTTGTATCAGAAGTACACAATTGTACATTTGTGTATAAGAGTTAATATTATGACTTTATTGATCATGTTTGTATCTTTGTACAGTTATGAGTTTATTTTTGAAGTAGGTAGTTCTTATATGGTATTTAATATTTTTTGTTGGTGCTCTCTCAGTAAGACTTCTCGTTTATCTTTATAAAAAAACAATTTGTACAGAGGAAAATATTTGTATCATTTGCTAAATTTAAAAAGTGTAATATTCAATTTAAAATAGAAACATTTTCAGACAGTTTAATGATGAACTGTGTAACTCTGGCAGCGGATCCTCTATACGCATGTCTCTGTGGAGATGTTATTACTTTCCCTAGAATGTTCAGAAGAATGGCATTTAACTTATCTATCTGGATAGGCACGTGACAACACCAGGCCAAGTTACAGGACAGATCTGTGGAAAGATGACCCTGCTGAGTATAAAGAATGCATTTTTTACAGTAAAGGCAGATTATTTTAATGAAACATTCTAAGAAAAGAAATAACATATTTAAGGAGACAAAAAAGTGTGCACAGTGGACAGTTCACCAGAAAAATTACATAATACAACCTTAAATTAGTATCAATCATTCATTCTTGAAAATAGTACTCTCCACTCTAAGTGAGATCTTAAATCTTGTGTTATATTATACTAATCTGTGGGTAAAGCCATAGCCTGTAACCATAATGCACAAGCATCACCAACCTCATATATGTGAAACAACGCTTTCAGGTGCTATTTTATCATTATACTACAGTATTGAGCCTGTGCAAACATAGCTGTATCATACTGTATATTATTATATACAGTGTGGTGGAGTCTTTGGCAATTATCTTCTAAATAAGGCTCTTTGGCACTTTTGTGTTATACCAGCCTCCATCAGCTCATAGCCATAATCAAAGCACACAAATACCTCCTCCACTGTCATTCCTTTGGCCAGTTTGTGTACTTTTGAAGGATTTATTCAAGACATAACTATTATTTATTTGTTTACAACTTGTTTCCTTGTTGCAGCTTTAACATGGTCATAATTATGAAATCAAAAGTAATGGTCTTTTTGCCTATTATAAGTAACCACTATGGCTCTAGTGCCAGTCACTTCCTTTTGACCATTTAAGTGGATTTGAAAAATAACTCTTCCAAATACACAGCACTTTCTTACTTACATGGTTATGTAACAGGACAGTTTTCACATGCTCTGTTTCATGATGCTTTGACCTATTGACTCCTACCGGGTTCATAAGAGCAACATGACTTCCATATTAGTAGACACATGCTTAGCTTAGCTGTCGTCCTCACAGAATACAATACTACACACTATGTAGTGATTAGAATGTGAACTTTTGCATTAAAGTATATTTTAGGAAATTGTGACCGCAATAAAAATCACAGGCGTTGTGATGTCTCTGACAGTATAGTCATATAGTAATCCTTTAAAAAAAAATAAAAAAAAATTTAAAAAACAGGCCCATTTTGCACAACTGCCAAGATCTCAATTTTGCCTTATCTTTTCATGTTGTTTTATTAATGTTTTATTTTGCTATTTATTTCAAGAACAAAAACAAAAAATCCCACGTGTTGATTTAGCCTTGTTGTTGTAAATATTATTAAAGAAACATTAATGTGACATTTGTGTTGTTTTTGCAATGCATGCTCCTTATTTATTTCGATGTAATCAGTGACAACAGTAGACATGGGGTACAGTAGATAAAAAATTACTTTATTAGTAAAAATGTTCCAGCCTAGAGGTTTGCATTAGTTCACTACTAAAAATCTAAACAGAACTTGACATGTGACCATTATTAAATTGACCAATATCCTTATATACTTATATATGCTCTCCACATCTGCTCATAGCTGGGTCCAATAAGACATAAAATAACTTTTCAGAAGTATGCTCCAAATAAACTTTAGCCCAGTTTGGCACATCTGTTTATCATTGTGATAATGGAGCTCTCTGTAATGTGTTTGGCATGAGAGTCACACATTTTTACCACCCAGCAATTAAGTGTTAATTTAGACTAGCAAGAATTTTATAGTAAACTGACTGATTAACATAACAAACTTATAAACATAATGCCAATGTCATCTTCAAACTCTTACTATAAGATTTCAAAATCACATCATCACCATAACAGCTGATTGTGAAACAGTCAACAAATAATTGTATTACTCTTATTTTCCATAAAATATATTTTATTTCTGACAGGTTTATCTTTGTGTGTATAATGCACCTCATTTAAAATGATACAATACACAAACAAACAATTATTAGGCTTAAGAAATCTCTTAATCTTAGTTACATAACATTGGTATAATATGTCTCATAGTTCGACAGACCTTACCTTATGCAATGGACTCATCCAATGGTATCTTTCCCCAAAACACTCCAACCACCTAATCATACTGTATTATGTATATTGTAAAATTTGTTTGACAAAAAGAAAAAAAATACATTACTCCCATTGTTTGATTAATTTGAAATATTGTGTTTATCCTAACAAAAGATTGTGATTTTTTTTTTTTTTTTTTTTTTTTTGGCAACACTGAAAAGAAATGACACAAGACAATGACCAGATTTATTTGACATATACTACACCATAAAGAGCACAGTCAGACATAACACAACATATCATTAGGAATACAAATATCATTAACTAATGATAATTTCCTCAAAAACACATTTTAAATATCAACAACAGGACTCTGTGTGATAAATTAGGGCTCCATTATAAGAATTTATGCTTGTTTGTGGCTAAGTAAAACATACCATTTCCTGTTGGGAGCGGGTTTCCCATGCTACGGGTAGGGGGTGACAGGATGGGGGGTGCAGTAGTGCGTCTGTGGACCAATCAGACTCCAAATGAAACCCACATGCCCCACTTTGACATACTTGACTTGGGCCCGGGGCAGCCCTGTCACCCTGGGGTCACTCACAGTGGTTTGGCCTGGCACATGTGTTTCTTGATGCTGCCCATATGCCACTGTGGTCCCCCCCAAACATTAATGTGGCCATGACTTTGGTTTGAATCTGAGGCCAAAGATAGTGTTTCATTTGAGCCTTTAAGAGAAAGCAAAGTTGGTTATTTGCTGGGTAAAAAGTCAAGCTTAAGGCAAACAATTAAGGATTAGGGAGAAGACAATGTGATGATTGAAACCCCGACATCATTCAGAATTTTTACTGGAATACATTAACACAGACTGAACAAAAAGGCATAAATGGACGAGAAATGTCAAGAGCTTTCAACTCCAAATGAAAAACAATCCTCAATGTTAAAGGCGCACTATCCATGTAGTATTTTAAGCAATGCAACCTGGAATTTGATAAATGCAAAATAAATTTATTTAACAGATTTAATACATTTAATGCTATACTGTGGAAGAATCCAACCAAATCAACACCTCCATGGAGACAAGTTGGTGACAGACCCTCCACCAGAAGTGTTACAGAGTGCCCGGGGTGTCTGGGAGGGTAAAGGGTACTGTTTACCCGGGGTACATTGCGGGAGGGGCCCCTCACAAAGTCTTCTTTATAATGCGGGCACCAAATTCTGGGCTCTAGGTACAAACTATCTTGGTGGACCTCACCAAAATAGTTTGTACCCAGGGCCCAGAAGTTGGTGCCTACACCTCTGCATAGTGCACCTTTAAAACAGAGTTGTAATTGGAAAAGGCTATAATTCTCCATGACTCTAACAGAAATAAAAACTATTAAACTAGCAAATGACATTTATCTTTCTTTTAACCTATCTTATCTTTTTTTTTTTTTTTTTACCTTTCTTGCACTTTTCCATAGTGCTGTCAAATATGTGTACCTTCATAACACTAACTATCTTAAACTCATAACTTTACATAGCACACTGGGATAAGTTAAGTGTAGTATGGGCCCTTTAACACAGCCTGCTATATCCTGGTTGTTGTTTGGCAGGAGATGGGGCTGCAAACAGATGCGGCGGGACAAAATGAGAGAAGACAGGGTGTGAAAGCCTGGAAACGTTTAGATTGGTCTAGCCCAGGTCCATGCACTGATACTGAACACAGCTGTATTCTCTGACATTGGCGCTGGCGTCTGCTTTGCCTCAGCTCTGTCAGTGCAGTCTTACTGAGTGCCTGTGGAGTCGCGTCTTGGCTTAAATGGAGATTCATAATGTGACCTACACAGACTCACTGGGGCCCACTGCTATTTGGACTTGTCATTGTTATCGAAGTGATGGAGTGAAATGGAGCCGGAGAGCCTGAAGAAAAGAGTTTTTGTTATTATGAGTGGCAGTGATAAATGTTGGAAAAACTGCTTAAGCCTTTAACATTCTGGTGCATTTACCTGTTGCTTCCAGTTTGATTATCTGAAAATCTCTTTGTACCACTTTTTTTCTTTATTTATTGGCATGTAGTGTGTAGTTGTAGTAGCATCTATGTCTGTCACAATGACAAATTTTAAAGATATATTGCTACAGAGGAATATCATGATAAATGATAATACTGAAACTACTTTATGCCACTAACAGATTAAAACATAAAGCAGGATAATTCCAATAAACCTTTTTTTAATACAGTATCATTAGAAAGCATGAGCTACAGCTAATAAATAGCAGAAAGCTCAAATTTTACAATAGTACATACAAAATTATCGTGATAAGTAGCATCTTTTTTATTTACTGGCCATATTTAAAATCAGGGACAGTATTTTTCTGAAAAGATCTGCAATTGCTATTAGATTTGGATTATGTTTAAAAAATAGGATTCTGCTCAGAGTACTCACTCACTCACTTTGTAAACAACTCCAGGAGCACTAACATTAAGTGAAATATGAACTGATAAACTAATACAGGAATCCCTTGATTGCAGCCCTGATCCTAAGTCAATACTAGTGGATAAATGCGAAAAAGCACATTTCAAACATTGTAGAACTTGGTAAAATAATTTGTGACCTATGCATCCACCATAAATTGGCTATTGAATTACTTTTGTTTTCCTTGTCCCATTACTGGTCTGTGGAGCCCCATTTTAAAGTCCTACAGTTTTGACATTTTCCTTTGGGATTCTGAACACACACCATTTTCTCTTTTGGCCAAATGTCAGCACACTTTTATGTCTCTATTTAATGTTTAGTTTTCCTTTGAGGCAAGCGCAGGGTCAAGATCTTGTATTCTTCAGAGCTTTCCCATACTCCCCGGTGATGTCTAATTTCAACCACAGCTGTGTAGCATTTAGCATCAAACTGACTTGGACGTTTTTGTACATTTAAGTTGTAAAAAACCTCCTTAACTTTCGCTGTTGTTAACTTTTTTTTACATGTTGCTATGAGCCAAGCCTGGAGTTTGGTGCACATATTTTGGAGCTGTTTTGTCATTCGTTGACGTATGGTTACTTGGTGTATCCTTTCAGAGTGGTGTTGACTTAAAAGGGAAACACAGCTAAGGAAACTGTATATGTCTACTCAACAGTGTGTTTATTTAACTCTATGGTAATGGCAAAGTCAAACGTTGGCATCTTAGCATGATCTGTTTTTTACAAATTATTCAAGCATGCTACAGGTTTTGCGAGGTCTGTCATAAACTATATTTCTAGATGGGGAACTCTTCTCCGAGAAGAGTAACAACATTGGATCACATTAAAATGCAGTGTGCTGGTTTCAATTGTGGCCTTGTACATGTCAGAGGTAATGTTTTTAATCTGGTTCAGACTACTTCAAGATGTTTATCTCTTAATCAGATTCAGGTTTTATAGATTGTGAACATGCAAACCACTCACATGGGACTATAAGCCTTTGAAATCTTTGGGCCAGTCCTAAGCCTGCATAAACAGAGAAATGGGCTGTAAGCAAGGGCTGTGTAAAACCAATGTATTAATAAAGTATACAGTATTACGCTACAATGTTGTAAAAGCTGCTGTTTGTGCAAAAGAAGAGATAATTAACTAAAACTGACAAAACTGTATAAAGCATGGATGAGAACCATAATGAAACTAATCTTTTTGACTATCCCTGAATTCTGTTTCTCTATCATGGTTCAGGATTTGAGTGAGAAAAGGGACTAAATACTAAATAGGACAAATAATATAGGGTACAGCTCCATTCAATTTTAACATTGTGAATATGCAAGTGATAACTTTTCTAGACCATCAAACCTCTGCCCTTTGATGTTCTTACCCACTCGTGGTGTTTTAACTTGTGCTTCTGAAAACCTGGATGTTCAGTCTCTGTCTCTGTTTGAGGAAACATTAGAACACTGTGATCCTGATAATCGCGCTGCTTACCTGTGTTCCAGTACCAACCAGATGAGGGAGTGACGATTCAGCCTCTGACAAAATACAGAAAAATGCATATTTTATTCCTAGACTCCTCTCTGTGTAGGCTACAGTTTGTGAACTTCTTTTTGCTCCAGGTCAGTGCTCTGTGCCTTTGAAGAGTCACCATATGCCTCGTATTACCCTGCACTTGCTTTCGCTGGAATTTAACCCTAGTACAGACTAAGCCTTTACATTAGGTGTAGTTCAATGACCTGTTATGTTTTGGTTGTAGACACTAACAGCACAACAGTGGACATTGGTTATTAAGAATGAGCCTCTCAGTGACATATGCATTTCTACTGAATTAACCATGATCTTCAGTGACAGTTATTAGTTTTAAAACAATTAAAAGCAATTAATCAAATATAGTTCTTGATGAATCTTTATTGAGTAGAAAACTGTATTTATATTTTTAGTGGTATCACATCTCCCAGCTTTTTACAGCCATAATGTTATCAGTCATGGCCATTCAAATCCTTATTTTAAGCAGTACAAGCCCATGCCTCTTGTACAAGGCTCAGCCCACAAGCTCCTTCACGGCCATTTTTCATACATATACAAGAGCAGGATCCAAAACAACTTGATGCAATGTGCAGCAGTTTCATTAGCGGTATAAACGCTGATTGTGTTATTATAGCACTCTGAAGTCACTTAGTAAGGAGAGCAAGGGAAGCTGAGGGCATCAAAAATTTAATAGAAACAAATTTTAATGCATTGTTTTCAGCAAATATAGCATTTTCAATGCATTGAAAATATGTGTTGTATATTAACGATTAATAAGAGTAACTTTAAGAGTAACTTAATTAAATAATGCCTAAAATAACAAACCTGAATAATTAATTATAAGTGATAATTAATAAATAAACAATTTGTTCATTATTAGGGTTATTAAGGGTAATTAAGGTGTAGTTATTATACAATGGTACCATTTTATAATAACTACACATGTGGTATAATTCAATGTTAATAGGGGGGCCCAGTTCCCCAGTCTCTGCTGCCTTCAGCTACGCTCTTGGTCGTGGGCTAAATGCAGTTCATCCTCTACTAATGAAAACAACCACCTTGTTAATGTAATGTTATTTTAGTTTTTCTTTGTTTTTATAGTTTCACCATTAAGTCTGGTTTTAAGGGTAACCCTGGCTTTTATGTCCAGCCAAACATTTTACAAGCACAATTATAGCGCTTAATTGTTTTCATGCAGCTCTCGATGAATCCGTGTAAACCTGTTTTGGATACTGCAGCTTATGTAAAGGTACATTATAAGGTACTTGCTCTGATTGCAGTGTTGGTTGAAAGACAGATATTCAAACTCAGGTCTTGGATGCCTAACGCTTTCCATGTGTGGTGTTAGCTTACCTGTTAGTGGAGGGAGGGGTCACGCTGAGGTTGCCGCCTGTCAGTCCTGCCGAAAGATATGGATCTCAAAAGAGTATATGATATCAGAGGGATTATGTCCTTACATGTATCAATCTTTCATTCGTAAAATCTCCCTGGGACCGTGTAGTACAGAGTTAGTTTATCCAATTATAACATCCCACATATTTAATACCTTCTTTATGGAAAATGATTGACAAAATGTTTGGCTGTAGTTCAACTTGGTGCCAAGAGGAAAGAATTTATGTCATGCCATTTCATTGTAATCCATGGAATATCTAGGATTTTAAGACCTTTAAGCCTCCTAATCATGTGAAATTAATTGCTAGGCTGACATGGGAGGTCAAATATATCTCAATTGCAAAGTAATTTAACACAAGGAATTACAGTTTAAATATTTTAAGCTTTTCTGATCTTTCCGATACTTCCTTTTCAAAAATAAACTTGAGGTTGTCACAGCAAATCAGCACAGCATCTCCCTTATATTGTTTTACCAATTTCATTTTATTTATGGATACCCTTCCTGATGCAGTCCACTTGTCTATTTATCTGGGTTTATGAGTACACTTGCTTACACAAATACACTTGCTTGTGATACCGTTTGATTATGATACAAATAATGTAACCAAATTGCCTTAAACTTTTAAAATTTGAGTTCTATGAGTAAATATATCAATCTAAATACATCAATCTTGTTTAATGTTTCTCAATAAAGCTTTAAAGTTCAGACAAATAATGTATCTATAAGTTGTACAAAACTAAATTAGCTGTCAGAAGTAAGTGAGAAGTCTTACCTGAGTGCTTGGTGTTGATTAAAGTGCTTTGGGCTGTGACGAAGCAGCTAGGGTCCTGCGCTTGTGCCCTCTCATCTTCCTCAAAGCCAGACCTGTCCCGTGCACCCTGTCCCACACGCTGCCAGTCCTCCGCTCTCCTGCCCCAGTCTTGATTAACTAATAGCTGACAGATGATCTTCACCAGGCTGGAAGGAGGAGCACTTCAATGTATAGCCTTTTTCTCATAGATATAGTTCAGCTCCGGAGCGAGGCACGTATGGCTACGATTTCCTTTTTTCCTGTCTGTTTTTTTTTTTCTCCCTTCTCTCTTCTACTTTTACAGCAGAGAGGAGGGGCCAGCCGGTCTAACCCCCCCTCTCTCTGTACAAGTATGTGTCTGTGCTGGTCCAGTGCTTTAGTTATCATTTCTTTGGCTGTGAGCTGCGGGTATGTGAATCTGCCTGCACTCAGGGGACACTTTGATGTTTGTCGTCAGCTGAGCGGGCCCTATGTTTAAAATACCTGGGTAATTACAAAGAGCATGGAGCGTGTGTGTGTGCTGTGTAAACTTGTGCCCGAACAACACTTAACAGGCTCTGGAAGTGCCTTTAATGGATTCTGCAAAGATAACCAGCAGGAAAGAAAAGAGACTGTAATTTTGTCTCAAGTTGAAACATTGAAACATACACAGTCCAGTGTTGTCAACGGATTACAGAATATATTTGACTATACTACGTGCTGTGAAGGTATCGCAGTTAGAATTGTTAAAAGTATTGAAACTAGTATTGAAATTCAACAAAATTCAAACTAATTCTGCCTTTGGGTATCTTGTAACACACTATATATATAGTGTGTTACAAGATATATATATATATATATATATATATATATATATATATATATATATATATATACACACTATATATATATATATATATATATATATATATATATATATATATATATATATATATATATATATATATATATATATATATATATATATATATATATATATATACACACACTATATATATATATATATATATATATATATATATATATATATATAGTGTGTTACAAGATACCCAAAGGCATACTTCTTCCACAATAGTTCACAGTACTGGCTGTACAGACAACAGGCCTTATAATCCAAACATTATTATATGACCTCAGCCGTTAGCACGTACTAGCAACAGACATAATGTGTCACTGTTACGCAACACACAGCTATCCTAATTAATGAACAATGAAATATTATGTTTATTATTTGGACTGGAAAATATGCCAAAATACATCTTGTGTACTGTATTCAGCACTCATTCTGTATTGAGGTGCCCAGTCACAGAAATAGCATGCGCCTAGTTACTGTCTGACCTCATGGAAATGTTTGGAATATTTTTAACTCCAGCCATTTTGAAGGTTTTTATATCAATGTTGTATCGCATTTATAAGGATATTTATCTTCCATTCTTGGTACCATAAAATACATTTGTCAAGTTTCACTTTTTGTCCATAATCAATGACAAAGACAACAGTGCAATGTTATTGCAAGTTTGCAGATTAAAAGATTAGATTTCTGTATTGGAAAAACATTGGGTGAGATGTACCCTATGTGAATTGTTCTTCCAAAATGCAGTGGGAACACAGTTGCCTAAGGAGGTTGTGGGTTAAATTTTTGTCATGCCTGACAGACAGTTTCTGCCTAGAACAGCCTAGCTTCTTTGATGACAGAAAAATATGCTGAAGTGAATGTTGCAATCAAGGCTGCCAATGCAAATTTTATTGGCGTGTCAATGTGCAACACAGATTTAAATCAAAATTAAAGAGTTTTGTTTTCAGATTTTTTTCTACCCCAGTCCACATATATTGTATAAGCAGCTCTTGAAGTCAAAATATGTCTGCATCTAATTATTGTCCAATAATCAGGAAGTGCAGGTTTGCATGCTAGTTGCTGTTAGCATTACCACGACGCAAATGTCTCCACACTTGTCAGACATTCAAAACGTATACATTCAAATCTTATTGCGGCTTTAAGTTTTACATAACTTTTTTTTACTTTTCAGTGTTCAGTGAGTTGTGGACGTGGCATCAAGCAACGGGACGTGGTCTGTGTCTATCAAAACCAAACCAAGATGGAGGATGACCAGTGCACGCACCTTCAACGGCCCCGCACACAGAAGTCCTGTCGGGTACGGAGATGCCCCATTTGGAAGGCCAACAAGTGGACAGAGGTATGTACATTTTGGGACCAGTAACTAGCACTAGAGCTGCCCAAACACAGGCACAAACATCGCAAACGGGACGTCCCAGAGGATGCAGATGTAGGACATGTACACACAAGAGCACCTGTCCAATCATGTTGCAGTTTATTTTAGTGATATGTCATTTCCTCCACTGTTAGCGAAAGGCCCAGTTTAGGAAAGTGTTTTCGTAGAAGTTTGACAGTTGGGTGAAGATTTAAAACATGCATGAAAATATTAAGAAAATAACAGAGTTCGTAGGAATGTAAAAACAAACTTGGAACATTTGTTTCTCATACAATTGATAAAAACAACAAGACACAAAAACAATACAAGGTTAATACTGTCAAGTTATGAGGACATTTTCCACTGAATGAAAAGAGAGTGTCAAAATGTTTGCATAAGATACATTTTAGTTTCATTCTTCAAAACAATTCATGTTTTCATTATTACTATTTCTAAAATCCAAACAACCAAAATATGACCACACTTTTTTCTGCTACATTTCCTGATTCACCATTTGTTACAATAACCTCCGTCATAAAAGTCCATCCCAGAGGTCCACAGAGACCAGACCATGGCTACCCACATCCACAGACCCCTGCTGCTCCTTCTGTGAGGGTGTCCTCCTCCTCCTCCTCCTCTCTTTGCATCTGGAAGCAATCATCTTTCCCTCCATACCACCAGCAACCATGAAATCCTCAACTAGAGCATAAAGTCATGTTTTATATCTTAATACCCGTGCATGTGACAGCTCCTAAACCTCAGCACCCACTATGTGAGTTTCCCACTGACAGCCAGGCTCTCCGAGTCACCTGACTGCAGGGTGCACACTTATAGCCAATACAAGGCTTTTATCATGTGGATGATAAGAGCAGCTATGGCACTATAGTTGGGGCATCTTAGTATGGTCAAAATGGAACACTGACATTAATTCAAACACAATCTCTAAAGCCATTTGAAACTGTAAGTCAGTGAAAACTTAACATTTGAATACTAACATATATCCTTGGTCACTGGACACCTGTTTTTTTTTTTTTTCAGAATCTGTTGATTTCTGTTTTCAAATCAAGTTAATGCATAAAACAAGCTTTATAGTTTCTTTATTTTCTCAATTTTATTCCCATCTTTTCTATCATTCCTGGCCACACAGCACTACTATTGGAAGTTTTACAGTAATTTTATATATTACCCAATTACAAAGAATACTTTTCTGGTTTGGGGGTGTCAAATGGCCTGTGGTGCCTTTTTGTTCTCTTTCCAAACTAAAACATTTGACCTTTCACCCCTCCACTCTCATACCTCTCAAAGATATGATTGCAGTGAGAAAGCTCACCTCAAGTCCATCTGGATATTAGGACGGGATACTGGATAGGCGCTATATTTTCTGACTGTGTGAAATTGCTGAGGCACAGCCCTTTGTAGGCGAGTGGAGTGTTTCCTCAGTATGCAGGTATGCCTCTCAGAGAAACTTCAAAGAGATGCTTCAGATAGACCCCTGTGTGACCCCGGCCGTACACTGCATAAGAGGGACCCTACAAATGGCCTTTTGATTTACTGTGCACATTGTTCAAAGCTTCATTATCTCTGGCACTGCAGACCAAACAAACACAGTACATCTGCTGCCTTTAACTGCACTGGAAAGAGGAAGAAACAGAGTGCTGGCTGAAGTGGTGGCTGGCTCCAAGAATCCTGGCTCATATTGAAGGAGCACACATCATAAAAGAACAGACTGCGCTGTATTTTATGTTTGAATATATATTCAAACTCTAAAAATAAGTACTCTGTGTACCCATAGTTGAAGGCTCCAGAAATAAGCATTTCAAAGGGACAGTATTACTGTTAAATTGTATTTTTAATTCATAAACATGACCTGTCTTTGATACTAGATACAAGGTAGACATGTTCAAATCAACTAGCTTTTACTGATAACCCTTGTAATGCTGATTCATTTAACACTGGACATAATTGCAAATTTGGTGTGTTGGTTCTCAAGCTGTGATCCAATTAGAAAGCAGAATAAGCCTCACATCAGTTTTTTATTTAGGTTGCCAGTTTCAATGGTGAAGTCCAGTCAGTTAACACCTAAAAAGATGCTCTGATCTGAATGGTCATTACCTAAACCCCAGCACCTACAGCCAATCATGAATCAGTGCTAGTGCAGCCTCTGCAGCTCAGGGAGTTCTGGAGGTCCTGAGGCATGATTCGTCTATTGTGAAAGAGCAAAACAAGTATGTGTCCTCCAAATGCAGGTGTAATTCCTAGCTCTCAGCTTTGAGACTACATGCTAGCATTGCATGGATTTTCAGGGCTGTGTACTATGCACAGCTTTAGAACTGTTGAACAGAACAGTGATCTGATTTTGTATATATGGAGGATAAGACTTTATAGTCATAAAGGCAAATAGCATAGGTATAAGCCTATATGTTTTCATGTTTTCATCATACACGTTTATATATTTCTTGCGATTAAGTGACCATATTTCCCCCAGTGCTCAGTGACGTGTGGCATGGGGACCCAGAGAAGAAGTGTGTACTGCAGACTCAAAGGCACAGGGCATGTCACTGAGGACCTGTGCAATGCCCGCTCTCGCCCTGCAGCCGTTCAGCCATGCCAGGCCCCAGAATGCACACCTTACATTTGGGTCACCGCCGAATGGGAACAAGTAAGACTTTCTTTTTCCATCTGCCCTCCTCCCTCTCTGTCCTCAACTCCCATTTCCCAGCAAGATACAGAGTTACAGATGTTCCAGCATCCTATTAAGGCTTTTATTGGCTGAGATCTCCTCCAGCCTTCTCAGTGTTTACTATTAAACTGATAACCTGCAGGTAAACCGGTCTGAGCTACGAGATAAGCATCAGCTGCTTAAATCAAATTAAAGCCTAAAGCCTCAGTGACTTCCACAGTACCACTCTCCATTATACACGGTTTGGTATGCCCACTTCTTTGCTAGCAAAAGAGAGGGGTACAGTGTAGGGACAAAACAGCATTTCTTCCTCCACCAGTGATGTTTGTAGTCTCAAATTCCTCTCCTTGTTACCCTGAGATTGAGACATTTTTTTCTCTTCCCCTCACCACTGTTTAATCTCTTCCGTTCCTATAAAAGTACACATGTAAGCGAACAGAATCACATGAACTAATCTTAGAGTTACCATTGCTGTAAATCGCAACAATAAACTTTTACAAGGCCCAAGATAAATCTTATTAACTTACTCAATACAAGTAAGCCACATGTGTCAGTTGTGTGAAAACTATTGTGGTCATTTTTATGTAGCAGAATCCACAAGATCCAACAAAACAGGAAAAGACATTATGAGGACATCTGGCATGAGGGCATAATATTTCAAGTTGTAAGTATGTAGTCCTCTTGAGTCAACTAATGCAATTTATATTTTATTTTATAGTGTAACGCCACCTGCGGTGATGGGGTCAGGAGCAGGAAGGTGCACTGCACGGGTCCAGGCAGCGCAGAAGTCAGTGATGATTATTGTGAACGAGCATCACAGCCAGAAACACAAGAGCTATGTAAAAGAGCCCCTTGCCAATATGTGTGGTCTACTGGCGAGTGGTCCCAGGTAAGAACTTCTGTATATTGAATGAAATTATACCCAAGATGTACTTTTCCATCCACTCCAACAGGAGTGGAGATTTAAAAAAAAACGAATAGCTTTAAAGGTGCACTATGCAAACTTTCTAGTTGAGGGTCCACCACCTACTTCATCTCCCTGGAATGGTCCACAGTAAGGCATTTAACTCATCTGTCTTGCATTTTTACAGTAAAAACATTACTGTGGGTTGCCTTTCCCCAGATTTGGCCTGTAATTTGCCCCAGTGGTGTGACCTGCTTCACACCATGGCTATAGATATGTTTAATACCATACTTTGGAACATTCCATTCAACGCAATAACATGTCCATGGAGACAAGCAGGTGGCGAATGAGAAAACTTGCATGATTCATGCAATTACAAAGTGCTCAAAACATTTTAATTTTCATCTACCCCCTGCACAGTTATGCGCTCCCTCACGATTCTGTGAAAAAAAATTGACTCTGAATCATACATCGTACACAAAAGTACTTGAAAATGGCTAGACAACAAGCTCAAAACAGTTCTGTTTAGCTGTGGATATGACTGAAAGGTTTTTATTCTGCCCTCGTCCCTTTTAATGTTAATTTTATGATGATTATTTATGTTCTGATTCGTTTGTATTGTAATTTTAATGTCTTTCGTATTCTGTAAAGCACTTTGAATTACTTTGTGTACAAATTGTGCTATACAAATAAACTTGCCATGCCTTGTTTGCTTATTTTTGTGCAGTGCTCTTCTAGTTGTGGTGAGGGCTATCAGCAGCGTTTTGTGTCCTGCTCTGTTTTGCCCACCTCTCCGTCCCATCACTCATATGCGTCCCGTTTGTCCGACAACAGTGGCACCCTCTGCTCCGAGCCCCGCCCCCCTAGCACCCGCTCATGTCTCCTCAGGGACTGTCCACACACAGCCTACTGGAAAATTGGCCCTTGGAGCAAGGTGACAAAATAAATTCATCTCAAGCAAATAATCTATTTTTCAAATTATTAACCCAATAAATCTATACTATGTTTTTATTTAAATCAGTTTTACTATTGGTTATATTTTTGAGTTTTTTAAAGTTAATAATTTTATAATAATTGAAAGTAGACAAATCGCTTTTAACCATGTTATGATGTTGTGCCACATTTTTAGCCTACTCAAAGTTGTGTTTTAATTGATTCATGCACGTTAGGGAATTCTTTTCTTTGTTCTTTTAAACATTTTTTTCAGTTTACATATTTCTTGTATAAAGAGAAAGCAAGCTTATTTTATATATTACGCCTGTCACAATAACTAATTTTGAAGCATGATATATTGATAAAGAGAAATATTATTATATTAACATTGAAACTACATTGCCACTGATACAATTACTCTAAAGCAGGATAATCCCAGTAAACCATTTTTAAATAAACAATAACATTAAAAGGCATGAGCTGCAACAAATAATTAGCCATAGAAGCGACGTATTCAACTCACTATAGCTTAAATCTTATCGTATTACAAGTTGATGAAGTAATTATCGTGACAGACCTATAACAGACATGATTTTAATAACTGTCCTAAACTAAAGTGTGTATTGTTCTCAGTGCTCTCAGACTTGTGGGGCTGGAGTGATGGAGCGCAGAGTGGAGTGTCAAACTTCCAAAGGTCATCCGTCCAAACAGTGCCGTCCAGCAGACAAACCAGACTCCCAGGCTGCATGTAAAGAACAAGAATGTAGGTCCAGGTCTCCCTCTCCTCATTCTAACACCCGTACTGCCAAGAAGGAATTTGTATAGAGTAATGGTATTAAATTGACTGTGCTGTGTGCGGCAGCCAAGAACTTATCTGATTGTGTTTATGCTAACCCAGCTTTTTGCTTTGTTTTAACACATTAGGCAGAACTTTCATTTTAAACTTCTTGAAGAAATTTCACTGGAATAATAAATACTGTCATTGATAGTGTGTTGTAATACCGTAGGGTTTTGATCAATTTTAAAGAGATTTTGCAAGTGAAGAAAAAAGTTGTCAGCTAGCCAAACTTTGCACATTGGCTCCATACTTCAGGTCTAAGAGCTGACGCACTTGGCGACTAGTTTTTGACCTTGTTTCTGCCAAGTCAGGCACGAGAGCATTAAAATGATATGTCCTGGTGACAGGCTATCTTTGTGATCAGTTAATCAGCCTTCTGTTGTAGTGTAAGTGAGACGCTAATTACATAATTACACCAGCTACCATTAGAGGAAAAAGTCCAAAAAAAGTTTCCACTCCTTTTGCCTGTATTTTTCATTTTAACATCATGCTAACCAAATTCTGAAAAAATGTCTTGAAAAAGAACAACATTTAGCTGGACGCATGCACACTCCACAGATCTGACCTACCTTCAGTGGAGATTGCCAAGTTTAAAGGGCTCAAATTTCGCTATTTACTGATCTGTTATGATGTTGTTTCCTCATCAAAAATATACCTGAAGTTATGTTTTGTTTCATTCACACATGTTTGACACACAAACCCTGCATAATTGGAGTTCTATTCTTTAACAGAAAACACTGTGTTCCACGTTGTGATGTCATGTGGTAATATCAGAAGTGCTCCACTGTGTTTTTAAACTCCATACACCTTCACTAGAATCATTTGGATGATTTCAACCTTGGAGTTGCCCATTTCTTAAAAAGGTAGCTGTTTACTTGAAAACTATCGCTTCATGACATCATAAGGTGGAACAGAGCAGTTTGAGCTTTGGAGATGCAGACAGACTAATAAACCAGGTTTACTCAAACTTGTGTGAATGAAACAAAACACAACTCCGGATATGTTTTTGAGGTAACAGCATTATAACATGGCTTAAATATCACGAGAACACATTTTGTGTAATATAGGGCCTTTAATGCTCCGTCTGGAACATTCTAGACAAAGCAATTACATTTCCATATAGACAAAGTTGGTGGTAGACCAAAAACGTTGCATAGTGCATCTTTAAATACACACAACACAAATATAATTCAAGCAACTTTTTGACAAATATGTTACAATTATTCAAATGAAAGCACTGCCCCTGATAGTGAATAACTTTAAGCTCACGTAGAGAGAAGCAAACCAAAGATGAATTCAATAAAACATTTTGATGGCTTAGGTTTTATATATATTAATATGTAATGTCCAGTAAGGTGATCTATTAAGTAGTTGAATTCTTAAAATGTTTAGAACTGACGTTGAAATAAATAAACGCTCATGTTGTCGCAGGCCAGCTGTACAGTTCCTGCAGAGAGGTCCAGATGCGTCAGGGTGCGAGGATGGATGGTGAATACTACCTCAAAGTCAAAGCCCGGATCCTACAGGTGTGTCTATGTCCTGCACATATTATAACTCCAACCACAGCTCCCACCAGCTTCTCAATCAAGTCTCTTGTGTTTTCGTGCAGATTTACTGTGCGGAGATGCAGACTGACTTCCCCAAGGAGTACGTGACCCTGCGCAGCGGTCAAACAGATAACTACTCCGAGGTGTACGGACACAGGTGTGTGAAATCCACTGGTGATGGATGTTCACTGGGGCACAACTCTGGGCTTAAACAGGATTACTTAATATAACTCTGCCATTAAGTACTGTTGTAAATTTTAAGGAATTTAGAGGCCTGTGTCTGTTCCTTGTCTTGATATGACATGTCTACCTATATGTTTAAGTTTAAGGGCATTGTTGTTGGACATTGTCTAACTTGTCATTTAGAGTTGTTGACCACATTGATATTTAAGAATTGGCATGAAACAGTTAAACTGTTGTTGTAATATTAGTGTATCATATATGTTCTAAGTATTTTAGTCTTCTAGACAGAGACAGTTTATTTATAACACTAAGATATCTAAAGATACATTTTTAATTTGATAATGGTCCAATATTATGACTGAAGTGTATCTAGATATAGGATATTTACAAACTAAATGTATTATTGATGAAAAGCAAATTTCTTTTAACTATTTTTTGCCATTCTGATGTAATGTAATTACTGTCTTTGCTCTTAAACACCTTTTGGCTTGAGCATGTGGGTCTGTAAAATCCAGATAATGATTAATAACAATTATTAAAATAGTCAACTAATATTTTAAAAGTTGATTAGTGAAAGAATCACTCCAAAGAATTGTTTCAGCCCTATAGAACTTTTTGGTATCTGTTAATACAGGTTTATAAACACATTTACCATAAACACATTTTCTTGAGAAAAGAAAATACTAAATTGTGTCAGACTTTGGGAAATATTTCTTTTATGTAAATATTTATCTGATGCTAATTTCCATTCAAATCCAGATTGCTAAACCCGTTTGAATGTCCGTACAATGGCAGCCGCAGACAGGACTGTGAATGCAGAAACGACTACTCAGCAGCGGGCTACACACTGTTCAACAAAGTGCGCCTGGATCTGAGCTCCCTGCGGATAATAAGTGAGTCATTACTCTGTGATTGCATTACAGTGTCTACTGTACAAAGACCACACAGAACTATTGTTTTAGCTTTCAGACGCCTGGGCCTTATGTGCATAAAGCTATTCCAAACAATCTATTATTACTTATCTTTCTTCATTTGCAATTACAAGTTATGGGCTTTCATCATCCTGTAGTGGCTGGAGAAGCAAAAATGTTGTTGTATTTTTTTATTGTTTATTTTTGCCGCCAAGTAATACAACTCAAATAATAGTTAGTAGCAAACAGTGTTAAACTTGCATACTAATCCAATCCAACTTTATTTATAACACATTTAAAGGTACAGTGTGTAACTTTCTGGTGGAGGGTCCTCCATCTGCTTGTTTCATGGTGATGTCATTGCTTTGCCTGGGAAATTCCACAGTATGGCTTTAAACAAATATATATTCATTTACAGGTGTTTTTGTTTCTAAAAAGGCTTTCTGACTGTGACCGGACTCACTTCTCCACAGATCTGCCCTGTAACTTGGCCTGGTGATGTGGCCTGCTTGTCTCCATGGAGATAGTTAAATTAAATGCCATACTGTAGAACATTGCAGGAAAATACAATAACATCCACATAGAGTCAAGCAGGTGGCGGACCCTCTACCAGAAAAGTGACATAGTGCACTTTTAAAGAATCTTGCCTATACTGTTGCTGTCAACTTACTCTACTAAATGCAACTTTATACATTATCATTAAACCTATTAAACTATCAGACTTTTTTGGTCCAACACGTGAGTTTGGGAATAAAAAAAGAATGTCCACTACATGAAAAATATATGCCAACCATATGACAAGAGACGTGTTATGTTGATTCAAATGTACATAGACTCCTTCAGCCTGCACTCATTACCACATGCTCCACCTTCCTGTGTGTCCAATGTGCCTTTGATTAAGCTGTGTGGATTGTGTGTGTTCGGATAAAGGGGAAGTCAGGATTAGCCCATACACACTCATCCTCTATGGTCCCTGTTCCCACCCTCTGCATGGTTCTCATTTGGCTTTCAGGCAACTATAAGAGAGCTAAAGTAGAGAAAATAAGTTCAAGATGAGCTGAAGAAGTCTGTGTTTCTGGATTCAGACAATACATTTGTGGTGAATTGGAATGTTTTATATTTATATTTTAGAAGAAAAATAAAATAAAGGCAAGTAATTTTGTCATTGTTATTCCTAAAGGTGTAAACCCAGAACATGACCGTTCACTATAAGTTTATCTACTGTTACACAAACGACATTCGGATGATAGTGACTACTTCTGTAACTCATCACACCTTCTAGTGGCCAAAAGGGGAAATGTATCTGTAAGCACATCAACTATTACATGTATTTAAAGGTGCACTGTGTAACTTTTCTGGCGGAGGGTCCACCATCTGCTTGTCTCCATGGAAATGTTGTTGCTTAGTCTGGAATGTCCCAGTATGCATTTACTTATGGGTTTTTATTGGCTTAAAATATGCATTCTTACTGTAAGTGGCCTCGCCTCTACACAGATCTGTAACTTGGCCCTATGGCATCACATGCTGTCTCCATAGAGATAAATAAGTATAATGCCATACTGTGGAACATTCCAAACTAAGCCATGGCATCTGCATAGAGACAAGCAGGTGTTGGGCTCTTTCAACCTGAAAAGTTACATAGTGTGCCTTTTAGTAAAACATTTTCCCAATAATATGTAGGTCATCCTTCCATTTTGTCTAACTGTCTGCAGATCCCCCTCGGAGCGCTCTGTCTCATGTTTACACTACAGCAGCTGTCTGTGCTCTTTATTTACTTCTCCTGGAGCACACTTTACTGACAGTGGATTTGTGTCCTCTTCTTGTTTACCAGTCACAGATCTGCAGTTTTCCCAGACTCCTCTTGGTCGACCTGTGCCTTTCGCCACTGCAGGGGATTGTTACAGTGCAGCCAAATGTCCACAGGTTGGTGACAATATACATTACTATTCAAAATCAACTTGAGGTAATAATGTAAGCGATGATCTACTTATGTTATAGAATAACACTAAGTAGTACCTTTAAAATACACTTTGCCCACTCGACTATAGATGGCTGAAAGATTTTTACTTTCATTTCTACTTATGAATAACCCTTATGCATGTCGACAGGGCCAGTTCAGCATTAATCTGATTGGCACTGGACTCAAAGTGTCTGAGGCTACGAAGTGGACATCAATGGGGAACTATGTTTCTGTCAAGGTTCACCGATCTGAGGTAAGACGCTAACACACTCTTTGTTAATAAAAGGCTGGGTCTGATACTAAGGTGGTTTGTATTTGTTTGAAATTCCTGATAATCTTAATAGGACACATATTATATAGCTTTTAATCATGTTATAATCCTGTTTATGGTGTCCTAACACCAAGATGAGGGAACAACTTAATGTGTATTTTCTATTCATAGGCTTTAGTTTAACTTCTAAAACATGAAATGCCAAAACAAAGGGTACTCAAGAGGATGT
Organism: Taenioides sp. WSHXM2023; assembly: GCA_029959045.1. NCBI lineage: Eukaryota > Metazoa > Chordata > Actinopteri > Gobiiformes > Gobiidae > Taenioides > Taenioides sp. WSHXM2023. The sequence goes on along the minus strand of CM057092.1, from coordinate 21,031,148 downwards.
TTAAAGGCCAGTAACGGTACAGTGCATAATATGTGCCCTTTAAAATGTTGGATAAAAATACGGCTATAAATATCCGATAAATATCTTTATGAAATTAAAACATAGTTTTAAACACATTTAATTATGCCAAAATAATATCTTTGGGGATAGCCATTTCAGTTCACCAAAGACAAATTCCTACACATTTACTAGTCCATGTTCTGGGTATAACAGCTTGGCCTTTGCCCACTCTCTCCCTGTGTGTGCCTCTGTCTGTAGGACGGGACAAGAATCTACGGTCGCTGTGGTGGATTCTGTGGGAAGTGCATTCCCCAGGCGCACAATGGCTTACTCCTTCAAGTCCAGTGAAGGGCCAATGCCCCAAAACGGTCACAGTGATTTACTGGACTCTGTGGTTGTAATGAGGTTCGTGGAGAAACATCCCTACATCCCTGTCTACTAAATAATATCCTAAACCAGTTCCTATATGGCAGCTAAAACATGCTCAAGATGTGTAAAAAGTGCAGCAGGACCCCTGTTCCAGAAGCCCCTTGTTCAAACTGCTGATGACACCCTAACTGGCTTTTTTGGACTGTCAAGTCTTTTTTAAACACTTAATTATTTTAAGTTTTCATTTTAGAAACAAAGGGACTAAAAGGATCAAACTCAAACAAAAATGCTCTTTTTGGCTTTTCCGTTGTAACTGTCACTGTTACCTGACTCCTATCAAAAGACTGACATAACTCTCTCCAATAATCCAGGCTGGGGCCTTGAAGAGTAATGTACACTGGATGAAAAAATGTAAATGTCATTCTGCAAATTTGTGGCAACTAAATGTTTAATAAGGCCAAAATGATGAGTGTTCTATGTTGAGTATTTCTGCTACTGAGTTACTCTACAGAGGATGGCTTTAAGTGTAGCTACTGATATCCCTCTAACCCGTCCTATGTCAAAGGTTAAAGGGTGCATTAGTTAAACAACTGTGAAATGTCCACAAGGCCTTTGTGGTTTGACATCACTCTAGTCTGTTTTTACTTATGGGACTTTTTTATGTATGACTGAGACCCATAGCGTTTATTCAGGCCTGTATGACCTTTAGTGACTGGATATACAGTACTGATGTGGCTACACTGTACATTGCACACTACACTAGGAAATCTAAGCTTGTATTGAGTTAGTTCTTCTTCTACTTCTTACTGTCCCTCAGTATCAGGTGTGGTTTTACTGTCACACCACTGGGCCTAACATAGGTTTCTACAAACCCTACCTCTCATATGCACCTGATAATAATACCAATTCTAATATATTTATGTTGGACCATGTTTATTGTCATTGTGTATATAGAGTACTACCAAGACTACTGCAATGAGACCTGTTTTATCCGCCTCATGGTACTACTGCAATTAACTGGTGGTTACAAATAACTGAAATTACCTCTATTTAAAACACTGGATTTTGGAGGCTGCTTGCTTCTAATGGACAGGGTTTCACTTAGTGCTATTTTTAATGTAGCATGTTTCTTGTTAAAAGTAACAAAAACTAAACAAAAGCTTAGCAGTTTTGTTGCCTGTATGTCCTAATATACTGTTTGTAAATATAAAGCTTTAACCAAAGTTAGATGCAGATTTTTTAATTGAACTTTTCCTTATGAGACAATGCAGCGTGTTGTTGATCTGTGATTGGCTGACTGTCAATGAAAGTCAATGAGCAGCTAGAAATTTTTGGCTATCCTGAGTTTAATGATGGCCAATGTGCTATGATATCTGTATCAGAAATGTAATACTTGATGCACTATGTGCCATTTTTTTGTAGAAAATGTAATCCTGTTTTGTTTCAGATAACAGTTAAGGATTATAACTTATGATACATATATGTGCATTTTTTAATATTGATACTTGAAATGTAAAGAGTGCTAAAATGAATGGCCGTTTTTAGTGTTTGTTTGCCATGCTTTATCCAAAGATGTCTTTATAAATAGTATATATGTATCCTGTGGAAAGGTATGAATGAAACCTGGTGCTATTACATTAATCACCCTTACTGTATTTCATGTTACTGTACTAACGCTTTAAGGATAATAAATAATACAAACAAGTTCCTTATCATTCTTTATTGTATAATGTTGCAAAACTGATGTGCAAATTCAAAATAAAAACACTACGATGAATTCCAATAATTACCACTGTACAAATCAAACTTAGTACATTGTCTTGACTTCTTCTTGTCTTCTATATTATGCAGTAGCTAGTACATGCAGTTGCTGTTTTTATATTGAAATACAAACCCACTGCAGTGAAATCTGAGACCTCTTATGATATGAGTAAAACATCAACGCCTGCCTGTGATTCACGTTTCTTAAGGCTGGATCATGTTTATTCCAGCAGTCTGTTATCACTATTGCAGAGTTTTTCCGCACATACAGCGAGGCCAATTGGATAATAAAAAGGTGAAAGGTCAGAGCAGGCTGGGTGCTGGTTCTTTCCAAACCCTAGCCCATGTGGATTCACTTAGCTGGGGCAGGTTGCATTTCCACAACATGCGTCTCTGGAGCTCAGTTCCACTTAAAGGACACATAAACAGAGCAAATACCTTAAATCTATTTCTTACCATATCTCAAAGGTCTGGAAACAGCTGTCAACTGCCCTGTGAGTCATCAAAGCATTATGTCAAATAAAAAAAAATGATGTAAGCGGCCGAAAGGTTTCTCATAGTATTGGAAAGTACCGTTCTCAAAGCATTTTAAGTAATTAGAGTACACAGGTACAGTCAAAATAAAACAGCATATGTGTTCAAGTCACGTCTGCAGGGTTCATTGTGTTTTATGTTAAGTGAAAACAGATATTTTGGTGTGTAAAGAGCTGGCTTGATTGGTGGCCAAAAGCATGCCTGAGTTTGTAAAAGCTAATCTAAGTATTGCAGTGAGACTTAATGCATGACAGCAACCGGCCCTATGAGCAGTTTTCAGGACACAGACACAGAGCAATGCCAAAAAGTGCAGACAATTCAGAAAAAGCACAAGAGAGTAATGAGAGAAAAGCACAAACCTGCGGAGGAGGAGACTCATAAAAGACACTGGTGATGGATGTTTACCATGAAGACAGTCTGCTCTGAGCAAACCCAGGCACTCCAGCAATCATCATCTGAAAACACTTCAGACAATGCATCAGCACATGGGCTATTCACTCGTCAAATCTGAAAATAGGCAAAAGAAAGTTAAGATTTTCCTTCCTATTAATTATAGTGACCAGATGAAGTACTTTTTTTGCCTTACGGTAATTTTCAAGCAAGGTTTTTTTTTTGTATTTTGGCTAAACAAATAACAATATATTGTCATCTTTACTGTTGGCAGGTTTCAAATTAGTCAAAAATAGGAAAACTTGGGACATTTCTTGTATTAAACTGGGACAAATCATTGGCTTTGGATAAATCTGCTGGGACAGGAGACAGGGCTCCAGATGCCATTGTAATTGGGAGAGCCATTGTGATTGTGTCTTGCCAAAGGAATACTCACGGGACTAAACAGTGGTTATCCAACTCAACTGACTCAAATACCACTATTATTTTTGCAGTGTGTGTCATTGTTATTAAATTGCATTGTGAAAAAATGTGATTACCAGGAAGTCTAAATGCTGGAGTCTACTGGATGTGAGCTGATGCTTATCCTGCATATCATTCCCCTACAATGACAATACTGCCTGTCCTGGTGATTATCATAATGAAATACATAAAATATAACCAAACAAAAAAGTCTCCCCTCATCATGTGAACAAACACTGGCCTCTAGAGCCTCAAAACTGAAATTACATCTAAGTGGAGGCGTCTGGACTGGACTGAAGTACAGTAACAGGATAGAAGATTACAAACAAAACTTTACTGGTAAGATCTATGTGCTGGTGCAATTTAAGAATGACAAAGTACACTGTGTTGCTTCCTCAAACTATGAAATAAACTGAAATAGAAGTTGAGCTTTGAGATTAGACTCTTCAAGACTGAGAAAATGTTACTAACCTGAAAGTAAACGCGTAAGATTACAGTGTGAATTTTTCTTTCATTGTCTTCGTCATGAACCAAAGACTCTGCAGGTGTTTAATCTTCCAGAATCAAACCTGTATTGTCAGATTCTTCATTGCCTATTTTGATGCTAAGCTAATCAATATAATACACGTGTTCTGCATTTTCAGCTCCGTCCAGAAGATGGAGATAAAGAGTTGAGAAGTGATTTTGGACCATGCACCATGAAACTTCAAGACAGGTAGACTGTTATACTAATAGTCTACATACTACCCTTACTGCTTACTTTATTTTGATCTCTTTATTGTATTATATGTGTAATATACTTTTATGTCGTAACCAACAAGATCAAAAGCCAAAAAACTTGTTTAAACTTGGAAATCATTAGGACTAACATGTAATTTATAGATCATTGTTCACACTGAATAATTTTTCATATAAAAGAAATATTGATTAGGCTCATAGTCTATTTTAAAATGCAGTGTATTATTTTAAGCCAGTAAAATAACTTTCTTGTGTAATTAATATAATTCAGTTGCATCTAATTTTTAATAGTAATAATGAAATAGTCTTATATAGTGCTTTTCCAGACGCTCAAAGTCGCTTTAGAATTTGGTGCATTATTCATTTACTCCATACCTGGTGGTGGTAAACTGAAGTGAGGCTGCACCACTGACTCCCCACTGTGGCGCCTGATTTTCCCATCGGTCTCTCATTCAAGCACTAACCAGGCTCAGCCCTGCTTAGCTTCTGAGATCTGACAAGAAGGTTTGGCCACGATTTTTAATTTTTAAGAATTTCTATCCCCCTTTCAGTCTCTGTACCCCTGGTTTGAAAACAGTACCCATATAGCCTATATATAATACATATATTTATAATATATATTTATTGGCCTAGGCGCCCCTCTCAAAAAATTATACCACCAGTCGCCGCTGGTACCCATGTAAAATGGTGAATCATAAATAGCTACATAGATACTTACAACAGTGTTGCTGGTGCCTGGTTATATTCTTCTGCTTCTCAACTTCAGCCTGGTGGCCTTGTTAGTAAAAGCTGTTATGAGCCAAACTTATTTCACCTATTCTCTTCCCTCTCCTAATTAAAATATTCTTATATATTATACTCTTATCCAGTACACTGTCTCTATTTTTATGATCGTTTTGTGGAAATTACAAAACTGCTGAAATTTATTTGATATACAACGTCTTCTGACTGCATTCTCCTTGGTGACCACTAGATGGCAGTAAATCATCATGAATCCAAGTTTTTACCACACTGATTCATTATGGTATGGTAATACAATTAGTTTGAAAATATATAGTTAATCACATACATGACTCATTGCTGTGACCTGATTATAATACATGTCTCTTTTTCCTCTTGGTTGCTACTGCTGACCAGTAAACTTGCCTATGTGTAAACTTGTTTGTGCTAGACTAGTACAAATATTGATTGCCCATCCCTACCCAACTAAAGTATGGTGGTTGAGTATGCAACTAACCAGTTTTGACAGTCTGATGTGATTAGTGTTCTTTTTCAATCTATTTGATCTTCTAAGTAGGCAAGGTTATAAAACAAAATCTTTATAAGCTTTATAAAATAAATTATTGACCATGACCATGTTGAAAATGTGTAAGCAGAATAGCGATAGTGTAGTGTACTGTAATCTGTATTGATAATGAATGCAGCAACATGAAGTGTATAGATGTGTACGGATGTGGTAACTGATACTGAATGGGACTAGTTTTACTTATTGATTGACTGGATGAATGATTCCATTAACATGCATTGTTAGATAAATACTTTATTGATCCCCAGAAGAGGAAATTCAGGTATTGCAGCCATCTCAGGCAGACACAATACAACAACGAAGGTGTGGGATAAAGTATAAGACACTAGACTAGATGAGATGACACTAGAAGCAAAGCAGGGAAGATAAGGGCAGGAGAGGAGAGAAAAATGCGACCGCCTTCATTGAGAGCCAGAGAGAAGAGAGAAGTAACAGTCACTTTTAGACATTCCTGAGTGTTACTGTTCCCAAGCTTGAATGTGCTCTTTCTATTTGTTACAGAAGTAATTTTTTTTTTTATTACATTTTGACTGGTGGTGATTGTGGTCAATTACATCAGTCATCCTATATTATTGTTTTACTCTAGGTCACATTTACTCTGCACAGCTTGTCCTTCATTGGTCCGTTAGTTCAAAAGGACATTGTTGCAGTAAAAAGTTAAGTCCTTAAACCCCTAAATATTTCACACGCAACTGCATTACATTCAAAGCTATACAAAGTTCTGGCTCCAAAAGGTATCAGTTTCATCTTTTGTCGGAACGTATTTGGCTGTAAATCCAAGCCATCCTCACACCATTACACCCATATCTCCAATAGCCAGGCGGACCCTGCACTTTAGGCAACTGTGGGACATTACACGCTTCACTGTCAACCACTCTGCCAACACTTTGAAGGAAGTAATCTCAGTTTTGACTTTTACTGGCTCCGACTGAATCAGGTCATTTTTCTGCTATTGTGTTTCAAATGTGAAGCATTCACATTAACAGCTGCAAATGTGAGGCTTGTTAGAGACAGGCACGATGCAAGTGGAAGAGGGCAGAAGTGAGGTCCCTGTGGGTTTACAGCAGTACAATGTGCCAAGTAGTATTCATTTTGGCTTATTGTTTGATCTGAATCAAAACTAACAAGAAAACTGAAGAAAACCTGGAAAAATTACAATGTGATATATTTGTATTACTATATTTCTGTATTTTATTTTCACTTAGACATACATTCATATAATTATGCCTTATTTGACACTAGTCTCATGCTGTTTTTGCTACTTATTTTGAATGTATGTTCAGACCTGGGCACTGGGCTGATACTAGAAGATCTTCTAATTTAGGAGTAAATGCTAAACTCTATCAATTTAGAGTTGTCATGAATCTACTAAAACTATGGTATGTGTACCAATGGTGATACTGCCTCTGGTGGTACAAAGGGTCTTTTACAGTTTGAGTATTTGTTTTAAAGAAAGAAAGAAGAAGTCTTTTCATGCTTGTGCCTTATCCTACATTAGACCACGTTTAGCCCTAATATAGGGCTGATAAAGTCAGTGTTTGAATATGAGGGTACTCAGGAAGCCAAATTATATCTTAAGTGGTACATAGTGTGAAAAATCTGAGAAACACTGTTCTAAAACTATTTCGAAAATAGTGGCATACCTGTGTTAGACTTGCATGCATTATAATTCTCAGTCTGGATATGTTCACTTAACCTGTCTTTATCAGATATAATTCCCCTTATGTGAATCTACTGCATATTTTGAAGTCATTATTTCAGCGCCGAAATAATGATGATAATAATTATCACTGCAAATAGAGCAAGCAGCCATGAAAACCTGCCTCTGACTATTAAACAAATGCTGCCGATTATATGACCAGCGCTTTTGTTGTGGAAAATAGTTAAATGGAGACAGTTAAGTGGCCTGGAAAATGTTGCACCATGCTACATATCAAAAAGGCCAGACCGCTTTGGGCCAGGGCATATGGGCTGACTTCAGTGCGCGCAGCATCAGGTGAGAGGGGGGTAAAAGCTAATTATTTTTAACAGCTTAGCACTCCAGTCATATGAGCTTGTAGGAGATGTTTTACACACTGTAGCCCACGTCACAGGGGATTTTAAAACTCTCTACAGAAAGCGGCCTTTGTTCTCCATTGTTTTACACCAGCTGTATTAAAGTAGTTACAGGGGAGTGCTGTGATAGTGCAGACAACATAGGGCCCAATAAGTGTGCGTGTGAGGAGATGGGGTGACAGGCTGACTTTGTGCAGTGGAAAAGCTGATGGACCGGTCATGAGGAGTTTTAACAATGATGTCATGTTTATTTCCACGCCACATTGTTTCTTAAGAATTCAAACTGGGGCAGTGTAGTATGGTCATATGGTCATTTTAAGTAAACTTCAGCTATAAATGGCAACGATGATAGCTCTACACACAGTTAAGGTTGGGTTAGCTTGGAATGTTCCACAGTATGGCATTAAACTTTCTTATGTTTGTGGAGATAATTTGGTGCATCAGCCAAGCCAAGTTAGTCAGATATGAGGAGAGGTGACCCCCGTTCTTTGCCTGTAATGTAGCACAGTGGCATTATGTATCATTATGTATCACTTCGGGCTACAAGATAAATCGCAGTTTGAATGGATGCAATTAGCAAATCGCTAAGGCTGCATCATCACTTGCTCCTCAGTCAAGAGAATTTCCTGTCTTACTCTGCATAAAAACTGTTAACCTTGTAATTTAGAATTGTTCTGAAGTGTGCTGCTTGTATTAGTTTGTCGGTTCATATTTCAGTCTTTTGTCAATTCTTCTGGACATGTTTAAAATATGAATCATACTGTTAAAAAAAAAAAATCGCCAATCTAAGCGTTCTGCCTTCGTGTCAGTTTAGTATTTGTGTTTCTATTGCTTAAAAACACAATGAAAAACATGCATTCTGACTATGAGCAGGCTTGTCTTTCCACAGATCTGAACTGTAATTTTGCCTGGTGACACCACCTGTTTGTCTTCTCAGATATACTTAAGTTTAATGCCATACTGTGGAACATTCTTGACAAAGCTGTAAAATCTTCATGGAGGCAAGCAGGTGGCGTACCTGCTACCAGGAAAGTGAAATAGTGCACCTTTACACCGATCTGAGCTTTTTTAGTTCCGATACTGACATATACTGTAGCTTTAAGCATGAGCCGACACTCAGTATCAACCTACAGAACATTCCTTTCAACAAAAATAAAATAAGACAGAACTGATCAAAATGTGTTATTTATCGCTCAGTTAACAACAGAACAACTTTGTGTAAATACAAATTCAAACATAAAAAAAAATTCCATCAATTACATCGTCTAACCAGGATATCGGCTGAAATTATATTTGGAATCTGAAATCTGATCCAGCAAATTTTCCATTATCTGTGCCAATAACCAATACCAGTATTGGATCGGTGTATTCTTATAACTTTTACGTAACTCACTTTGACTTGTTCATTAAATGGTACTTTATCTGGCCTTAAAGGTTGTATAGAGGATTTTCTAAGAAACGAGAAATCCAGCGATTGTTTGTCCTTTTTCAAATTATGCGCATGCCCCTTCCCCAACACCTCCCTAAGTAGAAACGCCTCCTCCCGTTTCCTCCTTACGCTAGAAATTATGTTTGTTCACAGCCGGTGCGAGTTCAGAATCGCTGTTACTGCTGTAACTATACTGTGCGTTTTCAAATGATAAGTAGAAGTTTCCTGTCCAGAAGTAATTTAGCGACCAACGCATCAGTCTTCAGACCCTTCATCTGCTAGAAGCGTAGGGAGTTTGATTGACAACCTAACAGCCACGTTATCTATTGGCTGTTAGATAACTATGCTATCATTGACAATTTGAAACAAAAAAAATCCTCCATACAATCTTTAAGGGTGCTTCATGGACCCTGTACTGTAGTGTATTAATCTCATTGCATCATCATTGCGAGACAGCAGAACACAACTAATGACAGAGTATAAATCAGGTGGTGGTGGACTGTGCTGATGGAGCATGCGGAGGTGATGGGTGTCTCATTATGCTCTGGTCCACAGGCTCTATGTGACAGGGTTAGGTCTCATCCTTCACTCTGAATCACAGCCTTTTCTCAGGGTTAATAACAGCTTGTACCAATGAGACATTACACTGATGCTATCTCCTGGAAGAATGCACTGGCTGGACAGGCTGCTGTAGTGGAGAGATTTATTATAGTCCAACAATGTCCTTTATTAGGTCTTCTTCAGCACAGAGAGAGAGCGGGAGAAGCATTCAGGGAGAGATGGATGACTTAGGAGGCTCCTCATCAAAAAATAAACCATGACAGGGTGCATCGATTGAGCTAATGCTGTTGTCAAACTTTTAGAAAGATTATATTTTCATGTAAGAATACTGATCTTGCTTCTGCCAGATGTAAAACACAAGATATTCCATGTTTCAAAGTTGACAAATGGCTTTATTTTGGCATTATTCTTTGACTCAGCTTGTCAAAAAAAATAATGATATCACTAAATGATACTAAAATCAAAACTAGATATGGGCAAGTATCTATAGTAAAAATCTGACCTTTCCTGAATAGTTTTAGAAGAGTATCTAACCACATGGTTATATTTTTAAAAAGTGCAATTATTTTGTGTTTAAAGTTACATTCTACTTTCTAAAAAGAGTATTAATGCGGCGTTGGAATCTGTAGGGAGTATCAAACCTTTTTTCTTTGTATCAAAATTCAATTTGAAAATTTTGTTTAACTACTTAGCTACAGAGTAAATTATTGTATTAGAGTGATAAACTTTGGAATTTATTAATTTACGTGTATTGTTTGCACTCAAGTGTCTTTTAGGGAAGTCCATCCAAGTTGCTTCTGACTGAATCCAAAAGAATCCGTTTCCATGTTTTACAAATGGCTTTGTAAGTGAATGTTTCAATGTTTTTCATACTAAAATAACCAATAATTTATGCAGTTATTTTGTTCTCATTGACACAAGAACGTGTTGGTGAATGGGGCATCAGGTATAAAGTGCCCAACAGACTTTGTGTTTCATTTTTAGCACTCCATATGGTGATCTCAGCAGGACCACTGTGACCAGATTGCGCGCCAGTCGACATAAGGAGCAAGCATGACTTTGATAAATCAGCCCTGAAAACTTGACAGACACAGATCCCAATTAGAAAGCCGCAGTATCACGAGTGCACTTTTGGCAGTCATTTCTGTTTTGTTTTATATTGTCATCACTGAGTAGATCAAGTAAATGTATTTAATTTTTATATTGCTGGTTGAGATAGCATATATAATTAAAGTAAATATGGGGTTAAATCTAAATTTCATGAACGTGAACAATACAGTTTATACAGAAAGTATACATTTGAGTTCCCCAAAGTCTGATCTCTGGTCCAAACAACATGCTTTTGCTGACTGATGTTTGGCTGTAGACCTCTCCATTAAAATTTTCTCCAGAAAGCATTTTTTGGTGATTTGAAACAATTGGATCTCAATTCATTAATTGCACAATCCCAGATTTAATTAGACATGTTTCACACATGCAGATACATTACATCAGATAAATTTTTATTGCGTCTTTTACCACAAGTTATTCTTTATACCTCACATGCTACAACTTCTGATATATATTTTTGTAACAATGTCCTTTTTTCCTTTCTTATCACTGATTTGGCTGTTTTATTTTTAGACTCTTCTGACAGCACACAAAGCTAAAAATACACTTGAAGTCAACTTATAATAGTCATCCCTGTTATGTAACTGTATTTAAATTGTCCCAGTTAAACTCAATCAAGCACACTGTCATTGCTGTAATAATGTTGTCACACTTTTAAATCTATTTTAGTGATAAAGGACTTTGTAAGGGGGCCACACGGAGGATAAAAAAAGATAACTAGATCAGATGAAAAAATCGTACAGCGCATAAGTTTGATTCTCCGTTTAGGTAATTTGCTAAATAAAATATATCTTGGTTATACAAGAGGTGGGTAAGGAGACTTGGCCTGTTGCTTGTCTCCATAGTAATAATAGGTTCAATGCTCTTGAACAGAAACGTTACCTACTGTAGCTTTAATCCTTGGTCAGATAGAGACTGCCCAAAGTCAAAGCAAATCTAATCTCAGTCTCACTTCTCCCTGAAAACTTGCTTAAAGGCTCTTAAACACAGATAGGGCCAAACAAAAGCTTCAAACATTACCCATTATCTCCTCTGGCCCTTCTTCAAAATGACTTATTATTACTATTTGCCCTACATTTGAAAGCCAAAGCTCGTATTGTGTAAAATCATAAACCAGGTTGTAATTTTGTGTTGGCAGTCAGGCATACACCCAATAGTACAGTCATGTTTGAAGTGGTGCACACAAGATGCTTATTACAGCGCGAAGTGGAATTCACCCATCTGATTTATAACAGGTGTAAGGCCATACATGGGGAATTTGGCACACTCAAGAAGTATCATTATACAGGTGAGTGTATAGTCAAATGATAGGCCCTCTGGAGGTTTTTGGGTTTGTTGACCGAAGTTTATCTGCTCTTTGTGTCTACAGCTGATTCAGCAAGAATGTTTGTTTAGACTCATCCCTATTTGTCGATGTGCCAGAATGAGATAAGAACTGAGTTGCTTAAACTGATGGGCCAGGATATTATAATGGGAGGATGCACTTTTGCTGACACTTAAATAACTGGTATGGTATATTTCAAAAAGCATAGTCTCTCTTTTAGTATTAAGACATTTTGTTTTGGAAAATATTTTTTTTCCATGATTAGGATTTAGCACTTTGCTCTGAATATAAAATGTACATTAGTAAGTAAGCCGCATTCTACATTTTAACTTTGACTCCTTAAAGGTCAATTCCTTATGCTATGTTATGCATATTTTAACTTAATAAATTGACTATTTATTGTTGCTTTTGCCATCTGTCAGCTGGGGAAGCATCACTTCTAATTGGAATTCACTGTGTCTTTGATAAAAGCTTTTCCAAAAGCTTTTATTTATCCACACACAAAAAATACACTTAAATTATTTCTCCCTGTGGCGCCAAAGTCCACCAACTCTTTTGGCTTAGAAAGAACAAAACCTTAAACAAGCCATTAACATGTCTGCGGTTTAAACAAATCAGATGAACAAGTAATTTACATTTCCTTGTATTTAGTATTGCGTGTCCGACATAAGTTGAAAAACTGTGTTTTCTATAAGTAATTGTCCGTTGTTTAACATCAAACGCCTGCATTATTAAAGGCTCCAAAGGGCACTTATTAAACAGATTTCTCAACTATTTCCTCTCTACTTCCAGGGTAGTCAGGCGATGTTTCTATGTTTCCTAAAGTGTGTATGTGCTGTTGTACAGAGCACTTCAAACCCTCGGCCTGTGTGTGAGGCTTTGAGGATGTGACGTGGCACGTTGCCAGCCAAGACCCTGCGTTTGGAGAGAGGACAAGAATAGCATTGTCCCAGCTGCAGCTGAGAGCAGCTCCTCTTTAAATCTGTGTCGGCCAGAGCAGATCTGAGTCGTGTACAAGAGCAGTGCACACAAAAGATGACATTGGTTTGTAAGTTTTAGTCGATGGTATTCAGAGGGACCCCATTATGTGACTGTCACACAGTATTAGTCTGAACTGCAAACACTTTCATGTGTGGATTACCATTCACCATCACAGATAATGGATATTTGTCTTGGCTAATCTAGTCCTCCATTCATTCTCCCCATTTAAAGTTCTTGCAAGCATGCACATTTTAACATAGGAATGCTGACATGTATCCTGGCTTGGAATGTGACATCGATATGGTGCTGTTTGTTGTGTTTTTTAAGATAAAAACACTGCACATTTAGTAAGACTCACATCACAGGTTCCATTTTTACAATGAAACATTTAAATCTTTTTAATACATCAAATATAATGCAAACAGGTGAGGGATCATGTCCGTGCTTTGGCTACAAACTTTGGTTACAAATTATTTTAGCACAAAGAACAACATTCTCAAACTGTAAGGCTAGGATGTCAATTGGTCTCATTTCACAGAAACTTTTCTTCAGAAAATAAAATTACATTTGCATCTGAAACTTAAACAACATTCAAATATATACAACAAACGGCAAACTGTGTCAAACATGTCACATATTTTCAAATCACAGTGGATATGTTTTTTGTGTGCAACTAAAATGTGCATATACGTTTGCACAGCCACACTACCTTTTTACACGTTTTGTTCCTAAACCTAACCCATACTCCTATCTTTAATCATTTTACTTGTTTCTAACACTAACCATAACCCATTTGAGACATACACTACATAGGTACCTCTATCATCAAAAAGTACTTATGTTTCCCAGGAAACACAAAGCTGACTCAGTTTCCATGTATCTTTCAGATGTCTGGTGTTTTGGGTCTTTTGGTCCTTGGTTTGGGCACAGGTGAGGGGTCATGTCCGTGCGTTGGAGCAGCTGGCTGCAGAGAATCACGTCCAGTTTCAGCTTCATGTATGATTTCGCTGTGCTCTGCTCTTGGAGAAGGATTTGGACTTGGTTCTTGAGAACTTTGTGGCACATGCATTGTTTCATAATCCGCTTCTACCTCTCTTCTGGTTAAAGACAGCATTCTGGGCTCCTGTTTCTCTCTGCGTTTGGGCGTTTTGTTGCGTCGCTGATTGCAACACAACGCAATGATAATGATTACCAAAACAATGATGATACCTGCTGCTCCTGCTAGCACCGCAATGACAGTTTTATGTGGAAAACACAGCAGATTTTGCGATAAAGGTGGACAGATAGGAATCACATTGTCACTTATCTCATTGCTGACCTGGTTGGACAAACTACAAGTAAAACTGTTCTTTGATTTAAGTTTGCTCAAAGCTATCATAAGCGTTGATTTAGTCTCTCCCATTAAGATCTTGTCATCCATTGTCCAGGCATAGCGCAAATCTTGAGTTTTGTCTGTGTTGCAATTGAATATAACAGATTTCTTGTCACAGCTGTAAGTTAGTTTAGGCTTCGGTACTTTTTCCATCACACATAGAAAACTACTCCATGATTTCATCAGAGCACCAGTCATGTTGTAGACTTGAGCTTGGTAGACTCCTGCGCTTGTGAGCTTTGGGTTGGTCAACACCAGAGATCCGCTGGAGGTGATGTCTTCTGGTTTGCCTACAGACACTTTCCCTTTGTCCCTTTGGTAAATAACAGTGTAATTGTGCAGCCATACCAACTTTTCAGTGTTGGTAAATTTCTCATAGACAAACGGACAAATAGTCAGGCGTATTCCAATGGCAGCAAGTAGATCACAAGTGTCTCTTTTTGCGGCAGAGATGCCCCAGAAAGCAGGCAAAATAACCAAGATGATAAAATTAGCCATGGTATGTTCTGTCACAAAAGCCGTTCTGTCCCAAAAGCTGTTATTGCATAGTTCACTCTTTGTAGTCTAAGTAAAAAAAAAAAATCTGAGCTTTGGGGGGAAGTGGGTATTCATAAGGAAGGAAATACAATTGATCAACAGCGCTGTTTCACTTCTCGTTGCCTATAAAGATGTGCAAAATAGCATTATGATTATAGACTCACATGATGTTGTCAGACAGTTTGACATGCAATAATTATTTAAATGTGAAATTAGGCTATATGGGGATACATTTGAGCACAATCCTGATGAACAGTGAACAGTCCATTGGTAATATCTAATTGTTACAGAATAGAAAAAGCTAAAAATTGTTGTAAAAAAATTGCTCCAATGCTTCTGATACCCACCACCCAAATATCCATAGATCAATTTTCAGCTAGTCCTAAAATTGCAGTAACAAGTTGAGTTACCACAAGTTACAAGTACCACCCAGCAGCATTCACATGTTTTTGGGCTAGTCAGATTCAAAGTGAAACCACACTTCAAAGTCTTTTATTGTAGATGATGAAACTTAAGCCTACAACAGCCCTAATCCTACTTCTCGTCATTCTTTTCAATGCATTGCCCTTTGCAGTACCCATAATTACACTACACTAAAACAACCGTACTTTCTACTTTATCATTAGCCGTGAATCACAAACTTCCCATAACTCCACAAAATACACATCTGCTCCATTTACCAGCATTGCATTGATTTCAAGCCTAGAGGCAGAACATTAATGTAAAATGTGCACTATTCAGAGAAGCATTAACATCTATGCTATGAATTGTTGGTTGCACTTGTGTAGTTTTCAAGAAAAGCCCTGGGTGCCTGTGCTATTGTAAAAGTTATGCATGCGGAGGAACAAAGTGGAACACTGGAATGTTATTTAAATGTGTTTAATATTACAGATGTTGAATGTCAAAGAAGTTACTTTTATGGTTGATCTCTGCAGTATTTGTAGCAGAAAGCAAACGCCAACAACAATGCAGATTTTAGCCTTCATTTTAAATGCAATACCAGATTTACAAACATGTTATGTCATATACATTCTAAAGTCTTGACAGAAAAAATGTGAATATGTGAATATGATGTTTAAAGGAGTGTTTGTCACCTGCATGGCTGTTATTGTATAACCTAGAATCTTCCACAAAAGGGCATTAAACATATGCACATTGTATTAGGTGTTTTAATTGCAAAAAAATGTTTTAATTGCTGAAAATACCTTGAAAACTTGCACTCTTACTGTGAGTGTCTTTTCTCTACTGATCAGTGGCCTCGTTTATGAAGGACTGTGTAGGAATTTTCCTAAGCAGGAGCGGACTCCTAGTGGCCACCAGAGGCGTGTGCCAAGCAAACTCCAAATTTAGAAAATCCTTCGCAGATCTCACCTGCAGCTAGAATCTGCTCATATGAGGGCACATCATGTCACGCCTTCTACACAACTCCACCTCACCATAAAGGAATGTGCAAAGTGACTCGTGAATGAGATTTACCTTAGTATGAGCTGATAATCTGACACTGAGCGACACTGAGTGGCAGGAAGTTGTTTTCAAAAATAGACCTAGCTTCAGCTTACTAAGAAGTGCTCCTTGATGAAGATTCAAAAAATACACAACAATCAACACTCACAAAGGCCTGTTTGTGTACAGTCGTCTTTACTTTGGCATAAACTCTGCTGTTAGCATTTTCCAGAGAATAATGGAGAATCTGATGAAGGACCTCAAAGTGGTTGTTTACCTTGATGACCTCCTGGTGATTGGCCGAAATGAGTCAGAACATCTGAAGAACCTCGAGTCCTACAACGCTTGCAGGAAAACAGACTGAGAGTGAAAAAGTCAAAGTGTGAGTTTGGAAGGACCCAAATTGAATACATGGGTCATGTGTTGGATGAAAAAAGGGGTGTACTCATCTGAAGACAAGGTGAGAGCTATACATGATGCACCAACACCTACAAATGTCAAAGCGCTACGAGCTGAATAAAGCTGAGCAGGAATAAAGCTGAGCAGGAGTCATTCAACAAATGTAAAGAACTCCTGATAAGTGACAAAGTATTAGTGCACTATGATCAGAGTCTGCTATTGAGCCTTGCATGTGACGCTTCGGTTTATGGAATTGGAGCTGTAATCCAGAATACAACAGCAGATGGAGAAGAGCATCCAATAACTTATGCTTCTCGAACACTCTCTCCAGCAGAGAAGAAGTATTCGCAAATAGAGAAAGAGGCATTAAGAGGCATTGTGTATGGTGTTAAAAAGTTTCACCAATACCTCTGGGGACATCAATTCAACTTGTTCACAGACCATAGGCCTTTATTGACTCTGTTTGGAGAACATAAAGGGGTTCCCACAATGGCAGCAGCCTGTGTTCAGAGGTGGGCCATTGTAGTGTCAGCATATAACTACCACATTATTTACCGCCAGTCTGACAAGTATGGCAATGCTGACGGGTTGTCTCGTGTTCCGTTGTCTGAGACCAAGGATCCGGGAACAGAGACAATCTCTGCCTATGTCAACGCACTAATATGTGAATATCTAGAGGGCGTGCCGCTGATTGCAATGCAGATTGCCAAGGTAACACGAACTGATACAGAGCTTTCAAAGCTGCACAGGTTCATCATGGAAGGATGGCCAAAAGAAATTCCTGACAAACTGAAAGGATACCACAAAAAAGTGTGATGAACTCTCTGTGGAGCAAGGGTGTGTGCTGTGGGACATGAGAGTGATCGCACCAGCTAAGCTCATAGCTGCAGTGCTCAAAGAAATCCACAGTGGGCACCCTAGCATTGTAAAAATGAAGGCAGTTGCACGGCAATACGTCTGGTGGCCACATATTGATATGGACATCAAAAAGGTCTGCAAAATGGCTGAAAGTGTATAAAATGACACAAATAACCCCCTCTGCAACCATTACAAGGCTAAAGAGGCTCTTTGCATCATATGGGGTTCATGAACAGATTGTCATGGACAGTTCTACAACCTTTATGTCTGATGAGTTCCAGCAGATTGCGAGGAGAAATGGAATCCTCCACACAACCGGTGCCCCGAGGCACCCAGCCACATACGGGCTGGCCAAGAAATATGTCTCAACGGTCAAGGCTGGCATGAAAATGCTAGCAAGAGAAGATTTGAGCACTGAAGACAAAGTTTCTCTAACTCCTAACAGCACAACAGGCGAGTCACATGGTGATGTGTTTTTGAAATGGCATGTCAGAACTAGATTGGACTTCCTGAAACCAAGTTACCAAGAAACGGTGAAGAGAAAGAAGTATCTCCAAAAGGAAGGACAGTTTGATGTGGATGAGCGGGTTTATCTGCGAAACACTGTGGGAGAAACTCCAAGGTGGATTCTAGGATTAGTTATCCAGCAGTCAGGACCTGTGTCGTACAAGGTGTGCGG
The DNA here is from genome assembly GCA_029959045.1 of Taenioides sp. WSHXM2023. NCBI lineage: Eukaryota > Metazoa > Chordata > Actinopteri > Gobiiformes > Gobiidae > Taenioides > Taenioides sp. WSHXM2023. The sequence goes on along the minus strand of CM057092.1, from coordinate 21,012,840 downwards.
AGAAGCGACAGATCAAGAATATCGACGCCATGGAGACCAGCTGAAACCTCGCCATTCTCCAGAGCTTCCAGATGAGCAACCTGAGGGAGTAGCTGAGAAGTTTGAGCCGATAGAGGACAGAACGACCCCAGCATCTGAACTGTCAAGGCCAGCTGCCTTGAGCTGCCTGATCCTGTTGCGGTGACCCTAAGGTGCTCCCGGCGTGCCACAAAAGTGCCTCAACGTTACCAGGACCGAGTGCTGATGTTTAGTTAAAGTTTACAGTTAAGCATTCAGTTAAGTTTATTATACAGTGTGTGTAATGTCGATATTCCTAATCTTAATGCACAGTAATGATATGTTTTATGTTAAAGTGTTTGGCTAGAATAATACTTTAGGTTACCTTAAAGTAAAGGGGGAGGTGATGTGGTGTATTGAACTATGGGCCACCATAGTTGTAGCTGAAGTGAATTGCACATGCCTGTAATGTGCGTTAGAGTACGAGCCTACCAGCGTGATATGAAACAGTAACCTGTGTTAGATCCTCAGTAATAGGTGTTAAATGCGTGCAGCCATCTCCTTATTAATACATCACAGTATCAGTGGCCTAAAGTAGTTTCAGTATTATTGTTTATCGCGGTATATCTCTGTAACAATATATCGTGCTTCAAAATTTGTTATGGTGATGTCTGAATGATGAAAAATGAAACCTAAACTTGAAGCAGTTGTGTTTTCAGTCAACAGGAAAGAGACTGCCTGGTAGAAGACTAAATAGTGACATATTGCGACATGTGTCTGAGGCTATTGCAGCATTTCAGTTCTCTAAACGGCTTACTCCATCTCATACCAGTAAATCACTACTGAGGGCACAAGTGCACATTTGTAATCAGGAGTTTATGCTAATAGCTCTGTTTTTGCATGATGCCAAGTCTAATTGAACTGTTTGATCCACTCTTAATGGGCTCGGAGAGAACAGCCTTGCATACATTGGGGTTAATTGGCTTCGGTTGTTCGTCTTTTTAGGGGAACAGGCTGGGTGTCCGTCTGCTGAGTTAATGTTTAATTCAAGGACACAGCTGGAGGTGGAACAGAGAGGCCTCCCACCATAAGCAGACTGGATCGTGGCTAACTGGCCGTGGGTCACATCAGGGGGTGTGGTGGGGGCACTTACTGATTTTTGGCAGTAACGCACTTCAGCAAAAGAAGACTTTGAGGGGATTAACTAAGGATTAGACATCTGAATATTAGAATTTTTTTTATCCCACTCTCACTCCATATATATATAGATATAGATATATTCTCTCAACTAACCTTTTATTGGTTGCAAATCATATTTTGATAATTTATGAGTTTATACTGACTCAACTGAGTCAACTTCTTTGTTTTGGTATGACTGAGTTTCACTTTTGAGGCTTGTTCACATTATTTACACAAATGCACTATGAAACCAGATTCACACACAGAGGCCAACAAGAGAATATAGACTCTGAGGCACACTTTGAAAATGGAAATTAGAGCGGATAGTGTTTAGAACAAAAATTATATCTGCCAGTTTGAACCGAATCAACTTTGAAAGTATCCTTCATTGTATTCTATCAGTGTTGCTGCTCCAAACTTCAGATTTCATAAAATGTACACAAATGTATAAATTCTTGCATTCAGGTTGCAGAGTGCTCCAGAACAATAAGTGTGACCAATTCCTTAGTAAGTTTGAGAGTCATCATACACAAACAGATTTTTGTAATTATACAATTTGAACCTGGAAAATTGACATCTAAAACTTTACTTTTCTGTGTGTTTATAGTATATTAATGTTTCAATAGTGATTTAAATAGCTTAATTGTGTGGAATGTAGAATCATGAACATTTTTGCAATTTTTTTTACTTTTCTTAAATAAGCAAAATTGTTCCAATATCATATTGTTTAGGTCAGTAAATGTAAGTAAAGTAAAACCCCATAAGTAACAGTGCCATATATTCTAATGTGTACTTTGTAAGTTGGACATTTCCTGTACAGCCCCACACTGCATCACCTCGTCTCCTTAGGCAGAAATATTTGACTTCTTTTACAGATTGCAGTCCTTGAAAGTCACTCCCACTACTTCCCCAAAATGGCTGCCAAGACAAAATCCAGGTCTTTTCTTGTGACAGGGTTCAAGAGATCAGCGTTTATATTTCCGTTTGTATTACAGAACTCCATAAATTTTCTGTGTTTTTGTGAAGCTACCTATAAGGGAGAGAGGGTTGAATAGAGAAACATTTCCTATAGTTATTTTAGCATGTATTAAAAATAAATGTACTTTTGCGTATTCAATTTTACACTCATAGCTACATTATCTAGCTATATTAGTAACTCTAGCTAGTGTAAAATCCTGCCGGTTCCACATGCAAACTCTGAAAGGAATGCAGTTAAAGCAGTTGTTGGAAGTAACTTAAGTTATAGAAATAACAATAACTTTTAAAAAATTAAGTCATTCTAGAGTGGCACAATATATTAAAAAATTCTGCCAATATTGGCATTGTTATTGCAAGAAGATAACTATATTGCAACAATAATTTCTCCATCTGACAGAAATGTACAGTACAGTTAAATGTAAAAAGAAAATTATTAATGATTTTAAGTTATAGTTATTTGCTATATATAGCATAATTTTTCTCATAAGCGAGTTAAAACGAAAGCAGCTGGACTTTTTTTAAGCCAACATTTCGCTATCATCATGTTTTTCTCATATCGTGCAGCCCTATTTCTTTCCAGTATTATTTATACTTTATTACAGATTTGTAGTGTCTCTGTAGTACAGGCTGTGGTTTATCATTGTTGACCATTGTGCTTATATCATCCTTGTTTTGCTTATCCCAGCTGCTCTGCCTCCTCGGGTCGGTCCACTGATGCTGTAGATCTTTTGAAGCGCACACAGGGAGGGTCGGCATCCAACGACCCCCATGACCCCACACCCCACCTCCCCTCACCGAGCCGGAGTTCAAGTTTAGACAATACATCACTGAGGTATTTACTCACTGTAGTCTCATAAAGGCATGGGAAGAGCAGATCTAGTAGACAGGAAGCTCACATGACACCGTGCATAACAGCTGAGGTGAGAGGTAGCACTTTGAGTGCAAAGAACAAGTTATTTAGGCAATTTGACAAGACACAAGAAGAGGTGAGGTGGAAAATACATGAGATTTTAGAGACTGCAGTTTTGGTTTGATTGTTTAGTCTTTGCAGATACAGATGGACTATGATTATAGCAATTAGGTGGACAACATTATTCCAAGTTTGATACTTTTTTGTTTTAGAATACAATTTAAATAAATTCATGGATAACTGGACTATTATGATGCAAGAAAACAGTTGTATAATATTTTACTGTGAGTAGAGCTCATACACTGATTAATTGCATTAACGACCCCCCCATGAGACTAAATAGAAACTTGTTCTGAGCTAGATTCGCTGTATTTTAAACAGGTGGAGGTGGAGATACGTGGTAGCTGTACGGTGAGTGACCCTTGGGTGAGTGTGCCCTTTCGTTCTGGATTGGCACTGGCTGTGTATCAGACCAGGACCGAGGGCACAGGGAAACAAGGAGGATTGAATTAAGCCGAAGAAGGCTGCTCTGTGAGGCTGCTGCTCCTGACTCATAGAATCAGGACATGGGTTCAACTCTGCCAGACATTCCTCAAATACCTCTGTGGCATAAAGACTGAAAAAATATCCAGGAAACAGTAGTCTATATGGTTCAGTAGAACAGTACAGTTGGCTGAGAGTGCAAAACATATTTTTAAAGTTATTTGTCATTCATCACCATCATCAAAAGCATAACTAGACCTTGTGCTTAAGAGTTAGAAATAAGACATCAGACTCCACATGGCATCTCTTATCTAATATAGTGAAGTTCATTAGGTAACCACAGATGCTTATCTTTCAAGAGAAAGATAATGATCAGATGTTGGCATGTTTATACTGGTTTAATTTGATGGGGAGAACACAGCAGAAATAATCAAAGCTTAAAGCAAAACATAAAAACATTTTCACCTTTAAAACAAAACAAAAAATCTTAAGCATATTTTGTCTTGTCTGCAGAATGTTAAAAAGTAGAATTTTATAATCCTAATGTAGTGCTAGTGCAGTAAAAATTCAAATCAGTAATTTCATTAATTCTTTGCTCTTTCTTTTAGTGCCGTTTTCAGCTTTCATTTAATACATCTTTTCCATGCTTTACGCCATAATTTGTGCACACTGCCATGTTTATTTTTCACTGGTTGCGGCTGACTAGTTTCTCTGATGATAACGTTGTCAGTCTTCCGCAAATTCAGTTTAAGTCAAAAGGTATCAGAGGATAGAACAGGACTAAGAAAAGAGTTTGAGCAGCCTGGCAAATAACATATGTCAGTCTTAACAGAGCTCAAAGGCTTTGTGCAAAGAAATGAGGGAGATTGGGGGTGCAGATGTAAACTTCATAGATAGAGCGCTAAACGTGTGGCTCCACTGGGCCCACAGAGGAATGCAGAGTTGTCTGTGATAAGAGTGAGGTCTCTGTGCAGCCTGAACATGCCACTGGAGCTGGAACCACTTCTGATCTAATGATATTCACTTTCTCTTTGTACAGCGTCCAAAGCACAGACCAAGGAAAGGAGAACACAAAGCTCAACTCCAAAACTTTATAAATACTGTACCGTTTGAAGATACCAGTTTCACTATATAATTAAACAATCACTTTTGTGCATTTTTTTGATAGTTTATTTTGTATGTGTGTGATCAGTTTTTTTATGGCTGATTCACTGTCTTTGTATATATTATGCAACATTGACTCATGTGAGCTTTAAGCCATGTTGTAAACATACCTGGAGTTGTGTTTGTTTCACTCAGATATGTTTGAGTAACCCTTTCTTATTAGGCTGTCTACATCTCCAAAGCTCAAAATGCTCTTGTGATGTCATGAAGCGGTAATTTTCACGTTCACAGCTAGCTTTAGTTCAGTTGAGACAGGCAATTCTAGGGCTGAAATTATTTAAATGATTTAAGTGAAGGTGCATGGAGTTTAAAAATACAGAGGAACACTTCCTGTACATAGATCAGAAAATAGCATATGTCCTCTTGAATATATATATATATATATTTTTTTATTATTATTATTTTTTTATGTGGTTGTAGTTTTCACATTGGATATTGAATTTTTATTTTTAGCATTTTCACATGTGGAAGTGCTAGCCATCTCATGAGAACACTGTGATGGAAACTCTAGCTGCCATTTATAGACAAAACTAATAATTACAGAAAATGAGTGAAATCCTGCCCTAATCTACAATAATAATAATGAAATAAAGTAGAACCATGTTTGTCATTGGACCTGTATCAGTGCTGACCATGGCTGCCAAGTTTAGCCCACATGGATAGGTAACACAGAGTTCACCAATAAGCCAGGGAAAACTCTGGGTCAGCAGTGTGAAAAATCTTAGCAAAATATGGCCCTTGGTTAGAACATCAGCCCCAGGCTATCTGAAATATATCTGTTTTTCCTTAGACAGTGCAAGATATCAACTCACAATGTACTGAAATCCAATTAAGGTTTGTGAGGCGGTGTTTGGTAAGTTTAGCATGTTTTAGCGATACTAATACTTAGTAACTCAACCTTATTTTTTACTGTCTTAAAACATGAAAAACAGAACTAGAACTAAAATTACCCTTCCAGTTTCCCTGTCTTCTCAACAGCTCATGTACATTGGTTATGATAAACTGTAATAACATACGTTCCTTTTCCTCCAGCTGATGAATGCTCTATTAAAGGTCCTATATTACCCAAAATAGACTCTTGTGAGCTTTAAGTCACATTGTTATGCTGTTACCTCATCAACACAAATATACCTTGAGTTTTGTTTCATTCACAAATGTTTGAGTAACCTTTGTTATTAGTCTGTTTACATCTGCAAAGCTCTAGCACCTGCTGATGATGATGATGTGATGTCATAGTGGTAATTTTCAAGTTAACAGTATACCTTTTACCGTTTGTTCAGTAGAGATTGGTCATTTCTGATCTGAAGTCATCCAAATGATTGTTTAAGAGAAGAACTCAGCCTAAATATGCTGGGTTTGTGTATTAAACACAAACTGCAGGTGTTTGTGATGAGGAAACAACATTATAATATAGATAGATATGGGCCCTTTAATATCCACACCACATAATCACTTAACAGCTAAACTAAAATGTGTAGTAAATTGAAAATAAGGTCCCAATAGAAATTAAATTCTGCAGTTTGTCATCAAGGTCTTTTCAGAGGCTGCTGAGTTGACGTTTCATTTAGACTTGTCAGCAGTTGCTTTTCTTACACCAGCATATTTATCAAACTGCACTGTAAGCCCAGTGATTAGCAAGTGAAATCTGAGGGCACATCTGGTCGCACTTGTAACCCCAACTTTTTACCTCTTGAATAATTGAAACACTATTCTCAACAATTTGCACTGTCCTTATGCATTGAATTAAGACTTGAAGCGAGCGTGACAGTGCCCTGACCCTCTTAGCACTAACACAAGCCAAATGTTATCAGAGGAGAAGCGGAGGCAGAAACAGGGCCTGGCCACTGTGACCCCCCGCTAACCTTACACAAATTTGTGAGTGACCCCAGTTTACCTCAGCACTGGGGTCAGGAGGACGTGGGGACCAGCTGGGTCAAAGGTCACTCTCTCTTAATTTCTCCCTGCAATTTAGAGGAGACAGCCAAGTCGTGGTGGCGTAGGTCATTTTATCGATAATGAATGCCAAATCAATTAACTTGTTGTGCAACCTAACGAATGACTGCAACTGGTCATTTGATATGTTGATTCAAATGTATGTTTAGATGTGTAAATGTTTGGATGTATGAATTTGATTTTTATTACTTAATCTGGGAACCTTTATTTTAAGACATGGCTTGATATACCATAGCGAGTTACTAGGGATGTAACAATAACTAAAATATCGTGATATCGTATCGTCAGAATCTTAAAATAATATTGTGGGCCGTCAAAATATATCAAATTACAAGTTCCTTTGCTTAAATGCATAGGTTTATAGTAGCAATAGCTTATAAAGATAGGGAACTACATATTCATTTCAGTGCAGATAACATAAAAAGTTTTTTATATTTAATCTTGGGATTATGACGGAAATAATTCACACCAAAATCATGTCAAGGTATTTTAAAAGCAAAAAAGTGTCTTATCTACAATTGTATTAGCCTCTCCAAAATATCACAGTAAATATCGTACCGTGAGATGCATATCGTGATAATATCATACCGAGAGATTTGGATAACGTTACATCCCTACGAGTTGCCCACCATTCCTCTTTCAAGTCTTTTTTTTTCATTAAGTATATTGAAATATCAGTAATTTGTGACTAAATCACACACATGCTGTCTTCATAAAACATTGTATAGATCATAAACATGTAAGAAAGAGCCTTGTGAGTCACTGTATGACACTTGAGAGCAGATGGCACAAAAGCTAAGAAGACAGTGACCAAAAAAACATGCATGTGAATACTACTGATGTGCCAAAGGGTTTGTGAGACCAAGGATCAGATTTTAAATGTACTTTCTACTTTTGTGGTTTGAAAATCAGGTATCCCAGTTTTAAAAGTCCCATGTTGTGCTCATCAAAAACATACCTGGAGCTGTATTTTGTTTCATTCACACATGTTTAACACAAACCCTGCATATTTAGGTTCTTCTCTCAAACAAAAAACATTTTTTTCCACCTTGGCAATACAGGAAGTGCTCCATTGTGTTTTTAAACTCCATACACCTTCACTAGAGTCATTTGGATAATTTCAGCCCTGGAATTTCCAATCTGCTGAACTAAAAGTGAAAGGTAAATTAGCTTTGAAGATGTAGACACACTAATAAACAAGAATTGCTCAAACAATGACTGAAACAACTCTGGGTATGTTTTTGATGAGGTAGCGCCATTATAATATGACTTTGAGCTCACAAGAATCCATTTTGTGTAATATAGGATATAGAAGAGATTGTAATTTTACAGGTAGCAAACTCAAACTTTTGCGGTCATTGAGCAACCAAATAAATCTGACTATGACGATGCACATTACAAAAATAAACTTGCAAGAGATCTCACACTTAATGCAACTGTAAAAAATACCACTTTGAATTGACGTTCCCTTGAGCCAAAAACTAAAGCTTTAATAAGCTGCATTAAGATAGCATCACATTTAACCGTGCTCTCCTTGGACCTAACCACCCCAAGGCTGGCTTCAGTGCTCCGTTTGGCCCACCCTGGTCTCTTCCGGTTGGGCCACTCCTCTCTGTGAGTGTAGGGGACTGCTGGATCTCTGAGGAGTCTGGCAGATCAGCAGTGAGTTGCCATGACTGAACCCAAGCTTGGGGGGAGTGTATCCTGATTTGATCGGGCGTCCTGGTTGGTCATAGTCGGAGGCTTGGGGGTTGTCTCCTAGAATGTGGTAGAAGTAGTTGAAGATAATTGTTTCCTTGGCTTCTTTTCAAGGCCTGGTGGGTAGCAGGAGTTCACCGTCATGATGATCAAAGTTGTTAGCAAGAATTTACTCCTATTGGGAACAAACATGGCTGGTGATGAGGACAGTCTGGTTACTTTGTGGGTTTTTGGTTCGGTGGTCATAAGATTGAGTTCTTGGTTGAAAATTGTGGATTCTTTAGCCTGGATCTATGAACAGGTCATGGTCAGATCTGGAGACATTGGGAGCACTGAAAACAATAATAAAGAATGCAATGCCTATTCTGGATTCTAAATAGTGTGCTGCTGGGACTGTTGCGGTCACTAATGGGGAATTTTTTTTGGTCCCAGTTTAGTTCTGATGTAGACCTGGTTTGGTGCTTTTATATTGCAGATTTAGTCCAGGTTCAGTGCTTAGTTTAGTTCTAGTTCATGAGTTTTAGTCCCCAGTTTGACACGGTGTGTGCATAAGTGTCAATGCAGATAAACAAACAGTAGCTCAGTTACACACAAAATATGCAACTTGCATATTTCAAACGGGGTAGTGCACTGGATCAAATTTTTATTTAATTACTCAAGGTCGAAATTCAGTCATTTCTAATCGTCAGTGATATCTATTTAATTGAGGTGTTTACAGCCAATGCTCTGTCAGTTTGGGGCACAGACTTAGTGGAAGTTTGACTGTTTGTGTTATATGGCAGTCTTGTTTATGTTTGGAAAATGAATATTGAAAGCAATTTTTATTTGCTAAAATTGAATTGAAAAACAGAATTGGTTGTTATTTTTATTTATTTATTTCTGTCTGTCATATTGCCCAGTCCAGTTAAAATGTTTAAATACAAAACATTTGGAAAATATACAAGATTTTCAACACCTACAAATGCACTTTAAATATTATACTGTTTTTGGGAAGTGAGTGACTTGACATTTAACATTACTTTACAGAAATGAAAATGAAGGTCAGGACATAGAGCCCATAGCTCTGAGTCCCATGCTGCTTCAGTGGCAGACTCGTGTGATTGACAGCCGTGGTGTGAACACAGGCGCCAAGTTACGGCTCAAATATGCAACAGTTTCTCTGCCTGTCGCCACACTTCTCCCCTCAAGTGTCCACATGTCTTCAAACCATAAACCAGCGGACATTACTGTAAACACAATGTATAGAAGCGGCAGGCACCAGCTGAAAGAATGAATAAACCAAGTATACATTGAAGTGTTTATGGTACATGGACATAGGGCACGTAGACAGAGACATACAGTAGGCAAATACTTACACCCACTGGACACCTGCTTCCACTTACACAACATACCCGTATCCACTTGCTTGAACCAATAAACAGTGAGTGAATTATAGTGCTCTGGAAAGTGAAAGCAATTGGACAGTGGACAAATGCTCCTGAGTTTTTATTTTTCCAAGCTTTGGCATTTTTCTGCGATCTGCTCAGTCTATTATCGATGCCCATAATATGTAAGTGTATGTAATATGTAAGTAATTGTGTACCTTTAAAATTTTGGGGGGTACAAATACTTGAACGGTATCGCACTTTTTGGTACATTTCCTGTATTAATCATGTAGATTTATAATGTATGTACAACACCCGGTAACTGTTCATAGTGCTCTCCCAGCACTCTTGCTTGCCTCCATGGAAATATTATTGTGTTGTCTGTAATTTTCCACAGTATAGATTAAACCTATCTGTAACAAGGGAGACAAGCAGGTTACAGCACTATGCTACATTACAGTTCATTAGCATTTACATGGAGACAAGTTGGTAGTGAACCCTCCACCAGAAAAGTTGCACAGTGCACCTTTAAAATTTGATATGATTTTTTTTTTTTTTTTTAACCAGTTCTACCTTAACTTTTTTTTTTTTTTTTTAATCGCACTGCCCATTCACCACTATTTATTCTTTGGGTGACTTTTGATGGATAGCCTACTGACTGCTTCTCCTTATTTTGTTTCCACTAAAATTTGTTCCAGTCTGCATCTTTACCCCATTACTGCATCAGAGCTCAGATGCTTTTTCTTTCTGAAATATAAACAACAAACTGGTTTGTAAATTGTCTTATATTTTTTGTGATTTATTATTCAGTTGTCCTAAGAATATGTCCCTGTCTGAATGCAACTTTTGCAGGGGATTAGCAACAGCCCCAGCTAACTTAATATAAATACACCAAGATCAATCAACCCTTATTTCACAATGTCAGCCACAAAATCTCATTATTTATGTCCTTGTTTACATAAAGTGAACCACAATTTCTCAAATGAATGCAAACTCGCTCTCATTTGCGACCAAAGCCAGAGGTTAAGTGGTGACAGAAATGCATGAGCAGAAGGACAAGAACAAGCTATTCTTTGCATAATAGGCTTAGAATTAAAAGGTATCCGCTGTGATCCTTTGTACTTGCCGTAGCTAATGGGGACAGGGCTGTGAGGTGTTTGCAAACAGCAGTCTCCAGACCCTAACCTGAAGGATGCATTAACTTTGCCAGGATAATCCTTATGCCGCAGAGAATATACAAGGATTAGGATTTTTAACCCTCAGAGAAAGCGAGAGGGCAGTAGGCCAGTGCTTCTCTGCTGGAGCTGCCTGTCCCATTGTCCAGGGACAGAGGCCAGCTGTCAGGGTTCTGGGGATGAGTCGATGAATGAGGAGCCTTGAAGAGTGGTCTGTGTTTACCGAAAGAGGCCTTGTGTTTAAATCATGACTTTGGAAGAGAGCATATAATCTTACGCTGCAAAACAATTTGCAATAGTTGAGTAATATATCAAGAGACTCTGGGCTCACAAGTCACAGAAATTTACTGTTTGTTTGTATGGGCCTAAAGCTTCTGTTTAAAATAGACATTCGATATTAGGGAGTCTATCCGGATATACACACAAAACACATTTGACGACATGTAGCCAAAATCATGTTAGGTTAACTTTTTCTTAAAGCCGTAGAAGTACATAGAAAGTTAGTAGAAAGATAGTAAATAGAAAGTTAAATGAATAGTCTCCATTCTACTGACAGCAAAAAGCACTTTAAGCTGCAGGATACTTGGAAAGATTCTGTTTTTTGCCATAGTAGTTTGTTGACCAATGCACAATATTCTGTGAAGAAGATAACGTGAGAGTCCTAAACAGTTGTAAGAGTAATCACAATTGTACAGAGATGGCAATTTGAATTCTCACAATTTACAAACGCCTTTTTTCAAAACTCTTCTCACCCTATACTGTACTATGCTCTTATTTATTCAAATCTTGTTCTCTAACTGTAGGTGGTCTTCAGCTCACACCTGTCTCTGAGTCCTGATCTTTTTAGCTGCACCTCTCCTCTATCACTCATTTAAAGACCATGTCCAAACAGCACTTCTACATCACACACACACACACACACACACACACACACACACACACACACACACACACACAGGTCTTTTGGAGTTATATGAGGTGTGACCTGTAGGGGGCTGCACTGAGTGATAACTGATGAAAGAGGCTGATAAGGATGTGGGGTCACCCGTTTGTGTGCCACCCTCATCTCTTCTTTATGTTCCACAGAGCTCCCCTATCAAACCGCATGGTCTGAACTTTTCACTGTCAGTCCCTTCAATTCAACACAAAGCCAAGAAAACACCATCAACATCAAATAGGGGTAAGCGATGACTAAACGGAAAATCTCCGTATTTTTCTTTCTGGATTCTCCCAACTCAGGGGTTTCATGTTTTAGAATGTGATGATGTCATAGTCCCTAAAGAGACACTTTTCCCTATTGATAGTACTGTATTTTCATGTGACACATCCAAAATGTAAATTTGCAAAAGTTGAATTTCTGTTTGTGATTTAACTAGAACAAAACAATAATAAAGAATAAAGAAATATGCATTAAATGTCTTGTTTAAGGTTCAAGTGTTGCATAAAAGAGCCAAAATATAGCTTTTTGATTACACGTATGTTTAAAGGTGCATTGTGTAACTTCTGGTGGAGGCTCCATCAAACGCTTTTCTCCATGGAGATATTATTGCTTTGTCTAGAATGTTTCACATTATGGTATTTGGAGACCAAACCAGACCAAGCTGTTGAGAGACGAATCTGCTCACCGTCAGAATGCCTGATTTTCTAGGTATTTTTGAGCTATAAAACCACCTGTAATTTAATAAATGTAAGGTAGATCTGTTTAATGTCATAGTGTGGAACATTTTAGACAGAGCAAAAACATCTCCACAGAGAAAAGCATTTGATGCACTCTCCACCAGAAAAGTTACATAGTGTACCTTTAAACTTTTTTTTAAGATCCTTTTGATTTTTGATTGAGTTTGGCAACTATAGACAGCATCCTCTATTATTATTTTGCATACATCCCAAACAACTATTCCAACAGTATACGATATCTATTGCCCACTTTTAACACAAAAACACTGAAATTTCTCATGCAAATCGTGTGACCTCCACACTGCAATCATCACCGACCAACATAAAAATCACTATGACAGCACTCCAGATTACAGTATAGTCCGTGTGGGAGAGCGACCACAATGATGCAACTTTGGTTTGATGTAGTCGACTCAGTCATGGCTAAAGCTCCATGAGTGACAGAAAAAGGGAGGAACAGCCAAAGAAGACCAGCTGTTTTTTTTATTGCAGTTACTGTAAAAGTCTGACGATGATCCTGACTCGTTTTGACCTGGAAATCAGATCGGCCGTCAACACCTCCCCGGAATGAGAAAGATCACCCCTTTTATCTATTAGTGATGAGTTTGTGTGAGATTGGTGCACATAGAGAGCGTTGTTTGCCTGCAGGGCGCGTTTAAGCTGATTCTACGTGTTTCCTTGTCATGTTGATTTGACATGTATATTATCATTCCATTACGAAGGCAGTAAATGTCCAAGTGCCTTATTAAAATGACTGGAAAGAGCCTGAAGAAATGTTAGTGATAGCTGTATGATGGTTAACCATGATAGCCTGCTCTCCTCCTCCTAACCACTGTTTCCTATAGTGCAAGTTGCTCCATTTGTCTCTGTAGATCAAATGTCCTTGTTGGGCTTCCATATAAGGTCTTAACCAAGAGCCTTGAGAGCGCTCTACCAGCTCAGTCCTTTTATTTACACAGACCAGCACTGGAAAGTCTATCTCCTCTACTATCACACTTTCATCATCAGCAGTGTCTGTATCAGCACATATCTCAAGTCTGATTGTATGAACTTAAAAATAATAATCATTAGAATTTTAGAAGCAAAAATAGATTCAATTTAATCTAAACAAACAAAAAGAGGTTTTAGCCATGTTATAGTTGTTTCCCCTTTTCATTTACGCTCTCACAGTTGTATTTGGGTGATTTGTGCATGTTTGGGCAATCTTTAAGCGCTCATTTTTAAGACACCACCGGCATACACCCACGGCTCTGTTCTTACTTCATTCTTCAGTTTTATTTTCTTAGACGATGACACACGTAGGATTCAGTAATGTTGCATAGTGGTGGAAATGAACAAAAAAAAAAAAGACTACTAGATAGCGTGATCCCCAGCTATCAAGGAGATGCCGACAGCTACTTGGTTTTTTTGTTATAATGATGTTTACGGTGACGTCAGCTCCCACTGGGCATTGCAGTTTCTGTTTTATTAAGTCGTTTTAGTTCAATATTGTGATTAAAATGTTGAGTGTTATAGATTATAACTATATAGCAAAACATTAAGAAAATTTCACTGTTTTGATCATTGTTAATAATTGTAATCACCACCTAATAATCTAATTATAATCCCACATTAGATTTGCTGAACTACATAACGATTGAACAATAGCTACACAGCTGCTTAGGTAATATTCAGATTACCATTTCTTTCATCCAAGATTGTCTTCTAAAATGAAAAAATATATGATAATGTGAGACAATTAGCAAAGGAGCATTGACCTCTGTACTAGCAAAGTAGTCTGGCCCCCTCACTGAGAGACAGAACAAGTGCCCTATGTACTTCAGTGCTTCTATTTCTGTACACTAGTTCACCTTTTTACCTTTCTTTGTTCATAGTCTTTCTTGAAAACCTGTTTAATTTTTGCACAGTACAGTGTCATGTATGGGTTACCTGAATGTGTTTTCTTTACCATTAAAAGGGGTCATAAATGTATAGTATATGGGGGCTGAGTCTATAGCCGTATAAAATAATAAAAAGTCCAGCATGTGGCCAAAGAAAACAGTACGATTTCCACTTAACCTGAATCTGGGTGACCAATCTAATCTTATATCCTCTAAATTCAAGCTCATTATAATGGAGAACTCCACACTGTGTGGCTATAGCAGGGGCAATGGTGCTTATTATCGCATGTGAACCGAGAATTTCCTTCACTAGGGGGCTGTTAACCTGATTTTAGGGTTAATCTGTCTGGAAAATGGTAATATAGTTTTTTGTTTTTTTTTCTTGTTCCTCCATGTGACTGCTTAAGTAAACAGATATTCAGAGAGGACCTTGTGTGAACAGTGCCCACATTGAGAAGACTCCCCTAGTCCCTCCTGCAACACCTCAGCAACACACCATGAACATTTCTTAAAATAGTCTTTCACATTCTGTTTTTTTTCTCCATTCCTCTTCACACGATTTTACATCTTTGGCAGACGACGTTCTTAAAGGCGTACATGTGCATATTTATTGGGAAAACCACTAATGGAAGTCAAAGTTAGCCAGGTTGTGGGAATGCTGATTGAGTCATTTGCCAAGCTTTTACTTTTTAATTATGGCAGGTTCCAGTCAAGGCCCAGCCAATTAAAAATGATGTATGGTTTTATGTGAAGTTAAGTGCAGGCTCACAGGAAACCCCCATCCATCAAGCTAACAACACATTCATTTAGTATTTAGCCTGTGGAGCGCAGGGTCCTGACTGCCTCATGGACCTGCCAGGTTGAGACACAAACACAAAATATTATTAAAAGTTTCTTGTTTTAAGAGCTCAGATCAGTTTCCTTTTAGTCAAGAAAATGTAGATTTGATATATTTGTAACCTCCTCCAGCGCATCAATAATTATTTGTTCCATTACCGCCCCCTTGTGATGGGAGTTAGTATTTTTCTACCAATAACTGAGTTGGTTATTAAAGTATAAAAAGTGCACTAAAAATAAAAAAGTGCACTACGTTAGATTTCTGGTGGAGGGTCTGATACCTGCTTGGAGATGTCATTGCGTTGCCTGGAATGTACCCCTGTAGGGAGAGGCAAGTCAAGTTACTGCTCAGGTATGTGGAGAGCTGAACCCCCTCACAGTAATTCTAAGATCAATTTAATGCCGTACTGTGAAACATTCCAGGTAAAGCAATAGCGTTTCCATGGAGATAAGCATGTAGAGAACTGCCCACCATTCATAATTAATGTTTGCGTCCATCTACACAGTTCTTTAAACACAAAATTTGTCACAAACTAGACTCGAGTTAACAGTGTTGGTGAAAAGTCTAACTCATAAACAAAGCTGCAATGTGGACCTGGGTGAGACAAAACCACCGACCATCTGGCTGGTAGGCGAACCATTATCCACTACACCACTGTCACCTAAAAACAAGCAATCACGCAACATTTTTGAACTGCTGAAATCTCCATTGTGCGCTGTCCACCAAATGCAATGAGGAAGAGCACGTTAACCCAATCACTGGACGCAGACAACAGATTGGCTTCCCAGAGGTGAAATAGCATGGCTGGGATGTTTGTCTACAGAGGAGACTTGGCCGGTGCGCTAAGCTAAAGGTCCCAGACACACAGTTACACAGATAATTAGAGAGTAGAGCCGAACCGACACAAGCAGACTGTGTGTGTCTGTGTGTGTGTGTCCACCCATAGGCCAGAGTGGTCAGGGCTGCGTCATCCAGCGTCAAGCCCTGCACAAAGTAACCTGTAATAAAAAGTACTGAGATGTAGAATTATGTAACATTGAATTTATTTTGTTGTCAGAGGTGGAAAGTGACTAGATCATTTTATTACAGTGATTTGGTTGAGGAACATTTTAGCAAACATCTACTTTTAATATAGCACTGACATTTTAAATTATACATTTGGTTCACTGATAACATTTGTTTTATATTTAATCGTAATCATATTTTTTGTATTTATTCCGATTAAATATAAAAAAAATATTGTGAGATTTTTAGAAGGAAAAATATTTCAGTTCAGTTCAGTCCTTTCACCAAAAAATAGTTTTTTTCTGGCTATTTAGCATAAAAACCTCTTCATTCATAAAAATCTATTGGACAGTGTGAATGAAGGAAAACTAAGGATTTGCCTGTTGTCAATGCCCTTCACAAAAAGTTCTCAGAAATGTCCAGCCGCCCCTAAAAAGTTTATTTGTAGTCTATATCTGATCTATAAAGGTACTACAACTCTCAATGAAAAGAGCAACAAGCCTGTTAGCCACTAGGGCAGTGAGCAGCGCCCTGGGGCATTCTGGGTAATTACTGGCGAGTCATGAAGGCCAAATGGAATGTTTACTCTACCCTGGGGTCAGCAGCCATTACGAGCATGAGCTTCAAAAAGCCAAGACAAAATCTGCATGGGCTAATTTGTCTCTTTCAACAGACAACTAATTCTAGCATTTTATACCTTTATTAAAAAATGATTTTCTTCTTATATTCTTATTTCACTACTGATTAGCCTGTAAAGAGTCACACATGTAAAATGCATATTCAACTTTACTAGAAAATGGTTTGGCTAATGTGTTTTGTTTAATCTTTTACCAAGTGCATTAGCTTTTCTTGTTAGCTGTAAATAATATTATACAGGTAAACAATGGGGCCATAAACAGCTACGTTTGACAGCTCTGTGTAAACCTCACAAATCAGCTCTTGCACTATGATCTGTAAGCATAACTGTCAGCTGCCTGCCCTGGGCTCTTGACCTTTGACCTCTGGGTCCTAGGTTCACTGACTGGTGAACTCTGCAGCTCTAGGGCCAGACCCTCCACGACTGGACAGAAACTAATCAGGAAACTCCAGTCTGAATGTGACCTGCACTTATATCAATTGTAGAAGTACTATCTTTTTCTACTATTTAAGAGGCACTGTGCAACTTTCTGGTGGTTAAGGGTAGAATTAGACATCCTGTATTACACAAAATTGATTCTTGTAAGCGTTTAGCCAGGTTACAATTATGTTACTTCCTCGAAAACATATTCAGTGTAGTGTTTTGCTTCATTCGTGTGTGTGTGAATAGCCCTTTTATTTTGTTATTAGTCTGTTTACATCTCCAAAGGTCAAAATGCTCTGTTCCATCTTGTGATGAAGCGGTACTTTTCAAGTTAACAACTACATTTTGTTCAGTAAAGATGGCCAATTCCAGGGCTGAAATTATCCAAATGATTCTAGTGAAGGTGTATGGATTTTAAATACACAGTGGAGCACTTCCTGTTTTACAACATGACGTCACAAGGTAGAACAGAGTGTAGTTTATAACATAGACAGAATATGGGCCCTTTAAATGTATCTGTCTTGCATTTATTCAATTACATGTGTTTTTATTGCTAAAACATCTACAAATACTATTACTTGACCTGATGGTGTCAAATACCTGTGTTCAGGGAGGTAGATAAGTTTAATGCCATACTGTGGAACTTTAAGCTACAACTTAGTGGAGACAAGCAGTTGGCAGTCCCTCCGTTACATACGGCACCTTTAAATTGTTAAAACTAATGCCTGTCTTTACATTTAAAGTGGTCAAAACGTTTCATTTATTAAACAATTTTGCGTTTTATGTAGGAAATATGACATCATTACATTTAATGAAACCTGGTCAGTTCTTGTATAGTAAAAGCTATACAGTAGGCATAAATTCCATAGTGTCATTATGATCTTGTTTCCTTGGGTTTAGTCACATTTTTGGCAGAATACATCTACATTTTATGCCAAAATCCAAGTAGTCGACTGGCCGCGATCACTTTCCTTTTCCCTTTCAAAGTTGGCAGTTCTAGTTTTAACATATGGGCTTGTCCATCTTGTAAAGCCAAGAAAGTGTTTGGTCTATCCAGCTTATCTTTCTTCTTTGGCTATTACTGTAACTTAAAACTAACTTAAAGGGCCCATATTACTCTATTTTCTGATCAATGTTATAATGTTGTTTACCTCATCACATACCCGGAGTTTGGTTTTGTTTCATTCACACATGTTTAACACACAAACCCTGCAAAGTTTGACTGAGTTCTTCTCTCAAACAGAAAACACTCTGTTCCACCTTGTGATGTCATGTGATAATACAGGAAGTGCTCCACTGTGTTTTTAAGCTCCATACACCTTCACTGGAATCATTTGGATAAATCCAGCCCAGTAATTGCTAACCTCTACTGAGTTAAAAGTAAAAGAGAGCTGTTAACTTGAAAACTACCACTTCATGACATCACATGGTGGAACAGAGCATTTTGAGCTTCGGAGATGTGGACAGACTAATAATAAAGGATCACTCAAACATGTGTGAATGAAACTAAACACAACTGGGTATGTTTTTGATGAGGAAACAGCATTATAGTACACATAGTTTAAAGCTCAGTTTAAAGAGTCAAATTTGCATAATATAGGACCTTTTAAATAATGTTTTATATATATATATTTAGCATTTGTTCACCATTTGAATCTGCCCGGTTTATCTTTTTTGGTGTTTGAGATAATATAATGATGTAAGTCACTGTTTCCTATGCAGATGTCTCCTGATAGTGAGTAAATCTTGGGTAAGTGGATGGATGATAAGGAGATAGGATCAGTTTTTCTCAGGGCTAGTCTAGAGGAGTGTCAGAGTACAGAACAGTGGGCTGAGGGGATTTTTTGTGAAAGCTCCTCTTGTTGACTTTCCCTCTGAATAAATCCATGCAACTGAGATCTGAGTAAGGATAGTGACCACTACCACAACGCAGCTGTGCTTTTTGGAGCAATAATCCAAGAAAAATTATACAGTCATAAAAGAGCTGTCAGACATACTAAGATCCTGTGAGAATATCTTGTAATCGCAGACATTTATTCATTGGTTGAAGGAATGCAGAGTCTACCTGGTTTAAGGTTTATTTATCTGCTGTTAAATACACACTTGCCTTCAGACAGTATTTTATATATTTGTCATTCTTTCAGATATACATGGCTCTGGTATTTATTTTTTTCAAGTACTTGTGGTTAAAGGTCCTATTCACACGTTTTCAGAACTACAGAAGGTAACATGGTGATCTATATGTGTTAGCAGTTAATACCCCATAGAAGTAAAATACTCCCCCTTTTTAAGTGGAGCAGTACAAGACCAGAAAACATGACTGGCTTTTTCTGTTCATTACAACATTTTTGCAACCTCCTATTTCCAAATAGTAGGGCTGGTACCTTTAGTCATTTATTTGATTCATCGGTGAACACATTTTTATTAGATGAGTAATTATTTTATCTGGATTATAAACAGAAAAGGAAGTGAGTTAGCTGGAGTTTTGGGAGGGACTGAACAGTTTAATCTACCTTTTTATTTATGATAATGCTATTTACTAGTACTTCTCTCTATACATAGTGGAGTTTGGTCAAGATTCTATCATTTGAAAATTCTATAATTTTTAGAGATTTTTCCAGTGCTTTAAGTAGACTATATTGTTGCAAGGAGCATTTCCTGTACATCAATTGGACATGCCCTGAATTTCTTAAGTCAAATACAGCGCTACCATATCGTTTGAAACTGAGGTGGAGGGACTTTATTGCCTGTGTTTGTATCTGATTTGTGGTTAATATTTCAGTAACTGGCATTATGCATCTTTAAAAGTAAGCCATAGTTACCTTGTTAATCATAAGATCAATAGAGAAATATCAGCCCCTACCCTCCATCTGAAAACATGACATCAACAAATGGTCTGACTCAGAAATCTCATGACATTGAGGCAAAAATGCATAAACAACCTCTTGAATGTAAACCCTATTATCTTGTTGTTTTCTTCTCCATCTGGTGTGGCCTCCTCTGACCCATGTTCACAATACAGAAGCTCACCCAGGATCCCAGCTTCAGTGGCAGGAAGCGGATGGAGAGCTGTTGTTTGGAAAGCGTGCTCAGGGCTCAGGGTTTGAATGGCTGCTTGTGTCTGTGCAGCACATCTCTGTGGGGTGAGCTCATGGGTGTGATCAGTGTTGCACGATGGGGGCCCTGGCGAGACACACACTCATGCCTGCTCTTGGCAATGAGATGTCAGGGCATTCCTCTTCCTCCCCGCTCTGTCCCACCTGCGATCACAAAGATGATTCAGTGGAAATTCAAATAAACAAATCATCATCGTCATGTGACTATGGTGATTGTTGGTAAGATATGTAAAATAATAGGATTCCCTCTGCAAAGAACAAAATGTCCTGTATATTTATGGAAGCTTCTTGTTGTATCTGTTGTTTAGACCTCTACAAACATGTTCTGAAATGCATGGGATTCTTACTTATCTTACTTTCACTTCAGATGTCAGTCTTCACTCTTCTCTCTCCTGGAGTTGTGTACAATGAGCACATATTGCAAATCTAATCAATATGCAACCATCCCATCCTTCAAGGCTGCTGAAACTTGAAGAAAGTATGTTTATCTATAGCAAAAGAAAAAAAAAATCTCTCAACTGGACAAAAGTTTTTTGAGTGAAGATGTTTCACAGCTCCACTAAAAAAACTTTTGTCCCGGTGACAGAATTGAATTTTTTATTTTGCTTTAGATCCTACGTGGACGACTGAGGCATTACACAGATATGTTTATGTATCTAATTTAGACATTAAAAAGTAAATTTATAATAATCAGTGCTTGTGTTCCTGGCCACAAGCATTGATTTGTGTCAACGGTATGGTATGATATTTTTAAGATTTTTATTTGACATTTCCTAAGCATTATCAAGGCTTAAATAATCATCAAATCAAATACTGACATTTATTGAAGATTATTTTCAAATTGAGTCTTTATTACAAAAACACTGAAGCCTACATGATGGTCAAGTTGTTTATATTGTCATTTTGTGTTTTATTCTCAAGCCAATTATGCAATAAATAAGCACAGTTCCACACTTTGGGTTGCCAGAAAAAAACAGTTGGAAATAAATGTAAAAGGACTCAGATCTGGTACTGGCAATCTAGATTAAGTTGTGGTTCCTTTTCTTTTTAAACCAGTAAGAGCATGAGAGGACATACCCTACCTAACCCTACACAAACTCACAAATTATACAGAAATGTTGGTAAAATTGCACTGTAAACGTGCAGTAAACCAATCAGAACAAGTATGCATGATTGAAAGCGAAGCAAGAGCACATGACTAGAGGAGGGAGCGATGAACTGTGTGTACCAAGTCTATAAAACAGCCCCATCGCAGCCTCTAACTACATGTGAACAGGTTCTATAGGGGCAGAGCCTGCAGGTGTTCAGCTGGACTTGATTCCAGTAAGAGGGCTGTTAGATGACACAACACATTCACTTCTCCATCTGCACCACTGTCACCCCCCCAACCTCCCTCCGCCCCTCTTCCCTGCCCCGGGATGTGCCAGGGCATGCCAACTGCCTCCTGTTAGCTGCCCAGTCCCAAACTCTGGCAGTGTCATCGGGATCAAAGAAGTGCCTTGCAAATCCAGATGTTTTGGGGTTATGTAGTGGAGCAGATTGGTTTGGTTCATATAAACGTAAATTGTATTACTTTATTTGGAATGGGATCAAACCTGGCCCAAGTTGCCTCTTAAAAAGCTAATAAATTAATGTGTTCCTAGCAAAGTCCAGTATATCCTTAGATCCAGGCTGCTCTTAGATCTGGAATGTTAGTGGACTTCCTTACCTTCTGTATCTTACTGTAATTATAGGCCGGGATATTTCCTGCTACACTGTAAAAAATGTCCGTAGAATTAACAGGGAATTAATGTAAAATCATGACATTAAAAATCTGTAAATACAAAAACAATGAAACAGTGTGCAATGTACAACAATATAATGTAAAACTCCTAACCAAATACCACTGTTAATTTGACAGTAAGATAATGTTGAATTGATCTTATTTTTTTTGTAGAATTTACAAATTGTTGTAGTTTAAACACAGACAAACTGTAATACTAAAACAGAATGTGACAGTCAAAATTACACCAATTCCCTGTTTAAAAAAATGACGCATGTCGCAGCTGAATCCAGTCAAACATGGCCATCTGGAAGAGAAATCACTACAGAGAAATTTTAAACGGGCTACTAATTTGCTGCTCTACACATATTAGAATTTCCCATGGATTTGCAAACCAACGATAATCTCAAGGTAAGTAAACAATGTTATTTTGTTGATTATGTAGGATTCTTTATTTCACAAAGACTAGTGTGTAGCCCACTTGTTATATGGATGCATAAGAATATTAGGCCCAGAGCAGTAGAGAGAGAGATGCTGTCTGATTTAGGCCATAAGGTGAACACCGTTTTTGTTTCATCTCGCTCCAACCTCTGCGAACTAGGAGATCTTTAGTTCATAAATCAGAACAAGTTATGTTAAGTTTACAACAAAAAGTTTGCGTCACAAAATCACCCCCATATACTGGGGCATTTACCGTAATTTCCGGACTATAAGCCGCTACTTTTTTCCTCACACTTTAAACCCTGCGGCTTATAAAACGATGCGGCGTATGTACGTGTTATTTGTTAAATACGGTATATACGGATTATTATTTTTAATCAACACAGCGAATGCGCGCGCAGCCCGAGTGCAGAAGCCGCCGCTGTGATTCCAGGGGGCACGACTAAGTATTTGCAGCCACTCTACGTTAGCGTGAATCGTGGATTTAAAGTGGCACTCAGAGCTGAGTGGGAGGCCTGGAGGTCTAGCGGCGAGAAATCATTTACCAAAACTGGCCGCATGCGAAGAGCAACTTTTCCTCAAGTCTGCCGGTGGATCCTGACAGCGTGGAGCCATGTGAAAAAATCCACGATCGCCAATGAGTTTCAAAAGGCTGGAATACTGCGTGATGAAGAGGACAGCGCACGCTCAAGGGAGAATGTTCCTCGAGATGTAAGTGACACTGGGAGCGACAACAAAAGAGAGACTGATAAAGTGTGTGACGAGGACATTCTGAGGCTGTTCGACTTAACTGGTTTCAGTGCACAGGAGGAAGATGAAGATGGTGATCAGTGACTTTTTAGGTGAAAATACCTACAGTAAACAAGTGGAGAGTTCATGCCACTTCACCTACACACCACCATCACAGTTCCACAGGGTTAACCCTTAAAATTAAACTTTAAACTGTATTGTCAGACTTCCAGAGGCTATAAGCTGGACGTTTTACTGTAGTGTTACTGTCGTGTTGCGGGCACTTTTCGGAAAAAGCATGTACCGGTATTTATTTATGGTAATTAATTAAACATTAAAAAAACCTTTCTGTGTACCATTTTTCTGTGTAAATATCTCAAGTTACAATGTGGACACCCGCGGCTTATAGTCAGGTGCGGCTTATATATGTATAAATCTCTTTTTTCTGATAAAATTTGGTTGATGCGGCTTATATGCAGGTGCGCTCAATAGTCCGGAAATTACGATAATATAGCGCTATTTTCTTTTGATTTTCTTCAGGGAGCCATCATCAGCTGTTTTCGCGGATGAGAAGCTCTGATCTCTACATAGTAAGCTCCAGCATTATCACCAATGCCATGTGAACCATTTATGTAAACCTGCATTCTGGAGATCAGTGTGTCGTGCGTGGTGCTCTGACGTCACACGCAACGCCGTGCCCTTGCGTATGACGTCTAACGACCTGCGATTTTCCCTTCTCAGTAGCTAGGTAGCAGTGAGTGTCTAGCTTCCCAAGTCCGAGCGAAACGTCCCTGTCGGTTACCCAACCTAATCCCTGTCGTCAAAGTCAAGTAATTTACTCAGAACAGTCCGAGGTACCGATTTATAGGTATTAGTTGAAAAGCGATCGTGTAAACCCTATGTTGTTGTATTTAATGTCAATTTTTGTGTCCCCGCCATTTTAGGTAAAACATTATCTACCAGACAGTTTGGTTAGCCAAGTTAGCTAATCAAGTGTACCAGCAGCGCTGAGTTAATATCACTGAAGCTTACTCAACTGTCAGGTTAAGTTGAAAGACAATTTATTTTCAAGAAACGGTGTGTTTTCATCTTCGAAGTTCCTTTGTGGGCGATAAATGTGAACTTTATGTTGCTGCATTAGTAAGCAGCTAATAGAGCTAAGCTTACCAGCTAAGCTCTTCGCGCCTTTTTTCATTGCCATTTTTGCGGGAGCTGTGTAAATTGAATATCACTGAATCATACCAAAGTTGTTCTATTATTCAGTCGTCAGGTTAGGTCAAACGCCAGTTTTGTGGAACGAAACATTTTACACAAGTTCATAGGCAGACAACTGTCTATTTAACGTTTCTCCATTTACGGTTGGCTGCTGGCAGCTAATAGCTATTTTGCTGTTTCAAGCTCCCCATGCTATGATTCGTTGCCGTTTTTGCGGGAGAACCTTGCAAACGTTGAGGGGTTATGTGTTGCATTGTAGGATTCATAGAAACGAACCACGCTGTGTGTTCAGATGTGAGAGTACAGATTGCTGGCAGACATTTTGCACATATGCATCATTTAAGTGTCACTTCTATCGAAAGCACAATGTCCCAGCGTCGTCTGTTAGTGCAGCCATTATATCAAATTTTGTGTGCGCCATGTCACTTTGCACAGACCGATTTCAGACCGTGCAGGAACTTCTTGTACACTTAAAAAAACACTTAGTGGAGGGAAGATCTGTTAAGTGCCCAGTGGCAGGTTGTCAAAGTACATTTACTTTGAAGTCATCATTTACAGCACACATGTCTAGGAAACATCCTCACTGTTCAGTGACTAACATAAATGATATTTACAGAGAACGCACACCGCAGCCCTCTGCCACTCCTTGTGAAGAGGCTTCCCAGACCTTGGATAGTGCAACAGAAGTACCAGTAAGTACTGAACTAACACAGATTTTTGATGAAACCTTTCTTAGGAGTGTTTGCTTGTTCTATCTAAAACTGCAAGGACAGCTCCTTCTTCCCGATTCAACGATACAGATAATTGTTGAAGAGATGCAAAATCTACATGAATTAGGCCTTGATTACACTTTGAGCAAATTACATTCTATCATGAAAAACAAGTTAAATCTAACTGATGAGGTCATGGGGAAAGTTTCTGATTGTATTAAGGATTCTGATCTGTTCTCTTCATCTCATAAAGGCCCACTGAGAACAGCCTATGCAAGAGCTCAGACATTCAAACACATGTTCAAATATGTAGAGCCCAAAGGAGTAAGATTAGGATATGATGATAATATGAGACCAAGAAATGCTTATTACATACCTGTGAAGCAAACATTGACTAACTTACTGGAATCACAATTTTGGAAAAAATCTGTGTTGCAACAGACTAATGAAACAGATGCATGTGTTCTTAGTGACATTTGTGACGGACAGGCCTTCAAGTCCAATCCGTTCTTCATTGCAAACCCAGGAGGCCTGCAGCTTATTTTGTACCAAGATGCTTTTGAAGTAGTCAATCCTCTTGGCTCAGCAAAAAAGGCGCACAAAGTTCTTGCTGTCTATCTTTCTGTTGCAAATTTGCCAGTTCATGTGCGATCCAACACAGATCACATGTACCTTGTCTTGTTGTGTGGAGAGAATGAACTAAAAAAGTTTGGATGGGCCAAAGTATTTGCTGACATGATATCGGATTTGAAAGATTTTGCAGAAAATGGAGTCACTGTAGGAGGGGAAACAGTCCGTGGGACTTTGTACTGTATAGCTGGGGATAATTTAGGGTCACATGGCATTGGAGGGTTTAACGAAAACTTCACATCTTGTTATTTTTGCAGGTACTGTGAGGTCACCAGAGACGAATTTAAGAAAGAACCCTATCTTTGCGGCCGGCAAAGAACTGCTGATACCTATGACGCTGCTGTCGCCTCTCTGTCTGAGGAGAGCAGAGAAGTCAAAGGAATAAAGCTGAGGTCAGTTTTCAATGATGTGCCAAACTTTCATGTATGCCAACCTGGTCTCCCACCATGTTTAGGCCATGACATTTTTGAGGGTGTGTTGTCCTATGACCTTGGTCTGTACTTGAATTATTTCATCAAAACAATGAAATGGTTCACATATACCATTTTGAACAGGCGAATCAAACAATTCAAGTTCAAAGGTTCAGATGCTCTCTCCAAGCCATGCACTGTCCAATCAGGTGCACTCAAAGTCTCTGGTAATGCGGTCCAGAATTGGAATTTTTTGAGGTTGCTACCTGTTCTAATTGGCGACAAGGTGCAAAATGCTGATGATGACGTGTGGCAGTTGACTCTCCTGCTCAAAGATATTGTTGATCTAGTTTGTGCGCAGAAGATCTCAGTGTCACAGATATCTTATCTTGAAATCATAATCCAGGAGTATCTGGATTCAAGGGCGTGTTTGTTTCCTCAGAGTACTCTAAAACCAAAACACCATTACATGAGACATTATCCCTCACTAATCCTGAAATTTGGCCCCCTCATTCGATTGTGGACAATGCGTTTTGAAAGCAAACATAGCTATTTCAAGCGATGTGCCAGGCATTTGAAAAACTTTAAGAACATTTGTCTAACTCTTTCTGAAAGGCATCAGATGTTTCAAGCATATGTGTCTGCAGGATCAGGATGTAGTGATCCTCTGCAAATTAAAAATGGTTGCGCTTTTATTCCCAACCTTTACAGTGACACAGTCAATCATGTTGCTAGTGAATTTGGATTTTCAGAAAAAGATACAGTTGTCTCCACAGAAATTCAGTACAGAGGAACAGTATACAAGAAGGGTGATTTTTTGGTCTTGAATGAGTCTATGGAATTTGGGAAGATTGTCATCGTTTTAATTAAGGATAATGCCACAGTGTATTTTCTTATGGACTTACACAAATCAGACTGTCTTCCCAAATACAACATGTATGCTATTACACAACAAAGTACAGGAATGCAGTGTGTTAACATTAATGACTTGTTAGATTTTTACCCATTGACGTCATACATCATTGAAGGACACAGAGTCATTCCACTGAAACACAGCGTTTTGTCCAAGTGAACTTTGCTATGTTTGAATTGGTAAAGCACATGTTCGTTTTTTTTTTATATTAAGTGTAGTTTACAGGTCGTTTAAAATGAAACGTAATGACTTACATTGAAATGCTGATTTTTGAGCATATTTGGCTAGAAATGGTAGCTAGGATGATAAGTTTACAGTAGTTGTATTTTTTATTTTCACAGACCGTAGTTTGGGCCTATTTCCTATTGAAGTTAGAGTTGTGCCCAATATGAATGCAATGCTATGAAGTAAATGTAGTAAATCGGCTACATTTTATAAATATTTCCTTATATGTTTTAAATTCAAATTGTAGAGATGTCCAAATCATTTCTACGCTCCGCTATCACGGAGGCCTTGCCTGACCTTCCAGACGTTTCAAAGGATATCTTGGAAGAAACTCTTCAATCTCTAGGAGTAGAGACCCATGATGACTTTCAGTTTGTTAAGGAAGAAGATTTGTTGTCAGCCTTGAGGCCCATACAAGCCCGGAAGCTGGTTGCTGTGTGGAGTCTGAAATGCAAGTCTAATATTTTTGTTTATGATGTGATCATGTATCAACATTGCTGTAAAGTTCAGTTAAAATGTAAAAACATACATGTTATGTCTGTTCTGTATATGTGTACTTTTAAAGGTCCGGCCCAAGTAAGTGGTTCAAGCATTACTGCCTCACCAGGACCTTCCCCATCCATGGTGTCTCTGTCGCCAATGTCAACGTCAACGTCCAGCAGCTCAAGTCCAAGCCCAAGTGTCAGTTTTCCAGGCTCATTTAAGATACCATGGGGACAGTTCCCAGAGGCTTTGACGCAGGCTTTGGAGAGAGGAAGACGTCCAAATCCAAGTATGAGGAAAGAGATGGTCAGAATTGTGGTCCGGGAAATGATGAAAGTAACCACGTCATTAAATAAAAAGAATGCTACCGATGTGGCTAGGAAATTAGTGGCAAAATACCCCAAGTCACTACAAGATGTCATTGAGGGTGACATAATTGGCACAGGGTACGGCTCCCTCGTGAAACAAATTCAAAATCGTATCGAAAATGTGAAAAGACCTACAACACCAAAAATCAAAAGAAGAACTTCACATGACTCGGACACTGATGAAATCCCCCCTGAAAAACGAGCAGCGATTCAAGACACCTATGGGTGCATCCGTTGGCAAGTCAAGTTTCTGCCTCTTGGAGAAACAGCCGAAAGCCAGCAGCAGAAGAAAGAGGAGATTAAAAATCTGCTAAGCCAGAATGAACAAAGCCCAGGTCCTTTGAAAATGCTTATGAAGTCCACATTCTACAGCCAGCGACAAGATGTGAACCAAGGGAAAGACATTAAGTACCTCCTGGAAAACTGGCCATATTGGTTTCATGAAAGTGGCATGATTGTTCACTTCAACGAGCTCACTGGAGTTGACTTAAAGGAAACATTCCTGAAAAATGTGGAACAGAAGGGGGAAAGGCTCTTGCACTTCATGAAGACAGTTGCTGTCAACAAATCCAAAAGATTCTATCAAGCTGCAACAAAGCTACAAATGATGAGGGGAGAACACTCAGACTACACACAGGTCACAGAGATGGTGCTGCTTCTTCTGGCTTATTTTGACGAGAAAGATGATGTGATGTTCCATTTCGTGGAGGACACTTGCCTAGCTGGAGAAGTGGTCATGGAGCGAGTTCCCTTGACTCCCACGATTGTTGTATGTGGTAAGTTAACCTCAGTTACCTGAATTGAAGCTGAATGGCTGACGTATAGATGCCCCCCCCCACCCCCCCCCCACACACACACACACACACACACACACACAAACGCTTGCTCCATTCACACATTGGCGCACACCTCTATTTGTTTCTGTAAATGTGGGTTTTTCATACATTCTCGCTTTAACGCTTGACACATGAGTTAGTGACTGGTTTCTGGATTGTTTTTTACTTTTTTTTTTCTTCTTAAGGACAATCCTGCTATTCTTCCAGAAGGATGATGCTGAGTGTGGATCGAGTCATCGTGAACGAGAACATCTACTCCTTTATCTCGTCCTTGTGCATGATGTTTGGCAGTTATTACTGCTTCAATATCCATTATCCAACTGCACTTGCATCAACCCTGGAATTTCTTCAGAGGTAAGTTTTGTTGTATTTATTTAGTCATTTCGCTGAGGCTTCTATCCAAAGCAACATGTATACAAATACCTACTTGGCCAATCTCCCCCAGGGCTACATGGGGTTAACCAACCCATTAATGTATGGTTTGAGTGCTGTTACTGACTTTTCCTAAATAGTAGAGACCAAAGTGTCAAGTCTTCCTACTTGATTTTCCTTGTGATTCAGTAGAAAGACTTTACATTTTAAACTTACATAGGGAAAGCCAATTATACCACTCAAAACATATATTTTCTGAAAGCTTCTGACCTCTGGATGTGTGAAGGCAGATAGCTCATGAAGACTCCTGTAATGAATGTCCATTCCTGTAATGGTCCTGTAATGGATTTCCATTGCATTTGCTATGTATGGAAATGCATTAACTACCTCAAACATGTAGTGTGAAATGTTAACATTCTGTTTCATGTTAAGCATGGACAGAAAAAAAACTAGGTGTCATTGGATAAATGTGGAGGGTGCGTGGTAAGGCACCTTAGCTCCCTGCCTACCAATAAACTTTAATTAAAGGAAAATTGTGACCCATATTCTTACCTTTCCTCTGTTGACTTGTGGAGATGGTTGTATCATCTATAAATAATATGTGTTTGCTCTCTCTTCTCTGTATTCCTAGATGTTTCTTTTCCATTAATCCAGAGAGGGGTACGAAAGTGGAGCGAACAAATATGACACGGATGCATGTTAATCCGAGAGTCCTTACCTTGATTCAGGACCTCTCTGACCATGAATGGCGAGCTGTTTAAAAAGGTACCTGTGCTAGTGCTACTGTTATCTTTGATTATTGACTGACTTTACAAATTAAATTAATGGGAGAGGCAGTTGGAACGATAACTGTACGGTCCAGAGACAGCCAGGCGTTGTCCTGAGACAGGCACAGTTCCTGACTGTCTCGGGACAGTAGCAACAGTACAGAACAGTTATTATTCCCACTGCTACTGATTAATGGATATCATTGTGTGTGTCTCTCTTCTCTACTCCCCAGGTGTTTCTTGAAGCGACCACAGCAGTGGACACTCATATGTTTCCCTAGATGTTCTTCTAGAGGTTTCTTTGTTATTCCGGAGAAGGGGATGCACAAAAGCAATGCGGTTGCACGTTAATCCAAGTTTCTTTACCTTGAGTCAGGGCCTCTCCAACCATGAATGGCGAGCTGTTTAAAAAGGTTTGTGTCCTAATGCTAGTGCTACTGTTGTCTTTGATTATTGACTGACTTTAATCCTTGTATCCTTGTAAAACTAACGGAGGTACTGTGTATGTGTGTCTTTCTCTTCTCTATTCCCCTAGGTATCCCTTCAACTGACTGAGACGGTGAACGCTCATCTCTACTTTGTTTGTGGGCCGATTGTACCAATACCGGCTATCCAGGTTCACATTAACTCTCTCACACATTCACAATCCCTCTCTTCCTCATTCTTTTTTCAACAATAAATTTGCATTCTTTTGAATCGTTCATTGACTAAAGAGTGGTTTGTTACAACCTAACTTTTCATTTAGACGTAAATTGAAGCCCTGCAGATACAAAGTAAAACTGTGTTACATGTCCCGTTGTTTTTACGGAAAAAAACTGGCAGCTGTGGTTGCCAGAATAATCCTGTTAAAAATACAGTACATATGTATATTAACATTACAGAACAACTCGTAAATTTTACATCCTAAAATTGCTTATTTTACATTGAATCCTGGTGAAATCATTGTTTATTGTACATTGAATATCCGTAAAATAAACAGTTATGTATTGATTATAGTACATTGAATATCTGTAAAATTTACATTTAGTTATCAGTTATTGTACATGGAATCCCAGTGAAATGTACAAGTGATTCTGTAATGTTGTTTACATTTTACTGTATTTTTAACAGGATTTTTCTGGCAACCACAGCTGCCAGTATTTTTCTGTAAAAACAACGGAATTTTTTTTACAGTGTACAAGGTCCCTCTGCAAGCGAAAAAAAACAAAAAACATATAGTATAGCACTTTTATTGGGAAAAAAACTAATGAACTTGTCTGAAAAGACTGAATGTAAATTTTTTCTAATGTCAAAAGTGCATAAGTTTGTATTCATAGCTAGAATGTTACAGGTTTGCTTCCCAGACTAGCACCTGGCCTTTGTGTAGTTTGCATGGTATCCTTGTATTGGTAAGGAAAGGAACACTTTATTGTCCCCATAAGGAAATTTATCCTCATTTGACCCATCCTTCAATGCCGATGGGGCAACTTGTCAGGAGCAGCCTGGTTTTCGAGGTGCTCCAGTTCTCCCTAATTCAGGTACAATAGGCTGCACTCTACAGCAGCTAGGTTCTGAATATCAGTGCTATATAAATGAAAGTAGGTAGAGTATCTAAATATTGTACTGAAGTAATATGACGAGACCACCTAAATTTGAAAAGCTGAATATCTGGAAAAAGAAATGTTCAAATAATTACATTTTATTATTCCACACTGGTACACTGGGAAGAGTAACCAAAACTTAAGTAAGAGTACTGTTACACTATGAAATATATTACTCAAGTAGAAGTATGGTGGAAAAAGTAAATGTAATCCAGTACTAACCATCTCTGTAAATAATAGTAAAAGAAAAAGGTAAAAATGCACAACCACAGTCTTGGTTTGTGTAGATGTAAATACTCTCCTCAGCAGTGCCAGCGCTTGAGAAGGCATTTGTGTGCGCCCAGTGAAGGTGGGGGAATGAAAACAACATGAATGTAGGGCCTCAGTGTGTGCTGTGTCCAGCATGTGCTGACGAGAGCCAGAGTCCAGGCCTGATCCACGCACGCACACTGAAACACATGTGGACCCAGAGCTGAGACTAAGCTTATCACACAAAATACTGCTACTGTGGTTCAGTGCAGTCAAACTATATTAAGATCAGGAGATTTTAGTAGTTTTAGCTCACAGACAACCCAACAAGCTGTGTGTATCCAATGAGGTAAAGCATTAAGCATGTATACAGTAGTGGAATGTAACTACTGCTATACTTGTCCTTGTTTAAGTTCTAAAATATGTGAAGAAGAACATTAAGGGCCTTAGTGTTTGCTCATGTGCTAAATGGCTAAACGCGCTAAAAGTAGAGCAAAAACTCAATGCGATTTCTTAGAGAGACGCAGCACAATTTTGCTTCTATGACGGAATTAATATGCAAAACAGGACGTTTTCGCCAACATATGCAAAAAGACGGGGGTAATGCAAATGAAGTTATTTAGCGAGTGCTGGCAGATTTATTACAATTATATAACTGCGTGATAATATAGTATGCTGGAGAGACAGGGCCAAACGTTTTACACAAGGTGCTGTACTTTGTGCATCTATGATTGGTACTTTGTGCACCTATGATTTGATAGTGATTCTATAGGACAGATAAGATAATAAAATATTGTTTTAAAGAGCTGTAATAAAATATACTCTTTACCTGCGACACTTTGGCCCTGACTCCTACAAGTTCTCCACTGATCTGGAGCGTTCAACAGCAGATGTCCGTCAATCTGGGCTTGGGACACACATTTGTCCCATGTCCTAAAAACTGTCCCATGTCCTAAAGCGGAGACTGCGGGGTCCAGTTACCGCGTTTAGGGATCCTGGATTGCTTGATATGCTTCCCTGTCTGCACCGCTTCTGCGATCTGCTAAAGTAATGGATGTAACAAGGTTTAAGGTACACTATACTGTCCCCATAGGGGACTGTGTCCTCTGCCTTTGACCCTTGAATGCCCCTGAGTATCTGTCAAGAGCAGTGGGCACTGCCACATTGCAGTACAGGACCCAGATCTTGAGCTAGTTTTGGTCAGTACTACATAGCTAGAGGATTTTACCTATTATGCATGTTTTGGGTTCTTGGTTTTAGTGTGAAATATACTGCAAATACAAAGTAGTGTGTCCAATTTGGTTTAGTATATTCTAAAACTTACTCTCTTGACTATGGATTCCTACTTTTCAATATCCCATTTTTGTTTACTATACAGTGAACATCTGCGAATAGTTTTAGTGGCTTGGAAGGACTTCAGGAAGGTAATAGTGGGATGATGACACACATTGAACAGGGCTTTAACACTGATAACATTCCAATGCATTTATTTTGGACTTAAAGACATCCGCTACTGTAACTTCATACTCAAAACAAACCCCTGTGTGGTATGGTACAGACCAACTTTTCCTTTAATGAGCCCACTTTTCTCAGCGGGCTGTTCTAATGCAGGTCTCGTTGTGATAATAGCAGTCTGGGAAAGCCATAGCATTGAGCCCCATCCAAGAACCAGAGTCCAAAAACATTGCAGGACTTTGGACTATAAAGCATGCATTTATTCATCTGGCCTGAGGGATTAGTCTTCACACGTAGTATCCTTCCAATATCCACTTTTCACGCAGTCAGTGGTTGTACAAAAAAGTTACATTTTAAGGAGTAAAAGTACCATTGAAAGTGCTTTAATGGTATACAATCAGAATACCATTAGTCGAAGCGAAAAATGTATTTGATTTGTGAGTTAAAGTGTTAAGCAGTGGTTAGTACATGGTTATAGTAGAAATAGTACTTTGTTCTAGTTCTAGTGTAACTGAGTTAGCCTCTTTTTACTTTTGTTATCTACATTTATACTTTTACTTGTACTTTTACTTAAAGTGCACCAAGTAATTTTTCTGGAGCAGGGTGCTCCACCTGCTCGTCTCCATGGAGATATTATTGCTTTACCTGAAATGTTCTACAATATGACATTAGGCTCATCTATATGCCGATTTCAAAGTGGCTCAGAATGAGAATGCATACTGTCTTCCTTTAGCTATGTTGATATAACTATTAACCTACATTTTACCATTTTGACAATGACGTGGGTTTAACATACCAATATTAACCTCTCTTTTTATAAAACACCCTTTAATGTTTCCTACTTGTGCTGGGATTTACTAAAAGTAATGTGACTTGTCCTATTTCAATCACTGCTCAGTTCATTAGGAGCTGCTCTCACAGATACTCAGGGAATTCCTCTCCTCTGAGTCTGTTGTGACCCAAATACAGGACCCCTCCCACCTAAATGGAAACATGAGCTGTACCCAAATGCATGTATAACAGTATATTCCTCAAAGTGAAACCATATGACTGCACTGTGTTCTGACTGCACTAGTCTGGACCAAATGTGCTGAAGCATGTTTTACTTCAGTGTGTTTTGTATATTTTAGGCCAAGTGTGTTTGCCCCATATTTTTGTGAAAAAGAGGTGGCAACATTTAAAGTTTTAGCTATTTCACGGCCTAGAACTCTAGTGTTTACATATTTCACTAGGAGGACATTGAAAGATTGCTGTCAAAATATGTATATATGGGCTTCTGTGTCACCATCTGAGTTCATGCATTGCCTGTCTGGAGGTGTTTTGTGCACTTTTAGCCTGACTATGTGTGAATGACATAATGATAATGTAATAATAGGGTTGGGTGTTTTTATTGCTTTATATTATACTTTATATTGTCTTTGGGAGAAAACTAAAGCCATCTGCTGCTTCTTGGAGTTCATTCTTTGCTCTGATTGGTCACTCAGAGGCTGACCAATAGGAGGAGTGGGTGGGGAAAATTGTCTGTTTAAGAATGAAGCTCAATAAAACAAAGAAGCACTGAATCACTATGTTTTCACCGAAATAGTCTATATTGGCACGTGGAGCAGATGACAATTACATTTTTATCATATCCAAGCCAGCTATACTACATTATATCCATGATATCTGATGAACTATACAGCTAAGATATAAACCCCTTTTTGCATTCATAGGCAAGCTAATGACCAAAAATGATCCTATATATCACAAAGTTGACTCTTATGAGGTTTAAGCCATGTTATAATGTTGTGACCCCCTCAAAAACTTACCTGAAGTTGTGTTTTGTTTCATTCTCACATGTTTGAGTAATCCTTTATTATTAGTTTGTCTACATCTCCAAAGCTCGAAATGCTCTGTTCCACCTTGTGATGTCATGTAGTGGTAGTTTTCAACCTTACCTTAGCAATTTCAGGGTTGAAATTATCCAAATGATTCTAGGTGTTTAGAATTTAAAAACACTGTGAGTATTACCACATGACTTCACAAGGTGGAGTGTTTTTTGTTTGAGAGAAGAACCCAGTCTAAATTTGCAGAATTTATGTGTTAAACATGTGAATGAAACAAAAGACAAGTCCAGATCCAGAAAGTCCAGATCCAGATCAGAAAATAGTGTAATATGGGCCTTTTAAGGTCTATACCCATAAAATTCAAGGTTTTAACAAATTCTGTTAACAGTCAACTTCATCTGTGCTCCAGCTGTGCCACTTATTGCATCTACAACATATATTTTATCCCCTGTTATTGATTAATGTCTGAAGGAAGTGTTACATTGTTGTTTTGAATTGTGTCCTGGCCGCTCATTTCCTGTGCACATTTGGGAGATCTGCATTCAGTTTTCTTTGACAATAGTCTCCTACCAGCCTTGTGTCATTATTCATCTGTGGCATTCAATTTGTCAGGGGTCCAGTGGTCTGTGGATGCGTGATATGAGTGCAGCTCAGTCCCTGGAGTGTCTGCGCATGGTTCCATCTGACTGCTCAATATTCCTCCTCCATTACTCCCTACTGTGCTTTTGGAGGGACCTCATATTAAAAGAAAAAAAAGAAGAAAAAAAAACAGCCAAGCCTATGAGAAAGGACTGACAGTTTTGGTTTCTTTGCTCAGCTTTAGTTGTAATTCTGCTTTAGGTTAAGGTATTCAGATCAAAACAAATATAACATATTTTTCCTTCTTTAGGGACATTCAAATAGTTTCTGTGAATACCTCAGTTATTGTGTGTAAGTGCTAAAGTAGGAAATGGTTTTATAAGTACTGTAAATTGATTGACTGAATTCCAATGATTTATTTGTTCAATAAACATGACAAATACATTACATTTTTTGCTATATTGTAGTTGTAGAAGTACTAAATTCAAGTAACGGACATCAGCAATACTAATTTGAGCTTACAATTGTTTCCTGACGACATATAGTTATACATGTTTGAATATGGTAAGAAAGCTCTTCTTCTTTTCAACCTATGGCGCAATTCCTATCTTTTGTTGTCTCTGTGAGCTGTCTGTAGGAGGATGAATGTCTCAGTGCTTAAACAGCAGAAGTGACGGTACCACACAGAGGCTCTGGTCCACCCTCAGCTGACCCAGCCACCCCCAGATTGGCCTCAGGTCCCGGACTCAGGGAGGAGGAGAGGGTTGAGCACAGCAGCTGGACAGGCCAGTGGAGATATAATACAGCCATGTCTTATTCACCTTGATACAGGGATATCCTAATAAGAGCTCACTCTCACTGCTCTGTATTCTGTGTCATTGGAGCTTCACTGCACACATGGTCCACATCATTCATGCTACTTGCAGCAGTTGAAGTGGTACAGATGACTTGAGGGTTTGGACCAGTCCGGGTTATTTCAGCTGTGGTTTATGCTCAGGCAAAATGGTGTAAATCCTGCGAGCGTGAGCCCACCATAAATCTGTACAAACTGTCAATGATTTGGAGTTTCCAGTGTAACTTTATTGCAACAAGCATTGGTGTTTTGAATTTCCATATCCTCAAAAAGAGTTTTCTTGTCTGGATACTTGCAGTGGACTTTATGGGCCGATGCACTGTATTGTTTGGGTGATTTATAGAGTATCAGAGGCCCGAGTGGTGCTATTTGGTCTTATTTTGAAATGACTTTTTAATGTGTTGAGACTGCAGCAAAGACTGTATGAAGACATAACAACTGTAAATGAAAGTTGGTGTGAGAAATAAAACTATTTAGCAAGCCGCAAATGTCTTTTGCTTTAGGTTAGTCAAATTAAAGTGTTAAACAGAAATGCTGAAAATATCGATGTCCATCATTTTCACCTCTTCATTGCATTGTGTAGGATTACCCATGGTCCCAAGTTCTACTCCTCTGATGTCTTCTTGTAATGTTATCATGCATTATCAAACGTTAATTTTTAGGTCAAATCAAACAAGGAAAGGCAATGTGAGTATCTGCTGTTTATGAGTTGTTATGCTATGTAGCCTTAATCCACAATGAATGCAATCCACATAATACCTTTTGGTGTTCAATCTTCCATTTTCAAAAACTGTACTTGTTTTATTACGAATCCCAAATAGTTTGTTCTTATGTCAGGTGATGGGTGTGATCCAGCTGGCTTTGAGATCTTGTCTTGTACAGAGAGAAAACTGTCAGTAGTGAATAAAAGTTAAATGTGGATATTTCTCTCTGTTTAGCCATTGTTTGGGGTGTAATTGCCTAAGGCCCATAGTAACTCATATAAACTCCACTTAACCTTGACCCTTAAGTGGAAAAAGATAAATGGATGAATATGTGTTTCTAATGACTTTATAGTTATACTGCCTAACCCAGAACAATAGATCGTAAAACCCCTGACAGTGAAATATGGCGCGCATTTTGTAGTCTTTACATCATCATTTTCTCTTGACGGACCCGGTGTTTGCCCCAGTATTTGTTTCTGTCCCAGCTTTTGAAGGACAGTTAGTCTTCATCACACAAGCACTTTACCACTCTTCCTCCTCCTCCAAACTACTGAGCGTTGTTATTTTCCCCGGTCTAAAATCCCATTCCATTATGGCGCTGACAGCCTGTATCCACGGTGATAGACGCAGCTCAGACATTGGGTGCGTCACCTCTGTGCCCCTGGCTTTGAGCAGCTCCTTTGTCTTTATGACAAATCCATCTTAAATGTAGGGCTGGAACTGAAACAGATAGCTTTACAATTTCAAAGTCAAATTTCTAAATTCTTGTATGTTGGCATTAGTAGTACTAGTAGTTGTAGTTAGTTTTACTGGATTTATTTTTTATACATGTGTTGTTTTTATTTATTTTTTTTATATGTTATGTTGTAATAATGTATTTATTTCATGTAATAATGTTATGGTTGCAGTAATAAAACAGAAGCATATGTGTCAAGATTCACTTTTTGAGAATTAATTCTTAGGCGCATGATTTTAATGTCCTATATTATGTGAAATTGACTTTTGTGAGCTTTAAGCCATTTCATAATGTTGTTACCTCCTCAAAAACACACTTGTGTTTTATGAATTGTGTTTTATTTACACATGTTTGAGTAATCCTTTGTTATTAGTCAGTCTACTTCTCCAAAGCTAAGGTGGAACAGAGTATTTGAGAGAAGGTTTTGATGAGGAAACAACATTATGATATTTAGTGCAATATGAAATAATAACATTTGTAAAGAATAGTTATGTAGATAGTGTAAGCATACTAGCAGCAAGTAAAGTTATTAACCCACCTAGCAAACATATTTGTCATGTGCTTTATTTCTACTTAAGTTATTTAACAGTTCCTCCACTGCAGCCCAAGTACACACATGCAGAAGTGGTGACAATATCTGCTGTCTGGATCACTCCCCAAGCAGAAGATTACAAAGGAGACAGTCAATGGCTTCAATTGATGGATAAGCACGTGCAGATGAGAGCAGCTGACAGGGATTTTGCTACACACTAGTTAAGTTAAAGCACTACAGCACCCACACCTTTTGTTCCTCTGGCAGCTTTTCAGAGGCTCTTAACACTGATCCCAAGAGACTGTCAGTGGCCTCTCGATTGTTTGAAGAACTCTGAGAGGTCAGCGGGTGCTTGAAACATTACCACTGTCCTTATATAACTGAACTGTATGTATCTATGAACTTTGGGTATTAGGGCAAGGGCAGATACGGAATTTAAGTAGAAGGCATCTCTGGGTTGTACTAAAAATATAGATTCAGCAATATTTATCGTAACAGTCTTATTAGCAAAGGGTGTATTGATATAGCTGTATCAATAGGCCTACACATATTGTCAGAGATTATAATTATATGAAACATTTGTTTCAGGCAAACAATTCCTGATTGGAAAGTTTTACTTCTTGGGTTCTTTTTTAAAGACAATATGGTAAAGTGTATTTACCTTGTTGACATGTTTCGGCTGCTGCTGCGAGCCATCTTCAGAACTGTCACCGGTGTTGGTGGTGATGTGGCGTATATCAGCTGTTGTTATTTCCTGTAGGGCTCTTTCCACACTGAGTTCAACAGTGTCCACCCACTCCCTGGTTCTGGAACTAAATTTCCCTTTCATTTTTCTCATAGAATTGGCAAAAAAAATACAAAATAAATAAATTTGAAAGCTTGTTCTGGGATAATCAGCTACATGGTAACTAATGACCACGAGACCTAAAATTTTATTATCTGTTTCTGAAATGTCTATGGGAAAAACGAAATTACTTTTGGAACCGGAGTGAGCAGTCACTGTTGAGCTGCATTCAGAAGATATTATTAAAATTACTTAAATTTTTTTTAATTGCTATGGCGTCAGAGGACCGTTGCCATAACTTGAAAACCATGACTACAAAACCATAATGTCTCTTTTTTTAAGCTGGTGATCTGAAACGTTGGTTATTTTATAAATCTATCTATGATATTAAGGGCATTGTATGACATTCCAGTGATATATGTGATTCAGCACAATACATTTTAAGCAAATCCATTAAGCAAATCTTTAAATATAGATGTGTGTTTATAGCTCCCTTTGGTGAGGCGTATCCACTGGAAAACAACCACCACCATTACATATTCCATTTTCTTGTCTGATCACCCTCCATCTTTGTTTCTTCCATAACATCATTCATTCAGTTTCCTGGCACACAGCAATCTTTATAACAATTCATCAATATTATAGTAGTGTTTGTCTATGAACACAAAGCACTGTCCCACCAGCGTGTGTGCGTGTGTGTGTGCATGTGTGTGTGTGTGTGTGTGCGTGTGTGCACTAAAAACAAAAGCATGTGTGGAGAGGATCAGCTCTTGGATATCAAAGTCCCTGGCACAGGTGTGGGACTGGTGACGATGCTTTTGAAAAGGTTAAGTGTGTTTTTAAGAGGAGTTCTCCAGGGAAAGTCAACTCTTTGGTTAATTAGACGGGGCCGTCACTCAAAGGGTAAAGCTGTATGACCTACTGGGACTGTTTTAATAAGCAGAGTACACAATAGAACTGTAATGGTGTATGGAATAATACATAAGCCCGTAGACATTATCATAACGTTCATTTCACATTTACATAAATCCTCAAAATGTATCTAATTAAAGCGCATATGACAGGTTTTCATGTTTTTCTGGTTATAATACTTTGGTTTGTCTACTATTTAGACAGTGTTTGGCACTTGTTAGCATTGTGGTTGCTAAGTAACAGTTATGACATTACCTCTACATAGGCCTATGTCATATGGGCTGCCCATGTCCAACCAGGAAGTAAAATGAAATTTGAATTTCACTAAATTGAACAAACAAAAAAAATTAGGCTATGTGTACATATTAGACTATGTTTAGTGAAATGAGTAATTTAACCCAAAGGCTGATCATTCTTGTGACTGTATGACTAGAATTATATTGACAGAGCCATTATAAAAATCCAGTCATAAGGGTAAAGTTTAAGAATGCACCAATCCGATACTGGCATCAGATATCAGCGCTAATACTCAAAAAATTGCTGGATCGGATATTGGCTCCTTAATATTGGCTCAGTCAATGTCCTGGTTTGACATACAACCTTGAACTTTTATTTATACAGTTGTTCAGTAGTTACTTCAGAGATAATAACAGCTTCATAACACATTTGGATCAGTTTTGTCTTATTTTATTTATGTTTTAAAGAAATATATGCTGTTTTCAGTCTCTGTTATCTCTGGTATCGGCAGATACGGTATCGAAATCAGTATCTGAACTGAAAAACTTACCTCTAGTAAAATTAAATAAATCTTTGTACTAGTCCAAAGCCAGCATAAATACAAAGTATTGCTTCAGGTAGAGCATTGACTCTGCACCAAGAGGCTATTGATTTGATGTATAGTTGGAGGTCAAAGGATAGATAACGGTCATCAGTGTCCAGACAACATGTCATTTGAGCAACAGCTTTTAAAATAAAGCTGTTATTAGTTTCATTGTAGTGTCATCAATCATAACAAAAACTACTACTACAATTAGTTTGTCAGACAGGTGGCCTCAGGTCTTAAGGACTCAGGACTAAACATATCCTGTCTGTCAATCACACAACAGGACACATATAGGACATATGTTTAAATGCTTATTGGCTCCTTTC
The DNA here is from genome assembly GCA_029959045.1 of Taenioides sp. WSHXM2023. Taxonomy (NCBI): domain Eukaryota; kingdom Metazoa; phylum Chordata; class Actinopteri; order Gobiiformes; family Gobiidae; genus Taenioides; species Taenioides sp. WSHXM2023. The sequence continues at coordinate 20,971,143 of CM057092.1, read as the reverse complement.
TCTTTTGGTTTTGTCACATCAAATGGTGATAAAACCCTGCTACTAATTGATTTAGAAAACTAGTATCAAAGCTAGAAACAAATTTGGAGGGGAAAAAAAAAAAAAGAAGAATTCACGAGAAAAAAACAATGTTTTGATATCAAGATAGTTTAAGACCACATGCTAATGATAAAGAAACTACATTTTGTTAAAATTATAAAATAATTTTGTTAAAATTATAAAATAATTCTATTGTATGGAAAAGTTTTGATATTGGTATCTAGTATCATGTGCTTTCCTTAATACCTAAATTAGACTGAGAAAAGTCAAAGAACACTTAATAATTACAGTAGATCTGAATTATGTAGAGTATTGTTCTGCAACTAATACACTTATAATTTGTTCAGTTTTTTTCAAGATAGCAGCTCCTTTTCCTTCTAACTTCCCTCTCTGCTTCCTCTTTCTTTGAGTTGTGTTCGGATTGTTTTGACATCTCCATTGTTTATGTCCTCCACAGGCTCCACCATCTGCGCCTGATCCGCACCACATCATGAGCTGTCCCCAGGCCCCTGCCTTTGTTATTCTCATCCACAACAACATGGATGGTTGGGACCACAAGTAAAAACCTCCAGATCAGATTCAGGACAACAGGGCAACAAGCAAGGAAGTGCAAACATCCTCCAACTAAGTCCTGGTTCTGTTGTTTGGGATTGCGTCCTACAGGGAGCCCACGTGGAGAGGCTGGTAACGATCAGGCAGTGGTGGAAAAAGAGGTGGGGAAGAAGGGATGGTAAGTTTCACTTAACATCTGTAACTGAAGACATGTTTGGCTTGTTAATTCTTACTTATATGCAGCGGAGGAAAAAAGACCAAAAATATTTAAAAATATAAAAATATACTGATAAATTTTAACTTGTAACACCTGTTAGTGAAAATAAGTTATGCAAAATTCCAAACAACACCCAACTTTATTTTGAGACTCAAATTTTTTTCCATATTTCTCAGTTGAATGAAGTCAAAGTTGTTTTGCTTGTTTTTTTCTTTTGACAAAAATAATCAAATTGCGTTGTGATTAAATCAATTTAGAGTTGTAATCACAGTGTCTAGAAAACACATTTCAGATTAAGAAACATTCAAAACAAAAGTGATGGAGAAATAACTGAGTTTTTTCCTCAATCAATCAAACTTTATTTATAAAGGACTTTTCATACATAGCATGCCACCCAAAGTGGATTTCATAGACAATTAAAATGATTCTCTAACATCCACCCATAGACTGTAGATATAAATGGACCCACTAGCCACCACGTTCCAAATTGGAAGTGAGCATGGGGGCGTTTCTGACTCTGGCTCTAATTCACTCTAATACTCTCTGTAACTGCGGCTGTGAGCTTTGTCATTTTGGTCTTATAATGTTAGTATTAACCTGCTTTACATGATCTGGGAGTTTTTATTTTGCTATTTTGCCCAGCATTGTTAAGCTTCTTCCCCCTTACCAAACTAGCGGTGCAGGTGGGAAAACAGCCTCACTCTGGATTGGCTCTTTGGCTGCTGTGATACCCACAGTCAAACTCCCTTAGTCCACTTCTTTATACAGTCTATGCATCCACCCCAACACAACCTGCTTGTACTTTACATAGAGCAACTTTTTGAAGTTTTGCACTAGCTACAAATTATAACTTAAACTATACTATACTAATAACTATGTGTATCTCAAAAGAATGTGGGGATATGGAATGGGGCCGAATTCCTTTACAAGAGCCTTGTACCTTTAGTGAGCCATCCCACATAATTCCCTCTGCCTTCAGCGTCCCATCTTCAGAAGGTGCTGACAGAGTTGGCCTGGCCCACCTCCAGAACAGCAGTGCTCCAAATCCAGAGTAAAACATCAGAAATTACACTTTTCACCGGGTCCATGTTCTTGTAGGTGGTGACAGTGAAAGTATGAAATCTATTGCTCTATATTTACAGTTTTAGATTTAAAGGCGCTGTTTCTGATTTTTACTGTCTTAAAAATGTGGAACACAGAACTTTTTTTTGTATGCATCCCGAGCATTCTAATAACCGCATTTTGGAAGTTTCAGTGTAGATTTGCTGTCATCGTAAAGCTAATGACGAGCTAGCATTCTAACAGTGCACTTCGTGATCAAACAATAAAATGCTTTAGGATTTGACACAGACAGCACACAGAGGTCTAATTTTTACCCCAAGAGCTGCTTATACAATATATCTATCTGTACTGCGGGAAATACATAGAAATAGTGTGCTTTAAGTGTTATACATTGGCTGACCCCATTTCCCATAAGTATTTTGGTGGCGGAACAAAGCTGATGATAGTATTTTACTGAGGCTGTAGGACCCAGGACTACACTGCATGCACACATTCAATTACAGTGAGGAGGGATCTGAAGCTGGAGATGTGCTCTGTTATGAGGGGAGCAGACACGACCCACTGTCCCCATGCTGCAAATATGATTTCCTTTTTAAAAACTGAGAGGGATTATAAACAGCGGGGTGTTGCCAAAGAAGCTTCCAGGATGCGTTTTTCATCCACATAGCCCTGAATATTTGACAATAATAGGTAAGCTTTTAGTTGTCAGTTTTGTAAAGTTCTTAAAATACTTTTTTTGAAGATTGCAGATGTTAATGGAGCACTATACAACGTTTCAGATAGAGGGTCCAATACCCAGTTGTCTCCATGGAGATGTTACTGCATTGCCTGGAATGTTCCACAGTATGTCATAAAACATATCTATCTTAAGTTAATTACAGCTATTTTATTGCACAAAAGTACCTTAAACCCAGCATTTGCTCTTTTACTTAATTGGTAGATGGCAATTGGCTCATTTGTCTTTTTATTTTTAATAGGGTTGTGCAACTAATCAAATTTATAATAGTAATTTCAATTGCTTTATTTAGTTACCCAAACTTGAAAATGCAATTAATTACTATCTGTTCCAAATTATTTATGTGCTTGACTGATAGTGATTTCAAATAATGGTGAGTATAATGTGATGTATTATCTGGCAGCTCTATTTTATGTTCAAATTTTGTTTTAAGTGGATGGTTTAAACTAGACAAGAAACTAGACAAGAAAAATCCTTCCAGCCATGGGAAGGACTTACAAACTCTAAACTAATCAGATTGTTTGACTTAGAAAGAACCATAGAATATATTTAGCGTAGCATAATTCTTCCACAGCTGTAGTGTGGTATTGAGGTAAGTCAGGGGAAATAAGGCCGATAGAAGGCAGCTGTTCCTCTGAGTCTGATCTCATTAGCTTGAGGGCTCGTGGTGGTGTTGCAGGTTGTTAGCTCTGTCCTATCTCACAGTGACAGAACACTGGCCCAGGGAGTGCCATCCACATGAACGAGCTTTGACTGTTGGGTGAACAGAGGCCAAGAATGAAATGAAAGTTGAAGAAGGCCAGCGGAAACCATCCAAACTTATGGTCTGGTCCGGTGTGGATTTATGTTGAGGTCTGACATTCAGACAGTGTGACAAATTCAGCCGGGAACTCTGCCCATGTGAACAAAGATGCAAAGCTCATCAGAGGAAAAATGTTTTTCTCAGATTTTCCCCAGAACCTTACGCAGTTCTGCAGGTTGTTGTGAATGGACACCAATTATATGGCAGTGTTTGCTAGCTAAGATATAGCATGTTGTAACTTAAAAATATTTAAAACTGTCTGTGTTCAAGTTGTTAAAGGCACACCTTTTGTGGTGGAGGGGCTGCTACTTTGTCTGAAATGTTCCACAGTTTGCCATCTCCATGGAGACATGCAGGTGACACCACCAGGCTAAGTTTATCAAGGTAATTATGGATAGTAAAATGTTAGATGATGTTAGATAGAAAGCTACATGTAATACCATATAATGAAACATTCCAGGCAATGCAACGTCTTCATGAAAACAAGCACCCTCCACTAGAAAGTTTGCATAGTGCATCTTTAAAGTGAATAAGTCTGAACTGCACAGAAAACAACTAACTTTTCAGAGTAAAAGTTGTGTAATAGTATTAGGTACAAATGTCAGGGATAATGAGCCCGCATTACTGAATTTACTTTTTAAAGCAGACAAACAAAAGCAGAACTTCCAGCATAAATGTGAAGTTATTTGTGTTCCTAATCGCTCTAATAAGTCTTACCTAACAATGGTTAGAGCAGCAGCAGATCCCAGACATGAGCAGTGCCCAGACGCCCCGGCGTGCCGCAGGGACCACTTCTACCCTGTAACAATTCCATAATTAGCACGCTGTAAGCAAACAAGGCTTCTCTTGTTTCACCTCCAGTTTATGGATATTTCAGGTTAAGCTAAAGCAGTGCTAATTAGACTATACAAAATCGGGACCTTATCAGACACAGTACAATTATTCGAGATACAAGACACATAACGCTTTTTACTTGTAAGAAACATTTGACATTTTAGCACAATTTTATAGCCTTTAATAAAAAATGTATTATCATTAATGTTGTTGAATAATAAATAGATTAACCCATATATATATTGAACATTATGAAGAACAAAACTTATTACAAACAAACAGACCTTACTAAACCAGATTTTAACCAGAAATACATTAGAACTTTTAGCAGTAGTTTACTTTTTTTTTCACTTCTTACGTATTCTTACTTTTATTTTAAAAAATAACTCCTAAGCAATAGAAGACACCTTTGTACCTATACCTCAATGTACCTGCACCCCAGTTTGAGAAGCACTGGTCTCTTCAATCTAAACCTCTGGAGTCGGGTTACACACTATCTCCTATCTGTGGTATGTTTGTTTTGGAAATGCAATGCCATTTGTCGCCGCGTCCACTAACAAATCAAGCCAGTCTGTGTTCTGTGGGTGTGGAGTGGACAGACCAGAGCCCACTAATTGGTCACCGGTGTTTGAGAATGGGCAGGATCCAGGAGACTGGGCAAGAGCTCCAGCTGCTCACAGTCCCTCCTCCATCCTACCTCTGTCCCAGCATGTGCCTCTTTGTTTTTCGGACTTTCTGTTTGGACTACAGATCACCTCAGTAAACTAAAGGCAGAATGGGAAAGTTTCAGAGCAAATCCTGGCTAGAGAGATGTCTTTTGTTCTTTCCCTTTTGACTATTACCTTCTGGTTGGGTTGTGCAATTAATCACATTTTCATTTAAATTAAAGGTCCTATATTACCCAAAATTGACTCTTGTGAGCTCTAAGCCATGTTGTTACTTCATCAGAAACATACCTGAGTTGTGTTTTGTTTCATTCACACATTTTTGAGTAATACTGCTCTGGTCCATCTTGTGATGTCATGAAGAGGTAGTTTTCAAGTTAACAGCAATGTTTTACCTTTTGTTCAGTAGAGATTGGCAATTCCAGGGCTGAAATGATCCAGATGATTCTAGTGAAAGTGTCTGGAGTTTAAAAACTCAGTGGAGTGTTTTCAGTTTGAGAGAAACTAACAAAACACAACTTCAGCCATGTTTTTATGAGGAAACAGCATTATAACAGAGATCAGAAAATAGCACTTTAAGGAATATCTTATCAAGGATTTGCTGGGGTATTTTTTAATCAAGGTCTACAGCCAATCCTGTGTCAGTAAAATCATGTTGTGTGGACCAGATATTTCAGTTCATTTCAGACTTTGGAGGAATACTAAAAGTTTGTATTGTTCATGTTATGGAAAATTAATATAGAAAGCTTTTTAAATTTGTTTTCAGTAAGACAAAATAAAATAAAACTGAAAATCCTGATTAATATAACAAAAGACATTGGGATTCATTTTTGTCATATCACCCAGCCCTGCCTCCTTGTGCTATCTCATGAAATCGACATTGTTTTAACATTGCAGTAATTTGGCGATGGTTGTAGTACATCTGATGATGTAATGATCTGTCCAGAATTAGTACTAGCATGTATCCAAGTACCCAAACTTGTCAACACTCTCAGATTAGTCAGATTAAAATAAACATATGTTCAAATGTAAATATAATTTTAAAGGTGCACTATGTAACTTTTTGATTGGGGGTCCATCATCTGCTTGTTTGGATATGTCATTACCTGTGCCTGGAATGTTCCATTGTATGACATTAAACATTTACTTTTTTTTTTTTTTGCTCAAAAATATCTAGAAAAACAGGCATTCTGAATGTGAGTGGGGTTGCCTTTCCACAGATCTGACCTCTAACTTGGTATGTTTTGGTCTTCATGAAGATAGAAAGGTTTAATACCATACGGTAACATCTCCACGGACAAAAGCATTTGACTGACCCTCCACAAGAAAAGTTAGTGCACCTTTAAATCTGACTCTCAAGTAACTCAGTCTGTTTCTTCATTGTAGTCTGGTGTATGTTGTAACTGTTTCAGCACTGGGTTTTTAGTATAAATAATGAAGTTAAAGTTAAAAATGTATTCTTTTGAGTTATCAAAAGTGTTCAAGATTGGCAAGAGAGCTTCACACGTTTCACTTTTACATGTTTACTGAGGCATGCAGTGAGGCTGAGAAAACAACTTCATTAGTGCGAACAGAGGAGCCAATAACCTTACCAAACCTGGCAACCGTCACAGCCCCAGCACTAAATGGGATCTCTGGCAAATAAATGACCTTTCTGGAAACAAATTTAAGTGACTGAACCACAAAAGTATTCAAATAAATACTTAACCCACAGAAGATATTGTTTCAAAGGGAAGGGAAACTTATCTTTTAGCATCATGTTAGATTATTTTATATGTCTACAAAAACATTAACTGGCAAAATCCTATAATATGTTACATAGAAAGTATGTTGAGAATCTTTATGGTCCAAAAGCTGTTCTAAAGATGTTGCTTTGTTTTTATTCTGTCTTAACAGCGTGGCCATAAATATCTATCAGATAAGACAGCGATGTGAAGACAACAGATAAGACAGAGGGATAAAGGATGGTCCATTCAGGTCTGACCAGTCACTTTTTTGGCAGAGGTTAACTTGCTCCAGAATGCTGTACAATAAAACTGTATACTGAAAAAGATTCATTGGACATATTCCAATTAATCTTTTCTACTTTTTCTACTGAAAAATGTATTGCAATTACAGTAACAAAACTGTAAAAGTTGGTCTTGATCAGCCAGATAAAGTTCATAGTTGAAATTGTATTAAAGGTGCAACATACAACTTTTCTGGTTCGCGATCTGCTTGGTCTCTTGTTTTTGCTTTCTATATTAAACTTTTCAATGGAGTAAAACTTTAAAGCCAAGTTACAGGTCAAATCTTTGGATAGGCGAGCACACTCAAAATCTACGTTTTAAAGTCATTTTTGAGCAATAAAAAATATCCACCAAACCTGTTTTTACTCATAGGACATTCACGCTGTTGTGGGTTTTAACTAACATTATGCTTATGTCTTCTTCATGGTAAAAGAAATGTCAGTCAATTTCATCAGTATATTTTTGTTTTTCATTCCTGCTGTCTAGTTTATATTTTATTAAATAAGTTAATTGAAGATGCTGGTTTAGATATTGCCAATGATCCAGACTTAAGTGAGCTGTTCAGGGCTGCTCTGTCAGTCTGATGTTATGGTGCGGAGTCGTCTGGGTCGCTGCAGGTCAAAACACTTTTCAAAAGACCTGGAAGTTGTGATTAAGTTGCTCTGGGTTATGTTAAGGACTGAGCAATGTAATTATGTAAAACACAAAATAGAGAGCTGTTTTATCTTTGCTATAGCTAATGTGGAGAACTGGTTTATGGGAGTTGGCTGTTTCTCTACACATCTTTGATCACCTCTGAACATGTAACTCAAAATGACAGCTTGCCTTTCAAAATGAGATGTATACCTTTCATTGTTATAGGAATAGAGTTACATGGGGTCAGTAAAAGAGCGTACCGTTGTGAATATTTCATAGTAATGACACAAGGAGCACATGGACTCGTAAAATAGATTATATTTCGACATAAAACTACAATGATACGATAGTCCATATTGCAAGACTGAAAATTTATAGTCAGTCTGAAAGTGCATCTGGATCAAACAAATAAAGTGAATGTATCCTTTTATTTGCATAATGTAATGTATAGTACCGTAATTGAAATTAATTGCATTGAAATATGTTGTCTCGCTGATAAAATGTTCTTCATCCAAGATCCAGCATATGAGATTCTTAAACATGGTGAATTTGTTTTAGAGACCCAATTAACTTTGTGCTAAAAGAGTAGGTGTGGACCTTTTAATACGGTACTGATAGGTCTCCTGAATCCCTGAGCCCAGGCTGCCTGGTGGGGGCTGCTGGTCTGAGCCAATGGAGAGTGCGCGGCGCTAATGTCATTTCAGTGCGCCCTTCAAACAGGAGACCAGAGCGCACTGTGGACTGCAGCCGGAGACGTGGTGACAGTGGGGGAAGTCAGACCACGCTCTCTCTCCCTCTCTCAACACTCGCATCATTACCTGGGCTTCTCTGGGCTTGTCGCTTCACTTGAGCTGGACTTGGTTCAGTTATTCGGCTTGATATGTGCACAGTCTTCGGACTTCTCTTCTGCCAATGAAACGCAGCGAGAATCTCTTAAACTTCAGGAATATCGATTGTGGATATTTCGCACACTACGGAGAAACACTTTGAAGGTCAGTACGTGTGTGCTTTCTTTTTTTTTTTTTTTTTTTTTTTTTTTTCTTCAAAAGTTGCTTGATATAAATCAGCGTTCTTTACTTCGTGAGAGGAGTTGAGGGGGTTGGATTTATAAAAACAAATTGCAGTTTGTGAACCTTAATTAGCCGTTTAGTGCAAACAAACAATGAATGCATCGGAGAGAGCCAAGTCAAACAAACATTCTAACGACTCTCTAATAGAGGTCAACTGCTATTTCTGTTTCAGACTGTGTATAAATGCCTTAAACTTTACCATTATGATCCGCGCTTTTACGCATTAGCCCAAATGAGACACTATTCCCTTGTGCGTAAAGGCACAGAAACCTGATTTCCATGACTCCAAAAAGTCTCCATCAGGGTGGTTCGTGTGTGTTTGTGTGTGTGCTAAGTGCCGGGTCTCTGGAGTCTCCAGATGTATGGACTCAGCTGTCGCCTGTCACTTTGGTGACAACTGGTCGGCGCTCCATGACCGCTGTCTGTCTTTCGCAGTGGGTCTCTATAGCTGTCAAGAATGCTGTTGAGTGAAGAGGAATGTGCTCGCTCATACACCACAGTCACATACTTTATACTGCACAATACATGCCTTTTAAAAGTGATATTTCTTAGCTGTCGACATTTTAAATGTGCACATTTGAGTGCGTGTCCAAACTGAGTGGGCAAATGGATACTTTCACGACTTCATCTGTAGACCTATGTTGACATGCACGCTGAGGTGACTTGCGTATCCTATAGAGTTTAAAAGTAGCCTGAGCGAATCCATCTCTCCTTGTGGACCTCACAGAAGCTAAACATGCCATAAAGTGTTTCCCTTACTGCACAATGACACACCCTTGCGTCTCAAACATTTCCATTCTCAGCTGTGATTTAAAGAGCTAAACCTGCACGACACTGGGGAGCGCATACTGTTATGTTAAACCAGATCCATCTATCATAATATTTTGAAAGAGCTCTGAAAATCTTGTGCGTAAAGGGGGCACGCTTGGCTCCACAGTTATACACTTATGTAGGCCTATAGACTTTCACATTAATTGAATGTGAATAATATGAAGATTAATGACTTAATATTGGCTTCGACATTATTTGGCTACTTGCAGGCGATATAAAGATGTTTCTGTCAACACGAAACCACAAAAAGCCAAAAGCTCAGCGCAAAGGTAACGGCGCCCTCCAGTGGTCACAATGGGAACTCTAGAGTTCTGTAGGTTTCAAATCGAATGTATTCAGGGGTTGAAGAGTTAATTAGAAATTTAAGAGGTAATTAATAACAATGTTTTGATCCAGATTTTCTTTTAAAATTGTGCAGCTATCCCGATATTCAAATGTTGAAATTGCAGTGCTACTCATGTAAGCTGATTAAAGCAGTGGAATAAGCACAGAGCCTTGTTTGTTAGCTCATGTGTGAACCAAACAGGAGCAAGTCTTTAATGGTTCAGATGGGCATGAGAAGTAGTACAGTGCACAGAGCTCAGGGCTGCTGCTGCTGCTGCTGCTGCTGTAAACTGTGGGAGGTTGGCAGGAGACTGGATGAAGTACAGCTTGTTTAATCACTGGTGGTCCACTGCTCTGTGGTCTCTGGGCTTGGCACGGTGGACAGCGGCCTTCTTGGTCAGATTTAGGCCAGTTTTACTCTAGTCTGTGGTTGTACAGTGGAAGAAGTGCGGAGGTAGAAGTGGGTAGTAATGACTTATATTTACTCTGTTACATGTACTTGTATTTTTGAATTAATTAAAGGCCTACATACTGTGCACAGTGTACTTGAATTTTTTGAATATTCCACACAGTACTATGGCATTCAACTTTTCTATCTCCATGGAGACAAGCAAGTGACTACACCAGGCCAAGTTACAAGTCAGGTCTGTAGAGAGGTGAGCCTGCTCACAGTAACAATGAATGAAATTCATTTTTAGCAAGAAAATTACCCGTAATTGAATAAATGCAAGATAAATACATTAAATGCCCTGCTGTGTATTTTTCCAGGAAATCATCTCCAAGTGTGAAATCCCCACCAGAAAAGTTACAGCCACATTATTTATTTATTTATTTTGAAACAACAAAACGATTCTGCCCTTCCTCTAACCATGAAATAAACCTTTACTCTGTATTTTTGTAATTTTACTCTAATGTTTTCCTGTTTTCCACATTGCCACAATCACCATTATTCCCAGTAGTTCATCATTTTTTTCCAAACAAGTTTTACTTCTTGGGGACAACAACTTTTTTTTCTTTTCTGAAATTTTGCATAGGCCTGTCATGATAGTTACTGAATCGACTTATCGTTCAATATATGAAAGCTGGAATAATATCTTTGGGGTCAATATTTATTGTGTGTATTCTGCACTACTGGAAAATGTTTGGTTATTTTTTTTGGCTATACAATAAGATTTAAGCAGTAAAAAGTTGAATTAATAGCTTCTATGGCTCATTACAGATGCAAACTATAAGGACTGAATTGTTAGCAGCTCATGAATTTTTAACTATATTGTACATTTAGAATAGTTTTCGTGGTTTAAATCTTGAAATCTCCTCTTGTGTTTTTGTGTCAGTGGCATAAATTAGTTTCTTGTCTATATTTAGTTAAAGGTGCATTGTGTAACTTTTCTGGTGGAGGATCTGTCAAATGCTTTTCTCCATGGCGACGTTATTGCCATGTTACTGGAATGTTTCACAGTATGGTATTAGACCTTTTTATTGTCATGAAGACCAAACCAGACCAAGTTACAAATCAGATCTGTGGAGAGGCAATCCTGCTCACAGTCAGAATTCCTGTTTTTCGAGGTATTTAGAGCTATAAAACCGTGAATAAATGAACTGAATAAAAAAAGTAAGGTAGAACAGTTTAATGTCATATTGTGGAACATTCCAAGCAGCGCTATGATCTAGCCAGAGAACCAAGCAGGCGACGGACCCCCAACTAAAAAGTTACATAGTGCACCTTTAGCAATATATCGCACTTCAAAATTTGTTATCGTGACAGGCCTAATTTTGCACTGTATTATTAATATTATTCTACACACATCAGCCTGGACGAGAGCTTGTAGATCTTGAATGGGAATTGCCCTCAGCAGCAGCAGCAGCAGCAGCAGCAGCAGGGGCACACATTGGATCCACATGCTAAACATTAATGTAAAGTGATTAGAGGTAGTTAGTGATTTAGCGCTTCCAGGCACAGTGTTGTTTATTAGCAGTTACAGGATGGAGTTGTAGAGGAAGATATGGGTTTGGCTGGATGACGGCAGCTCTGTGCCTGAACCACACTGTATAATTGTGGGAGAAGCCCTCAGACCACCGCGATGATGAAAGACAGACTTGGTACACATGTTTCATTATGGGTGCCCTGTACAGACATGATGCTGGCTGCCTATAAACTACACACATCACCACAGCTTTTTATAGAGGCTCTGTTTGAGATAAGGAGGGCAAAGATGTCAGCAATCTGTGGAGAATTCAATGAGCTTATCTAGTTGAGGGTTGCAAGATTAATAGCAATCTCATCAATGTTGGAATTAGAAAACACTTAAGCAGAGGTGGTTAGAGAAGCCGAAGTTTTTTTCGGAGGTAAGACTAGTGCTACACTGTAAAACATATTACTCAAATACTAGTAAAAGTATTGTGTCTGAAAACCACTTACTTGAAGTCCAATTTCTTTAAAAAGTTACTGTTACTGTGTAGTGTTAATGCTCCTGGATGTTTAAATTGTGGACTGTTAATGGAATTTTGATTGTAAAAAATGATTTTGCAAATCAAATCACAATACTTACAATACTTGTATACCCTGTGATGTCATGAAGCTGTAGTTTTCAAGTTAACAGCTACCTTTTACCTTTTAGTTCAGTAGAGATTGGAAAATCCAGGGCTGAATGATTCTAGTGAAGGTGTATGGAGTTTAAAAACGCAGAGGAGCACTTCCTGTATTACCACATGACATCACAAGGTGGAACACAGTGATCTCTGTTTGAGAGAAGAACTCAGCTTAAATATGCAGGGTTTGTGAGTAAAACATGTGAATGAAACAAAGCACAACTCCGTGTATGTTTTTGATGAAGAAACAGCACTATAACACAGATCAGAAAATAGAGTAATATGGGCCCTTTAAATAATGTAAGAAATAGTGTATTTGTAAAAATGGAGGGCTGTACCTTCTCAGGCTCTGTCCCTCACAGTCTCACAGAACTGCTATAGCAAAAGAAAACATTTTACTCTGAGATAGTCATTTAAAGACCTTCCAGATTTCCCCACTGCACAACAGGGGCTTGGCTCTGAGCTTTCCGGACCCCCAGCTGGAAGTGCGCTGTGCTCACACCCTTCTTCCTGTGCTTTTCTCTGCTGTTGACATTGTGAGGTGAAGATGCAGTGGAAGAGGTCAGACCAGTCTAGAGATGGCTTTGCTGAATCAGACATTTTGATTGGTTGATCAGGCAGATCATGAGTTTCACTAAAAGATGTGTGCGGTAAGTTGATCAATATTGTTATCCCTTGTAATATTCAGTATAGCCATTGTAGGGCTGCACAGTTGTTTTTTTTTAAAGTAGGGTTCTGTTTAGGGTATTTAAACAACTCCAAAACAGAGAGAAGACTGAAATATGAACTCATAAACTAATATAAGAATGACAAGTCAATTAGAACATGTTTGCAGAGGTCTAAACAACAGGTATTTCTGTCTATAAAAAGATATTCTATTAATTAATTAAAGCCTTTTCCAATTTGACAATTAAATTTGATTGTAATATATTGTGCAGCTCTAGGTCAGCGCATTATTTGTATTGATCCAAACCCTGGATAAGTGAAAGAGTTGTACCAGAAAGGGCATCTGGTGTAAAATCCTTCTTGCCAGTATGCAAATAATAAATAGGCAGTTTGCAGTAGAGGATTGAATATAACAAGGGACACTCCAAATATATTAGATTTCTTTTATTTTTAATATTTTTATTTTTAATAAATATATGTTGAATAAAGACTTAATTCATAATAAAAAATAGTTTATTAAAAATGATTCAGGCTTAGTAACTATTTCATTAAGGCATAAGAATTAGGAGTTGGGGTTAGAGAATTAATTACGTATTTATTACCCCACTATTAGCTTACCACAGCTGGTTAGGGTTAGGTTTCACAGTCTTTCGGATTTTAGTTGACCTGAGACTGTATTGGACTGCAGATGTGTATCTGTCTGTATGTTTTAGCAAGTTTTTTTTTCTTTTAATATTTGTTGTCTTCTGTGATTCTCATATAGCCTTAAGTAGGACACATACTCAAATGACATATCAGTTTTACATGTGGTTTCCTTTATGCAACCCGCTATGAGTAGTAAAGTGTTCTTCTCAAGTACTGTACAAGGTTACAGAACAATGCTTTTCTCTGTTTCAAATCACACACAATGCTAGGACATGTCTTCTATGAATCACACAAGATTTGAAGGTGACAATTACATGAGCTAAGACTGTGAGGTATGTGTAGAATAACACAGCACGGACTAACACCTGGGTCAGTACTGACAAAGTGAATGAAGTCTATATATTGTGAATGAACCACAGCTATTTGAGTCAGGCCAGTTCAGAGCGCACTTCTGTTTACTGTCAGTCCTCCCTTCAGGGCTGGGCTGCATAAGAAAACATCACATCAGCTCACCAGATGTGCAAATGTCTTAAGCTACAGACAGCCATGGTTAAGTCTAGTGAATTAAAATGTGTTCTATGTAAAGGTTATGGTTGGATTTTGTGACACTATTTTACACACAATATTTTAGATTACACTATTTTCCCATCTATGTTATAATGTTTCCACATCAAATACATACCTGGTGTTTTGTTTTGTTTCATTCACACATATTTAACACACAATCCTGCATATTTAGGCTGTGTTCTTCTCTCAAACAGAAATCACTCTGTTCCACCTTGTGATGTCATGTGGCAATACAGGAAGTTCTCCACTGTGTTTTTAAGCTCCATACACCTTAATAATAATAAATAAAGGATTACTCAAACATGTGTGAATGAAACAAAAAACAACTCCAGGTATCATTTTGATGAGGTAACAACATTATAACATGACTTAAAGCTCACAAGAGTCAATGTTGTGTAATATAGGACCTTTAAGTTTAGACTGAGATTTTTATTGTAGAGCTGGTTCAGTCATTTCACACTGTTGATGCTTAGGCGTTTTTAATGTAAAGGTCTAGAGCCACTCCTCCAGTTTAATGACAATAATCAAAAGTGTGTATTGTTTATGTACAGGAAGTTAATATTAAAAGCCAATTTGAAAAACATTTATTTCAGCTCATTAGTTACAGATTTTTTCATACACTGAAATAAAACTGTCGTCATAATCAATGTCAGACTTGTTACATCATCAGTAGACTAAGAAGAGGCAACTAGTAAGTTATTTGGAGTCATTACTATTTGAAAAAAAAAAAAGAAAACTTAATTGAATTATCCTGCTGGTTAACTTGTTTATTTGGACCACTGATGTACAGAGGAATATACTTGTCAACCATATTGATTTATTTATGTATTATGGACAGTCTGGGTCTTATCTTTCTGTCACATGTTAGTTACGCCCCAGTAACAGAACCAGGCCGAAAATATCACAGTTAGTGGCCTCAGTTTAGGCTACTCCAAATATAACTGTGTCTGGCTGGCAATACTCCACCTATTACGCCTGCGGAGTACAGTAGCAGAGGACACTAAGTGAATGTACAACAGCTATTAACATTACTGACTATTAAGATTGAAGTAACACTACGCCTAATGTAGATACTATTTCTACTACTTAAGCCACAGTGACATTTTCTGTCTTGTATTTACTTATAAGATTTTATGGTTCACAAGGTGTACAAATAAGCTTCAGATTAACAAAATTATCTTATTACTCCCTTATGGCATGTGTAAATGCATTTGGAATTTCAATTGGATAGTGAAGGGTTAGCTGTTCCATTTTAAGTACACATTATGTAACAAACACATGCTATATTTCACACACACACACACACACACACACACAATACTGGTACTGAATATCGGCGCAAATCCAGAAGAAAGTGGATATCAGTTCCAAGATACCAGTTCAATCCATATCCTGTCTGGATTGATAAAACTATTTACTGGCTGATGTTGGCCCAGAACGCCTCACAATGTTTTAAAATTGTATTTTGTAGTAATTTGGAGAATAAGTAACGGTTACACAACGCATAACACGTTTATACAACACATTTTAATCAGTTTTGTAAGTTGTCCATTTTGTTATTTAATTGTTTTGTAATGAAAATAAATGCTATTTTCTGCATCGATACAGCCTCAGAACTGAAAAAGCTGTAACGTGCATCCTTACTTTGAAATCCTGAGGCAATATGTAAGTGGTTGTGTAAAAGTACTTTGAAATAAGTCTTTATTATAGAGACTTTCCCATGAAGTGAGACAGGTTTTGACTGGTCCAAGTGCAGTCTCTTGATGGCTCCTGTACATTTGAATATGAATCACATGAGGAGGCAAAGGGGTCACCGGAGTCACATCCCAGCTTCATGTAGACGGCTTCTTCTGCTTTTACAGCCTGCTAAATGACTTCAATTGTGTCCTATTAAGCTGAACTGTGGAGAGGCATGGCCGGTCCCCAGCATCAGTACAGTGTGTGTTTAATTAGATGGTAACAGTAACAGCACAGGAATGTTAATCATTAGTGGGATCTTGACTGCGCAGCTCTTAATCGTTTCAGAATATCATTGTTTTCTTTTGAAGTTGGAGAAAGCGCTTCCATGTGTACAAATTCTCCACCATCTCTCTACACATTTTAAGGTGGTCTTTTAGTGCGTTTTGTTAAGGCGGTCTCATTCATGTGTGGGTTTGGCCCGGAGCAGGGAAACACTCAGGAAATATGAAATTTTGAACGTGGACTTGAAGGAGATGGGGGGAAAATGTCCACATGTGTTTGAAGTTTAAGAGTTGTGTGGGAGCGTTTGAAAGTGTGAGCTCACGAGAACTCACTCAAGTGCCAAATCTGAACACGGACAGTTTTGTTCACCTGACAGCTGTTCTGTTTCATTAGAAAGGAAAACAGGAAAATACAAATAGAAAGTGTCAGTGGCTTGTTAATTAAATACAGTACTAGGAGATATTTTGTGAAAGGGTGAAAATTATTTAAAGTACGCTTTGATGGTGAAAGATCTCTGCGATGTTATTTCTTCGCCTTGAATGTTAATATGACATTAAACTTATCGGTTGCCATGGAGAGACAAACCCAAGAAACAGTAAGGTTTTTTGAGCAATAAAACACCTGTACTAAAATAAGTGCAAGATAGATAAGTTTAATGCCATACTGTTTAGTTTTTTCCACCAGAAAAGTTTCCTAGTGCACCTTTAAATAAAGTCCATTCAGTCCATCCATTGCCCCCATATATTTTAATATAAAAATCATATATAGTCTTTTATTTTGATCTTATAGTATTTTTTCATGAACATTTGGACATGCCATGCTCACACCTGCTTACAACTTTTGCACATGACTGTATATTTGTATTATGTGTTTATCCAAGAAGACCACACCAGACAAGATTTACTCTGTGCAGCCCTATTGTCAGTGCAAGAGTGTACTATAGACGGGTCCCATTCATCCTGATCACCTCTCTGCACAGACAGACCCAGGCTTTTGTTGAGTTATAGTCTCCACAAATAAAGGGGCTTCCTGCCTTTAACTGCCGCAGGAGCCCTGTCGCTACACTTACTATTGTCTCCAATGAGCTCCAGCCTTAACAACTAGGTGAGAGAGTGTCAGGGAAGGTAAAATATGGCCCATGTCAATCATACTTGTCTGTTAGGTTTGAAAAAGTAATTAGACAACAGCGTGCTAATGAACAGTGTAGACAATATGAAAGGTCACAGTGGCAGCCATTTTGTTTCTTCTCTACAGTGAGGTCCACCTATGACGTCAAGGAGGAGTCAGTATATCCAGCTATTAACCCAAGGCCAAAATCATGACCTTGAGAAGAAAAAAGTATTCATTCTTCTTCAAACATCTGTAAATGTTTTTGAGGCCCCAGAACATATATTTGGAAAGGTCTTTATTAAAACATGATACTTAAATCTCTAAAGTTCTACAGTATGATACATGTAATACCTTGTAAAACATACACTACCTGTCAAAAGTATGGACAGATCATCTCATTCAGTGTTTTTTTTTTCCTTATTTTTTACTACTTTTTACATTTTGTATAGATACAGAAGACATCAAACATATGAAGTAAGATATATGGAATTATGTAGCAATGGGGAAAAAAGCTCTTTTTTATTTTTATATCCATATCTCAAACTGAATGAGATGTGTCCATACTTTTGACTAATATTGTATATTTGCTCAGTTCATACATCGTCATAGTTTGTAGTGTCATTTCTGAAATCTAAATCATATTGTACATCTTCTTTGTATCCTTAGGATGTCACCATCCCACCACCTGTGTTAAAATAATTCAAGACTGCAATTCAATCCTTAGAGACACCCATAATGAACAAATGCGATATGTATATGTTTAATGTCATACCATGGAACATTCCAGGTAAAGAAATAACATCACAAGTAGGTAGCGGACCCTCAACCAGAAAAGTTGCACAGTGCACCTTTAACTGGCTTACATTATTATATTCCTGGATGTCTCATTGTCAATTGATTTTGCATCAGTTGCTTCATATGTGATGTACTTACTTGTGATTGCTGTAGTAAATGTAGTCGTTTAATTTGCTGTGAAGTAGCATAATTGAGTAAAGCTGGTGTGGCCCTCTGCTGCCTGTAACGTGTCAGGGTGAACAGTAAAATGGGGTTACATGGGGGTTACGGGCCTAACAAGCACACAGTCTGACCTGGGTTTGTCAGCGCCAATCTCACTAAGTCAATATCACTGCACTGCCTGCCCCACCAGTTGACCTTTCCCCCCTCTTTCAAGGCGTAAAAGGGATTGTTGTTACAGTAGAGTGATAGAGTTTTATTGGCCTTTATAACTGGGGCTTTTGTTGAGCCTGTGTCGTGCTAATACCCGTCGGCAAGTCATTTAAAAACCTGGAGAATGCCTATGTTTTATAAGGCAGCCTCAGACCAATGGGAGCTGTCTGGAACAATGGTCATCAGCATTAAGTTAGAGACTGACCTTCCTTTTGCCCTTTTGGGAACTTGGTTTACAACATTTCCTGAAACTAGCAAAAGGGGTATTTACATTTACTTATTGAGTTAAATGTATTCCAATTAGGCGGGACGATTTGACAAAAAACAGTCAGTTTTTTTTTTCCTCATCATGCGGAAGACCACTTAAATTTTTTTCTCCTTGTGTCTCCTTAAAACCGCATGCTTACACTGACAGAGGATTGGCTATAGACCTCTCTATTTAAAAAGACCCGAGCTGATTAGAGCGAAGGTTGAATCGCAATTAAAATTTGATCAAATGTACAGTCCTAATCAATTTATTTCTACTAATGTGTAATGCTCTGTTAAGAGAAACGACACACTGAATACAATTTTGCATATGTATATTTGTATGTAAAAATAGATATTGGGCCTATACCTGTGTATATAATAACCTTAATGCACTTTAGAGTTATTTCCCTCTCACCGACTTTCCTATCTACAATCACTGACATCCCCTTAAATAAAACATAAATCTGTTTTGTTCAAACAATTACACTGGAGTTCCTATTTTTCTCAGCAAATACATGTTATACCTAAATGTACTGCTAGCAGCTTTTATTTTGAGTCCAAATTTTTTCTTTTGTGCATTTTATTTTGGAGTAACAGTTGAGTTTGGGCCTCCTCTACCCACATTTGACAGCCATGTTAATTGCATACTGTAATGTTTTAGTGAAGATTCTTTCTTTTACAGGAGCGCTGTCATAAGACGTGTTTGAGCCAGGGGAAGAATGTGAGTTTATCGTGGGGCGAGGCTTATTTGGGCTCTAATGGTTTGTATCCTGTCATTGTTGGGGGCTTTTACTGTGGAGAAGGTGCAGACCAGGTGTGAGGTGCTGTTTCAGGTCGTTGGGGCATATGACACAGGAATGAGCCATAAAGCCCCTGGGACATGGAATTATGGGTCATCTGCTGTCCCCCTCCAAAGGGCAAAGGTCAGGGATGCTCAACATGTTCCTTTTATATTGGAGAAAGGTCCAGGGTGAACCTTGAACTGGGCTGGTGGCTAATGTTAACTTAAGCCATTGTACAGTGTCAGGTTCACATGTAGAATGTCCATAAGCGATCCTTATGTTGACAACAGTTCATTGTTAGAGTCTTCACAAACTGTCCTCACATGAACCTCATCAAAAACTGTACTGCAGGAAATGAGAACAGATGATCAGCTTTAGTACATTTGTTATCCTAGTGCGTGTGATGGTCAGTGCCTGCAGGCTCAAATTGTCCTAGAATGAGTCACAAGTCTTTCCCACACATTTTCTGCCTAATCTGCGTGTTTTATAGAAAATATTGGACCAAGGTGTAAACTTGGTTTTCTTTCTTTTTTGTGCAGACCTGTGCTCATGTTAGGGGTCTTGAATAGTAGCTAAACTTTTGTCCACATTAGAGTACAGTCTTACCCTTGCATTTGATGAATGCCCCCTCCCAGAGGCAGGATGCTGAGTGGGCCCTCCCCTCTAAGACTTGCTAATGGAGCAGGCTGCTGACTCTTTAGGGAGCTACACAAAAGCCTGCTACTGCCGTGAAAGAGTGTCTCCCAGTCCCTGGACTTGGCTGCCACAATGGCTTTGTCCTGTTAGTATAGACCTGCTGTATAGACCTACAGTATAGTCTGTACCACAGACAACTTCAAGCTCTCACGCCCGCCATCTTAGTTACTTCATATGAGTGAGAAGTGACAGTGGCCATCATCTGCCCACGCTCAGCACTTTTAGCACATGAGGCTGGGGAGGTGTGATTATGTAGAGATGGTGGTGCTGACAGGGACCACAACTGTCCATCAACTGTCACTACACTTACATATGCTCTGTCTGTCCTATTTCGGCACTATTTAATGTGAATCATTTAGACATATTTTAAAAAGTTTTGAATGTTAATAATGTAAAACACTCAATATCAGCTACTAATGAGATCATTGTATGTGCTTATATAGACCAAATATTTTAAAACAAGAAATAAGTAAATAATACATTAGCATCCACACAGCCTAACCTATTCATAAAAACAAACCATACGTCCACCTTGCCCTATTAACACTGCTTTGTGGAGAAAGTCACACTTAGAGATAATAGGTGAACAGCAGCAGGAGGATGCTGAGGTGCCAGTGTCCAGAGTTTGACCTGAGTCTGCACACTGGGACTTTATAGAGGTAACAGGAAGGACTGCACCTCCTCACATTCCACAAGAGGTGAAGGAGAGGCAGAGGTCAACAGCATCCTGCCTAAGGACTCACCCTTTGGGTTTCATTGTTCATAAATACGCTACTTGTTCCATAGTAAAGTCTAAATGAGCTTGTAGTGAACCAAAGAAATGGTTCTCCGGGTTTCCACACCTAGACAGAAAGTCGTTGGTCAGTTGGTTGTAGTATTACAATGAACTGAGCCAAAGTTAACCCTGGCTCCAACCAAAGGCTTAAACTCATGAATGTAAGATTTCTGTGTACCAACAGTGGGTTAAGCATTGGGCTGAACGATTTGGAAAAAATATCTAATTCCAATTTGTCTGATTAGATTTGCAATTTATATTTTAATAGTAGGATTCTGTGTCAAGTTTACACTTAAAACATGTCCAGGAGAACTGAAAAATGAAATGAATGAATGAAATATGAACTGACAAACAGGTTTCTACAGATCTAAACTACAGGATTAGCTGTTTTTATGCACAATAAATGCACAATATTTGTAGCTGAAAGTATGGTTAAATAATTGCAGTTTTTGTAATTTGCTAATTGCTGTCATTCAAATTGCAGTTCTGATTTGATTGGGATTAATCACTGGTTGTTTTAGAAACCTTTAATGATGTTTCATTCATTTGGTCTTTTGCATTATATTACATTGCATACATTTACCAGACCTGACAATGTTACAAATGATGTTGGACACATTAAAGCTGTGTTTGGATTAGGTTAAGCCTATAATACATGGTTGTGGTGCTTTGTAAATGACACAAGGCATGCTATAACTCATGCCTAATTTTTGCTGGCACATTTAGTGAGAAATGGTCGAATGAAAAAGCCTGGACTGTAATAATAAGATGATATGCACTGCGTAAAATAAAGTATCTTTTCCACTATATTCCAATGTATTTAGCGAAGAGATCTCCCAGTGTAAACCCACAAGACACAAACCACTGCCTTAACCAAAGCTGTACCGCTGACTGCAGTAAATTATGAGTAATAGATGTAGGCCTGCCTGAATGCCTTATAAAACACAGATCCTGTTAAGTCAACTCTCTGCTGGAGGTTCTCATTGGGAACCGTGTGCTAAAATCCTGGGAGACTCCTCGGTTTACAGCACTGTGCCGTGATTGGCTGCGCAGTTGTAAAGGGGCGGGCTCTTGGATGTATGGGTAAGGAGGAGTGGGAGGCCGGAGTGACCATCTGGTTGAGCTACTTCATACATATATTCAAACTTACACTAGCCCTCAACACAGAGACTTCTTAAGTTTGGAGCAAGTTTTGATATGGATAGAGCTAGTACACAGCTTGTTCAGATAGTGAAATTCTGGACATAGATTGGTAAAGATTGTACACTGCCATGGAGAAAATAAATTGGATATACTGGCTGTAAGATTGGCAATTAAGGTAAGATGGAGTTTTGTTTCTACAGCTGAAATAATTTGTTCTCATTGATAAATACGCTAAATATTTTTGACTTAAATGACAGAACGAATGTGCGTTACATCTTAATGATAATCTTTAGTGAAGATGCCACTCCCATTTGGGTTTTGAAAAAAACTTAATAGACCAGCTGTTAACTTCTTATCATTAACAAGTCAACAAAAACAGACTTTTACCATAACTGTTAATTTAAGTGTATTACAGGCTAGTATTACAGCACAAGTCTCTCTGAACTAGGGCTGGGTGATATGGTAACAAAAAATTCTTACTATGATCAAATTTTTCAGTTCAATTTTATTAAAAAAAAAAAAAAAATTGCTTTAACACTAATAATAGTCCAATATATAAGTCTGCTCCAAAACCCATGCTTTTACTGACAGAGGAATGGACTTCTTGATTCAAAGGATTATCACTGGATCGTTGACGATGACCAAATTTCGATCTCGATTCAAATACGATTAACTGGCCAGCCCTACCTCCTGAACGCTCTTGTTTTCCTCCAGCAGCAGAGTCCAGACTTTGTTGCTGAGTTAGCGTGAGCCAAGTTAAACATGTCAGTCTGGTCGGGGCTGACAGAGGACTAGTGTAGGCCTCTGTATATGTCCATTTCCCTCTGGAACACAGACAGTAATTGAGCTCACGGCTGCTTGCTTTCGCCTGCGCACTCCCAAGGTCTGTTAATCCAAGGCTCTAATGACTCACTTCATGGGAAAGTTTAGCTAGAGAATCTGGAGTTTAAAGGTTGTGTGCGTTACTTAGTACATGTACCTTTATTGAAAAAACAAATGTATAAAGTTATTTATTAGGTTAGTTATTAGGTTTACAGGTGGCCAGTTCTGGTGTCTAGTCACTAATAACATTTTTTGATATTTCAACTCAAAAAAATACAATGGTGTCAATAAGGAAACTGGCTCATTCCCCATCTGGGAGTATGATATCATTAGAATCTAGAAATCACCAATTATTGTCGGTAGCCATAAAGTAATAGCAGTAATATAGGTGGAAGCATAGTGCAAAAAATACCTTGCTTATAACTGTTGCATCCGTTCTTTTCCAACTATGCACTGAAATACATGCAAAAACTAGATGTCAGCATTATTTCACTTTTATTTAGATTTAGTGGAACCAAAATAGTGCTACTTTTGCTCAATGCAGACAAAGTTAATATCTTGTTTTGAAATGACTAAATCCCTCAATCACCTTGCATACACAACATACAGTATGCACTAGTTAAACCAGCCTCATTAACATCTTCATACATGCTTCACTGTGCTGGCCCTTCCCCCCCACACACCTATAGCTTCACTGGGGTAGATCAGTCAGATGCAAGGCCTACAGCTCCCCAAGTCATGTTAACAAGTGTTCTATACAAAGGGACCATGGGCTGTTAAAGATTCAGGACTACAGGGGTCCTGGTATAGTGTGGGAGGAGGGCAAGGCCAGTAGGGGACAAGCCAAGGGGCCTCGAAAATAACCTTACAAACTATAGTAGCCTTGTTAGAGGAAAACTGTAAAAAGTAGTGGGACAGAATGTTCAATGGTTCCTGCAACTTAAAAGGGGGTCAAAGGGGAAAGTTGAAATTAAAAGCGAAGTGACTAACACAAGAGGTCATTGAGTAGAATGCTTTGTGACTCAACCTAGTATGACCAAATCTTTGGCAGAAATCATGAAAAAGTCTCCTTGCTCCTGACTAGACCTGTCTATAGTTAGCCATCTCCCACGTGAAACCCACTCTCAAACAAGGACACATTTTTGCAGGTTATTTTGGTCTCATCTGCAAGTCAATAGAAGTGAACAGAACAAGATAGTGTCTGATTCCTCGCGTCTGCTTTGAGAGGCCACAGCGGAGATTATCTTGGCTAGAGAGCTTTAATGTATGTCGAGATAACACTAGACATCCTAACGCGTAAGGCAAGATAAATGGTGCAGGCTTTCACAAAAGGATCATTGTCAGCAACAGTAATGGGCCATATTATGAGCCCATACTTGTAGTAATAAAAATGACACCAGGAAATACTGATAAAATAACAATGGTAAAGTTATAAACGAACATTGAAAACTGCAGGATTCCAGGGTCTACTTACTAACACAAGTTAAATTAAGTTCAACATTTGATCATTTTTATTTTTTATATTTTTATAAAAATACAGTACAAAAATCATTCAAGGAAAACTCTCTCTTGCCCCCCATCTAGCAATATGACATCATCACATCCTAAAATCTGAAAACCACCATTAAAGCTTTATATCTCAATATTTAAAGAGTGTACTAATCTTCTTTTTGTGGATGTTGTTCTCATAATTTTGGAAAGAAATCTGTGTCTAATAATGTATTTGGTGGTGAGCTATCTAAAAATGCCTGTACTGTATGTCTTATGCACTGACAACAAGATGAAGCTATAGTTTACAAGGCCTCCCAGGTTTGACCACATGGGCTTCAGTGTAAATATGTGCATTACTTCTTTAAATACGCACAGGGCTGCACGCTCCCGGGGCAGTCAGCACATATATCATGGACAGAGAGAGAGCAGATTTGAATGGCTCTTTTTTTTCTCATGTTGGCTGTGTGCGTTTTTCAAAGAGCACACACCCAAGAGCGTCTGGTTTTCTCAGCTGTCTCCCTGTGGCCTTGTGTGCCCTCACTGGCCATAGGGGGTAGAAGCATAAGGGAGCAGGGGGGTGGAGGGTTAGCAGGGTATGGGACTGGACACTGGTTAAGGCTCCTGTTTGATCGTGGTTGGAAGGTTTAGGCTTTGAGAAATAAGTACTACTACTACTAACAAAGTTTACTTTATATTTGTCCCCTTGGTGAAATTAGTTGCAGCGGTTTCATCCATCTACTACTACTGCTGCTACTACTATTACTACTACTACTACTGCTGCTACTACTACTACTACTACTACTACCACTACTACCACTACTACTATGGGAACGTCTATCCTGAATAAATCAAAGTAAAAGTTAAAAGTCTATCTACATCTTCTGAGACTTCTCACTCAGAGCATGGCCATAGCAAAACAATAGGAGTGCATGGACTACATTTGTCTTTGTCTGAACAGAAATTATGACGTAAAAGTCCCTCCAGGCAGTTACAGAATTGTTGTCATTTTTAAACCACCCAAGTAACTCCCACTTCTAGTACATGTTTTTTATCAGTGGAGATAATCGTAGTCATAGATATGCCCCAGCTATGCACACACAGCTGTTATCCACTTGTTTTCAAAGGCTTTATTACATTCAAATTAACACTTGCTTAAATTGCTGGTTATTTATTACTATACCATTTATTCAGCCACTTACCATAGCACCCTGGAATCAATTGGTGCCACTTGTGCCAACACTACATTCAGTCCTCTTTGATCTAATCTCTTCAATTGCATCAGTTGTCCCTGTCTTTATCTGCTGTCCCTGCTTCACCTGTTTGACACTGCTTGGACATGTAAAAGATGAAAGGACAGTGAGACAGTCAGTCCAGCAGGTTCAAAAACAACCCCTCCAAAGAAAAAGGGACATTGTGGACAATCCCCATATGGCTTTGGGCCTGTCCCATGTTTATTCAGTCCTGGATCTCATCATACAAGACAACCTCCCTTCTCAAGACGTATGAGCTAGAATAATTACTCACAAGAAATTTTACAGATAAGCACCAACTTTGAAACAACTAATGTGAGGTATTATTCCTCCTTATGAGATGATGGTAAACCAAATTACACCACGGCATAGGAATGTTGGCTCTGAGCAGCTGCTTCCCAAGACTGGCTGTTTATACAAGTAATTCTGCATTTACAGTCATGCATTTATGAATAGCTAACTGCTTGTTATTGTCCCCATAATGAGAACGGACGTCACCTCGCGAAGCTGTAGGGAATTTCCTAATGATCTCTCTAGCCACGACAACCACACAAGGAGGGCACATGCTAAAATGCCAGCCAGAAAAGCAGCTATAGTTCTTTTTGGGGTAGACGTCATCTTTAAAGTTACTGCGAAGGTTATTAATTGTGGTATGGAGACCTCTGTCTGTTTTACAGGTAAACTCATTTTCAGAAAGCTTCAGAGAGCAAACTTTGTTCATAAGAATTATTATTTGTACCACAATGGGAAAAGTTCAGTGTTGCAACACAAAGTTCAATAGCAGAAGGAGAAAAGAAGTAGTTTTCCCGTTAATTACTGGTCATATCCAAGTTTATTTTAGATTAAGTTTAAAACTGTCTTGGTTCTGCATATAGGGTTTATTGGATTATGTTTGTGTGACAAAGTTGTGCATGGAATTAATGGTACCAATTAAATTATTTCTTCTTTTGTGTGTCTAGTGAGTGGGGAGTGCGATGAACCTGAGCAGCGCAGTACCCTCACTCGGCCTACAGGGCAGCACTCGTCAACAGGACTACATAATGGAGCACAAAGTCAGTAAACTCAGCTTCGGCTTCCAGCGCAGCTCCACATCTGACGACGATTCCGGCTGTGCTCTGGAGGAGTATGCATGGGTCCCACCTGGACTCAGGCCTGAGCAGGTAAGCACAAGGCACAGTCGAGGAAATAAGTATTTGATCCCTTGCTGATTTGTAGGTTTGCCCACTGACAAACAGGTTTATTTTAACATTGAGAGATAGAATATCAAAATAATTGATAATAATAATTCATTTGCATTTTATTGTGTGAAATAAGTATTTGATCCCCTTCAACCATTTGAGTTCTGGCTCCCACAAACCAGTTAGACACTCCTAATCAACTCGTCACCTGAAGTAGACTCCTGTTTTAACTAGTCACCTGTATAAAAGACCCCTGTCCACAGAATCGGCAAATCAATCAGACTCCAAACTCTCCAACATGGGAAAGACCAAAGAGCTGTCAAAGGATGTCAGGGACAAGATTATAGACCTGCACAAGGCTGGAATGGACTACAAAACCAAAGCAAGAAGCTCAGTGTTAATGAGACAATTGTTGGTGCAATTGTTCAAAAATTTAAGAAATACAAAATGACCATCAATTAACCTTGGTCTGGGGCTCCACACAAGATCTCACCTTGTGGGGTTTCAGTGATCGTGAGAATTCAGCCTAGAACTACACAGGAGGAGCTAGTCAATGATCTCAAGCACCTGGGACCACAGTCACTAAGAAAACCACTGGTAACACTTTATGCCACAATGGATTAAAATCCTGCAGTGCTCGCATGGTCCCCCTGCTTAAGAAGGCACATGTGCAGGCCCACCTGAAGTTTGCCAATGAACGTGAATGATTTAGAGAGTGATTGGGAGAAGGTCCCGTGGTCAGATGAGACCAAAATCGACATTAACTCAACTCGCCATGTTTGGAGGAAGAGAAATGCTGCCTATGACCCCAAGAACACCATCCCCACCGTCAAGCATGGAGGTGGAAATTATTATGCTTTGGGGGTGTTTTTCTCCTAAGGGCACAGGACAATTTCACCACGTCAACGGGAGGATGAACGGAGCCATATACTGTTAAAATCCTGAGTGACAACCTCCCCTCTGCCAGGAAATTGAAAATGGGGTGTGGATGGATCTTTCAACACAACAATGACCCAAAACATACAACCAAAGCAACGAAGGAGTGGCTCAAGAAGAAGGACATTAACATCATGGAGTGGCCCAGTCAGTCTCCAAACCTTAACCCTATGGAAAACCTATGGAGGGAGCTGAAGCTCCGAGTTGCCAAGCGACAGCCACAAAACCTTAATGATTTAAAGATGATCTGCAAAGAAGAGTGGACCAAAATTCCCTCTGATATGTGCACAAACCTGGTCATCAGCTACAAGAAACGTCTGACCTCTGTGCTGCAAACAAAGGTTTTGCCACCAAGTACTAAGTCTTTTTTTGGCTGGAGGGTTCAAATACTTATTTCACTCAATGAAATGCAAATCAGTTTATATATTTTCTTTAAAGTTATTTTTTGGATTTTCTTTTTGATATTCTATCTCTCAATGTTAAAATAAACCTACCATTAAAATTATAGACTGTTCATTTCCTTGTCAGTGGGCAAACCTACAAAATCAGCAAGGGATCACTCCAATGTATGCCACAACACTAGTCCTATCTCGCTTTGGAAAAAAAAAAAAAAAAAAAAAAGCAAAAGCAGTGCCTCCTAGTGTTCTAAAAAAAAAAAAATGTTGAAATTTTCACATAAAATACCACCTAAAAAATATTTAGCCTTCCAAGTACCACAAAATCTAGCCCTGGCCTATAACAGGACTTTTCCAGGTCAAAAGTAGGGCTTAACAAGGTCTAAATTGGTAGTAACAGTAGTAGTACTAACTAACTGAAAGGAATGAAAATATTTACTGTCATTTAGAGAAACACAAAACCAGTACAGGACCTTGCATACCACCAGAAAGAGCCTCTGTACATGACTACTGGTACCCATACCACAGTTTGAGAAACACTAGTCTAAAAAATCTCTTGTTGGAATACATTTTCTTTCAATCTAAGCACTAAAACTTACATTAAGTAAAGGCCATTTATCCATGTATAAACAAATGGAAAAGGATAATCTTATCTTTCCCAAAGCATATTTTTTTTTGTTGCAGAAGATCACAGTTAACACCAGATGAAGCATTTACACAATGACTCTGAGCATTCAAAGAGAATTTCTGCAGAACTCTCCAGGCCTGTGTAGCTCCAGCAGGCAGCCACTTAAAGACAGGATGTGTGTGATTTTATTTACCAACTGTGGCCTGGCAAGTCTGTTTGTCATTATCAGGGATCTGTTAGAAAAGGGAACTTTGATGGGTCACAGCGGCCATCTTGGGAAGGTCTGCAATCAAGACTTTCTAACAACCCCTCAGTCATGACTTTGGGGCAACTAGTGTGATGTGGCACTGCTCCTAATTTAGCCACTACTTTTGCACAAGTTTGGACCATTTCCTTTGTTAAAGAGCACACATGGATGCAATGAATGGGGTGGGAGGTATGCTAAAGGCTAGGGCTAAGCATGCTTTTGTCTGCTAGATGCCTGCGTTAACTGTAATGCTTTTACTGCAGCTATTGCCTTGAATTGGCTAAGTATTATGGCTCCATTATTACAGTGAAGAAACACACAGGGCTATGGTGCAGGTTGACTGCCCCCCTTGCCCCTGGGGAGGTAACTACGGTATGGAAGTGTGCATAATTTATGACCAAGAGCTAACTCTTGATGATGATTGTCAGGCTAAATTGCGCTAGCTCCTCCCTTTAAGACGGCCTGTGCTCCAGGAAGTTAGCCTGAAACCTACAAGACAAGCACATCCTACCTTTTTTATCTCTGCAGCTGTAATGGTCCCTCCTCATAAAGTTTGAGTTTTCATTGGCCAGCCCTAGGGGTCAAAGTGCCATGGGGCCACATTGCTTTGTCCTGTTCCTATAGGGATAGACATATGACTAGAAAGAAACTAATTGGGTCTTTTCAGCTCTGTACTGCTTCATCACATAAAATGAAGAAAGCATAAAGTGGCTCACAAAGTTGACTATTGGACATGAAGCTCTTGCAGTCCAACCTGCGATTCCACAGTTTTCTATTGTCCCAAACTGTCAACACAATTTAACTTTTGGTTTTGTCTTTGGTAAGTGTTGTGTTTTGTAGTGATTTTGCCATTGGGTGGTAACATTTAGGCACTACCTACAAAACCCTTTTGGATAATACATTTTTTATACCTGTTGTATTTTTAAATAAAACTTTAGTATGAAACGCTAGTGTCTCTTTATGTTACTGTCATTCCTAAAACATTCTAAATAGCATAGCTCACTCAGGGAGCAGGCGTCCATTCTTTTCGGATAACATTTAAACTAACAGCCTTCATCAGATAATTTTCTTTCTCTGGACCATAGTCTACATAATTTATCCTTGCTTTTTTTTTTTTTTTTTTTTTAAGTTCTTGCATTGCCTCTCTACAAAATCATGGATATCTGTTACTGCAATGGAAAACTTTTTTAGAATTCTTCCCATGATTTCACGTTTGTTCTGTTGCAGGTTCAGATCTTTTTCTCCTGTCTTCCTGAAGAGAAGGTCCCTTATGTGAACAGCCCCGGTGAAAAATTCCGAATCAAGCAGCTCTTATACCAGCTGCCACCGCACGATAATGAGGTGAGTGCATTATTAATCCATATCTACCACAGTTCGCACTTGGCATCTGTGGCAGCATCGCATCAGGGGATTTTTGTTCAGCAATCTTGTAGGCGTGTAATGTGGGCACAATGCGACTCTTGACTTGATGAGTTTATGGTGTTTGCCTGGAGCCCCCACCAGTCAGATTCCTGTCATAGCAGTGGTTAGTTTATGAGGGACGCACAGCGGGGGAGAGAGAGAGGCTTTATGTGATGCCACCACCGCACTGGCACCAGTTGGAACCAGGCTGTCTCCCTGCTCTTTTGTTGCCCGCTCTCTTGGTTTCACTCCAAACACAAGCACTGTTTGTGTAAACGTCTGCTCCGTCTCTAGTTACCATTGCGGTAAACATCAAAATGGCTTGTTGTAAAAATGAGGGTTCTCAAACTGTGGACTTCATGTCAAGAGGGCAAGGACAGTGTTATAGCAGCTTTGTAAGACTCCATTCTGGAAACTTTTCAATAAAGATATTCTGGTTATACTTTATAATAACTATGCGGTAATTTGAGTTAATAAAGACTTAATTAATAGTGAACCAGACGTAAGCCGTACTAGTATTTGTTCATTGTGAATTATTATTAAGCGTTACTGATATTCCAGTATCATCACAGTTTCTCTTTCAGATATGAGTACTAATCTGAATAAATTAACACTAGCCTTTTGTGGATTGATTTATTCCTCATATACTCATATTCCTCAATTTTTGAGAGGATCAGCTGTAGATTTGTTGATTAAAAATAACCAAGCATGTCATTAAGAATAAGAAATGATTGAATCTCGATTAAATTTTGATTATTTGCACAAGCCTTAATGATTACATTTTTCTAAACTGGTCATCACAGGCTGGGAATCCTAAATGTTCCATGTGCTTTTCCAGGTGCGTTACTGTCAGTCTCTCAGCGAAGAGGAGAAGAAAGAACTGCAGATGTTCAGTGTCCAGAGGAAGAAGGAAGCACTTGGGAGGGGAACAGTGAAAACTCTGCCTCGTAATCTCCTCAACAGTGTTTGTGAGCATGTAAGTACTCATTTAAACTTTAATTACTTACCTCATTAAATACATGGCAGAGAGGAAGTTGTGGTATAATGTTGCCTTGAATGACTTGGTTTTGGTTTTGAATGAAATGCTTCTGTGTTTGGACCTTTTGTGGGAATCAAATCAAAGGCATTTTCTATTTGTATCAAAACCGAGATCCTTGGAATGTATATTTTAGAACTAGTTGAGTTCACAATGCAAATGTACAGATGTGCTTAGGGTAGGCCTGTCACAATAACACATTTTGAAGTGCAATATATTGATACAGAAAAATATTATATTGGAATTACTTAAAGGCAATTACTTCATGGCCTATGTTATACAAAATTGAGATTTAAGGTATGTTAGAATGTTGTTACCTCATCAACAACAAACTAAAACATATATAGTTGTGTTTTGTTTCATTCACACATATTTGAGTAATCATTTATTATTACTCTGTCTACATCTCCAAAGCTCAAAATACTCAGTATTACACATCGTGCCTGAAGCAGTAGTTTTCAAGTTAACAGCTACCTTTTACCTCTGAAATTATCTAAAATGATTAATTATCTAAATGATTCTAGTGAAGGTGTATGGAGTTTAAAATGGAGCACTCCCTGTGTTACCACATGACATCATAAGGTGGAAAACAGTGTTTTCCGTTTGAGAAAAGAACCTAAATATGTGTGTGTGTTTGTGTGTTAAATATGTGTTAATGAAACAAAACACAACTCCAGGTATGTTTTTGATGAGAAAACAACATTATAACATAGATCAGAAAATAGCGTAATATGGGCAATTTAATATACCTATATATACTTTATACCACTGACACAATAAGCCCAAAGCAGGATAATCCCAATAAACCGTATGTTAAGTGAACTATATTGTTGATATAGTAATTTTCCTGATGGCCTATTTTAGTGTATGTTTTAAAGAGACAAAAGTAAAGCTTAATAATAACTAATAACTAATTATGTATTTGTTTGTTTTAGTGTGGTGAAAGCATCAGTGGTGGAGAAGTGGCAGTGTCTGCATCTAGAGTGGGCCCTGGGGTGTTCTGGCACCCAGCCTGCTTTGCCTGTTCCACCTGCAACGAGCTTCTGGTGGATTTAATCTACTTCTACCATGAGGGAAAGATCCAGTGTGGACGGCACCATGCAGAGCTACTCAAACCACGCTGTTCGGCCTGTGATGAGGTAAGATTGTTCGAACCAGAAGTAGAAAAAAAACTGAAATTAGTTTAGGTATATTGTATTGAGTATTTTTTGTGTCTACAGATAATCTTTGCTGATGAGTGCACAGAAGCAGAGGGCCGTCACTGGCACATGAAGCACTTCTCTTGTTTTGAATGTGAGACGGTTTTGGGAGGTCAGCGTTACATCATGAAGGATGGCAGACCCTACTGTTGTGGATGCTTCGAATCTCTCTATGCAGAGTACTGTGAGGCCTGTGGAGAACATATAGGTAAGACTAGTCATTATTTAAAGCCCCACCCTGTAATATTTTCAGTCAAAGAAACCTTGAAAAACATGCACTCTTGCTCTGAGGGGGCTTGTCTATCCATAGACCTGACATGTAACTTTTCTGGTGAAGGCTCTGCAAGCTACTTGTCTCCATGGAAATCAAAGAATTTCATAAAAAATATCTATCTCCGTGAACTATGTTGCAAAGTTTAGTTTTACTTTCCACGGGAACATGCAGGTGGCAGGCCCGCCACCAGGAATCTTAAGCTGTGCTGCTTTAAATAAGATAAACAATTATTCATATTATTGCCATGGACACCAAAAAACACTAGACAAAATAACTGGTCATCTATTGCACTGGCCAAGGAGTTGGAAAACAACACACATGCATACTGTACTCAGATAGTTCAGTATTTCACCCCACTCTTCAAACCCTTTTGTTTCTTATTGTCCTCCTTTCATAAAAATATGGGACAGAAAGAACTAGACATTATTTACTTTCTTTTAAAGTGAAGAGAAAAGCTCATAATATTGTTCTTTTAGGTGTGGACCATGCTCAGATGACCTATGATGGACTCCATTGGCATGCCACTGAAAGCTGCTTTAGTTGTGCCCAGTGCAAGAACTCTCTCCTGGGCTGCCCTTTTCTGCCTCACCAGGGCCGGATCTACTGCTCCAAGGTCTGCAGTGTGGGTGAAGACATGCACGCCTCGGACTCCTCTGACTCTGCCTTCCAATCGGCTCGCTCACGAGAGTCCCGGAGGAGCGTGCGCATGGGCAAGAGCAGTAAGTCAGCTGATCAGTGCCGCCAGTCTCTCCTCTTCTCGCCCTCTGCCAACTATAAATTCCCTGGATTAAGTGCCAGTGCTGAGGACACTTTAACCAATAAACTGTCCCATATGAACTTATCGAATGAGCATTTCTGGAGGGGCCGTGGGGAGGAGGCTGAAGCACCAGAGGATCAGGAAGAATGGGCAGAACATGAAGACTACATGACACAGCTACTACTGAAGTTTGGACAACATGGACTGCAGCAAGCCAATGACTCTAAACCTACAGATTTTTGGACAACAGAGACAGAGGCCCAGTTGGAGCAGGACTGTGCTAAAGCAGGACAGGGCAGTGGGGCACGGGTGAGAGGAGGTCTAGCCAGTAAGAAATACCAGGCGGACAGATACTGGGCCCAGTCTCAGGACGGCCTGGGGGACTCGGCCTATGGGAGCCACCCTGGTCCCGCCAGCAGCCGAAAGATCCAGGAATTAGAGTTGGACCATGGGGCTGGAGAGGACAGTCAGTGGTACAGCAGCTCTTTGGAGTGCATTTCAGATCAGTTCAAAAAGATGGAGCCCAATGTCCGAGACTCCATGGACTCGCTGGCTCTATCCAATATTACAGGTAAGAAACTCAGTAAATAATAGCAAATATCTGGATGCATGACTATGTGTACTTTAGTTAAGAAATTTTATTTTTTTCTGCCCAGGTGCCTCAGTGGATGGTGACAGCAAAGACAGAGGACTGGCATTTTCTTTACAAGGATTTCCTGAGCTCCAGACAGAGGACTGTGAAAAGAACAGTAATATGGGGACACTAAACTCTTCCATGTTGCACAGAAGTGCAAACTCCCTTAAGAGTCTTGTGTCTGAACAGGAAGCCACTGTCAGCCCAAAAGTACAGGAAGTGCCTTTACCCGATAGCAGGCCCAAATCTAACATCCCTGCTCTGAGGAGGGCTCGCTCACAGGCCAAACCTCAGCAGGTCAAGTTCTCCGATGATGTGGTGGACAACAGTCAGTACGAGCTGCCCCTGCGCCAGCCCCCCATGAGTGAACGGACTCGCCGTAGGGCATTTCACTTTGAGGAGCAGGGACAGGACCCTCGCGCAGGACACCACCATCACCACAGGAGGCGCCGCAGTCGCAAGTCTCGCTCTGATAATGCTCTGAACCTACTGCCAAAGGAGAGGGCATCAAAGAGTTTTAACAGAGATCCCAGAGGGAACACTGTTGGATTACATGGACACCCAAACACTATGTCCCAGTATGGTTTGCATGGACCAGTCACAAGCAAATTCACTGGACTGTATGGAGATGAAGAGGACGATTGGTGTTCCACCTGCTCCTCTTCTTCATCAGACTCTGAGGAGGAGGGCTTCTTCTTGGGGCAGCCCATCCCCCAGCCTCGGTCCCATAGACACTACTATATGGAGGACCTGCCCTGCTCTGTGGCGGGTATTGGCTCTCCCTCATACAGCCAAAGGACTAAGTCCAAAAAGAAGAAAGGACACAAGGGAAAGAACTGTATCATATCCTAGAGGTTTACACTCACATCTTCACTTTGCCATGCACAATCATTTCTTATGGACACCGTTTTAGAGCGCCTGCTTGTGATTAAGGCCTTCATGGCACTCTGTTTATCAAGATGTTTGTGTGAAACACACATCTGTTCTGCCGCTTTATGCACCATGTATTACTGTATTTCAGCATAACAGATATTTAAAACACTACCATTTATTTAACAATGCAATTTTGTATATTGTGTAGAGTTGAAAATGCCTATTTTTATATCCCAGAATTTGTGCTGTTTTGTACTGGTTGGTGTTGAGCTTGCATTTAGCGCTATAATTCTAGAAATGTCCAAACAGTATTGACACAGAGTGTGACACGGCTTTCAGAAGTGCTTTCTGTTTTTGCAGAACTTACAATAGATGAACACTGAGTCCAACTGAACACCTGGGGGAGGGCTTGAATGGTTTATTTATGGGCCACAATGTATAATAAGCAAAGCAATGTAATCTGTATAAATGTAAAAACTGGAATATAAAGACTGATACTTGTAATAAAAATTCTATATACTGTATTTATCAAACTACAATACATTTTTAAATATCAAATGGCACACCCCTCATCAACACCAATAGTGTAGTTTTGACACAAAAACAAGTATATAGATAAGTTAATTTAAAACCAAGGAGCACACCATAGGCAGCAGATTTTTCTGTATAAAAATAAAATATTGTTTAATACTAGTAAGAAGGTTTGAAGGTAATACAGGATGATTAATATTACATTGATACTTTAAAATTTACATCAACTCTTCAATGATTTGTTATAACACTGTTGTGGCTGTTTGAAATCTATAACACAATAGAAGTCATTCTTTCTCACAGTTTGGTTTACACAGTCTTTGAGAATTGAGTTAAAATATAGAGTTTAAAAACACAGCACAGTCTGTCCTTCAGGCCTGGCCCTCTGTGGTTTGGTCAGTATTGCTGGGCTGCTCTATGGCTTCGTCCAGTTCT
Organism: Taenioides sp. WSHXM2023; assembly: GCA_029959045.1. Taxonomy (NCBI): domain Eukaryota; kingdom Metazoa; phylum Chordata; class Actinopteri; order Gobiiformes; family Gobiidae; genus Taenioides; species Taenioides sp. WSHXM2023. The sequence continues at coordinate 20,934,928 of CM057092.1, read as the reverse complement.
TTAATAAACAGTTTTAGTGAGTCCAGGCAGCGTTCTTTGATCTCCTCCAGGTTCTTCTCCAGTGGAGCCTGCAGCAGATAATCCAAACTGGGCTCCTTCTCCACCAGCATCTTCACCACAGTGCGGAATGTCTCACAGTCCTGCCTGTAATCCTGGACAGAAAACAATGACACCAGGAATGTCACTAGTATTCTTTATCATCAAAAACTGTTAACAACAAATATAGAGGTTGATCAATGTTCAGAAATAATATATAAACAAAATCTAGACACATTCTAAATGTTCAACTTCTGAACCACCGGACTAACGTAAACTACATTAAGAAGATGCTGTAGGTAGAAGTGAATATTTCAGGTGTTTTTGACTTTCGACAAACTTTAGTGATCCACAAGGGAAATTACTTGGACACTGTATGATACTAAACATGTATTTCTTAAAATGGTTTTTCACAAATTCTAGTAGCATAATACATTTATACAACTGTCCAGATGCATTTTATTAGATTTCCACAGATGATTATTATAGACACAAGTCATTCACTTTGGAACAATATTGATTTATGGGTCATTTGCTACATTACTGATTATTTTGCTGTGATTTTCACAAGTCAAAGCAACACTTAAGCAAAATCAACCTTAATTCATCAGACCTTGAAACGACACAGCCGTGAATTATATGCACTGGTTATGACACACTTTAACATTCACCAAAACAGATGTGTGCTGAAAGCCCTATTCCTGTGCACATGGGCTCAAACAAAGCAAAGTGAGGTGTCAGGGTAAGTTAGTGGTTCTGCGGCATTCTTTCACACCACAATGTAACCAGCTCTCGCATCCTTCTCACATTTTACTGCCAACACAAAACGGCTGTTCACTTTTTATTGGGGTCCCAGGTGCAAACTCAGCCCAATCTTTATCACCTGAAGAGAAGTGGCCTATGTGTGGCAGCTTGAACTCAAGCCAAAAATGAGGTCCACCAAGGTTCACAGGGATGTGTTGCTGGTACCTAAACTACCAAATCGGTTCAGCAAGAACAGAGTGAGTAATTATCCTAGATCATATTAAGTGAAATGTCCAAAATATAAAATGTACTTCTTTTTTGCCACATATTCTTTAAAAACGCCATTAGGTCTAGAGGGCTTAAGCAACAAACTGTCAAGTTGTATGATTCAATCAAATGTCAGAAAAATAAAGACTTTGAATATATGAGCTAGGCATAGTGAACAGGCACATCTGAGGGTTGAAAAGGGAGACAGAAATGTACCAGACTGTGGGAGCTGTGGCTTTAATGTCGGCAAATCATGTCAAGCTAATTCAAGGCCCAACATAATCACAGTCTTCAGGGCTAACCGCGAGGAGGCAGGAAAGTCACGACACGTGTGTGCATCTCCACACGAATGACTGCATGGTTAAATATTCATTTTTTCACTCGTTAGTCTGTTTTTATAATTTTCTGTTTTTAAAAGTCAGAAACATTAAGAGTCCATATAGGCATAACAATATGTGGTTGAAATTGGACAAGTGTTTAGCCTCTAATCCTTCAGAGCTGATTGTGTTTACCATCGTTCAAAACAAAACTGTCTTAAGCTTTTCCCATGACACAGTCTTTGTTGACACTGATCACATTTTCACTCAAAAGGCTTTAAAGAGAGTCAAGAGCTTTAAAAATAGATTTAGAGGTATTGCCAACTGTGGCCTCGTTATGAACTCAACTTAAAGGATTATTCTTCAGCACAAATTATGTATATTTGTGTAGTTTAAGACAAATACATTTAGGTAAAGTATTGTGATAAAAGAGGTGCTTATTCTGATTTTAAGCACCTATTATTTTGTTCTGCTTGAAAGTAGCCATTTTGATGTGTGAGCAAACAGGAAGTGTACATTTGACCTAATCACTCACTGCATATTGTGAGAAAAAGGTTGCAGGAGCCACAATCTGATCTTTAGGGGCCACACAAGAGGACCACAGGCATGAAAAAATAGGCCATACCAGGCCTAAAGGAAAGGCTTAAATATCTAAATGTGGTATTTATCACTAAAATCTGTATACACAATCCATTATTATTCATGTGGACCTGCCTCAATAGTGGAGACAAAAATTAGGTAATGCTTTTATTATTAGAGCAACAACATGGTTAAGTTCAATTTGGGATAAAAATAGGTTATGCTCAAGGTTTAGGTTAAGGTTAGGCAAGTAGTATGGTTTAGATTAGGAGCAGTCTCCAGGAAATGATATGCAAGCCAAGAAGCATGGAAATCCAATATACATGTATGTGTATGTAGAATACTGATGTTCCAGCATGTTTAGAGAGTCTCTGTTCAAATGGGCACTGCACCAGCCTGCATAATAAAGGAAGTAGGCTAATGACCTGAGCGCTGTTAGACAGAGGAGGATATTAAAAGCTATTTTAATCACTCAAGCTACCAGGCCTCTCTGAGTAAGGGATAACAGGTGAAATGGATATGTTTCATTGCACTGATTGAGAGGATAGATGGGTTCACAAACAAATTACTGAAGGGTATTTTATGTGGAGCATTAGAACACTAAACACAAAATAATGAATAGTGGTTAGAGTAAAGTGTAAAGCAGTATTGTGTTTTTTTCTTTATGAAGGGCTGATAATACACATGTGCAGTATATAGTCCTCAGTCTGGGGTACATGTTACAGTACTCACATTGTAAAGGTAGGATCAAACCAGAAGGTTTGTTAAAACTGTAGAAGGCAGGATGTGTAATTCTAATAGACATACCACACTGGGTAGGCTGCCTGCACCTGCAGGGAAACTTGTGTCCCCCTTTACCACAACAGATAAGTAGCACTGTGCTGAAGCTTTCAACATTAGGGAAAAGAGCACCTCCTTTCAGCCCGAGGAGGAGACGCCTCACAACCTCAACTCTGCTGCCTCATTCCACAAAGAACAGATTATAATTAGGCTTAGAGCAAACAGAATTGGAAAATCCATGTTTGCTTGAAAAACTAATCCCACTAAAATTGTGGGTAGTCATTTCCTAAAAATCTTAATTGATTATCATTAGCTAAGTTCCCCTGACAGTTAAAAGTAATGAAATGAAATCAAAGCATAGTTAATGCATAAGACTTTACTTATGGAACAAATTTTAACTACCTTCTCAATTTCCAAAGCTTTTGCCTTAATGGCCTCCACCCGGCGGGCCTTTAAGTCTTGCTCTGGTATCGGCTCTGGCTCCACGCTGGCAGCCTCCGCCTCCTCCGCCTCCTCCGCCTCCTCCGCCTCCTCCGCCTCCACCTCCTCCTCCGGTTCGGCTACAGACACAGGAGGGTTTTCCTGGAAGGCCACAGGTCGAAGGTTAGAGCTGAGGTCACCCTGTTTAGAAACCAGTTCTCATTTCAAAGTGACTTAAATTGAGGCAACTTTGGTCTTCAAAAAAAGTCAGAGCTTGTTAATAAAATATAATACTTAGTCCAATCAAAATCCATGCTTGATTACTAGAAATATGTTCATTTTTTTAATGTCTACAACAATATGGTGGCAGCATTCTGTGATTTACCTTTGAGGTTGTCGGGGTCTGTGGAAGATCCACTTCAGAGCTGCCATGAGGTGGACTTGCAGAAGCAGTGGGTTTTGCTAAGGAAAAAAAAGAGACATTTTTAAAGAAATTACAAAACAAAGGCACCATCTACTAAACTGTTTAATGAGTGTGACAGCAGGACTCATGTGTAAGAACACAAACCCGTCTTTGCTTAGGTATCCCAGGTGGCAATGGTAAGATTTCATTGCAGCATTGGAACAATTCTACAATGCCAATGTACAGACTATATTACTTCACACTACAACTGAAATCCTAGCATATCAAAGGCCTTTTGAAAGCATGGCTGCTATACATATCAGTGGTATTACCATTTTAAAGCTGGAGTTAACCAGGTACCAAGTTAAAGCAGGACAATAATCCAAAGCAAAAGTACCTAATAAAACAAAAGTATCCCTTTTCCCAGGCCCTCTGAATGTGTTGTGTGAGTAATTAACATGTTAACATGCTCGGCCGCACCTTGACCCAACACACTACACATGGCCACAGAAACAGATGCTTTGCTGTGGAGGAGACTTGACTTGTTCTCACATGAATAAACCAGGTACAGCACTTTAACAGTGGCAATTCATATGCTCTTAGTTTAGGACTGTAGCCTATGATGGGTAAGGTATTTGAGTGTGAACTAAACAGAGCACCAAGCTCTATTCAGCTAATATCACACAGTGCTACACTTACGTTTTTGCTGACTGGAGCTCTTCTCAGAGGGTGTTGATGCAGAGTTGGAAGAATGGTTTCCTCGTCTGACTAGGGAGCGATCTCGAGCAAATGTAAATTGCTCTCTACGTCTGTAGTCAGTATCCTCTCTAAAACTAAAAGACTGAAATATCATTATCTACATTGATGTGCAATCTCAAGTGTTTACTGGTAGTACTTCCAATCACATCTACTTAGTTTCGAATTGGCTTGAAACTTGTAATAGCTTACCTTGCAGGATTTCGGCCTCTGTTACGAAAGAAATTCCCACCTCTGCCATTGTTTCTATAAAAGGGATAAAATTATAGACATATAATATTGTTATTTTTGGTGAAATTGTGATGTGCTAATGACGCCAGAAAAATAATGATACAACACCAATGTTAATATTAACCATTATTGAATGTAGATGCTCAAACAGGCTCCTGTTGTTTGTGCTATGCGTTTACCTTGTTCACAGTAAACGTTTTCCCACAAAGGATCCTTTAGGTCCAGGCTGAGGTATAAATGAGTTGGAGGCACCTGGTAGTCATGACCCCGGCCTGAACTCCGACCACATCTCAAACAGAGCAGGTCTAACAAGCCTACAACTTTTACGACTCACGACCTGTTTGAAGTAGCTAGGACTCAGCCTGCCATTTGCCAAACATTGACTAGATGTCTTTAAAACATCAAAAGGCTACACAAGGAGGAAGGCTACATTGTTTAATTGGCAATTTCTTCAACCCTCCAAATAAAAGCATGTGTTTTTGTTTTTTTCCCCATTTGTGTTGTATTTATTGCACTGAAAAGGTAGAAAACATGCAACTAAAAAAACCTAACCTGTAAAAAGATATTTAGAAAAGGCTTCTGTTAGCAGCTTTGTTAACACAAACAGCTGGTGTTCATGTGTTGCTGGAGTAAGCAATGCTGTGAGCGCCTGACTGTAGACACTGATGCCCTTTGTCCTGGTCTCTTGCCTGGTAGGATTCAAGAGGAGGCAGAACTAGGCTCAGAAATGCAAGCATTAGGTATGTGGTTTAAAAGTTCATAGATGTTCAGTGCAGAACAAACCAACTGTGCAGTCTTACACATTTTAAATCACATATTTTGCTGTAACTTGTACAGCAATAACACAAGAAAGACAGAACCATCATAAGGGAACAAATTCAACCACAAAAGTACCGCAATTCTACCGCCATCTAGTGGCAAATTTGTGGCATTGCAACAATTAAAGTGAAGGGGGAATAATGTTCTATTCAGGCCACAATGTTCAAATTGAAATTATTAAAAACAATAAAATAAAACCTAGAAGTACCTTGAGTCTAAATGATGCCTGAGGTCATCTCTGTTGTGAATGTAGTGCCCTTCCTATAAAATGTAAAGAATTCCAATCATTAATCTTGATTAGAAAGGATTAGATCACAAAGCATGTAAAATTCATTAACTGTGTAAACCCATGTGGTGACAGACACTTACATTTCTAGGAGGAGGAGGAGCATTTCTGTGAAAATTTCCAAATCTGTGGTCTTCATTTTCAAAGAATTGATGGTTGTTTTGTGGATAATTGTTGCGTTGACATTCTCTAGGATCCTGGTAGGGCATGGGCTGATTGTACAATGGCCCATCAGGTCCTCTTCTATCAAAGTCTGGTCCCATCATTTGCATTGGGCTTCTTCTCTCAAAATGAACAACCCTCTGAAATGTCACCTAAGGTTGTTTCAAAACAGCAGAGCTTTAGACACCAACAAAACACAAAAGAATGCACTGATTGTATCCAATCATTTGTCCTTTTCTTACCTCCCTGCCATTTCTCGGACCTCTCATCAAGTGCTCATCATACACCTCTCTAACTGTATTACGACCACGCTGAAACACTACAAAACCATTCAACATTAACATTTTTACTCAATAAAAAGCAAGAAAAAACAAATTAAAAGAGAAGAGGTAGTCTCTGCTCACATGAAAGTAAAGCATCATTGTCATTAAAGCACAATTGTAACACAATGTTTTTACAGGGAATAAGTTTTCACAGCTCATCCAGATAGTTTCAATTCATGTTCATTATAATTTATGGTCCACTCTGTCCTCAGAGTTCTGGTCAGAATTTTTCTGAACTTTTGCCTCTTAGATACGCCTCACCATGTGGTGAATGGGTGATATTGACAAAAAATGAATTACTTTTTTAAATGTACTATCTTAATAACAATATGCAGGCACTATTTCAACAATACATCAAGAATGTGCTAAAATGTAATTTAAATGTCTTGTTTTTCACAAAACATAAATGGACCATCAATGACAAAAATGCAGAAATCACCATGGCATTTGTTGAAAGATTTCACTAGACATGCCTGTTATATTTATATCATTATATTTATAAATTATATACTTAATATTCTAATTTTGCATATCTCTCAATCAACAATATATTATATTATCATTAATGTCGATACATCTCCCACCTCCAGTAACATGCAATAAAACTGCAGATTTATGCTCATGCAGCCAGTTTGTGAGTTCACACAACTCAATTCAAAGGGCTACACATATTAATGTGCAAGAGTCAGTTTAACCAGTTTCCCCATGGACTTTAAAGATCGTTATCTTGTGTGTGAAGAAGGGTCAGTGAATTTTCATGCTTATAGATTTATTTATTTTTTTCCCACTAAAAATAAAACTAAAAATACCTGTGTAAAAATAATTTGAACACGGAGAGAAAATTATTATTGATTAAAATGTAATTTTATACATTTGGTAGCTGTAATATATGCAACTCGTCGGAACCCAGACTTCCACGGCTCATGCTGAATTTACAATTACAATTACTTACTGATTGAGGACAGTCGAGCTCCAGATGTCTCTATCAAGTAAAACAAGGCTAAAAAAAAGAACATAGAGTAAGTTAACACCCAGGTTCTTCTGAGTTTAATCTACAGCTAAATGCAACACATAAATAAACTGCTACAGATATGATGAGAGTTCTTTTCGATTACTTAGATTGCGTTTTGTTGTTAGCAAAAGTAGCATAGCACTAATTCGTATTCCTGAATAACAACTACGTTAATACTCACTTTATAACACTTTAGACGGAATAAATCACGCGGTGTACCGTCTGACTTTCTCTTAATGCTCCAATGGCATTACTTTATTTTGCAGATAAAGAGGCAAACATTAATAACACGTTGATGCTTTTGCCATTGCTGAAAACAATCTCATAACACTTCCTGTTTGCGGTCTACTTCGGCGAAAGGGCGAATAAAAGAAATGCTGCCCTCTTGTGGCGAAGATGTTGAATATTTCCTGTAAACTCAATCCCTAAAAGTAAAAATACAAAATAACAATAATATATCGATACAGTATTGGGTAGGCTACTTCTGACCTGACCTGACCATGGGTTTGATTGACTGTCTGACTTGGAGCAATCTTGAGTATCAGTCAGATTTTGGTCAAAAATGATTTACAAAGATAGTTGACTTGGTCTGGGAGCAGGTTTAGGCCCCGGTTCCCATGTTTGAAGTGTGTTTTTGCTGCTCCTCGATTGTTTAATCGGGTCATGTGGCTGTTGGTCTTCAGGACTTTCTATAAGCGTGTCTTTAATTGAATAGTTATCTACAATTGAATCACTACGCACAATTTCCGTGTCATGGGAGATAAGACAAGTCCTACGAGGTAATGCTGCTGTTGACTGCTGTTAATTGGTGTTTTAACTCAGTGGAAAGATGCAGATTTTTGTGTGTGAAGCATGAATCTGTGAAGAGTGTGTTCATGGTGGTTCGCTCCAGCCAGGTTAAGAACCTCTACAGGAACCTTCAGCTAATGAACAGTGTCTCCTCTCTTATTATTAGCTGTATTTGTCGTGTCCCTCTGTTCATGCCACTTGTTTTATTTTGTGTTCTTTGAAGGCCAAAGGGACAGCCAAAGCATTCCTAATCTCCTATCTCCCGCGTTACGAGACTTAATGTAACTATTAAATATTTGTTACGTTGTATAAGTTTTAAGACTTGTTTTAATTCTAAAAAATGTCTATTTTGAAGTTTAATATTTCAACCAAAGATCTCAAAACCCCTTAATACTGAGTGTATTGTTTGTTATACACAATATTTTTATGAATATGAATGGCCTTCATTTTGTTACTAAAGAGAGAAGGGTCCTTTAGATTGAGTTTAAGTCACATACCCCCTGTAGTGGCTCTTCTGTTTAGTGAAATCTGCTGCTGTTAAATTTCTAAAGCTCATACTAAGGTGAAACTGCTATACCGGAACTGACAGATTCTCTCCTCAGCACAAGCCTGCTTCAGAGTGGAAAGTATGATGGTTACTTATTTCCAATCTTGGTTCATAATAATAAATCATTTCTCGACATTATAAAATTCTTTAATTTGGTGTCTTCATTTCCCATTTGTCTCAATAGTTTCTTAAATGGCTGCTTAGTTTTTCTTGGTTTATATTTGCAGTTTTAGCAGACCAACTTCACTCTACAAAAATTATTTACATATCCCTCAATTCTCAACAGTTTTCTGCAGGAAACCACGGCCTGTCTCAACACTTGTTGCTCAAGTAAATCAGCAGTTTGGACCACCCACACATCACAGAAAACACAGGAAAGAAAGGTTTGACAAAGACAGAAGTGAAAAAGAGCCATCATTGAAAAGGAAGCACTTCAGAAAAACAAGGTATTAGAGTAATAATAATAATAATAATAATAATAATAATAATAATAATAATAATAATAATGCTATTATTATTATTATTATTATTATTATTATTATTATTATTATTATCTCATTAAAGAATCTGATGGGTTTATAATGTTTTCTTTTTACTAGATCCAGATTAAAAAACATTGACAGAAGCAGTGCCCATCTAGAGGTGACCGTTGGCGAGCTAACTGCAATAATCACAGACTTTAAGGAGAAAGTGAGGCCCAGTGCCGCTTCAGTGGACCAGCCCAGCCCCAGCGGCTCGAGCTCTGACCACACATCAATGGTCCTCTCCGCACAGAGACGGCTCACTGACTCTCACTGACCGCCAAGCTGCAATGGATTCTGCACCAGTTCAACATGCACTAACTGTTTCATTACTGAGTCAGTAATAAGACTGTACAAAAGTTTAATTTCCATCTGGATGACAATAATCATATGGACATTACAGCTATTACAGGGTTAAGAATAATGTGCCTGTTTAAGTCAATGAGATGTTAAAAACACAGCTGTTATGCAGCTAGAGCATTAAGTAGAAAAACAAGTTTGCTAGAAATTTGTTTTTATTGCACTTAAATGTAGCCTATGTTATGTCCTTCATTAGCAAGTTCTATTTTTTATTTTTTTATTTTTTTACTGCATTTATTTATTCCAATGAACCACATCCTAACACTTTTGTAGAACTGAATTAAATTATGATTGGAAAAAGGTTTATGTTGTAAATAAATTAATTAAGGTGTACAGATTTTACATTTTTAGGCTTCATAAATAGCCAACTGCTAGTCATTAACTACATTAACTACATTAACTAACCATCTTTTAATTATTGCTATAAAAAGATAGTAGCACTCTCCATAACCTCAATCACCTCATTGTGATATAAACCTAAAATAATGTGGACATCCTGAGATTTGTGCACGAACCCGGAAGTAGGAGGGGCTAATAGATGTAAACATTGCGCTTTGATCAAGTAGCAGTCAGAACTTGGAGCGGACTTTTTATCACTGAAATGGGCAGCTAAACCGACAGTAGCAGAGTAAAATGCAAAATGCGATGTTTCCGTCATGTATTCTTTATATGCACTGCCATAACGATCTTTTCACTAGTGTTCGTCCTCAGCCAGCTGGTCTCCACCCTGGAGGACAGAGACCGATGGAGAGAGCAGGGCAAAGCCGTCCACAGAAGCTATGATAGCGGACGGCCTCTCAGGAAAACGCGCGGTTCTGGAGGCCAACACAGAGGACTGCACAGGTATGTGAATTTATCTGCCAGTTACTCTACCCATATTCATCTAACTCAATGAAGGAGTTATAGCAGAAACAACCATAGATTAATAACACGTGTATTTTAGTTCATCGAAATGTCTCATGAATTAAAATATATCAAAATAATAATTAAACAGCTTTGTGCAATTCATTTCCATTTGTTCAAATGCCGAGACTAACTTAATTCTTAGGAAATAGTCCACAACCCCCACACAGAAATGTGTTTACTGGTCTTGCTTTCAAACTAACCAGTTAAGTTTTGCACACTGCTATTCAGTGACTGGTTAATTCAGTAAAGTTGGTGTTCTCATCCTGTCAGGTGTAAGTCAGTATCTTACTGGAGTCCATATTGGAGATTGCCTGCAGATGTGTGTGAAGTGAACTGCTTAATGGAAACATCTGATGGGTATGAATGATTTTGTGCATCTTTGTTCAAGAATGTACATAAGATTTGATGGATTGTGTTTCTAAAGGACAGTTTTATTACATTGTTCTGAATGAATACAACCACAACATAAAATCACATTGTGCAAAAATACTATTTACATCATGTTTTGAAGATTAGCTAGACTCTTGTAATGTACCATACTGTCACCTGTTTCTCAGAGCAGAAGTAGAAGATCAGGTTATTCTTGAATTATCCCAGCCCAAATTCTTTAGTGTCTATTTCTAAAACCATAATTTTGTCTTTGTTTCTTTTTTTCTCTTCTATTGTTTTTGTAGAGACGGACTGGCTAAGGAAGCTCCTGATGAGCGGAGTCACCTGGCTGTGGTGGCCTGTGGTTCCAGACTAGAGGAAACTCTCACCATGTTAAAGTCTGCTCTTCTCTTCAGCCAAAAGCCTTTGCATTTTTATATATTTGCAGAAAATAAATTGCATGGCAGCTTCAAAAACGCTGTAAATACAATGCATTTGATCGCATGTAATGTATTGAAAACAAATATTCTTACTATGTGTTGTTTTTTATTTATCTTGTTTTAAAGCTGAACTCATGGCCACATATGGTTATGAAAAAGTTCAACTTCACCATCTTTCCCATCACTTTTCCAAATGACAATGAAAAGGAGTGGAAAAGGCTCTTCAAACCATGTGCGTCTCAAAGACTCTTCCTCCCGGTAAGGCCAAACATTTCCTCTGTCTAGTCGGTTCTATTTTGTACTTACTGTTGATATATCCTTGTGCATGTACAGCTGATTCTGCAGGATGTGGATTCTTTGCTCTATGTAGACACAGACATCCTATTCCTTCAGCCAGTGGAGGACCTATGGACGCTGCTGTCTCATTTTAACTCGAGCCAGTTAGTGGCTATGGCTCCAGAGCACGAGGAGCCCCGGATCGGCTGGTACAACCGCTTCGCCCGTCATCCTTACTACGGCAGGACTGGCATCAACTCAGGGGTCATGCTAATGAACATGACACGCATCAGGGCCAAATACTTCAAGGTGAAAACAAAGTAGTCTACAGTGGCTGCTTTCAAAGCTGAACTGTGTAACTTTTCTGGAGAGGGTCCGCAACCTGTTTGTCTCCATGGATATGTTAATGCCTTGTACACAAATCTAAGCTGCAGTTTGGCTTGCAAGTCTCCATGGAGATTAGTTTTATGGCCATACTGTGGAACATTCTAGACACATCTCCATGAAGACAAGCAGGTGACTGACCCCTCCACCAAATCAGTTACACAGTGCACCTTTAAATCTGTTATAATGATCACCAGTAGATGGCAGCATTGCATTAGAATTACAGAGCAAGAATAGAGGCCTCATGTTGGAAAATTAGTATGTGCAATATCTAAGCTTCTAAAACTTATTTTTCTTTGCTTTCCCATAGAATGATATGACAAATGTTACTTTAAAATGGGAAGAAATGCTCATGCCTCTTTTTCAAAAGTATAAACTCAATATCACCTGGGGAGATCAGGACCTTCTTAATATCATATTTCATCATAATCCAGGTTTGAATTTTTGCATTTTTGTCTTTCCAGATTGTCATTAGTTACTACTTCTGCAAATCAAAAACTATTCTTCTTCCTTATAGAAAACACTGACACACAAACATTCCCACATATGCACATGTTAAAAAGATACCTTCAAGTTGTAGATAAGTTCAAGTACATTTAATAGTTAATCACTGGTAGACAGATTGCTAATAACAGTGTAGATAAATAGTTCTAGTTGTAATCCTTAAATAAAAACCAACTTTATGAAACTGACAAATATATGATTTTTGAACATTTAAAAACAAAATCACAAATGCATACCTGTAGATAGATTTTGAGCTATGAACTTGAAATATAATGTATAATTTTACATAATCTTTACTCCTGACTTTACAGAAAGCTTGTTTGTGTTCCCATGTGAGTGGAACTACCGTCCAGACCACTGTATTTATGGAAGCAACTGTCACACGGCTGACCAACAAGGTGTCTTCATTCTCCATGGAAACAGGGGAGTCTTCCATGAAGACAAGCAGCCAGCTTTCCGAGCAGTTTATGATGCCATCCAAAAGGTATGGGAGTAGTATATTTATCATTTTCTACTCTCATTGCTTCAGTTTTACACATGGTTCCCTTTGACTGAGACTTGGACAGTTTTTCAGTAACTGGACCAGGCATGTTGCACCCAGTGTTATTGCTTCATCAATAACCACTTTAGACCAGTGGATTTTAGCTATGTCCATTGTCCATTGCTTCAAATCAATTATCTTTACAGCATTTCCGTCACTTCTCTGGCCCTTCAAACCAATAACATCAATTTTATACAATTTTAAAATGTATTAACAAAATTAATAAGACTAATATGCTCAGTTACTTGGAATGAGTAAAGTAGCATTTAAGTTTAAGTTATCAGCGAGTCAGTGAACAGTGGGGAGCTGTGTCTGTGTTAAATTTCTTGTGTTGGTTCAACACTATGGCCCCAGACTGGTGAAGCAGGGGAAGCTTCATTAGCCAGTGTCCATCCATTACAACCACAGGGCCAGAGCAGAGCCACTATCAGAGCGGCCCATGTTCCCAGCCATTAGCTAAACGAGCTGCTTTCATTAAGGGGCACTGGGCCCTCATGCCTCCATCAGTCTCTCAGGCAGGGAGACATGCACCCAGCTCACTGCACCTGGGTTTAGCAGGTGCTCTGGCTCCAATGCAGTAGCTGGACATTTAGCGCGTAGTCATTTTTTTTTTAACTTGCTTTTGAATTGTCTATAGATTGTGTTCATATCTGTGTGAATCAGATATTGATGTACCCAGCTTTCTTACTAAATACAGATTAAATGTCAGTGGGCTCAGTATTTGCAAGGATAGTGGTCATTCTTCTGGCAGTGACTCAGTTGTGAACACGAGGGCTGTTACTTTTTCTTTGTACTAGTGGGAAAATGTTGGTTATTTTTTTTGCAATATGATAATATGAGCTGTATAAGGTTGAATTATGAACTAAAATTACACAAACTAATTGTTGCATTCTAGTATTTATTATGCAGCTCAACAATATTCAACAGTAACGTACAATTAGAATATTTTTTGTGAATTTATACTATTATTATCTATATTGTCTTCAGCAATAGTATATTGCTCTTCAAAATTTGTTATTGTGACAGGCCTTGTTAATATATATTAGTTTAGTTTAGTATATTATTATTTTATTACACAAAACATGCAGTCTTGAACAACGCCCCTTAAGATCCTCATAGACAATTCAATCCCCAAACAAGGCAGCAGTCCAGCATGAAGTGTACAGTGCACTAAAGGGCAGTGCCATTATCCAGTCCAGCCCACAAGAGTACTAACATTTTAGTGTTAGTTTGAGACACCGTGATGGCCATGTGTGTGGTGTACAAGCAGCATCCACATAAAATCAATAGGAGGCTATTAATATGTGTTTTATGGCCTGCTGCACTATATGAAGGATATTAAAGGAAGTGGACTAATTCAAAGACTAGTAGACCTGGTCAAATTAGAAGCTATAAAGAACTGATTCATTATTTACAGTTGTAAAAGATTGAGACACATGTTGAGGTAACCCAAAAACGTTCTTTTTGTCTTTCAAGACAATACAGTTGGAGATGTATTTACCATTCCCATAACAAGATAAATACAAGAAGAACCAAATTGTCCACTTTACTTGTGTATGGGCCTATATAAGTTTCATCTTTGTTCTGTTATGTTCATCTTATGTACAATTATAGATAAACTAAAGCCTCAATGTTCTTTTCACAGTACCAGTTTGGTGAAGATTTTGACAAGTCCCTGTTACAGCCACTTGAAGCTTCTCTAAGCTCCACCACACACACGTACTGTGGGCGCAGCAGTCACCTGTTCACCAAGAGGCTGAAACAGAGTATTCTATCCCTTCAACCGGAGGTCCCACACAGGAGATGACAGGATCAGATCAGATATATATAATGTATGATTAGTGCATACAGGCCACTGTGGGGCCTATTATATTATCTATTAAAAACACTCCTGTGGAGGCAGTGGCTGTGTCAGCTCTGCAGATGTTTACTGGTACTGTTTTTCAGGTTCAGACAGGGTAACCTTTTATCAAACATGAATGTATCTGTTGATTTATATCCAACAAACATACTGTACTACCACCATTAAGATCTTCTAGACAATCACTTTTTGCTGTTTTGGAGTTGTTTTTATTTAGTTCTCAATGATGTTACAATTTCAGATGTTTAAGGTACAAAATATTTTTCAGTTGAGATTGTCAGTTTCTGATTAATTTTATGACTTTGCAGTATTTGTTTATTTACTTTAAAATACATTTCCCTTCCTCTCTCTGGAAGTTTTATATTTAAAGAGATTGTACAAATGGTGTTTATTCTTACGATGCCGCAGTAGTTGTACAATAAGGGGTCTCTTTTGGCTCATTTGCACTATGACTTTGGGAGTATAGACTGTGATAGTTCATTTTATTGGTCTCATTTGAAATCATTTTATACTTGTTTTGAGCAAACATAAAGACATCCATTTAAAAGAAAATAAATTATTCTATTTCAAGATCAAGCTTGAAAATGAAATGTTATTGTTGTGACACTTGCCTTGCATGCATATTAGACAATTATTTAGTTTCCTCCATATGAGAGCGAAACTAAAGTGCAATTTAAAATATCCTGTTTAATGCAGATGGTGCTGGTTCATGTTTGTGCTGCTCTCAGTCTCTATGGAGTTTCATTTCCAGGCAAAGTAAACAAAAAGACAATTGCTTACAGTTGTTCATATTTCACTATAATGTAGAAATCTTTAAACACATTTGCTTTTCTTTAGGGGGTTAAGTTTGGACAAGTCCCTCTTCTCCAAAATACACTCAAAGACAGTTCACATTGGCTCTTAATTTGTCAGATCTTTTCAGATAATGTTTAAAGGGTTACTGTACATACCTCCAAGCTCTCATGGCCCCATGTTTACTGCTCTGAAAGCTGCTACAGAAGTTGACGAGGAGGCTCGTGCAGCTAGAGCTTTCCTCTGAGTTTAATTAATGGCGCTTTAACTGATGGTTTACTCATCACTGCCCCTACTGCACAGCTAAAAGATGGGAAAACAAGTCACATAATTTAAGTAAAAACATGAATATTTGCGCAAGACATTGAGTTGTCATCTAAATGTATAAATGATTGAGTTTTGTACATACTGATACCCCAGACAATTAAATGAAGTGTAATCTTAGTTTGTATATCTGTCATCATAGTGTGTACTTAGTTCTCATTAAATATGAACGCCCACTTTAAATATATATAATAGGCAGTGTAGGATTGGACTGCAGTGCTAAATGGAACATTGGACTTCAGTGTATCTCGTCAGTGTGATGAAAAAGTGGAGTGAAAGTGAGATGGAGTGAGCAGACACTCCTGGTCCATGTATTCGTCTGCTGCTCACCACCTACTGCACAAGGAAATCATTTACAGTGGAGCATTTTCATCAATAATACATCTGCTCTACTCTGCTGAGACCAGTACAACCGTGCTGCTCTGTCACACTTTAAAACTATAAAGATAATTTACTGTAGAGCATTAGCCCAGTATTGAGTTCTCTTTTCCTAACCAGCTGCACCCCCTCATGCCCCCCAGGATACATACTTATAATATACACTGTAATACTATTAGTTAAAGGTCTTATATTACACAACATTGATTCCTGTGATCTTTAAGCAATGTTATAATGTTGTTACCTCCTCAAAATCATATGTGGAGTTGTGTTTTGTTTCATTCATTCACACTGAGTAATCCTTTTTTATTATTAGTCTGTCTACATCTCCAAAGCTCAAAATGCTCTGCTCCACCTTGTGATGAAGAGATAGTTTTCAAGTTAAGAGCTGCCTTTTAACTTTAGTTCACTGGCAATTCCAGGGCTGTAATTATCGAAATTATTTTAGTGAAGGTGTATGGAGTTTAAAAACACAATGGAGAACTTCCTGTATTACCACATGACATCACAAGGTGGAACTCAGCCTAACTGTGCAGGTTTTTGTGTGAATGAAACAAAACACAACTCCACATATGTTTTTGAGGAGTTAACAACATTATAAGATGACAAGAATCAATTTTGTGTAATATAGGACCTTTAAGTAAGTGTTAATGAGAAAACACCATTGTAACATAGATCAGAAACTAGCGTAATATGGTCCCATCAGAAAGTTTAAATTGATAATTTGGACTATTTTAGATTTATTTATTTAGTCTTCAGTTTTTCTGAGTGAAAGGTTAAATATATTTGTTCTCGTTTCATGTAAAATTGTCTCTTTGTGATATTGACCCATTTTAGTAAAACTGTCTTACTTCACACAGACCGATAATCTTTCCTGAGATTATAAAAAATACTTTGAAACAAGCGAAAAAATCTACATCCACTAACTAAGAAATCTTAAATATTCTGAATTCAAGTGATTTTAAGTAAAATAATCCCTTTATTGCAGTGTAAATGTTTTTTTCATTGTCTCCATCCAATGTTTCTGCCTTACAGGTTTGAAATAGTGCTTTAATTTAGCTTCACAGAACAGAAGGTGAGCCTGATAAATGTCACAGTGCCTCAGAGCTGCAATGTGCAAATCAGTGATTCAACAATTCTCTGTAGTCCATCAACTCAGATCGCAATTTGTTTTTTGCTCAACCCCTAACATCTACAGTAACCTTGAGGCGTTCCCTTGTAGCTGCCAGAATACACAAGCAGAATACTGTTTTAAATGTGCACTGTGTAACATTTGGTGGAGGATCTGCCACCTGCTTGTCTCCATGGAGAGGTTATTCTTAGTTTGCAGCGACGTCACGCTGGGGGTGTTCTACATGTATCGCTAATGTTGGAATATTTAGGAGTTACCATGGTGACACAATGCACAGTTAAAAAGTTTTAATATTCAAGAAAAAATACAAAATGGACTTAAACAACACATTTTCAGAAGCCTGTGATCAATACGAGCGTTCGTGGTCCTGTTTAGGTGTAGGTGCAAAAAAGATGAGTGTGACTAACTAAAAACTGTTGGCTAATGCTGGCTAGCTTGTGACTGTAATTTTTTGTGTGAGAGTGTGGAGAAGCTGGCCGATGTGGTCTTAAGCAGGAGGCAGACTCTGAAAATATTCCATTTGACTCAAAGGTTTATTCAAAATTCACCGTGGTACTGTGGCAACAAAATAATACATAGTTACAAAAAATAACGGTGCTCAAAATTAGGCATAAGCAACAGAAATTAATGAAACTAAGAAAAGCCACGTGTACCCAGCTACACTGATGTGGCTGAGCTGAACTGTTTTATAGTTCCCCCACAGGAAGCTCCTCCCTCCAGGTAAGTCCACGATCCCTGATCAGGTTGGATGTAAGGCAACTTCACTTTAGTCTAAAGTTAACCCGTCAATTTACTACGAGGGCCTAAATCCCCTTTAAATTAAAGTGCTCAACATAATCTATAAACACTGAAACATCAAAACCAAATATACAAAACCTGACAAATAAAAGGAGCTGAACCCAGTTCTCTCCTCCTTTTCTCTCCACACCAGGTGGAGTAACAGGTAAGTAGGTAAGTGTCTGAAATGTTTAACTAAATTGAATAGATTTAACCAAATAAAATCTATTAAAAGTAACCTGAGTGTGTTGTGTTTGTAATAAAACAAATCCAGGATGGTTATATTTAGTAGTTTAGTTGATTATGGAAAAATTAACAAATATGAAATGAAATTAAGGTGAGTATACAGGGACAAAGGCCCTGTTTGTCACAGAGAGACTTGTTTAAGAGCACAAATCAGCTCACCTGTTATAGTTCCAACTCTTTCTGGTGAGATTGTTGGAAAATGAAGCTCAGATTATAGTCTAATAAAACCTTAGACACAGCAGAACCTACAGTTAGCATCACACCTCAGTGAATGTTGATGACATCAGCTGCAAAGTCTCAGTTGCTTTGCTTGTAATGTTCCAACAGCATTAATTTAATCTCCAAGACAACATGTCCAGGCCCAGTTACAGGTCAGATCAGTGGAAAGGTAACCCCGTTCACAGTAAAAATCCTTGTAGGTATTCTGAGCAACGATAAAACCTTTAATTGGATAAATGTAAGTATATCTTCATAGTCATGCTAACACAAAACATCTCCATGAAGAAGCAGGTGGTGCACCCTCCACCAGAAAAGTTACAGAGTACACCTTTAACTTCCAAACAGCACAGTGACTCTTGTAAATGTCTATGAATGCTCGCAGTGCCTAAACATCTACTACTGCTAATCAATGCCACGCCAAGTAGTGTTAGTGAAGTATATCACTTATGTCGATATCTAACTGTAAAGACTTTGTACATAATGTTACTCCTGAGATAATGTGTCTACCTTTTGGGGTCATTTGGTTGTTTTATCTCACTGCAAAAAGTACAATCTAGCTCATTTAAAATAGCTTGAATCAAGAAAGTTTTATCTTGATCTGAGTAAATTTTACTTGACTAGTAAAATGATCTACCAATGGAACAAGACTTTTGTACTTGAAATAAGAAAATACACCTTATCACACTAAAGATAAGAAAAACAGCAGATCTTTGCACTTAAAATGACAAAATGTTGTGTTGCTTGAATTAACTTATTCTATTGGCAGATAATTTTACTTGTCAAGTTGAATCTACTTAAGCAAAATGTTCTTAAATTAGGCACTATATATTGTTTTTTTCTGTACTGATAAAAAAAAAAAAAGTGCAGTAGTCAATTGTTCTGGTCGTGATGCAAGACTACTCTTCCTCATTGACATGCAGACGCTTACCAGTCGTGTTTTTGCAGTATACTAATTGTTATGTAAAATGTATAAGATCACAAAGCACAAAATTATACTGCTGTGAAGAGCTTTTGAAGGATTCTCTCACCATGGTCATCTGTCTCTGTCATTTTGTTTACACCGTTTTTTAATTGCTTCATAATTACATTTGACCAAACTTTGCTCGGCGGCTGTTTTCATATGAGCTACATTCTTATTTTGCTCCCATGAGTCCTCAACCTCATATACTGAAGGTCGTATGATTGTCTCTCCTCTGATACAATGGACTTCTCTAGTGGTTTCTAATGAACTGTCCTCACACACACACACACACACACACACGTACACAGTGGTGTCTTTATTGACTACTGGAGCATCTCGACCTGTACGTGGGAGCCTATAATTGTTTTTTCTTGGTGTTTGACAAGCATCGACATGATGGATTTGCCTGAACACTTCTCTGTGACATGGAAAAGGACATTCTGTGGGACAAGCTCTTGGGGTCAAATGAGAATCTACAAACAAATCACCTTGACATTCTTTCTAAAATTAAGAAAATAATTAATAAAAACAGCATTGTTTTGTCTACATAATCGCTCTAAATTATGGAAGCCCAGAGCAGCAAGCGATAATAACAATGATAATAATTGCATAATTTGTCCTCCATTTTCAAGAAAAAAATAAGCAACCAAATAGCAATCTTTTTACAACACTAAATTATGTTATGGGCTCATGAGATATCTTGTCTTAGCTCAGCCACAAACAGAAGACTGTGAAAGGTCCCTACTCCCAACCATACTAGAAGGAGCACCATGTCCTGACTACTACAATGTCGCCTTACAAACTCTTTTTTTTATTTTTATTTTTTCAGTTTGAAGGTAAAAAATATTTTGAATTTGAACTTGCTCAAATGATGTGCTGATTCTTTTTTTGGTTGCACCTCAGGCCTTCCATACTAAATTGCCACCAAATATATCTAACTTTTTGGGTCGGGGCCGCAATCAAAGCAGGGACTCCCAGACTTCCCTCACCCCAGACACTTCCTCCATCTCCTCTGGGGAGACCCCAAGGTGTTCCGAGGCAAGCCAAGAGACACAGTCCCTCCAGGGTCTCCTGGGTCTTCCTCGAGGCCTCCTCTCGGTGGGACGTGCCCGGAATACCTCCTCAGGGAGGCGTCCAGGAGGCACCTGGAACAGACGCCCAAGCCACCTCAGCTGGCTCGTCTCCATATGGAGGAGCAGCGGCCCTGAGCTCCTACTCCTCAACCTCTCTAAGGAAGGGCCCGGCCACTCTGCGGAGGAAACTCATTTCAACCGCTTGTATCTGTGATCTTGTCCTTTCATGTCATTATCCAAAACTCACGACCATAGGTGAGGGTAGGAATGTAGATTGAGCTTTGCCTTTCAACTCCGCTCCTTCTTTACCACAACAGTCCGATACAGCGCTCACATCACTGCAGACGCTGCACTGAATGAATAGTCATTTATATTTTCCCCCAAACATTTACTTGCAATATTTAATTTTTTTTAGTATTTTGCTTGTTTTTCAAATTACAGTACTTGATCATCCCTAATATAACTGAAGCTAATTTGCACATTAAAAGAGATCAAAACCAGCAATATACTTGTGTTGATGCTGTTAGTCATGTTTGTGAGTTACAGATGTGGCTGTAACTGATCTGAAATCTGCAGAACCATTTCATTTAAAGCAGTACAAATCCCTGGGGTTAAATGGGCTATTTTACCAACTCAAATTATGCACAATCTCATTCCATCATGTGAACTTTGCCGCATGATTGAAGAGTTAAATGAGCTGAAATATTTGCAAAAAACTTACACATACCCCTCACGTGAAACCTATTATGAAAACCCAATCTCAAACTAATTTAACATGCGATTCCTTTCAGGCGTTTGTAACACTGAAATAGATTAATCAGGCAAATTACAGCAACATTACAATTTAGGGTCGGGCCAAGCTGCAAAATACGCAATGGGTTCAGTAGGAGAATATAGTACAAATTGCTTCTAGTGAGCCATTTTTCAGTCTCCCTTATTACTTTCAAGGGCACTTTGACCACCAAAATATAGAGATGGTGTCTCATCAAAGCTCTGGTAAGTCATTATCATTACTTATGCATGTCCAGGAAAGAAGTACATGAAATAGTTTTATGAGTGCAAAGTTTGAAGATTTCATTTTAAAATATGTTGCAAAGGTTTTGTAGGGAAAAAAAGTCTGTCAAGAGTACTCATTATATTTTGTTTTTTGTTCAGTTTTGATATAGGGTCATGTGTCTGGGCATGAATTGTCAACACTAAGGATCACAGTGAACCCCAAAACGATGGCTTCAGAATATTAACCAACTGCAAATTTCTCTTAAATGGGCAGTACGTGATTTCTTTTCATTTATTTGAGCAAGTCTTGATCCAGTATAGAAATATGTTCTAAGAGTATCTCATAAGGTCAGAAGAAGCCCACTCTGTTCTGCCTGCATCTAATTATGAAAGTGTTTAATTGTCCGATTATCAAGAAGTGCTCACTTAGCATGCTAGTTGTTGTTAGCTTTACCATGACAGCAGAACTCCACTCTGGTCTCTGAAAGTTGTGAAAAGTGCTTTTAAACGAATCATGGTGAATCATTGGGATGCTCTGAATTCATAAGGTAAGTAAACAATAAGTTTGGACCACTGCCAACCAAAACAAAATGAACTAGTTCTTTTTTTCACGTTTTTTAAGAGACTAAAAAATCTGATACAAAAAAACAGAAGAAAAGAACAGTTTTGAATGAGCCCAACATGACTGATTTCCATTGGCTGCCTGTCTGTACGTGCGTAATATTGATAGAGAGAGGAGAATGGCTTTTAGGTAAAAGGAAATCCATGCATGCGGGTGTCAGATAATGAAACATGGTGAGGTCTGATCCCTGAGGCATACTACAGCAGTCACAGCCTGGCTCCTCTGGCTATACACACCTCCCCTTTAATTGAAATCCAGATATTCTCCACACTTTTGATGGACACTTTTTAAATCAAGCCAGTGTTTCTTTGTTTCACATTATTTCATCTTTGACATGTCAGGGAAAAAGACTGTCCAACTTTCTAATGATATTTTGAGTTAGCATTTATTTTTGTTAGAATGATAAAACTACAGGGCAGAATGAAAGAATTGCACTTATTTTATTTAGTTCTTTTTAATTATTTTACCCAAATAATACAAAATACATTTAAACTTAAAGGTGCACTGTTTAACTTCTAAATTGGAGGGTTCGTTACTTGCTTGTCCCCATGGAGATCTTATTTCTTTGCCTGGAATGTCCCACAGTAGGGCATTAAACATAGGCCTCTTGTATTTTGTTCAATTACAGGAGTTTTATAGCTCAAAAATACCTTAAAAACATGAATCCTTACCATGTGAAGACTTGCTTTTCCATAGATCTGGCCATTAACCTGTTTTATTGTGTCTCCAAGTTTATTTTCATACTGTGGAATAATCAAATAAAAATAATGATATCTCCATGGAGACAAGCAGGTAGCGGACCCTCCACCAGAAAAGTCACACAGCTCACCTTTAAACAAGTTAAAAATCATCCATGTGCGAACTTCCAGGAGTCACACATTATGACATCACAGTGTGGAACAGTGTTTTATAAGCAGGATTAGGTGAACATACATGGATAAAACAAGCCCCGACTAGTTGATGAAGAAACCACATTATATCATGGTTGAAAGCTCAAGTCATTACCGTTATTACCACATCAATCTCACAAGAAGAGTAACACTTTTAAACGTGCTTTTTCACGTAAACCTGCTCTCGACAGGCTGTTTATGCTAACTCAGGGGCTACAGTCATTTATCCCTCCTCCGTGTCTTTTGGGCATCAGAGCTGAAAGACATGAGAGCTTCATTTGATCCATGTTAAGTCATTAAACCCACCTTTCATCCCACCAGTGTTTCCTTTAAGGTCTTTAGAAGATCTTTGTAACCACTTCCATATGCTTTTGATCCCATTCAAATCAGCATATGGTCTTCAGCTAGTCAGATATAGGTGCACTGACTGAGATTAAAGTTATTTAATTAATAGGAAAATAAAAAATAAGACGAGTCTATCAATATAATAACTTTATTTATCGCCAGGGGCAATTTATAATGCAGAAATAGCTATACTCAGGTCATCTAAATAATTTATGGAGATTACATAATAGTGATTTTGACATTCCAAGTCAAACTACAATCAATAATAAATATGATGATAATCAAGGCACATTTGATTTAAATAATGTGACTTTTGGGAGTCATCACTTTAGATAATGCAGAGCTAGTGCATCATAAGCACTTGATTTGCTTAATCTTAAAAATGTAATGTGAACATTATAATGGTTAATTATAGTGTCTTAATTACAGCAACAAAGATTATACATATGGTGACATTTTTATATAGCACATTTCCTCCTTCAAGGCATTCAAAATGCTTTACGTTAAGGAACCACTCGCTGATTCACACACACATTCATACACCAATGTACGCAGACACAAACACTCAAGCAACTACAACAACTAAGCTACTGTCATTATGAGCCTTTCATGCAATTTTCGGACCGCTAACTTAACTTAATATGAGCCAAAAGACGATTATCATGTGCATGTTTCTGTTGATGTTTTTCCCTGCCTTTTCATATGACTACTGGCTGCATGTATGTTGTGTGTGGTGACTGAGCTGGTTACAAAACCCACCCATCTCCTTTTCTATGTTGTCAGCCTGTGTCATTATTATTCAGGTGCTGCTTCCCCTGGAGGAATCTTCCCAAAGCCGAGATGCCACAGCGCTGTTTCCTCTGTATTCACATCCATTATGCAGTGAATAACACACACTTATCTCCCTCTGTTGTCTGGGTTCCTCCTGATTCTGCCCATGTGTGACAACAAGAAGATGCTCAAGAGAAAATGCTGCTGCGTATTAAAGTGAAGAAACACCATTGGACTGAAGGAGAAAAACTGTCCATCTCATCACATCAGGGTCTACTGTTAAAGGCGCTGTATGGTTTGCAATGATCCAAAGTCATTCCTCACTTACCTTATGCATTCCAGGCATCCTAATTATTCACCAGGATGAGTTTATAAATGCTTTTCAGTGACTCTCAGATCAAAGCTTACAACAACTACCAGATCAGATCAGTGGACAAATACTCAACTGAGCTACTATTGCTTCCTATTCAGTTCCTGTCACCACGATTGTTTTTATTATTTTATTCATTTAGAAAGGGTCAGTCTATATTAATGTAATACGTGTAAATATTACATGTGTAGTCCATTAACAGGCTGATGGTAAAAGTTACATAAAACACAGCAAAGCATCACCAACATTAGGACCAAAGACTACAATAATCACATTAGAATCACAAACAACAACAATCAGCTAAACATGGGACAGGGAGCTGAGCAAACAGGAGCAGTTCACCACCAGAAACGTTTATTATTCTCCTTTACAAAAGTTTAGAAAATGCTACAGTGCATTGTGGTAAAAATAAGCAGATGTATTGCACATCCCCCAAACCTCTGTATATATTGTACAAACCCAAAAAATGTTGCGCCTAACCTTAAGTTCTGTCCTGTTTCTTGTCTTAAAGGTCCTGTATTACGCAAAATTGACTCTTGTGAGCTTTAACCCATGTTAGAATCTTGTTACCTCATCTAAAACAAACGTCGAGTTGACACATCTTTGACTAACCCTTCATTATTAGTCGTCTATATCTCCAAAGCTCAAAATGCTCTGTTCCACCTTGTAACATCATTTAGCTGTAGTTTGCAAGTCAACATCTCCTTTCACCTTTACTTCAGTAGAGATTGTTAATGATTCTAGTGAAGGTGTATGGAGTTGAGCACTTCCTGTATTATCACATGACATCACAAGGTGGAACAGTGTTGACCTCAGCTTAAATATGCATGGTTTGTGTGTTAGATGTGTGAATGAGCCAAAACACAACTCCAGGTATGTCTGTGATGAGGAAACAACATTATAACATAGATCATAGTGTAATATGGACCCTTTAATGGTACTCCAAGCCTGTCTGCAGCAGAAATCCAATTCACCATTTATTTTGCTACTCCTATATGACTTAGATATGTGCAATGCATTTGGCTCCATATCACAGTGGTAAATTGACTAAACATTTCTCCTATTGAGCGACTAACTGCCTCCAACCCAAGCAACAAATCAGACCCAGACACGTTTTTCTTGCCAACTTTGTGTTTATTCTATCACTGAACTCCAGTCTGTTACAACCTTCTCATTTTCAAACTGCAACCTTATTTCAACTCTTGTCAGACAATAAACCTGAGCCAAACCACAGCCTCTGAATAAAACAGAATCATCGTGAATGCACTGGCCAATAAATCCAGCGGCATACAAACCTTCATTGTACAAATGTCTGACAGCGTATATGCCCCTAAGCCATGTGTACTCCTGTTCACACTGAGCTCTCCATGTTGCTTTCTCTTATAGTCCAGAGGCTCTGGAGGTGCAGGGGGTGAATGGTTAGCACTGGGAAACTGAAGACAAAAGCATTTAAAGGTGCACTGTGTAACTTTTCAGTTGTGGGTTGATCATCTTCTTGTTTCCATTGATATGTCATTACTCTGCTTAGAATGTTCCACGATATGACTTTTAACAGATCTATCCATCCATCCATCCATCCATCCATTTTCTCCCGCTTAATCCGGCTGGGTCGCGGGGGCAGCACGCTGCCCATTACTCCTGTGCACCAGACCCAGATCCATTCACAGGTGATTTTCTAGTTCAAACATACCTAGAAAAACAGGCATTCTGACTGTGAGGGGGGTTACCTCTCCACAGATCTGACGTGTAACCTGGTCTGGTTTGGTCACTATGAAAATAGAGAGGTTTTATCCCATACTGTGAAACATTCCAGACAAAGCAAAAACATCTCCATGAAGAAAATAATTTAACAGACCCTCCAACAGAAATGTTACACAATGCACCTTTAAAGGACATTTAAGAAGTTCTGAACCAAACACTTACAAATATCAAGACCTTATGTTAATTGTATTTATATGTATTTGTTTTTATTAACTGTCTCACTCCAATTAATTACCAACTATCGAATCAATATGACCTTTGACATTTGTTACAGGGCTTATATTAATACTTTGCAGCGACATCATGCTGGGGATGTTCTACATGTATGGAGATACATGTAGAACATCCCCAGCATGATGTTGGTGACACAACGTACACATTAGCAAACATAGATAAAAAAGTTTTAAGAAAAACTCAAGAAAAAAAACTGATTTAAGCAACACATTTTCAAGAGGCTGTGATCAATACGAGCGTTCATGGTCCTGTTTAGCTAATGCTATCTGGCGTGTGACTGTAATTTTATAATGAGTAAGAGACTTTTTTTGCGCATAAATCATTTCACCTGTGGTAGCTGAAACCAAGTCAGCTCTTTCTGGTCAGATTGTGTTAACTTGAGCAACAGAGCTTCTTACAGAGTTGTGCTTTCCGTTAGCTTCACACCCCTGGGGCATGTTGATGACATTGGCTGCAAAGTATCAACTGTACCTTTCTATCTCCATGGAGACAAACAGGTGACGCTACAAGTCCAAGATACAAGTCAGATCTGAGGGATGAGGGGAGCAAACCTTCAACCTTTACCATGGCAACCTGTTCTAAGATCCCCAAACACACTGTAAGGTCAGCCCCAGCCCTGAAGAGGGCACACCAACACAAGGTCTGAGGGAGTTCAGACAGGAGCCTCAGTTTCCATTGATTTACTTATTTGTTCAAATGAGAACAAGAACTTAAAGTGCCTATGACAGGTCAGTCTACTCATTCTACTAAAACTCAGTTAACATCATCATATTGAAGATTTTACTAAATATTCGACATTTTCTTACCCAGTTTGTCCATCTTTAGATTTAAATTTTTACTTCTTAGTTGGAAATCATGACATCACCCTCATGTAATTTTCAACATCATTTTTTTTCCTTCTTTACAAACTGCTTCTTAATTGGCGTAAAACTAATTAATTTTTAACAGGCATTATCCCACTGAATTAAGTAAAAATAATCTGTGCACTTTAAGTATAGAACTGTTTTAAAATGGTGAAAATAACACTATGAAAGCATACAACTAAGCCAGGTTTGCAACTCCTCTGTGTATGAGATTTTACTACAGGTAAAGCTCCAATTACTCCAGTGAAAAACAAAGCATCCTTTTCATTAAACGTGTCTGTGAACGCCCAAGGACAGAGTTAGAAGAAAAACATTAGCATTTAGATTGTGCTTAGGCTAAAGCAGAATGAGTTTGTCACAGAAAGCGATAATCCTCACACTTTAGTTTCAGTTTCTATGAGATCTTTGTAGGGCCAAGGAGAAGGCAGATCTGCTGCTATAGCCTGAGGAACTATAGGTATTAACAAGGACATAGTGGAAATAGACTCAAGCATCACACCTCTAGGATTACTGTAATGTTTCATAGTATGGCATTACATTTTTCTATTGAAATGGAGGCAAGCTTGCTTTCAGCCTGTTCATGCCTTCAAGACTTTTTAGCCATAAAAATCACTTGTAATTGGAAAAAAAGGCAAGCTAGATTAGGTTTAATACTACACTGTGGGACATTCCTTACCAAAGGGTTAACAATCAAGTGTCAGATCCCATACCTGATGAGTTACAGTTATTTCAAGACATAACTGTCACACAACTGTCTCGTAACACAAAATCCTGTGTCGCTAAATGTGTAATGTTTTTTGTTTATATCCAGTACCTACTTAATTGAAATGTAAGTGGTAGAAAGACAATAATACGTGAGGAATCCAGTTAAGAAGTTGCATTAAAGGTTCTATATTATGCAAAATTTACTCTTGTGAGCTCTTAGCCATGTCAGAATGTTACATATATACATATACCTGGAGTTATGTCTTGTGTTTTGTTTCATTCACACACACTTTTTGTTGTTTCAGATGGGAAATTCCAGGCCTGAAATTATCCAAATGATTCAAATGAAGGTGTATGGAGTTTAAAAACATGGAGCACTTCCTGTATTACAACGTGACATCACAAGGTAAAACAGAGTGTTTTCAGCTTGAAAAAAGAACTCCATGTGAATGAAACAAAACACAAATCCAGTTATGTTTTTGAGGAAACAACATTATAACATCATTAAAACAGATCAGAAAATAGCGTAATATGGACTCTTTAAGCCTCTTTTTTTACTTTGTCAGGTTAACTTTCAGCTCCTCTCAGCTTTAAACATTTTTAATTTGTGATAGCTGAAAAATACTGACCTTCCTAATTGAAAAAAAAAAAAAAAAAAAAAAAAAAAAGTCGAGTCTGGAAATAGCCCACATTTAGGTGGTGGAAGAAATGACTTGCCCAAGGACACACTGTCAAGGTATAAGTCCATATAGTAAACACTTACAAATGCCATGTAAATCTGATGTACGTGTTATATTTCATTAATTTTTGTATAACCGTATATTTTTATGCATTAATTAATTAATTAATTTGTTTTAACTAAATCAATATGACCTCCAACATTTGTGACACTGCTTATTGCATTTTTTTCACTTGGAATTTGTGATTTTAATATCCTCAAACTGCATAAAACTAACGAAAAATATTCATCATCCAAATTGAAAAATGTGTCAAGTCTGGAAATTACCTGCAGCAATAGTTAATAAATAATAGCCTTTAGACATTGGAAGAAATGTCTTGCCCCAGGACACACTAACATTAGAAAGTAATGAAGTAAAAAATAGTAAAGTACTGTACTTAAATATACCGTACATTTTAGGTATCGGTACTTTACTTAAGTACATTTTAAAGTGGATACATTTTACTTTTACTTCACTACATTTGAGAGGAGGTACCTGTACTTTGTACTGCACTACGGACTGAAAAGTAAAAGTATTTTTTTATTATAATTTGAGGCCTGCTGAAAAGGCTGAGGGGTTATTTTTTAACATGTTCACAGTTTGAGCAAACAAAAATATACAGATAAAAACAGCTCTAAAAACATTTGATTTAGTTGTTTCTGTTGCACACAAATCACTACATTTGAAGCTTTATTAGATCTGCAGGTACTTTAATACTTTTACTTAAGTAGATTTTTTGATGCTTTTACTTGAGTATTTCTTGCTCCGCTATGTGTACTTTTACTTAAGTAACAAAATGGAGTACTTCTTCCAGCACTGGTAATAATCCACTGTAATAATGTACTTGTTAAAAGAGTGTGAGGGAGCCCAGCCAGGCCAGTGCACTGTTTCTGCATTACTGCCTCATTTTGTCTTGTAACAGTAAGCCTGCCTCCTTTATTGGATGTATTGACAAAAGTAGCTCTGGCAATCAGGTTGTATGGACCTTGCCATTCATTTTCATTAGTGCCTGGTATTTCTCCAGACAGGCAGTGGAGAGCGCACCATCTGTGAGCACTACATAATAAAGTGCAACAAATTTGAAGGATTACTTCTCTGTTCGACAACTCATTTTGGTTTTGATTTCTGATGTCTGCCAGTGCCAATATCAACAAAGCACGGGTTTCTTGCGCAAATCTCCAAGTATAAAAGATATTGCGTATTACCATATTTACTCAAATCCATGACCCTTGATGTCACATGCTATTGTCAAGGCATTATTACGGTGCCTATCTGTCTCATTTCATTTTGATAACAGCCATTTGGACGGAGAATGGAGAGAGATTTGGAGATAAAACTGCGCGGCTGCATATTCCACATCTTTTGAATAGACAGGTTGAATGAAGTGATTGTATCTGTCACTAGAAGCTCATTCTGGAGGCTCCGAGTATCACCCCCATCATCAGACTCATTATAGCACCCCATTTCACTTTCACAGTCAATAGTACTTATTTCTTCTTGTGTAAATATGAGGTTTGGTCTTGGTTCATTCATGTCTGTTTGTTGTGTTTTCATTTGTAGTCAACAAAGATTTATGACAACATAGTGATTTATTCTAATATTTCAAAAATTAAGGATAATCCATATGATATGATTTGTAGTTTATGTGTAAACTTGCATGCATATGAGTAATGTAATGTAATTTGATATATGTATGTATGTATGTATGTATGTATGTACGTACGTATGTATGTATGTATGTACGTACGTACGTATGTATGTATGTATGTATGTATGTATGTATGTATGTACGTATGTATGTATGTATGTATGTATGTACGTACGTACGTACGTATGTATGTATGTATGTATGTATGTTTCTGGAGCTGACACATCACCTGCATGATTCCATGGCTATAGAAAGTTAAAGGTGCACTGCGTAACATTTCTAGTGGAGGGTCTGCCACCTGCTCGTTTCCATGGAAATGTTATTACTTTGTCTAGAATGTTCCACAGTGTAGATTTAACCGATCATGAAGGAGACAAGCAGGTTACAGAACTACGCTGTATTACAATTCGTCACCCTTATTCACAGAAGGAATTATTCAATTTTTGAGCAATAGAAACACTTGAAGAATAAATTTTAGATGGATATGTTTAATGTCATACCATGGAACATTCCAGGAAAAGCAATAACATCTCCATGGAGACAAGCAGGTAGCGGACCCTAAATTTTACACCAAACTTTGAAAGATTATAGCCAAAGAAACAACATTTCCTACATTTTTCAGGGCAATAAAAACATCCGAAGTGAGAGAAAAAAAAAATATATATATATATTTTAGATAAACTGATAATAACTACTATTTGTTCATATGGAATAATTGCCGTAGACATTGTAACAGCTGAGTCTCTGTGTTTCTCTGGAGCTTTTTACTTGAAACATGATTGATGATGTTTATCAAGACAAATTTGTTCTCAACATTCTTATATCATAAAACACTCTTAAAGGGAGTGTTTTGTTATATATTCTACAACCACATATAATCCATCCACAAAGAAATATAATAAGGTCCACTTTTTCCTCTTACAAACAGAAAATTCCACTCACATTCCAGGTTTGACTAAATATGGGCCCATATTGTCATCATGTCTGCAGATGTCATTGGGTAGAATCACATAAAGCTGCTGTCAGTCACATTTTCGTATGAATCTGAGCAGTAAATTCTACAGACTCTGAGACAGCCAGAGTCCACCCTGGAGACCTGCAAAAGTGAGCACTGCTGTCACACATTCTAAAGATATGGAATATACATACGCCATAGAAAAGATGAATACGACTGAGGACAGGAGGAGACTGGGAAACTGCTGCAGGAATATACTCTGTCCCAGCAGCAGAGACTAGATATTAAACAAGACCGAAAAAAAAAATAAATAGAAAGCATTTAATATTGCTTTAAGAGTATATGTTAGTAGGTATACTGTACAATAAATGCTGAAAAGTCTAATCTATGAGGAAACCATTGCTGAACGATTGTAATTGATTTTGGTTATGGTATAGTTTTTGTAATAATGTACATTTAAAGGGCTCATATGCTATTGTTTCATTCACATATGTTTAACACACAAACCCTGCATATTTAGGCTGAGTTCTTCTCTCAAACAGAAAACACTCTGTTCCACCTTGTGATGTCATGTGGTAATATAGGAAGTGCTCCACTGTGTTTTTAAACTCCATACATTGATTGAATCATTTGGATGATTTCAACCCTGAAATTGCATTCTCTACTGAACTATAGGTAAAATGTAGCACTTAACTTGCAAACTACCACTAGATGACATCACAAAGTGGATGAGAGTATTTTGAGCTTTGGAGATAGACAGACTAATAATAAAGGATTACTCAAACACGTGTGAATGAAACAAAACACAACTCCAGGTATGTTTTTGATGAGGAAACAACATTTTAACATGGCTTAAAAGCTCAAAAGAGTCAATTTTGTGTAATATAGGACTTGTAATTACATCACATATGAAATGCATGTTTTTATAGTGGTACTGACAATTGATGATCATGATGAAGAGTGTTTTTCCTCTCCTGGTCATAATGCTGTAAATAAATAGCTTGGCTGGATGAGTGTTGAAATCACTGCTAACTACACATAGGCCACACTTCTTGCTCTCCCATCTGCTGCTCTTGTTTGTGCAGCTTTGGAGACCTTATGGGTGCTTCTGACAGGTGCCCCCTCTCTTCCTCTCTCCCCGTGTTCGGCTGCCAGCGGATCTGTGTGCAAACAAAGCAGGGCCTGGCATATAAGAGCACACAGCTGGCATGGGCTGAGCTATACCCACTGAAGGTTCACATATGCGGGGTAGACCTCCATGCACACACTGACGACTTAATCCCAAATCTGGGCTCCACACCTGCTCCTGTAGATCTGTATCCAAATGAAGACTGGAGCAGAAATAGAGCCATGGTTTGGGAAATAGTGACAGCACCAGTCAACAGTTGTGCAAATAAGAGGAAAAGGTGGAGTGGGTGAAGAATAGTGGAGGTGGGCTGCATGGTTAGTATTTTGCTATGTTATGAAAATATGAGCAGCGATTGAGTCTTCATTGCATCAATGAAACGCCTTTTTGCTTGTGTGATATCATGTAGATCAATTCTGTGAACCTATTCAGTCAAATTTTGAGAGATCAAAAAAAGAAATGCAACAATCCAGCTTTTTCAGTTACGATACCGATATCGATACTTTGCTATCTGTCCATGTTGATATTAGACTGAAAATATTTCCTTTAGCACAATTATGTAGTTATGTGTTATATAACTACTATTTAGTCATCAAATAGCTACAAAACAACTTTGTATAAATAAAAGTTCTAACTTTGATTGAGACAACAGAAGTCAAAGTCTATTTTTACTTGATCAGTGCTGATCCCTAATTATTTCATATTACAGCAAAGAGCGTTTGTCTTCCACTGAATTAAGAATTTGTTCTTGATATTTCACCACTGAAATAAGCCCAGGTTAAGTGTTTTTTTATTTGTACATCTTTGCCAGTTATAGATGTGTTCCCTGTTGGTGGTCTTTATTAATTAAAAAAAAAAAAAAAAAAAAGATAGAAAAAAAAAAAAAAAATGAAGATATTTTTTAATCCCCACCTCCACTGCCAAGAAACTAAATCTAGAAGTATAAAAATGTGGTATCTCAATGATCTGCAGAGACACTACATCAGCTTGATGCATATGCTGTACACAGTATTTCTAACCCCTTCATTACTTTAAACCAGCGTTTCACATTTCCATCTGAAAAGGCTAAAACGACTAACACGGACCAACCTTTGTCATGAGGGAGTTTTGCAATTTCAACACTATTCACATTTTAATAGGATGCATTGCACTTTGCTGAAATAAAGAAGCAGATATATTCAAAGACTCCCCAATAGATGACTGTGTAGATAAATATTTTCTCATACACGCCAAATTTTGACACGCTTTTTTGTTTCATCAAGCCAATAGCATGGACACTTTATGCTGGTTACAGTCTCGGGTGCAACCAGCCACATAACTGTGACTGGGGAGGGAGATGGGAGTGTTTGGGGAACACACACCAGCCCTGGCACTTGTAAATATAATAAAGAGATCATCTAAGTGAGCATTTGATGGCATAGCAATAACATCTCCATAGAGACAAGCAAATGACCAGAAAAGCATTTTTGATAGTTTTGATAGAAAGGAGTCCAAACAAACCAAACCCAATGGCTGTGGAGATCCATGGTTAATGATAAGCTTTATAGTGCATAGATCTTAATGCAAATCCCCCTTTTCTCCTGACAGAATGAAAAGACCAGAGTGAAGGAGCAGATAGAGGAGGACGGTAAACAAAAATTAAATGATGGCTGCTGAGTCTGGCGCCGTGACATTTGTGTTTGCCGAGATTAATAATGAAGGAGATTACAGGCACCTCAACTGGGACACACGAGTGAGACCAAACCAGGAAAGATTATTAGAAGAATGACAATGCACGTCAGAAAACACAGCGCTCCAGACAGATGTGGAGGAATTAATATTTGATACCCTCCATGAAAGACCGCGGGGAGGGATATCACTGGGTGGTTGACTTCATATCAACCCGAGTGGAGTGGCGGAGTGTCAGGATGTAAGCTGCCGATCACTCACCGCTGTATAATGAGAGAGATTTGGGAAGGGAACCATGAAGATACAGAAATAATTCATGAGGGTTACAAATATGAAGTGTGAAGCTCCCATGCTGAGGGAGTGGAGGAATGAAGAAACAGAACCGTCTATAGAGCCAAAAGCTACCAAAGGACAGTGAAGCTAGGAACATATGGTATTAGTTGGTTTTAGTTAATTAATTGGCAAACTTCAAATGAAAAAAGAGTGCATTGTTAAGGTTCTGACAGCTAATTTTTAAAGGTGTCCAAAGTTGGGCTAAAAACTTCTACTAGTGCATGGGAAAAAAGAGGTGGCACTGCTCTGAGGTTATAGGTAATTTTATACATCTGGACAAGTCGTTGTAGTCCTCAGGAGATTCCATCCAAGATTTTGAAGCATGGACGTTACACTGCTCTTTGAATAATAGACCACTTCTTTTTTTCCTATACTCAACCTCTTAAAGGTTTCATGTAATTAAGGAAAGTTAGACTTGGCCCAGTACAGATATTTTGCAAAAGCAACTCTTAAGACGTGAGTTGTTTGAAGCTAATTATGAAGTGTTTTTATCCTTCACAAACCTGGAAGTAAGGCTAGTGCTTTGTTAGCATGCTAGTTGTTGTTACCATTACTATGAGCACTCTGTGAATCAAGCTTATACACTGTAAAGTAGGTCTGTTTTCTTAAAGACAGTAAAAATCAGGGATAGTGCCTAGCTTAGTGAAAGTGAAAAATGGTGGAAAAGGCTTCAGATGTAGTCATCTGGACTGGACATAATTTTTTACTTGTTTTAAGAATTATGGTGAAAATACTTTAAATAATAGTAGTGAATTGTTTAAAGACAATCATATTCCTTTTATTCAGGCACATGTAGTTTTATTTAAGCACTCTAATAATGAACAATGTACACCAACACAATGACTTCATAATTTTGTTTTTGTACAAAAAGCATTAATCTGAGAACAAACCTATTTTCTCCACACTCGAGGCCCACCTGAGAAGTGTTCTGATGAATGAGTCTATGAGCTTGTCAAGAACACATGGATCAAACAGATGTGACAAAACTACTCAATTTGCACATTTCCTCTCCATTTAGAGCTGAATCACAATACAATGTGCTTCTGCTGACAAACCGCAGTACCACCTCCTCTCTGTTGCAACATGGACATTGCATCCTTGTAGTTTTTGTTTCTGTTTTGACCAATATCTAAGCGGCTGTATGCCTCTTCTTGACTGTACAAGCCAGCAGTCAGAGCAGAGAAATAGTGCTTGTGTTTTGTGGTTGTGGTTCCAGTTTGTGACAGGCTGCTGATATGTGAACCATTACGGCTCCAGAGCGTGGATGGCATTTGAGAAGGAGGAGGGAGGAGTGTAAATTCCAGCGTGAAGCAGAGTCATGTGACACCGCCGAAGGTCATGTGCTCTGGCGCGCACTGTTCATCACACTCTGCTCATGTTGATACGACGAGAGGGGGATTTATAGGCTCTTATTCTTCACTGGTCTATGAGGCTGATTTTATATAACATTTCAAAGCAGGGGACATAGTTTGGCCATTTAAGGCTATGAAAGTCATTTGAGTGAGACAATGCAATTAACAGGATTTGTGTAATCTAAAAAACTGTTACTTGTTACTTGTTGTTTCATTAATTCTTTCTTTATTGTTTATTTATTTTGTATTTATTTATTTATGGGGGTGGGGATATCCTGTCTATTATTGTTATTGGATTAAAGGTGCATTGCACAGCTTTTCTGGAGAAGGCTAGTATAGGCTACAGGTCAGATCTGTGGAGTGGCAGCCCTATTTACAGAGAGAATTATTGTATTTTTGGCACAACATGTCAACTTGATAGAATTGAGGTATCTGCTTTGTTGGTACTGGTGCTTTTTTTGTTTGTTTGTTTCAAGTATCAATATATTTGAACACCTACAAAAACTCAATTTAAAATACATTATTTTTTAGGTTAATGTTTCAACTTGAAGGGAAAAGTAATTCTTTGAAAAACCTGAAAATGTAACCAGATTATATAGGTCACACAGCACTAGTCTTTTACACCTGTTTATTACCTATTGACATTTTTTCTTCATATCAAATGTCCAGATTCCATTGTGTGCCAACATCTTAGCTGAAAAGGATTTTCATCAATGGGAGCCCAACCATAGGAAATGACATATGGTTTTCATATTTGAAGAGAATAATAGGCTCTTTGGCTCTCTGCTGAAATGAATGTGGTGCATTAGTCCAGTATTAGGACCACTCATGAATGGTGTGTTTCAGAGCATCAAAAGAAATATTAACCCAACCATTCAGGCAGCACAGAGGATGAGAGCCTGGTTTACAGTGTGCACAAACCCTTTTCAGGTAATGGCACAGACAACAAGAGAAAACATGTCCCCTATCTGCTCATGTATGGCTTTACACTCTACTTATTCTGCTGTACAACAAAGTATCATCTCAAACCAAGCACCACAAAATGAAATCTTTTTGCCTGTCCAGCCAAGACTACACTTTCATGTATATTTTTCACTTATACTTGATATAGTCTGGAAACATATTCTGTAGTACGTAACCTCCTTCATTCAAACAGTACTGGCAAGAAATCTTTAGTTTTTTTAAATGCAAGAGAGGGGAGAAAATCATACTCTGCCTCTGAACTAAACAAATGATACATAGAGTTCACTGAGAATCACCCAATGATGCCTGTATACCTTTTCTGGAATCTGCACCACAGTTGAAAAAAAACAAACAAAACACTGATAATTGACAAATAACACCTATATCACTATTTCAATAGGCTATGCAACAGGCCACAACAAACAAGCCTGTTAATAAGTCACACAGTAAGTAGGCCTAACTGGTATGAAAATTAAAACGCTGTGAGCTCTAATTTTGAGTGAAGATCCCAAGAAAAAAATATTGAAAGACATCTTAGTAGCACCACCACAAAAATCAATTTAAATGAGGCCAATGGGAGTCCAGTCATAAAAAAAAAAAAGGAACCTTATTTTTGTTGCCACCACTACCTACACCTCTGTAGAGAAACTGGGCATAATTATTAAATGTTTTAATGATTTCTTCATGTGCAATGCAGTGTGATGCTATTTCACGTCTATAATTAAAACTGTAAAAATGTGGTTCAGTTTACTTCAACAATTAACAGTAAAGTTTTAAAATGGTGTTTAACTGTCTAACTGTCCAGTGTGGATATTATGCATGTCACATATGTCTAATAGTCTATTTTAATAATAAACAGTTATAAGCAGTCAGCTATATTCCTATTTTCACTCTCATGTGTTCTAACATAGTAACAGTAACTGCATGTCTGTGACAATGTCTAAATGTATTCCTGAATGTCAGAAACCCTCTGTACTGCTTTAGATACTGTCATTTGTGAGCTGAGCTCAGTCGCATGTGCACACTTTACGGTCTCTCTGTGTTTCATGGTGGTAACTGCTCTTGTGATGGATTCTCTTCCCCAGATAAAGGGTCTCAATCGACCTATCAGGGTAAGACACTTTCTGTAAGACACATGTCCCACCAAAAAGAGCTGACTGGCAGAGTGTGAAAAGTAAAGTTAATTGTGAATTGAAGGTATTTATTTAATCACAATCATGGCTTTACAGGTGCTCTTCATCACCCCAATATGGAGGAGAGCTCTGCAGCTCTGTTGGCACTTGCCCTCATATAAAGTCTGCGTAAGTATCACTCTCTTTTTGCATTTCTTTGACTTTGAGCTGGAGGGGAAAGATGAG
Organism: Taenioides sp. WSHXM2023; assembly: GCA_029959045.1. Lineage (NCBI taxonomy): Eukaryota > Metazoa > Chordata > Actinopteri > Gobiiformes > Gobiidae > Taenioides > Taenioides sp. WSHXM2023. The sequence goes on along the minus strand of CM057092.1, from coordinate 20,896,714 downwards.
AAGAGAAAGCCAGATCTCTTCTGAATTTGGTAAGACGTTCAATCCTCTGTGAAACCTTTAAGCAAAGTCCTCTGACAATCCTGTACACTAATGTTGATTATTCTCTTTGTCTCAGACTTGGAATGTTATGAACACACTCAAAATGGGAGATGCCATGTTTGAGGCAAGGCGGCTCTTCATGTGTCCTGAAGACATCCCTGGGAGCTTTTTGTAGGTCCCATACACTGTTCTTTATCATGTCCGTTTAAAATGAATGTTCAGCTCATTTGGCTTTCTCTCTGTCCTCCAGAGACCCAAAGATCATCCTCCTGGCTCAGGAGTTTTCAGACCCCAGCACAGCCCTGGAGTCTGCTGCCCCTGTTCTTCCTCCTCTTGAGGACATCCTCCAAGAAGCCTCAGAGAAACCAACAGAGGAACCCAGTGCACACGTGCCCACCCTCAATATCACTTCAGCCCTGCTCACAGAGACTGTCCTCCCTGAGGTAGTCTCCTCTGAAGTCCTGTGTGACCCACAACCTGTGTATCTCACTCACTCTGGTCCTGTCAAGCCCCCTGCTCTTCAGGAGACCCCCAGACTTGAGGAAATCCCAGAACTTGAGCAGATCCCTGAACTCAAGACCCTTCCAGGACACAAGGGCCTCCCAGGACTTCAGACCCTACCAGCACTTGAGGCCCTCCCAGGACTCGAGCAGATCCCTGGACTCGAGATCCTCCCAGGACTCGAGACCCTCCCAGGACTCGAAAACCTTCCAAGACACAAGCAGCTAGAGGAGCTCACACTCTAATACCACTCCCTATCCCTATACAATAAGTAGCTTGTGCAATATGTTGGTGTGACGCATCATTATGTTTTATACAATTTATGTTATTGTGGTGTTAAACTATTTCTTCTTCTGCTTTCTCATCTAAACTGTAATTGATACCTATTTGTAAAGATACCCACAAATTTTAGTTGCATGTCATGTAGGTAGAAATAGAATATCAAAGGGTCAGACTGCAATCTTTGTGGAATCAACAATCACTAGGGGTGGGACGAGACGCAATTTCCACAAGACAAGTTGAGACACGAGACACTAGATTGGATCCACGAGATCGAGACAATTCGGACACAGTTTTGACACAATTTCTAATATATAAATTGTGCTGTTCAGTTCACAATTTTGGTCACACAATTTTTAATTAATTTATTTTTTTATATTTTGGTGTCAATTCTGGCACTGCTTTTTAAAACTATAGGGGATGTAACTCGCCAGCTCTTGTCCAATCCAAATGTAATAAAAAAAAAAACAAGATCTTGTCCCATCCCTAACAATCACTCTAGGTGGAGTTTGCATGTGCTATCTGTATTCCTGTATTTTCCACACATTGGTCCATAAGACTTCAGCAACCCACAGATTCTACTGAGCGAACATGAAAGGAGTTTTATAAACATACAGTTTGACATTGGTAGTTGGAGTCCATTAGCCAGTGGGTTGGATAGTACTGATTAATGATCCAATTTTCTAACCAAATATGATAGATCTCACCCTGCTTATAATTTCAAAGATAAGGAGTAGAGTAAATGATGCCGGATAAAAACGCTGGGCTAAACAAAATCACATGCACTTAAACTAATGAGCTAGATACTTCACTCAGCGCTGGCTGTGTACTCCAATCAGTCTGAAACATGCCCGCTCCAGCTTCTACAAGTGCCTTTCACTGGTGTATAGTACATCTCTTTGTTCTCTTGTTCCCTATGGCTAAAATAGAAGACAATACCTGAGGAGTTTTTAGGCTCAAGGGCATTTCAGATAATTATTCTTAAAAACTGTCCACAGGCGACTTCAAGGTTAGATTTGCATATCAATATCAAGCACACTAAATCCTGTTTTGGCAAAAATGTTACAAAAACAATTCCCTTCCAAAATCTCAAATGCATGACTTGTAGTAACCAGTAGATATTGTCAGTGTTCCTGCATATATAAAAAGGGAGAGGTGATTTAAAAATGGTGGCTAGGTTGACAGTGATGTATTGCCTATTTGCTAGTGGGAGCATTGTCTTCTTTGTAGCATATATAGCCAGACTGTCTTACTTTCACAATCTACATTTTTGTTTAAGGTGGTAAGGTTGATATTGAAGCCAGTGACATTTTAGCTTGTCTTCTGCCTGGGCCCACATTCATTGACCTTCTCTGAAATGATACAACTTTTGTCCTAAAAGAAAGTCCACCATGTCTAAAGGGCAAGGATATTGTGGTACCATATGATAAAGTAAGAGGTGGAAACAGTAGTGGTAGTGGTGATGGTAGTAGTAGTAGTAGTAGTAGTTCTAGTAGTAGTAGAAGTTGTAGTAGTAGCAGCAGGTCAGGTCACAGTTGTCTAAAGGGCATGGATATTTAGATAGCATATGAGAATGTAGAGGTAGTAATAGTAGTAGAAGTGGTAGTAGCGTTAATACTACTCTCATTTATATCAAATTAATATTAATCAATAACAGTTGCAGACATAAATGGATATATTGTGGTAAATGTATAGTAGTTAAGTATCACTGCTGTACATTGTATTCAAAACCCCTTAAACAACCCTAGAAATTGCATTGTAATTTTGACTTTTAAAATTTGTTTTCCAGCTCTGGTCTTTTCTAACTGAACTTTTTGACCCCATTAGAAGTTAGAACAATGGAGCCATTATCCTCAATGACTGTAGCCACTCCTCCATTGTGTTGTTTCATTACAATACTCCAGCCTGTCAAATGGGCTGCACAGAACTATCAAATCGCAGTCATGAATCATAAACCTGGCAGACTTCTGTAAGCCCCTGTAATAAAGCCGAATAGAGCACTCCAGTCTCAAGGTTACTCTGAACAAGTCACTGTGAAATGCTTCCACTTCTCTCCTTTTCGTCATTCAGCAGACATTTGTACTGTGCCACAATCAAGACTGGTAATGTCAAGAACGTCACGTTTTCCCATACTTCTGTGACAAACTGCACAATGTATTGAGATATATCACTGACTACTGAATTAAAGGAGCATTGTGTAACTTCTCTGGTGGAGGGTTCACCACCTACCTGTGTCTATGGAGGTTTTATTGCTTTGCCTGGAATATAGTGCATCATTATATTAAACCTATCTATGTCATTAGAAGGTGTATGTCATTAGAAGGTGGTGTCACCAGGCAAAGTTGCAGATTAGATCTGTGGAGAGGTGAGCTTGCATAGATAGATAGTTAAATTTAATGCCATACTGTGGAGCATTCCAAACAAAACAATATAATCTCCATGGAGACAAACAAGTGACGGACTTCTTACAATGAAGATGGTGTTTCATTGTATTGGTGTTGCATTGATTAGCTGCACTCCTCAGAATCACAAGAAAGAGCTCAAAGTCTACCTCTTCTCCTTTCTTACAACACAATGCAATGTAGTGTTGAGGTGCTTACAAAAGGTAGTGTGCTGTGATTATAATTTATCGTTTGGCCTGTCACGATAACTAATTTTAATATTACTCTCCAAGTATCCATGGGACAAATTTCCCTACAGGGACAATAAAGTGAACCTTAAAGTGAACCTTAACCATAATTATATATATATATATATATATATATATATATATATATATATATATATATATATATATATATATATATATATATATATATATATATATATATATATATATATATATATATATATATGTGTTCCTCATCTTCCACGGTGGTGGTTGGTCTCTCTCACCCTCATCCAGCTCGGGCCCTCTAGTTCTGTGCAGTATCTTTGCTGTTCTTTTCTGGACTGAGATGTCTGATGTTTTTCCTGGGATCTGCTGTAACCACTCCTCCAGTTTGGGGGTTACAGCCCCGAGTGCTCCGATCACCACGGGCATCACTGATGCCTTCACCTCCCAGGTCTTCTCCAGCTCCTCCTTGAACCCCTGGTATTTCTCTAGTTTCTCATCTTCCTTTTTCCTGATATTACCATCGCTTGGTATTGCAATGTCCACTACCACGGCTTTGTTCTGTTGCTTATCCACCACCACTATGTCTGGTTGGTTCGCCATCACCATTCTGTCAGTCTGTATCTGGAAGTTCCACAGGATCTTGGCACGGTCATTCTCCGCAACCTTCGGGGGTGTTTCCCACCTTGACCTTGGGGTCTCCAGCCCGTACTCTGCACAGATGTTTCTGTACACTATGCCCGCCACTTGGTTATGTCGCTCCATGTATGCTTTCCCTGCCAGCATCTTACACCCTGCAGTTATGTGCTGGACTGTCTCAGGAGCCTCTTTGCACAGCCTACACCTTGGGTCTTGTCTGGTGTGGTAGATCTGGGCCTCTATTGCTCGGGTGCTCAAGGCCTGCTCCTGTGCAGCCAGGATGAGGGCCTCTGTGCTGTCCTTCAGACCAACCCTCTCTCTCTCTCTCTCTCTCTCGCTCTCTCTCTCTCTCTCTCTCTCTCTCTCTCTATCTATCTATCTATCTATCTATCTATCTATCTATCTATATCTATATCTATATCTATCTATCTATCTATCTATCTATCTATCTATCTATCTATCTATCTATCTATCTATCTATCTATCTATATATATATATATATATATATATATATATACCTGAGCCCTGAGACACTGATTGCTGACCAGCAATATTGCCTCCTAGCAATATTCTCATACATTACAGCAAAGTACGGACTGCCCAGAATGCACCTGGGCCAGCGAAGACTCCAGCTGTTCCGATTCTTTCCCTTGTCAGTGCTCTGCAAAGATGAATGAGCACACTTCACACTTAGCATGAGACAATTTGATTAAAAAACACAGCAGCACTCCAGGAGCCAATTAAGTTATGGTGAGGACAGGACTGCTCATAAAATCGCAGGAAGACAAAGTGGTAGTAGTTGTAAGTAGTAGTAGTAGCACAAATACACACTTTATATACCCACCAGGATGATACAAGATTCTTCTTCTGCCATAGTAAAAAAGACAATTAAGAAACTACACTACAGTATTTTTTTACTTTAAATTCAACTCAAAGTGGCTGTACTGGTTTTTTCTGTGTGGTTGAGCAAAATTAGTTTTACCCTACAATGCAGACATTAAATTAGCAGCTCTGAAGACAGAAATGAGGACACTGTGTGCTGTCTGCTAATTATGAAGTGCTTTAACCTCAGGGGATCAGGAAGTGCGCTGTTAGCATGCTAGCTGTTCTTAGCATTATCGGTCATCGTGGTGTAAAATTAGGATGCCAGGAATGCTGAAGTTAAGTGAGGAATAGCTTTGGACCCTCGCAAACTGTTTAAAATAAAGTAGTTGTATTTTTCATGTTTGAAACTGTAAAAATCAGGTAGAGAACCTTTAGGGTAAACTGTCACAGATGCTCCATAATTTCTATTGGATACGAACATTGGCTCATGAATAAGGAAATCTTTACAAGACTTTTGTTTGGTTTATAGACAGTGGAAGCCATACATATGTAAAACTTTATGATTTTCACATTTTTACTGCCCTTTCAGTAAGTCACTCCTGTTATATTTGGTATTTTACTCTCCAGTCATGATTGCATAGTTTTATAGGGTTAGGCTGATTGTATTGTAATATGTTTCGGGAACAATATACTCAAGCTAATTGTAGGCCAAATTACACATGCTTGAAACCAGTGCAGTGTGTATGCTAGTTTGGTTCAGGCCCTTATGAATAATGAATTATAATTAGCTCTATAATTAACTTTTAAACACACACACACAGGGTTTTTCCTATTGGCCCATTATCCCCCTTGTGTACATGGGAAATAAAATAATGACGCATAAATAAGGAAAGAATAGAGAAATTTCCAAATGGTTCAATGAAAAATCCCCTGGTAATCAAACACAAACAACAATCTAGAAAATGTTTGGGCACTGATGAAGCAAACATGGCAGAAACAGGATTAGACTGGCTGCAGATAATCCTTTGAATTCACAACTTGTCAAATGCTGCAATGTTTTGGTTTACACTCTTCCTTCCACTTGTGTTGGTGAATATTATTGCTTTGCATTTGCAGCAATAATCCTAAATGTCCATAGAGGAGCAATTCTGTTGGTCTCATAACCACATAAAGATAGTATAAGCAACCACATAGGGTACATGCAAAATGACCATTAAAAGTTGGGCATTTGAAGAATTCCTTTGTTGAATTTTAATCTTTTTTTCCCCACACAGCAATAAAGTACATGTCATGTCTTTTTAACGGTGAACTATATAACTTTTCTGAAGGAGATGTCCTTGCATTAACTGGAATGCTCTACTTTATGGTGTACATATCTACAGTATCTCTATGGAGAGAAGCAGGTGCCACCATAGACCAAGTTACAGGTCAGATCTGTGGAGGCACAAACCTCTGTGTTTTGTTAAGGTATTTTTGAACAATAAAAACACCTTTCATTGAGTAAAGGCAAGTTTAGTTTAACATATGTAAGGTGACAGCCAATTAGCACAAGAATACCTTTGTAATTTCCAAAATCAAAGTTGTCCTGTTTTTCTACAATGAGAAGAACTGACATTGTTCAGTTTGTTCTTTACTAAAACCTATTACGTGTCAAGAGGGCCTGTACATCAGTGAATATAGATCTGACTGGGTGAATAATGAGAGTAAATTTGTAGTTTTCTGTTTAGGGGAATCCTAAAGGTTATCAGCAAGCCTTCATAACAACGTAGTGAGTAATTCTAGTGTGTGTGGAGCACTGGAGTGGAGAGAGGAGCATTGCTATCTGTTTGACATTTCTGCCTAAGCTGCTGTTTGAACTGCTGCAGAGCCCTGACAAATGCCAAGGCTGTCACTAGACTGGCTTTAATTACACCTGACTGACTGTTCCAGAGGCCGAGGATCAGCTTCATTAGATACTGAGCACACCATCTGGATTGGGGCGATTGACACAGCTCCTACAACTTTTCACTAGTCTTTAAACAGCTGTATATAGGCTGGGACTGTGTCTCTGCTGCTGGCCCTTCATAGTGGAATTTCACAGCTAGCAGAAGTTTTTCAATTAGGTGTAAATTACAGTCACAATTAAAGGGCTTAAGCATGATTTTTCCATATATTCAGCAAAAATTCTTGGTCCAGTACAATGTATGAGTAGCTCTTGAGGTCAAAATAAGTCAGCTGTGCACTATCTGCATCTAAATATAGTGTTTTATTGTTTGAGAATCTGGAAGTGTGTGGTCAGCATGCTAGTTATTGTTAGCTTTACCGTGATGGCAAAACACTGCTTGTAAACTCAAACATTGTTAGCAACATTTATGGTTATTTATGGGGTTTTGCACCTTTGGTATTGCACTTTAGATCAAAACTATGCAGTGTTTGATGATCTAAACGTAATTTTGTTGTTTTTGAAATCTAGACTTGCCTCCCTGGGTAAATATTATCTACTTTTATCCACTGACAGTTTATATAAAAAGTAGAAAATAGAACATATAATTGTAGTGTGTTAACTCCTATTGGTGCAGAAGGTACAAAACAATATGATTTTGCCACAACAGAAATGGAAAATAAATAAATATAATAAAATTGTAAAGAAAAAAAATAGGACATACTTGCTGGTAATACAACGTGTTAGGGGTTAAATTAAAAATAAACTTGTAGCATTATCTATGACACTCCAATTCCAGCTGTAAAATTGACAACTTAAGATTACAGTGAGAGGCCCCAGTATCCCACTAACTCTGCCCTGCTGCACACGACAGGCCCATAGTAATGATGAAGAGCAGAGGATGTTTTAATGAACAAAGCCGTCCAAGTGGAAGGCCATTTTAATTGAAATCTCCTTCTGTTAATAACGTATTCCCAGGAGCTGAGAGCAGTGAGCCACTCCAAAGATAGGCCAGTGGAGTTCAATGGACATGTGATGCTGTCTCCCTCCACTACACTGATACACACCGTATGCTTTAACATCAATGCTCAAAAGACTAGAAACATTTCATAAGAATTGAGTAAAAAACAATAATTTATTAGCAATTTTGCCAAAGGTCACCATTGTCACACATTTTACCTTGCTACACATTACTTGAAATTTCACATTGACTCAATTAACACAGGGTTAGGTTCAAATGTCCAAATTTACATGATTTAAATTCATTTTACATAAAACAGAATGCAATGTATGCCAACCAAAACCCAATTTAAATGTTTGGTGATAAAAGTATCTGTGTTCTGAGTCCTGCTCATTGAACACAAGAGGCATGAGTGTACAGTATCAGCCAATATGTTATGCTGAATTATACAAAGGTATGTGTATGTGGATAAAGCACTGAGATTGCTACTGTGCTCATTATCAATAAGGCTGAACTGGATGTGTAATGTCCAAATGTAAAACTTTGTAGAAAAACTACATAGAAAATATAAAAATAAAAGATGACATTACTTTTTTGAGATAAATAAAACTACTTAACTAATTTGACTTTCTTTGCTGTATTCATCTCCCATGGACTGTTGGTTTAAGAAATCGCAGCATAAAAATTCAACAATCAAAGGTTTTCAGAGAACGTGTACTCTACAAAATACACTACTGACAATTCATTATATTCTGGCATAATTCAACAGCAGAACTGTATTAGAAATGACTCTCCAGCATTGAGGCCACAGGCCTGTGAAACAGAACTAATGACAAAGTGAAAAGACCTGAGGCTGAACAAACAAAAACATTAACATCTTCAATTATTAAGGTCAAGAGTGATCATCAGATGGCCATGTAGAAAAGTGTCTGTATCTATGAAACAACACAAACATGATTCAACTCAAACATGTAAATACACAAGTAAGAAAAATAACAGTATTGTTTTATAGAAAATTGTGATTGTGAATTGATATGAAAAACCTCCTCAGAAACAAACTATTAGATCACTGATAAATCCTTTATAAAATGCTTTTTCAGTTACAAAGAGTGAAAAATATTTCTGTCCTCCTAAAAAGCCACATTGAACGAGGCAAGAATTCCGTACCACATGGGTATCCTGTACAGTACAGTTATACAGTAGTCACTGAGAGAAAGGCATTGTTCACTTTAGTGCCCTCTGGTGCCTTAGTGCCATGAGTCATCAGTTCCTGGATGGTCATCCAGTTGTCCAGGATCTTCTTGTTGCGTTTCTTCATCATTTTCTTCTGGCTCAGCTCGATGATGCTGACCTCTTTGCGGGCCTCACTGCTGCTCTGAGGGTTCTCCTTCAGACTCTCCAGGCGACTGCGCTGCATGAACTCACGCCTCTTTTTCTGCTCCTTGGCTCGGACCAGGTGCTGTTTCCTCTCCTCTTTGCTCCAGTAGCGGCCCATCTTCATCTCGCTCATGGCGTCATCGTCAGTGGTCATACCTCCGCTGCGCTCCTCTTTGATCTTCAGGGCACGCTCTCTCAGGATCTTGTCCCTCACCGGTCTCTTGGTGATGTAGCGGGTGCCGTCACTGCGGATCTTCACCTTCCACTCCATTTTGGGCTCAGGTCTCTGGGGCTCCTTACAGAGGCTGAGCAGGCTGAGCTGGCTCTGAGCGTACTCCACAGCGGAGCGCTGCTGGATCAGCTGCATGTAGCTCTGGTAATGACGTGCATGAGCCGGGATGGTGGCCTGGCGCTGCTGGGAACTGTGGGACGGAGAGAAATAAGGAATCTGAGAGACAGAGGCTGTGACCTTTGAACTTTGCTTGTCCTCTTCAGGCTGAGGGGCGTGGTCAGACTCCGAGGGATTACTGTGGTCAGGACTACTTCCCTTCCCTAGGACAGGGGCTCTGAGGGCGGGCACAGGGCTGGCCTGGCCCCTGGCGAGCCCACTGCAGAGGTTTCTCTGGTTGGTCAGGCTGATTCTCTGTAGAGAGTGTTCAGGAGATCGCTCCATCTGCAGAGGTGTGCTGCGGGAGCTCTCCGCTGTGTTGTAGGCACTGGAGCTGTCCTTGTCCGATTTCTCAAGCCGCTCGTTTATGTCTGTCAGCTTGCTCCTGGTTTGATTTCCTCGCTTTGGACTTTGGTTTTTGCTGGACAGGCCGCTGGAGGGTGACTCCTGGCCTTTGCGGAGCTTATGAGCCTGCATGATGTTCTGACACTCCACCTCGATACTGCGCAGTTCCTCGTTGAGCATGCGCAGCTCATGCTGCACACTGCCCTGCTCGGCCACACTGCACTCGATGGTGCTGCGGTGGCTGTAGAACAGGTCGTACTCGCCGCTGTTCCGGATCTGACACTTGAGCTCCAAGAGCTGCTGGAAGCGGTCACCATCCTCGTCCTCGTCTCTGTCCTCCAACCGCGTGGAGCCGGGGGGTCGGTGTGTGTCCCTGTCCCGGAGACACTGGGAGAGACGCCTCTGGATCTGAGTCAGCACATTCTCTGCACTACCCCGACGGTCTCTTGTGTGCGGCACATGGTGTGTGTGGTGAGACAGGGACGAGCAAGATGGCCGCTCATCTTCAGCTCTCTGAAACAAGTACAACAGAGGTCAGGAAACACTTTTAGCATAGACACATTTATAGATGGAGAAACACAAACACACTACAATGTATAATATACACAGTGATGTTCTTGAGGGATTGTTTCCTCAGTTTTTTCTTTAATTTTCTATATGGATTTTTGCCCAGTCCTCAGAACAAAACAGAATTATAAATTGTAATGACAATAAATATGTATTATCATTACATATTTGGTGAGTTTTTTTGAGAAACTTCTGTATTATTTATTCAACTAAAAATGTTTCTCTTGTAAACACTAGCCTAAAAAGGCTCTTCACCTGCTCCTCCTCTAAGGCAGCCATCTCCAGCTCTTCTCTCTGCTGCTCCTCCAGCATCTCCATCTTCAGCTGCTCAAGGAACTCGCTGTGTTCATCATCCAGCCAGGCCTCCTCCAGCTACAAGAGGAAGACCATACACTTAATGGATTTGGTGTGAAATGTATGAAGCCCTGGTCTGGAGTAGGACTGAAGAGTGTACTAGTCTCTACTATGTTCATCTTTGGCCTAAAGTCCCCACACTATTTATCATCTCTGTGTCTGCTGACTTGGGACAAAAGTGGTTTCATATCTTGAGATACAGTTAATTACTCCACACATTTGTACAGTGCACTGTGCTCCAGGCTTCTCTGCACTGCGACAGGACTTCCCCTGCCTCTTTGCCACCGGCCTCAGTCTGAACGCACTCAACATTAGCATGCCATTAGCTTTTATGGCGCGGAGTTGGAAGTCAATTACAGTGGTGCTACATAAAAATAAAACATGATGAGGTCTCAGTGTTGGCTTTCAGCAGGTCTGGTATCGCAAAGGTGGAGATGGTGACCACTTACTGCTACAATAACTGCTCTAAATGACAATGTAATAATTCATTTTAACTTTATAATGAATCTTTGGCTAATGCTACATTAGAGTGTGTGTTTTTGTACATTAACTATTTAACAAGCATGTTTACAAGGCAGTGACAGCTTAAAGCAATGGACGTCAGTTATAATGTATAGTAAATTAGATGTAAATATACAAATAATATTAAATCTAAAAGGAATATATTTTTTTCATAAGTTAACACATACCTGCAACTCTGGTCGGGCGACTAGCAGCACGATTCTCCTACATTCTTCATTAGAGAGAGCCGCCATTGCCTCCTCTCTGTCCAGGACATCCTGCCCATTAATCTGAAGATTAGAAACAAAAACACTGCTTTTTAGTCTAAAGCGAACACACATTTTCAAAATGTCAATCATCGTTAGTGTTAACAGCAATAGCCTGAATATTCACACAGGAACCCCTTTATCTGTTAACCTGATACAAACCACCTCAATAAAAGGCCCTCTGGACACAATCCTATCTGGTCCTTCCTGGGATTCACAGTAAAGAGTTTCTCTAATATAAAGCTTTGATTATGAATGGGACAGTGGCTGTGGGCTGGCACTGCTGTTGTATCTCGCACCATACATACATCTAACTGTACAATTAACTGGCCACTGACAGGGGGCGTCCATCTTTGTGTGGGGGAGACTAATGGCCCCTGTCACTGGTGGATAATAGCGCTGGAGAACTGGTGGAGCTGCAAAACACCACCACAACCTCTGGTCCATATATCAGTCATACTCTGTTATAGTAATGCATGCTGCAAGTATGTGCAATTTCTTCCACTAGTTCAACCATTAGTTTTATATTTATTGAAAAGAAAATTAATTTAATGACCGAGGAGGAAAATACACAACTTTAGGTGTCCCTGCTAAATCTATTACTAATACTGTCACTCATATTGAAATTTGCTTTTCTCATTTTCAGTATATGGACAGGCCATGTCTCATATGAAAGCCCACTACCTCCAGGATTCCCTCCCTGAGCTGCAGAGGCTGCACTAGCTCTGATTCATGACGGGCTTCAGGTGCTGGGGTTTAGATAGTGACCCTTCAGATCAGAGAGAGGCATTTTAGCTTTAAACCAACTGGATTTCAGCTTTGAAACTGGCAACCCAAATGAGAAACTCATGTGAATCAAAACACCAAATTGTAACAAACAACTTGGCCACAGTGTATGTAGGAATAAACATTATAATTTTTAACCTTGTATCTAGGGACACAGTTAGGTCAGTTTGTGAAAATGAAAATCTAAATCTAACCAGCTGTTCCTTAACTATTTTCTTCTATTCCAGTTTGAACCTGTGCCATACTTGTGAGTTACCACCATGGTCAAAAATACTCATTTAGAAAATACTAATTTCTTTTCTCTAAAATTTAAAAAAACAGAACAAAAATCATACCATGTACACAAGTACACTTTTTTTTTTTTATGATTTAATCTGACCTTGAATAACTGTATGTCTGCCAACATCTGAAAGAGAAATGAGCCATTATTCACCTAGCTTGGAAAGGCGCCTAGTGTTGGCCACTAATGTTGGACAGCTCAGATAAATATGGGCCATTAGGCTTATCCAAGTGTTTGTGTGGATTGAGGAAGTTAAATTAACCTGGTTTCTGTGTTTAACTGCTTTCACTGGTGTCTCGAGAGCGTCTCATTAGTGCTGCACTCATTAATGCAAAGCTCATTATGTGCAGCTTGTTATGGAAAAGCCCTATATGTCATTGAGGGAAATGACTCTCTTACCCACGACCATTTAAAAACATTTAAACTCATTTAACATAAGTCTATTAATATGGTAGAGTTTAGTGGACAATGTAAAGGGTCCACGGCTCAGACAGGACATAAATAAAGAAACTTGCCAATAAGTGGTAATTATGGAGAAATAAGACAAGAAGAGCTAAAAACACTGATGTGAGTCTAGTCCAAATAGACTAGTGGGAATTCAAAACCAGCCATTTCCAAATTATTGCTATCATTTACCAATATAGTCAAATTAAAAGTAATAAATATATTATCGCCATAATTACCATGGAGGAAAATACAAATGATTAAGCAGGACTAATCTTGTCTGTGTCACTAATGAACACATCTCAAAGGGTAATAATCCTGGGGCAACAAGCTATAGTTGATGAGATGGGATGAGATAGGATTAACCAGAGGAAAATCACAACAACTACTATCACTGTTGTTTCCACATCTTAAGTGTGTGGAGAGGGAGTACGGGGGGGAGTACAAGCACAGTTCAAAAGTGTGTAATTAGTGGGATTAATAATTTGGTGACTAAAGGCATAACAAAACCATTGCTTATGTTCTCAGTATCTAAGAAGGCAATTCCTAGCCCCTAAACATCATTAAAATGTTGTTTGGCTTTCTTCTTTACTATTGCACTCATGTGGCCAAAGCAAAGCCATTAGTGCAGATTTAGCATTAAAATAAGATTGTCTGAGCGGAGCACACAATACAATGACTGCACAGGTAACCCACAGGGGGCGCACAACCAAATCCCCACAGACTAATAGCTCTCCTGTATCTGGGGCTGGGGATAGCTCTCCTGTAATAACACAGTATCACAGAGAAGTACAGCTGTTAGCAAATGCCACTGGTGCTGAGTCTGTAACTACAAGAGCCAGAGGAGCATTTGCTCCCTTATAGCAGGCACATATTGTTAACACTGAAAGGGCCTGGTAGAAGTCAGTGGTAGAGAACAGCACAAACAGCAGATTTAATGATGCTGTGATGATGGAAACAGTGGTACCTGTAAGATGCGATCTCCCTCTCGGATGCGCCCGTCTCTGGCTGCAATGCTGTTTGGACTGATCTGTGGAAAAAGATACAGAAATTGTATTCTTTTGATCAAGATAAGACCCATTATGATTAACTTCACTGACCATATATGATGTCAAATATAGAGAATGTTTACATGGTGTTTACATACATGGTCTTGGTCATTTTAGATTTACCAACTCAACTTTAAAAACTTAACTGAGAGATGAACTTCTAAACAATCTAACATATGGTAGACTGAGATTCAAAAATGTATGCAATTAATCATGCAATTTAAGAAAGACAATCAGAAAGACTAATTACTTCTTAAGGCTTCTAGTTGCCAGGATACAACTATTGTGTTTTTAGCTATTTTAATTATCATTTGTATTGTATGATCCTTATGCAGATCTATCCAGGCTTTGAGGTAATAACAATAAAAAAAATGTTATGCCTCCCTTTTCAAATTTCAGTTCTTTTCTATCCCTTTCATTAACGCAGCTGTCCCCATATAAACAATAATGGTGAACTAGGGGGCAGAGCACTGTTTCATGTCCAGTCAATGGCTGTCTGGGCCCACCGGTTTCACTCTGTCCTATCACACTGTGAATCTCTGGAGATGTTTGGGGTGCAGGCACTCCATCTTCATGATGGTCCACTCCCACACAGAGCAGCACATTAAACCGGGAGGAGGTCACAGACTGGAGTTAAGGGTGGAATAGGGACAAAGGAAAAATATGCTCTCAGAAGAATACAAACCTGTGCTGTAGCTGCTCTGTTGCCCAATACTGTGAAGTATTAGGGCAACAGAGTGTCAACCACTCTCATATTATTGTAAGCCTACACAATACATTTTCACTTTTTGGATGAACATGGTTTAGACACCATATTCTAATTGTAATGACCTGCGGCTCTGCTTAAAGGACCCATGTTACTCTATTCTCTGTTATAATGTTGTTTACTCATCACAAACATACCTGGAGTTGTGTTTTGTTTCATTCACACGTTTAACACACAAACCCTGCATATTTAGGTTGAGTTCTTCTCTCAAACAGAGAAGACTGTTCCACTTTACAATGTCATGTGGTAATACAGGAAGTGCTCCACTGTGTTTTTAAACTCCATACACCTTCACTAGAATCATTTGGATGATTTCAGCCCTGGAATTGCCAATCTCTACTGAACTAAAGGTAAAAGGATCTGTTAACTTGAAAACTACCACTACATCGCAAGGTGGAACAGAGCGTAGACAGACTAATAATACAGGGTTACTCAAACGTGTAAATGAAAAAAACAAACAAACAAAAAACTATGATAAATATTTAGTTAGGTACTATCTCACCAAACTAAGAAATTATAAAAACATGAAAACAAATCAAATGCACAACAACAACAAGCCCAGTAAAGTAAGATAAATTTGTGATATAACATTTAGTGATAAACATTTTAACGTATTTATTTGTAGCCAACAAAAGGAACAGCATAATATCATAATTACTTGTAGAACACTAAAGAAACAATAAGTAGGCTAGTAAAGTAAATTTAAGGGTATTTTCAATCACTGTCTAGATGCGCTGTTTTCTAGGGGGTTCGAGTGTCAGTCATGAAAAAAGCCATTGTCCAGAGTGCACCCAACTCCAGTCGCTGCGGCAACCACAGGAGACAGCTAAAAGAGAAGTGAGGAGACAAAAGCACACCTTGTCTTAAAGTGACTTTGTTTTGCTCTTGAAACGATGTGTCCTCCCACAGTATGTGATCCGCCTCCCTACTCCTCCCAATGTATAGCGTGATTCAGCGTGCTCATCTGCATGCAACATACTCCGTCTTTTTTGAAAGGCAACATTTAAAGATGCTGCCAGGAGCCACGCACTGCCGTCATTTATATTCCACTCCAGCTCTCAAAGGAAACACCTTGCAGGATCCGAGTCAACTTCAAACGAAATCTAGCACAAAGTTGTACAGAATGGAGTGAATGGAGAATGGTTCAAACCGCTGTGAGGAAAATAGAGGGAGGGTAGGAGTCTTTGGGCTATAACATGCAACACCCCGCCAGCCTGCTGTTGGAGGGGAATGGTCAAAAATTAGGAAATAAAAAAACAGTCTGATTTGAGTAGCTCTTTATTTGTATGTGATGAAGGTTCCTGGGTAGTTGAATTTCAGAAAATAAGTGCGCAAATTGGACTCTTGTAAGTTTTAATGTTGTTACCTCATCAAAAACATACCTGGAGTTGTGTTTTGTTTCATTCACACGTGTTTCAGTAATCTTGCATTATTAGCCTGACTACATTTCCAATGCTCAAAATGCTCTGTTCCACCTTGTGATGTCATGAAGTGGTAGTTTTTAAGTTAACAGCTAATTTTTAACTTTTGTTCAGTAGAACTAGGCAATTACAGGGCTAAAATCTCCCCAATGATTCTAGTGATGGTTTATGGAGTTTAAAAATACATTTGAGCACTTCCTGTATTACCACATGACATCATAAGGTGGAAAAGAGTGTTTTCTGTTTGAGAGAAGTCTAAATATGCAGGGTTTGTGTATTAAACATGTGTGAATGAAACAAAACAACTCCAGGTATGTTTCTGATGAGGAAACATATAACATAGATCCGAAAACAGTGTAATATGGGCTCTTTTAAAAAAAAAAAGTATAGTTCTGAAATTTATGAAAGACAAATTAATTTTACATATGGGCAGCAGAACTTATAATTGAAATAAGAACTTAAATATGTAACTAGATTATTACAATTATCACCACACTGTATGTAATCTTTTTCCTGTATACACCATTTCCAGATTTTACAAATAAGACACATTGCATTACGGTGTTAAGGCAGTGGCTGCCCATTGGCAGAGTTCAGTTGTCTAACTTCAGATAGCGTTACGCCTATACATCTTTCCCCATGAGCCTTCATATTTTCATTTGCACACAGCTAGCAGTGCTCTTTCAGAAGATAGAAGGAAAATACAGCACGCAGCACAAGAACAGATATCTGATACATTTTCCAAGCAGACCAAGATAAAAGGGTTTAGAGCTGGAGAAGTTTCTCAAGTGCAAAACTTATGAATGTTTAAGATCCTCTGCATAATGATCAACTACATTTGAATAGCAAAAATAAAAAGGACACTGGACATGCATAATAATCACCACTGGCCTACAAATAACATTATTTTATTATCAACGTATCTAGGGCTGTACTCAAAATATCGATACGGCAATATATCATACATGTATTGATACAGAGATTCATATTTTAATACTTTTAAACAACATAAATGCATTATAAATTGACACAATATACACTTAAACACCTACTCACTACTACTGAATACAATAATTCCTTCTGTGATGAGGGGTGACTCTCCACAGATCTGAATTGTAATGTAGCGTAGTGCTTGTCTCCCTCATGATAAATGGGTTTAATCTATACTGTGGAATATTCTAAACAAGTCAATAATATTTCCAAGGAGAGAAGCAGGTGGCGGACCCTCCACTAGAAATGTTACACAGTGCACCTTTAAGGGATGAACATGTATGGTAAGTAAGTATAAGTATAACATACTCAGGAGCAAATTCTGTACTAATTTTTTTAATGGCTAAATGAGTGGGTGCTCCATTTATCTAATGTTGTCCAAGAAAGCAATGTTTCTGTGTATATAGGGTTGCTGATGAATCACCACCAATTGATTATTGAAATAAATGTCAACTAATTTAGTAACCATGAAAATAATAATGAAAATAACATGGGGAAATGTAAATCTAGTGTGATTATAACACCAGACTATTCTCAAGTGGCTTCACTTCAACTTTATCTGGGTCAAAATCTCATATTCACAGGCCTTTTGTGTTCAAGTAAACAATGAATACAAAAATGCTAGATTAATCAGTTAACAAATGAATAATTAGTTATAGCCCTATATGTACATAATGTGTTTTGATTAGTGCATGTTTTGTTACCTCGCTGACATAGATTGCCACATCTTCTTCTTCGTCTGTCCTGTAGCACAACGTCAGCCCCAACTTCTCCTGGCTGGTGAGTCGACACAGCTCCACTTCCTGTCAAAATCAAAATGAACAAGTTGTGCCAAACCTCAAGAGAGAGGGACAAAAACAACAACAACAAAAAAACACACCGCAAAGATTACATCACCAAAAACAGACAGAAAGAAATAGTTAAACTCATCTGCACATGAGTCAAAGTTTGTATTCATTATAATGGCTGGGCAAAGTCTGGGGTCTGTTGGACTGAACATCAAACAGACGAATTCTACAGACCCAACAAAACAGTCCAACTTGTTTTTGAGACGTTTATTGGGCGCGGATAGCTATTTTTTATGTTTTTTACTGTTGTTTGATCATGAAAGGCATTCTCGGCTCGCACAGTCTGATCGAAGAGAGCTTTGATAAGTGTCAGAGGACCTTCTCCGTGTTTTTTTCTTTCAAGCCAGTGCCAAGTCACAAGATATTAGGCCGTAAATAAACTATAATTAGGCTAATGCTGCCAGATAGGTTGCGTCTTTGGTATTCATCTCTCTCCCTCAGGTACAGACAAGAAAAACATTGACTCGCAGATCAGTGATAGAGTTTCCCATGAGCCCAGTGCAACATGGTTTAGTACCTAAGTGTCGATGGGAGTCATTTTTGTAGGTATAAACAAACAAGTAATCCTTCATATTTAATGCATTCTGTTCCTTCATTTCCCATGCAATGCTATGTGGCTTTTTAGTAACGTGGGTCGTGTTTGATCCTGCTTTTTTGTTGTTGTTTTTTTAGTCTTTTAGTAAAATAAAGTAAAATAAAATAAATAATAATTTTAATGAATTTAATATTGTAAGAATGCAAAAATGATTAATTGTGTCTACTACTACAAAAAGTACCATTGGGATTAAGGACCAAGCTAATGTTTCTTTCTGATTATCTTTATTCAGGTTTCCCACAAATTGCAAGGAGGACATTGATTAAAATAAGTTCTGGGTGTAAATTAAAAGGTAACTGGGAACTTAGAATTTTGGTATGAATATTTTAAAGGGACTGTATGTAGGATGATTTTGATTTTAAATTCCATAAACATGACCTACCTGTGTCCCCATATGAGACCGACAATAATCAAATGACTCACTGGTAACAATTCTGATGCTGACTTATTCTTAGTTACAAAAACATTGGACACGATGGCAAAAGGAGAAATTTAATTTGTCAACTGGACAGAGTTTATTTGGTCGAACCAAATAAACTCTGTTTATTTGGTTCGACCAAATAAACTGCTGTGTCCCGCTGCTCTGTCCCGCCCAGCCCCAACTCTCCACTGGCGCCATGTTACTACTATAGGCTCATGAATGGATAATAACAGAGCTGTGTGCTATACAGTTATGGCGAGTTCAACTTCAAGTCAAAGTGTGTCTGAGGAACTGTTTTTAGGGAGTAATATGTCTTCTCTTCAGCAGGACCCTTCTGCCAAGCAAGAAAAGAAGCATTAAGCTGAAATGAGTGCATCTGGCTGCGGTGTATATCCTACGGCTCTTATTTTGATTCACACACTGGCTAATGGCGGCTAAACCTCCACACAGGAGAGAGCGAGGAGAGACACCGCTAATCAGACTCAGAGCGGTGGACACACAGACACAGACCCGCCGCCGGGACCCAGGGCACTTGCTGCTGCCGCCACCAGGGCCGGGGCACTCGCTCAATGCTGTATCAGCCTCTGCCTGCTTGTTTCTGGGCAGACAAATTTCACCTGGGCGTAGCGTGCAGAGGGCTTAAGGTTACCTGGTGCACTAGTACTAATATGGACTGAGCGCAACTTTCAGATTTAAGTGGGAAGTAGGTTTAAGATTAGTTTTACGACCAGCTTGTGCACTCGACTCCCGGACCTCGCAGTGCGGACCTAACTGGACTGGGACTTGAACCAGTTTCATCTCGTCATATTGGACAATAATACACTTTTGGAGACAGAGCCAACAGGATAAACTCTGCTTCAGTCCTCTGGAGAAGGTAAGACACTTGTTTTCATTAGTTTTGGGCAAATCTGAGGACGAAGCCTCACAGGTAAATGGTGCGTAAATGAGCTCGTGGGGACGGAGCTGCAGCGCTGATGCCACGTGTTCGTGTAGTGACCGTAGCTTCTTATTGTAGTTTTGCTGATGTTGTTGGGGATGGTTGTGAGCGGTGTGTCAGATTGTGGTTGGGGATGGTTGTGAGCGCTGAATCAGGTTGTTGTTGGGGATGGTTGTGAGCAGCGGATCAGGTTGTGTTGATGCGTAAACTTTGCGTTTGGCTGTGTGTTGTGGTCTGATTGTGATGACCAACACAGTGCAAGTGAAGGATAGGGGACTGATGATATACAAGACAAATTATTTATATTCATTGAAGATATAGTTCAGCCAATAGTGACCAAAATGACTGTCTGTTTCTGGCATTCGTTATAACACTATATAGCCTATATATAATACATATATTTATAATACATATTTATAATTTTGGCCTAGGCGCCCCCCAAAAAAATTACACCACCAGACGCCACTGTTTAGGTTGCCAGTTTCAATGCTCAAATTGGTTGGGTTAAACCTAAAATTCCTCTGTCTTTGTATTACCTTTTTAAAACAGTAAGAGGTCAGGCTACAGTTCCTTTATCAGTGTTGTAATTCCGTACATTGAGTGTGACAAAAATATATTCTACATTTGGGTAGTTTCTAATTTTACAGTGAGATGAGGCCAGTGTCAGGTTTGGATTCTTGTTTTGACTTTTAGATTGAGCGTCCAAAAACACTCTTCCACACAAATGGATTCTAATTACAGAAACTTCTTTGTCGTGCTTCCAGTGTGTACTTTCTTTTCCAATTTTCTTCAAGTTCCAAAATTGGTTTGTCAACACAATTGGATCCAAGAGAAAATTGAAGTTCTGGTGAAAAGTGCAGCCAAAACTCTATTTTCCAATCCTAGCCGTAGCTCGCCGACAGTTAATGAAGATGAACCACTTTGCACTCTCATTTTCCCACAGTCCAGGCTCTCCCCAGCACCAAAAACATCAGCGCCGCGCCCAAACATATCAAGGGCGTTGAGGGTGAATCAAGTGTGAAATGGCCTCTCCACCAGAGATCTTCATTAGACCAGAAACAGCCGAGTGGAGAGAGATGGAGCAGGCAGAAAGACATGGCGTTTGGGCGGCGGTGGCTCAGGCTCAATGGGGCAGTGCCATGAAAACACAAAGACACATGTCCTAAGTTACGTGTGTGTGCTGTACAGTTTTCACTATAGGGACTGAACAATAATAAAAATATCATAGCGTTTTGTCAAAAGTTTCACAATTACGTCATAATTTATGGAATAACAATTTGGAGACACTTTTTTATTTTCATGATTATTTACATATTAGATTGTCACTGAAGGCATCAAAAGTATAAATGAACACATAAGGAATGTAGTAAACAAAATACAACAGGTTTTATAGTTTATATAGACTCTTCAAAATAGCCACCCTTCATCACTACTTTGCACACTCTTGGCACTAATGAACCCTGACAAGGACAAAGGTTTGTACCATTGTTAACAAAGCAAATGGTGGACTAATCAGAATCTAAAATATAAAACATACTAAATTTTCTTTTGCTACATAATTCCATATACCTTGCTTCATACAGTATACTTAATGTCTTCGGTATATATCTGAAATATAAGCAACACACGTTAAGAACAAAACAAAACAAAAAACATTGAATGAGATGGTGTGTCCAAGCTTTTGACTGGTAGTGTAGACATGATCCTTTGCTCCATTTCAGTGCAGACTACATGAACTGTCCAAAATGCTGTTAGGCTCTCCAAAATATCACAATAAATACGTACTCATTACATCTCTACTACAGTATTTTTCACACACATCAGCTGGGTCATGTCTTTGAAAAACTAGGCTAAGAAAAAAGCCCAAATGTGGCATTAAATAGCTAACACCTGCCACCACTGACTACGTGCTGTAAGATGTTTATATACTTCTAGTTGTTCAAACACAGCTCTCTCTTCTTTCTGCTGTTTCTTTTCTCTCTCTCAGGCTGATCACTGAGGTGTTGTGTGCGTGGGGGGCTAAGGGCTGCTGCTGCACACTCTTCCATGCACAGCTAGTATTAAATGCACTGTACTGGAGAGAATAAAACATCTAAAGAAAACTGCAGAAAAATGTCATCAGAGCTTTGGGTTTTCATCTTCTGTGACAGCCAGTACCGCTCCACGATCAAAAGATATGTGTTGAGCAAATTGCTGAATGCTTTGTCAATGTGTTTACAAATTCAAATCCTAAAAATAAATGGAACATGGGTGGGTGATATGCCAAAAAATAAATCACTTTTAATTTGTTTTTTGCCAGATCATATTTACATTTTTAAAGATTCATGTACACTTAGTATCTCTATATTTTTTTTAGTTCATACTTGATGGTTAATTAAATCTGTGCCTTATTCCGAGTCTTAGGGAGGTTGACCAATAAGAGGGGTCACCGTATCACTTGCTTGGGATCAGAATACACACTTCTTCAATACTATCGGAACGAAGATACGAGTCTGGTTCAGATGAGTGTGACTGACAGGTGGATTAGCCAATCAGAAACACGCATAGTGCATTCATATTAAAACAAATATTTCAAAATGATGGGTGACCAATGAGCTCATTCTTTTCACGCATTAATGAAAAAAAAAAAAAAAAAAATCACAATCAAAATAAAAAAGCACAGATAATCAAAAAAGCACAGATAACATTGTGGATGTGCCAGGCAACCATGTCACCATATCACCCAGCCCTAACAAGGTAAGTACAACGTGCACGCCAACAACATATAAATGCTTTATGTTTATACGTTCACACCATTTTTTACAGGGACAAATGTAAATCAAACTGTATAATAATGTAAATTCAAACAATTTCGGGGTTCATAATAAAGTCCAAACATGCCTTGAAGCTGTTATGTGCTGCACTCAAGCAATAGCCAGTGGCAGAGTAACCATTAGTCATTTTCTTTATCTGCCAAATATGTGTCTAATGTTGTAAACTGTTTTTAATCCAAACCTGGGAGCAATTTTTATTACAAAAAAAAAAAAAAAAAAAGTAATAAAAAGTTAAAGTAGTTTCAAATGCAACAGCCAAACACTAAATCAGTACCACTACTATATTTCTTTGCACTAGTTTTGGTAATTAACAAATGTTGATAGAAATAGACATTTTATTTTATTTCTGACATTATGCCAGAACAGCTAATGAGTTTTCAGTGTTTTTGTAGGCATTGTTTTTGCATGTCTCTGGTTTAATGATGCAACAAAGCAGCCAAGGACGTAAGTGCCGTAACATAGAAATGGCTCCTCGCATGTTAAGTTGTTCTGATGTTAAGTGCGGGAAACATCTCTGAGACGTCATCTAAAAATAACTGCATTGATGAATTATAAGGTGTGCGTAGCTTCCGTATCTACCCCTATGAGACGAAAACAAGCCTGAAGTTATTTCTGACTAATTAATGCCTGGATGGAGCTGAAGACCTGTGGCTAAATGATCAGAGAAAATGGATTGCAACCATTAAGCCATGTTGGATGAAAACCATTTTGTGTATTTTGCCAACACGCACACACACAACTTTTTTCCCACCAGATGTTCTTTTTACTTTCTTTTGATACTAAAACACCCACTCGCACTCCACAGTAAAAAGATGGTCTGAAATCCATTACCCATCTTGGTCTGGTTAGGGATGGTTTCTGAAGCTTTCAAAGCCCTGTGCTGAAAGAGCAGAGCGACTGGAGTGTGGTGACTAAGGGCTGAGTAAATTAATGGCCGCCATAGAGTGTTTAGGGGAAAATGGCTTCCCACCATTAAGGCACACTACTGTAGATGCTGTCATAATAATCAGGCCTTTGATTAAGTAAAAAAGCTGCTGCAAATGCACTGCATGTTGGCCGGTGTGCTGATAAAAAGGGGAGCACTGCAAGACTAGAAAAGGCAGTAGTTACTTGTGTGACTGTATGGAATGTGGAGCCAAGAAATGTAGATTTTTTTTTATTTTTATTTCAGGTAGGGGTGAGCAATATGCCAATATAAAAACAAATAATAATACTCTTTTGGAGCCAGGTCACGATTTTGATTTGACCATGATTCATATTAAGTTATCTTCATAGTTGTAAATAGTCACACATCACTGTAATTGGTTAAATCCACACTCACTCAAAGCCTTCCAGTGGGTGACCAATAGAAAGAGTCTGTGTTTGAGCAGAGATGCATTAAACTGAAAATGACTCATTTACAGTAAGACAAAAATTGCAGCTTGTCAAAGTAATCAGATTGCGAGTAAATTTTTATCATCACATTGCCCTGCCCTCATTTCAGGAGTATGTTTCATTCATCATTTGAAAAATATGGATTCTATTCAGAGATTGAACACAGCAGGCATTTCACTTTTAAAAAGTGCAGAAAACTGCGGATGAGCAGAGTGGCAAAGCTAACACAAGATATTCTCAGCCAGTAGTTCATTTATGGACTATAAAGAAGTGGACTATAAAGAAGGGAGTGTGTAAGTGTTCGGCTCTAGTCAAATGAAGCTCATGAGGCTAGCAATTAAAGGGGCAAATTTGGAGAAGAGTTCCATATTAGGAATAGGAATTTATGTACAAAATAGCAAAATAAAAACACCAGGATTATGTAAAGTTCGTAAATATGAACCAAAATGATGAGGATCACTGCAGTAGTTACAGAGAGAGGAGTGAAAATTTTTGAATGTAAAGTCTTTGAGAGCCAGAGTCGATAGAGCCGCAAAAGCCCCCAATGAACACTTCTATTTGGAACACGGCGGCTAGCAGGTTAGCTATGTCCATACAGTCTATGGGTTCAATCCTGTGGTGAACTGGATTCATGTTTTTATATCTTGTACTGCTCATGGTGACGGTGTATTCCCTCTACAAAGTCTATGACCTCAAGCAGTTTGAAGACAAAAAGGTTTAATATAGTCAATCCATATATAGTAGAAAACTGTCTCACAAGCTGCGCACACTCAGTCCCTGCAGCCCTGACCAGTGTATTATGACTCATTCTAATAGCTGTAAACACGTCTCATAATGCTGAACTGGGGAGCTTTAATTGCAAACCTGTCGAGTGTGAAAAGAGCCTAAACTTTTAAATATGCAAGCAAATGACCATGATCCCCTGCATCTGTACTGTTGTCCGGATCTTTTTCAGTTTTGTTGTCCTTTTTTATATTTCATGGTGAAACTTCTGGAAATGTATCACACTAATATAACACTTGCTGATTAGTGTGGATTAATGAGCTAATTATACGGTGCTAAATGTTTAAAACTTTGCAAGAAATTGGTGAAGAAACAAAATGAATTAATCCATCCTCTATTTATCCCAAAAATGGATTACGGGTACATTCAGTTTCATCATTCAATTTCACATTCTTTTTACATTTCACTAGCGGCGCTTTGTAGTAAATAATTTGTGTTTTTCAGATTTGAAAATGGGAAGATGTGTGATACTCCCAGATGGGGGTTAAGGGCCATAGTTTTATCATAGTATTGATAAGATTGTACTTAGCAGGGATTGCAGATGGAATTATATTATATTATTATCTTAATATCTCTGTACATTGCCCCTTCAAATAAAGACTAAACTAAACTAATCTAAAAGGTAAATTAACAAATGTTTAAAGGTCCTATATTATGCAAAATTGACTATTGTGTGCTTTAAACCATGTTATAATGTTATAATGTTGTTACTGCATCAACAAAAACAAAATGTTTGAGTAATCCTACAGTATTAGGCTGTCTGCATTTCCAAAGATCAAAATGCTCTGTTCCACCTTGTGATGTCATGTAGTGGTCATTTTCAACAGTTACCTTTTACCTTTTGTTCAGTAGAGATTGGCAATCCCAAGAATGAAATTATTCAAATGATTCTGGTGTATGGAGTTTTAAAACACAGAGTACTTCCTGAGTGTTTTCAGTTTGAGAGAAGAATTCAACCTAAATATTTTGTTAGGTTTGCGTGTTAAACATGTGTGAATGAAACAAAACACAACTCCAGGTATCTTTTTGATGAAGTAACAACATTATGACGTAGATCAAAAAAGAGTGATATGGGCCCTTTAACCTGATCATTTATATTACTGACTAAATCCAAAACATTGCCATATAACAACCAAAATCTGTATTAACCAGTATAAATTTAACTACAGAAAGATGTGATCTCGTCTGAAACCCAGCAATACAGGCCAGCAGATTTTTTTTTTTTTTTACTTTTCTACAGTGAAATTATAAAAACGTATGTAAATTTTGTGGACATACCTGGATGTTCTTTTGGGTGTGAAAATGCTTCTGCCATTAGGAGTGAGTCTTATGTGAGTGGCTCAGAGCTCAGAGTATAGTACTGTCTAACAATAGGTAATATAGAGAAATGCATTTTCTCCATTCTCCTGTTAAAAGCAGCTGTAAGAGGCTGTCTCCTCTCCCCTGGCAGCGCGCTCAGTTGACATACAGTAAGTGGGGTTGCATTACTGCACAGTCTAACTCACAGAGCATGAAATAAAAGATGGTGGCGGTTACAAAGCATAATAGGATTTGTTAATAGCTTCCATATATTATATTTGCTCAGATTTGACACTAGGGCTGTGCAAATCTCTTTAGGAAACAGTTTTTCACAGCGGGAGGAATTACTGAGAGCAAATCCAAGAAGAGAAAATGCGCTAAAATTGTTTTACAAACTGGTCTAACGTTCAATATGCGGTACTGTGTAAAGTTAGCAAAAACAGTGAAGTGTTAAAACAGTGATGCTCAGATCATGCATTTTCAATAATATATGAAGTAGTATTGTATTGTTGGATTTTTTCATCCCCTATAGTTCCAACATGGACACCACTACTTCTATTACTGTTGACATTTCTTTTTACCTATGGGCATGTGCTAATCATGTCTAAAAATGTAAACATGTCTGTAAACCATACCCACATTTTTCAGCAAACTTTGTCTGTGATTTGGGCTGTTTTTAGTACACTGAAAGCTGTTTAATAGAAAATATGACCCCATGGATGTCATTCTGATCGCTGACCGCATAAAGGAACACCATTCAGCGGTAACTACAGTACAGGC
Source organism: Taenioides sp. WSHXM2023 (assembly GCA_029959045.1). NCBI lineage: Eukaryota > Metazoa > Chordata > Actinopteri > Gobiiformes > Gobiidae > Taenioides > Taenioides sp. WSHXM2023. The sequence goes on along the minus strand of CM057092.1, from coordinate 20,869,550 downwards.
AGGCTACATAACACTAAAGAGAAACCTAAAATACATCAGTTTTCTCTGGTTTCACAAAGGTTTATATGCACTTCTTGATATGTCCATCCAGGTACTACACGTAATCCTGTTTAGCTTTGGATATCAGACAAAATTGGGCATTCTCAAGGTGGTACGGCTCCGATATGTTGAGCGCGCATCTCTCCAGGTCCCACGCAGATATCCAGAGATCTGTAGATATCTCCTGTCTCCCCCAGTCAAGTCAAAGTTGCATTCAAGTACTCATACACACAGTATTTGATAGATCCTACATTTTTAATATTTTACACATTATTTTATTCTATTATTATTTAATTTAATTTAATTTAATTTAATTTGATTTGATTTGATTTTGTATGTATTTTGCTCACTTTGATTCCAGACCATAATAAAGTTGACATTTTCTATCACAGATTAACCTGTATGTCTATCTGTCTGTGAATGTGCAAGATACCAACAAGCAGCACCACCAAGCTGCAGTCACACCTTCCCCGTTCAGTCTCCATACCAGAAATGTGTTACAGCACCTGATCCTCACCTCTCCAACATGGCAACTCTATCTTTCTCCACAGCTGTCGAATCAGGAAGCAAATTTCAGGTAAAAGTATGAATGTCTGTCTCACAAAAATCCCAGATAAAAAAAAAAGCGATAGCATTATGATTATTACGGAGAAAGTTGTCAAGCTGTCTGCAGGGTGGCCGATCATCTGTCACAACTGTCCCCTTGAGATGAGCTGGGAGAGTCAATTACAGTTTGTGCTGCTGCTAAATGTTAGGGATCATTAAATATGGAGGGGAGCTGGAGAGAGAGAATGCGAGAGACATTTTGATTTCAGCTTGTGGTGCTTGTATTACCAGGTGTACCATTAACATTCAGATTTACCAGATGGAGCTAGTGAAAATGATGAAGACATATTCTGGCCCAAGCATACGCAAAGTCCTTTTCTGAATACCTCGCCACAAACTAGAAGTGATAGAGGCTCTGTTGGTGATAGATATCCACCCAAAAACCACAAGGTTAGCAGTTCAATCACCCCTACACGGAAACAGATTAAGGGCCCTGTGGCAACTGTGACTGTATAAATGGACCTAGCTTAAGCCGCTAGCCGGCACATTCCAAATTCCGGCTCCATCTACTCTGGCTCCAAATGACTTTACATTGAAAAATGGTCACCTCTCTCTCTGTAACTGCTGCAGTGAGCCTCGTCATTTTGGTCTTAAAATGTTCGTATTAACCCGCTCTACGTGATACTGGTTTTATTAAATTTTGTCTGTAAATAAATTCCTATTCCTAATATGGAACTCAGCTCCAAATTCGCTCCTATAACAGCTAGCCTCGTGAGCTTCATTTGACTGGAGCCGAACGCTATGAGTGACTACCTATTTTTTCATGTCATTCAGTAAGATGAGGTTTGTCACAGTATAGTATTACTGTAAAAGTATATTTTATTGATTGCAAACCCGGAAGTAGCGTTGGTGCGGTGTTAGCAGGCTAGTTGTTCTTGGTAATCGAAGTTGGTAATAAAATGTGCTAAAAATTTATCAGGGTGGGAAACTGGGATGTTAAGAATATCTTTTTTTTTTGGTTTAACCACTGTAGTTTAAAATGAACTTGATCTGTATTTCGGGGCTTCTACATCTCAACAATAGAAACTCAGATAACTTGAATAAAAAATATTATTTCCTAACATTTTGGAAATTGGACTAAAAGCATTTCAATGAGGCAAACTAATTACCCTGAATATGCGCTATTGAGCCACACAACAGTTCACATTATTGATTTGGCCATCTTGTTAAACCCACCCTACAATTTCAAACAAAACGCTTCATTTGCAAAAACATGATCATAATAATTATCATAAATTTATTTTTATTGTCTATGCCAATTTTCAATTTCAGGCATTTAAAGCTGAAGTACCAAACTTTTTTCAGTTAAATTAGTAGTATGTTTTCCCCCAAGAAAGTGTAAAAGCTGAACTTTGTGACAATAATCAGACTATTACACTCTGTCTTCATCTAATTAGAAAATATTTTTTCTGTAGAAATTTAAAAAAGGCATGTGAGTCACTGACTTTGGGGTGACAGCTGATTGGCTGTGCAAGAGTGGTTCATCCTCTACGTGAAATGAGGAAGTTGGCATTTAAATGTAACTATTTCATAGGTCTTACAAACCCTTTGGTACATCATTAGTATTCCCCTGCACGATTTTCTTGGCCACTGGCACAGCTTTAGAACAGCTTTTTCAAATAGAAAGGTGAAGCAGAGGGGACCACCAAAGGACAGCCAATCAACTCTCAACCCAAAGGGTCATATAGTGACTCACATGACTCTTTCTCACAAGTTCACAAGTTTGTGAGTGGTAAAATTGTTTATAATTGGATGAAAACAGCATGTGGTGGTTTGATTTTGTCACAAGCTTCTGCTTTTATAATAGAAAACAAGATTTACTAATTTATAAGAAAAATGTGGTAATGCAGCTTTAAAGGGACTACATTACACTATTTTGTTATAATGTTGTTTTACTCATCAAAAACATACGCAGAGTTGTATTTGTTTAATTCACACATGTTTAAACACACAAATCATGCATATTTAGGCTGAGTTCTTCTTCTTCTGTTCCACCTTGTGATGTCATGTGGTAATACAGTGTTCGATGTTTTTATTTGGATAACCTCAGCCCTGGAATTTCCAGTCTCAACTGCACAAAAGGTAAAATGCATCTGTTAACATGAAACCTATCACTACATGACATCACAAGGTGGAACAGAGCAGTTTGAGTTTTGGAGATGTAGACAGAAACAAAATACAACTCCAGGCATGTTTTTGACAAGGTTACAACATTATAACATGGCTTGTTATAAATTGACTGCTCACTGCAGTCATTTTTGCGTAATATAGGACATTTAAGTGAATCCATTGTTGCCCATACCTCATACTCAAACTCCTCTGGTCTGTCTACATCAGCTGTTCCCGGGGAGAGGTAGGCCGTCCCATCGTAATACTCCTGGTCCATCGTGTGCAGAGAGTGGCAGCTGTCAGAGGAAAAAACAGACAGAGGAGGCGTTAACATCACCGCTTCTTTTAAATCCTGCACTTTCCCCCTTTTTTTTGTCTTGGCTGGGTAGAATAAAGGATTTGTCTAGAGCTTTCACTTCTGCTTGAGTGCGTGTGGTAAAAGTACAGCCCCTTGTTAATAACTGCATATTATTTACTTCAAGTAGCTGACAGCCTGAACCCCCACATAGTACAGTGTTTGTCAAATGTGTGTCATTCATAACAAAAGGAAATAGCAGCGTGACAAAATGCAGCTCCCACACACAAAAAGATGACAATAAACTTCTACTCTCTATTAGAATTGTTAAGATTTTGTTAAGGGTTTTATGAAGACCGACAAAAATACTAAAATTACATAAAGTTTGACATTTTAAATTATTAAGGGGAGTTTTATCTGGCCTTTACACACGCAAAGATATAATGAATTGCTAAATGTAAATGGTAATGTGACCCTTAGCAGTATTATCTATTATTTAAAGGTAGACATATCTTTTCTCTGCCGTTATCTTGTCTCCATGGATACAGTATGTTATTACTTTGTCTAGAATGTTCCAGAGTATGGCATTACACTCATCTTGCATTCATTCAATTACATGTTTTTATTGCTACAAATATACATTGAAAAATGTTCTTTCTGAGTTAGGCTTGCCTCTTCACAGATCTGGCTTTTAACTTAGGCAACTGACACCACAAGGCTGTCTCCATGGGGATTAATACAATATTGTGGAACATTCCAGCAAAACGATAATTTTACATGGAGGTGAGCAGGTGACATACACCAATAAAGTTACACCTTTAAAGGGTCAATGTTGTGATCTTTAATGTTAGAATGTTGTTACCTCCTCAAAAACATACCTGGAATTTTGTTTTGTTTCATTCACACATGTTTGAGTCATCCTTTATTATTAGTCTGCCTACATCTCCAAAGCTCAAAATGCGGTGTGCCACCTTGTGATGTCATGAACTGGTAGTTTTCAAGTTAACAGCTCAGCCACCTTTTAACTTTTGTTAAGCAAAATATGCAGAGTTCATGTGTTAAATATGTGTGAATAAAACAAAACACAACTCCAGGTATGTTTGTGATGAGGAAACAACATTATAACATAGATAATAGCGTAATATGGGCCCTTTAAAATCTGTGTAATATAATGCAAAACAAAGGAAAATAAAAGAGTTTATAATTGCCTCTAAGAATAAGACTTCTGTTGTTAGTGCAAAAACAACCCGATAAAATGTTCCCATATTTTTCTTATGGCTCCTTACAACTGCGATCCTCACCTCCATCTTGAACACCATTGTGCATAATTTTACATCTCTCTAATGTTGTTTATTGAATTGCACCTGTTGTCAGACGAAGAGAAGTAAATAATATGGGAGTTTTATGGATCGCATTGATTACACGTGAGCTGAGGCCTGAGGCAGCAGTAGCCGGTTATAGTGGCCAATGTGTAGACTTGTTTATTAGCCCATTCCATATAATCACCTTGTAAAGCTTGTGAAAAAAATATGCAATGTAAATTTCATTTACTGGATGAAGATTAGACTGCATATCTTTTGACAATAACACATATTCGAAATTGCATTTTTGTTGCAATAAAAAATCCAGATGGAGAATTGGCTGATATCGCTCTATAGATGATTAAAGGTGCACTGAGTTAATTTTCGATTGGGGTCCACAATATGACATTAAACAGATCTACCTTACATTTATTCAATTACAGTTGGGTTTATAGCACAAAAATATCTAAAAAAAAAAAAAAAAAAAAGCATTCTGATTGTGAGTAGGGTTGCCTCTCCACAGATTTGACCTGTAACTTGGTCTGGTTTGGTCGCCGTGAAGATAGAAAGGTTTAATTTCATACTGTGAAACATTCCAGACAAGGCAATAACATCTCCATGAAGAAAAGCATTTGATGGACCCTCCACCAGAAAAGTTACACAATGCAGCTTTAAACAAGTCCTCAAAAGACACAAAAACAAGAATTATATGAAGGTATTTTAGATGTTTGTCACATTTAGATTTAATTGTACTGAATCACTTTTTCTTCCTGTAATAAAACTGCACCAATGTTCTCTTGCCTTGCACCTGGGGAGGAAGCCTAGATATTTCTTTCCTAAACTTTTCTAGTGCACATTTTAGTCCTCCTTTGAGATGAAAGCAACATAAAACAAAATGTTGGAAGGGGAATATAAACCATCTTTCCTGAAAAACCCCTAAAGAAAAGTGAAAAAATATCTCTTTGAGCTATAGCACCAATGAACAATGTTACAGTATGGTAATGAGAATGGATTGTATAGGCTTTGAAGTAAGTTTATCATTTATTAATTTGCTCTAGTTTTTTCTGTTGAAGGTTATACGTGAAGAAGGTTACTCCTGCTACTATGGACCTTAAAGGTCCCATATTACACTATTTTCTGATCTATGTTCTAATGTCGTTTCCTCATCACAAACATACCTGGAGTTGTGTTTTGTTTCATTCACACGTTTGACACACAAACCCTGCATATTTAGGCTGAGTTCTTCTCTCAAACAGAAAACACTCTATTCCACTTTGTGATGTCATGTGGTAATACAGGAAGTGCTCCACTGTGTTTTTAAACTCCATACACCTTCACTAAAATGATTTGGATAATTTCAGCTCTGGAATTGCCAATCTCTACTAAACAAAAGGTAAAAGGTAGCTGTTAGCTTGAAAACTATGGCATGTGACATAACAAGGTGCAACAGAGCTGAGCTTTGGAGTTGCAGACAGCCTAATAATAAAAGGGTTATTCAAACATGTGTGAATGAAACAGAACACAACTCCAGGTATGTTTTTAATGAGGTAACAACATTCTAACAAGGCTAAAAGCTCACAGGAGTCAATTTAGTGTAATATAGGACCTTTAAGCATGGTAACCCTAGGACAAAAGCACTAGTTGTTTTAGGGCACACTCATACTAGGACTTTAGAACCATGCCGTGCTCAAGCACGATTCCATAGGGTTCTATAGCCCGCACTCACACCTGCACAACCGAACTGAGCCACGGCCTGATGATGTCATCACACAACAGCGCTGTTTGTTTACATGTCACGCAGCAGAGCTGACACTTTTATAACTCCAGTGACATGAAATATAGATTAAATAGTGAGACAGATCCTGCTGCGATATGCGCTCCTCTGTGAGAGCGAAGGAGTGAGGACCGTCGGAGACGAGGCTGCAAAACTTTTGTCACCATCCACAGTCCATGTGAATATGGATGCAAATCAGATCAAGCACATCTGGGCACATCTCAGTAGGAGTTGTCACCTTCTCACATTGAAATGCAAGTCCTCTGGTCATCTCAGTGTGTATAAACTTGGTGCTTTGTATCATTCAGGGTCTGGCGTCGGATGGACATGCTGCTGGACCTTTACGGGTACTTTAAAGTACGATTACCCAAAAAACCTACTCGATACAGTAACGCGAGTATTTGTAATGAGTTACTTTATACTCCTGGAGAAGGGACTAAATGGGCTTGGCTATATTCTAATGTTCACTTAAAGCATGTTCTTCACTAATTTCAAAATCCGGTATAGGGCCTTCAGTGGGGCATGTTTTCAGATGGTGGGGGCATCTGGATGGGAACTGGACTCTCAACCACTTTGTTTGCAACATTAAGTCTTTTTTTTTATGTTTCCAAGGCAATATTTTAATTTCACTAGAATTTGGTGTCTTTTAAATATCTGGTCGATTTATTCTGCCATTTACTTGTTCATCAATGTCAACAAGTGAGCCTAATTTACAGTAAACAAAATGATTGAAACACTTTGCAGAACACTTCCTTCTTATTAATTAGCAGCTTTCAGTGTGTCCTCTCTCTGCCAATGCCACAGAGGAGAGCAGAGGATGAAGGACGGTGAGGAGCTCATTTATCAAATTCAAACTGTTTTTATTTTTTTCTGCATCATTTATGTAATTGGTAATTTATGCACATAATAGCCTTATGATACAACTCTCACTGTGATTTTGTTTCTTTCAGTCCGTTTACCTTTGTTAATGTAATATAGGATCTAACCAAGTACAATGTTTTTATCCATTTTATCTGATTATGAATATTTAGAACTGCCTTCTTGTTACATGATAGGATAGTTAGAAGTGGCCATTATTTGCTTTACTGTGAAGTTTTTGTAGGTTATGATACATAATTTGTTCAGGTATTCCTATTTTGAGATGATGCAGTTTTCAGTGAACGAAAATCTCTATTTGAAAACAAGATTAATGACGATTTGTAATGACTTCTTTGTCCATTTGTCAAAGATACTATTGAGTAGAGGACACTGTATGATCCACCACTTTAATGCTCCGTGTTGTGTCTTTAGTACCTGTCTGAGAGCAGGAAGGGGCAGACATCAGGCACTGGCGGCGTGGAGGGGCGGAGCTTGGCCAGAGCCATGATGTGTTCAAAGGTGATGTCGGTCTGTGTGCACACGTCCACCACATGGATCTCCTGAGGGGAACCGTGAGGGCGGCCGCTTGCCGTCCTGCGGATAACCTGGACCACAACCGGCTCCCGAGCGCTGCAGAAGGATGCCACTGCCTCATCATGACCGCACTTGGACAGCTCCTTCCCGTTCACCTGCAAACAAATGGAAAGAATCATATGTACTGTTGTGTACTGTGGAACTGCACTCTATGTATATGCCATAATGGTTAAAATCTCAAAACAGTTAAGCAATACATGAGTTTCAGTTTCCTGTTGTAGGCAACTTTTAACTAACAAATAATATGTCACAGTTATAGACTATATAAAGAAGTGGACTAAGGGAGGGTGACGTCTCTCCCATAGTGTTTGCAAGCAGTTACAGGGACGAACTTGGAGCCAATTTCCACATTAGAAATAGGAATTTATTTACCGACAAAATAACAAAATAAAAAGACCAGAATCCCGTAGAGTGGATTAATACAAACATTTTAAGATCAAAATGAGAGAGACGTCTATGGTTCCAATGTCTATGTCCATAGTCTATGGTTCCAATCATCAAACGCATGATCATGGATGTGGTTAAAATGTTCAACTCAAATTCAAACATAAATTCATTAAAAACAGTAAACCACAATTCTCTAATATTCCACTATTCCACTATCAACCCTACAGCAATACGACTGCCTCAAGACTGGGACAATAGCGTCCAGCCAATAGCAGTTAAAACTGTTCAACCAGAGATTTGGATTGTATATTTTAATTACAAATTATTTTATTATTTATTATTTTGTTGATCATGTTGCACTGAATAGACCTATAAAACATATGATAATATAATAGAGCTTAACGTTGTTTTTATGTAACAGTGAAGGAAATGCGTATTGTTGATTGCTGATTTTGTAGGTCTATAATTTTAATGATAGGTTTATTTTAACATTGAGAGACAGAATATCAAAAAGAAAATCCAGAAAATCACATTATAGAAAATATATTAATTGATTTGCATTTCATTGTGTGAAATAACCATTAAGAGTTCTGGCTCCCACAGACCAGTTAGACACTCCTAATCAACTCGTCACCTGAATTAGACGCCTGTTTTAACTAGTCACCTGTATAAAGCAAGAAGCTGTGTGTTAAAGAGACAACTGTTGGTGCAATTGTTTGAAAATTTAAGAAATACAAAATTACCATCAATTAACCTCAGTCTGGGGCTCCACATAAGATCTCACCTCGTGGGGTTTCAATGATCATGAGAACAGTGAGAAATCAGCCAGAACTACACGGGAGGAGCTAGTCAAAGATCTCAAAGCAGCTGGGACCACAGTCACTAAGAAAACCATTGGTAACACTTTATGCCACAATGGATTAAAATCCTGGTCCCCCTGCTTAAGAAGGCACATGTGCAGGCCCACCTGAAGTTTGCCAATTAACCTGAATGATTTAGCGAGTGAATGGGAGAAGGTGCTGTGGTCAGATGAGACCAAAATCGACATTAACTCAACTCGCCGTGTTTGGAGGAAAAGAAATGCTGCCTATGACCCCAAGAACACCATCCCCACCATCAAGCATGGAGGTGGAAATTTTTATGCTTTAGAGGTGTTTTTCTGTCAAGGGCACAGGACAACTTCACAGAGTCAACGGGAGGATGAATGGAGCCATGTACTGTTAAAATCCTGAGTGACAAACTCCTTCGCTCTGCCAGGAAACTGAAAATGGGTCGTGGATGGGTCTTCCAACACGACAATGACCCAAAACATACAACCAAGGCAATGAAGGAGTGGCTCAAGAAGGAGCACATTAAAGTCATGGAGTGGCTCAGCCAGTCTCCAGACCTTAACCCTATGGAGGGAGCTGAAGCCAAGCAGCAGTCACAAAACCTTAATGATGATCTACAAAGAAGAATGGACCAAAATTCCTTCTGATATGTGCACAAACCTGGTCATCAACTGCAAGAAACATCTGACCTTTGTGCTGCAAACAAGGGTTTTGCCACCAAGTCTTTTTTGGTGTTTTTTTATTTCACTCAATTAAATGACTGAAATTAAATCAGCTCATATATTTTCTTCAAAGTTATTTTCTGGATTTTCTTTTTGATATTCCTTCTCTCAATGTTAAAATAAACCCACCATTAAAATGCTAGGCTCATTTCTTTGTCAGTGGGCAAACCAACAAAATCAGCAAGAGATCAAATACTTATTTTCTCCACTGTATGACAAATAAACCTGCTTAATCAACTCTTAAACCTTGGAAGTTCTCAAAATAAATTAAGGATAGGAAAATCCAGGATACAAAAAACATGTTCTTCCTGGGCGTTCATGAAAAAAAATATCAAATGCCATCCAAAATTTTTGAGTACTTTATTGCTAAGAGAAAAACACATCCCATTGACAAACCACCAGCAAAATATTTCAAGGTAAATTTCTATTTAATTTTGAGTGTCAACAAAACGCAATAAGGGGCAAGATTAAAATGTTGTCTTGAATTTGCTCCCAAGGAGAACTGAGAATATATTACAAATTCTGGAAACAGGCCCAAACCTGCTTTGAAGCGACATTATCTGAGGGCCAGATCAAAGCAGCCTCTGTTAGGTCCATATTCGTCCTCATCTTCACAAATTGAACTGGCTTCTCCTCCCAGATTGGAAACCCTCCTCACTATTCAGCTGGCACATACAGAGAAAATCATTGCTTCATTTAGCGCCAGTAATTTCTTTGGAATAAGAAAGGCCTGACTGTGGAATCCCTCAGAGAACACGCTTTCCAAACGCTTGGAATCTGAGATAATGATTTAGATAACCACATGAGGACAAAGAGAAGGAGCTATGGCGCTAGGTAATTATACCCACTATTGTGTTTAAATGTGTTTTGATAGAGGCCATACTGCTTAGACTGCTGACAAGTTCAAATAGCAATCTAAAAGTAAGAGGTGCATTTATATTCAAAAAAGTGTCTGGGGAAAATACATTGAACTATTAGATAGAAAACTGCTAGCAACTAACATTAAAAGTGAAAGCTAAAAATGTAGTCTATTTAATAAGAAGGCCTCAGGGAACTGTTTGCACAGGTTTAGATGCAGAGAAAACAGTACAGCTGGGCATTGTCAATGATGAAAGTTGCAGAACTTCATATATTACTTTTTATATGATGTCTAACTTGGACTGGGTAATATTGCATTGATCAATCACAGTTTTCAATTTGATTCTTTTTCTTATCAATAACAAATTGAATAGAAAATTTGCAATTAAATATTTTTCCCAAATTGTTGAGCCCTAAGATTAATGAACATTGACAGTACAAACTTTGTCATTTACCACACAAAAACACCATTACTATGTCAATTGTTGATCATTACAATATTCAAACAATTTGAATAAAATTTAGGTAACTGCACAACCCTTTTTGGAGACCAACAGATTAATACTAATGCAACATAAAAACAGTGAAACAACCCACTTTCAACCAACATCAGTAATGGTAAAGAACTGCATTCAGACATGCTAATAAGATATGGCTGATATACCAGTTCTAATCGCTCCAAGTAATATAGGAGGGTTTTCCCAGAATAGTATCAATGTGATTTTGAAATATTAGCCAAAAGTTGTTAGTTTAGTTAGTTTGGGGATGACAAATAGTACAGATAAGACATTGGTATCAGCATTTAAAAAAAAAAAAAAAAAAAAAAATCCATATCGGACCATCCCTAGTGTTAATAGAAAGTGCGTTTAGGTTAGTACAGTTTTTTTCTTTACATGTATTCACTCTCTCCAGGGACTCCCATGCCCTACAAAACCATATATTTTCTCCATAACACAGCACATCCACACAGTGTCCCTGAGCTCCTGTGGTACCAGTCTGCTCCTCTGCCTCCTCACATGACCTTTGTTTAGAGCAGCGCTGCATTAATCACCAGTACACCACATAAACTGGGTCAACACTCCTCTTGAGTATCCGTGAGGCAATTTGTAGAAAAAAAAAAAACTTCCTTTGTGCTTCCGTACCCCCCCATCTCTCTCCATCCTGCTCGAGAAACCTTTAGAGGCAGTCAGCAGATATTAAACACTGCTGCACATACATTGGTTTTAATATTAAAGAAATGTAGTGAACTATGCTTATAACTCAGGACCCAATTCCCAGGGCTTCCACTTGGGCAGCCATCTTGGAACAGGAAACAAAGGACTTGGAGCAGACAAATGAGGTGGTCTATGATGTATGACAAGAGAAAAATGACTGCATTTCCCAGCTATCCCTTTGGTACAGCCTGTCCAATCCATGCTACTCCTCCTATATCCAATTTCTAACTACAATAAAACAACACAAAAACACTGAAGTTTTTTTTTTTTTTCAATCCAATGGTTTCTACGCCAGATGGAACAATTAATCTACCAATCAAATGCGGAATATTAAATAGCTTTAGCACAAGGGAATATCTGAATGGTGTCTTCCAAAGTAAATCCCTCACCACTCCTTTGTTTTGTTGTGTACACTCAAAGTCCTATCAGACAGATGGGAAAAGATGGCTACAGCTTTCAAAACACTCTCGGAGATTCTCCCAACAGAAGAAATGCTTCCAGCGTGGTTTGGGAATGTCTTGATAACAATTTCATTTTCGATTAACCACCTGTTGTAACTAATAGGTGCAGGGCAGACAGACATGAGAAGTAATGTGGCCCAGAATGTAATAGCCATGTTAGCGAATTTATCCAGTACTCCAGTCATACACAGGTGTTCATAGACTTGATAATAAATGTTAAATTTACTAAACAGAAAGAAAGGAAATGGGCATCTGGCTACGGTTGGGCAATGTTGAGAAAAAAACTCTTTTTAAATACATTTTATTTATTCTTTTTATCTCAATTACCATACAAATAATAATACGGCAATTCAAGTTTGGCAGAAAATGCGAATGGACTATATAATTAACAATTCCCATTTGAAAGAATACACTCAAAGTTGATACAATACTCATATCAGTTTAGCTGATATCCCATTTTGGTCTATGAATGTCTCATAATATTAAACTACCAAGCTGCTCTGTAGTTAGAAAACACATTGGGATCATTTAATTTATACCTTATGCTGTTTGTGTTTAAAGGAAATAAATTTTCATTCATTTTCATTTTCAGTCACTGCCCTGGCATTGGATGATATCGAATATCAGCAGATACCGGCCAAAATATTGACAATGGTATTGGAACTGAAAAACCTGGTTCGGTATATCTCTAATTTTAATTTTTTTTTTGCAGGCTGTTTAAGTAAATATACTTGACTACAAATCTCCAAAACAACAATTACAATAATATAAATTTCCCGAAATAGCACCCACCTTTGTTAATGAACACAAGCACACAAGTTTTGGAAATCGTCTTGCTCAAGGACTCCACGGCAGCACTGGAGAAAGCTTGTATTAAAGTGCACACTGCCATTAATAGGCAAATGTAATATCAGCGAGGCGACTTTTGAAAACACTGGGTTAATAATACTTAACGGAAAATATTTAAAGCTAACATTTATGTAATATCTGTTCAAGTGTTTACTCAAAGTGCAGAAATAGAAATACTTCTCCAAACATATTATATCCAACTACATCTTCATCAATTATTTAGCAGCTGTATTTACCAACCCCTTTGCGATCACTCTCGACCTGTGGTTCTTCATCCGTACACACTGTCAACATGAATTACCCCACAACTCTAGGAAGCCACCATAATAATTATTCATATAAAGTGGATTTGCTCTGCCCCTGGGCCAGGAAATTATCAGGTAAACGTGAAATTTGGAGAGAAAGAGAAGAGGATGAAGAAATTGGATGACGGATTCATATTCTGTCTGTTTACACACGGATATGCAGCAGCTGTAGCCTGGAGAGAGCTGTGTGTTTTCTGTTTAAGCCCTTGAGACCACCAGCAGACTTGCCTCCAAAGCTAACGCACAAAAGCGGCTTAGCAGAGTGAATCGAAAGGGATCAAGCCTCCTTTTTCGCTCCCGGTTTTGAATGTGCGGCATGTGGTATTGATAGAATTCACAAGTTGTGTACTCTTGGGGAGCCTAGGTGTAACAAGGTAAAAGTTTTATTTTTGTGGAGCTAAAAGCTGTTGAGGGAGAAATTTAAGACTGCAAATTTGCCAGGAAAGTAAGTAAGATATTTGAAGAATCTCACCCAGGAATTGTTCAGAATGTTAAAACACCCCATAGATAAATTGCTTACAAAATTGGATAATAATGAATGAATGTAATATTGAAAGGTGGTATGTCAGTGAAGCATCGTCTGTAACTGTTCTCATGGGGTCATCTGCCACCTGTGATGTTATTGCTTTGACTGGAAAATTCCAAAGTACTTTATCTCGCACTTATTACCCATGTTTTTATTGTTGGAAATAGCTTGAAAAACATGCATTCTTACTGTGAGCGTGATCGCTTTTCCACAGACCTTTGCCTGGTGTCATCTGAGCCCTGCTTGTTTGCCTGACCAGCCAGTCCCTTCTACATTCTGTTTGAATCCAAAAAAGTCTGGATTTGGACAACAGAGAATGAAAAACCTCTGTCCAAGCATGAGACGACCCAATTACAGCAGCTAATTTGTATCATGTGTCTCTCAAATGTGGAAAGACATCTCCTCTTGAAAATTCTCGTATCGTAAAAACATACAACTCCTTTTACCTGAAATAAGTAATTGTTTGGTGCTTCGATTGTTGATTCTGTGGCCCTTTATGTTATTTTTTCTCCTTTATTACGTGTAAGCAGCCATGTTTGTTTTTGATGCGAACAGAGCATACATTTCTCTGATTGGTTAATCCACCTGTCAATCACGCACTCTGAGATCAGATAGACAGGATATGGCTCCAGATCCACTCGTATTTGTAAAGTTTTGTCAAAGCGTGTGATTCTGGCTGGACAGGTACCCATAGACATAGATATGCTTAATGCCTTACCGTAACATTTTAGCCAAAACAATGACAACTTTATGGAGCAGGTGACTTCCTATGAGAAAAGTTACATAGTGTAGCTTTAGGAGATTAATGAATGGAGAAACACTATGAAAACTGTTGAAGTAGAGGGTATACAGCCACTTTGCGAGACACACAACTTTTCCTCCAGTAGTGCTGTCTTTTAAGCTTGGGGCTTCCATCAATAACCCAGAACGACTCGGGGCAGATGTAGTGTCAGAGTGAACAAAGAGGGGCCAGTTTATCAGTGCGGTGTCAGCTTTGGTCAATGCCTTTTCATGTGCATTATCCCTGTGCCGCTCACTCGCAGATGCTGGCAGCGGGGAGTTACGGACACCAGTGATTGATGGAGTTCTGGTGCGCGGAGTAAAGGCAGCCCCAGGCAGAAGGCCCTAATAGTCCATTAGCTTTTTATGCCTTCAAATTAGCTGCATACATCGCTTCATGGCTGCTGTGTAGCACTTTGAATCTTAATGAAATGTTGATGTTTTTTGGCTTATGGATTTTATGGAGTCAGAATGTCTTTACTCACATTAGAGCTGAGCAAGAGGCAGATAATTTTAAGGTCATTCACAGCTTTGGCAACAGTTGAGGGCGCATTTGATTGGTTTATTGACAAATAATTACATGAGTACTAATCTAATTCTGCATATAGGGAAACCTCCAAAAGGAGTGGGCTATTTTTCCATAAACATGTTTTTTTAAATACTATTCTAACAAGCATAATGGATTAACACAAGACAAACTTTAAAACCATGAGGATTTGATATATTATTTGAGTGGTTAGGAGTGTTCCCTCAATTTGTACCTCCGCACACTAGCCCCAAATACATCAAAAGCTAACCCTCCAGGTAATGTGATCCTGCCCCAAGACCATGGTGGCTCGCACTCTTTTCAGACAGTAAGAAGATTCCAGGTTCAACTGCTGGGCTTTTTGCATGTTTCTCGGCATGTCTGGGTGGGTGTTCTCCAAACACAACACTTTCCCCAATAAACCCAAAACATGCAGCATAGAATGGGTAAATTTCCCTACAGGGGGACAATAACGTGTACCTTATACAGTGCACTGCCTTATAATACATTTCTATAAGAAGGAATAATATCTCAAAAGACTGAAAATCTACCTGCCATAGCTAAACAATAATGCCTGATACAGTAAGACGGTGCGTGTGGACAGACACTCTCCTTAGTGGTAAGAAGAAGGGCAGCGGGATTGCTGTGTTGGTGAACAAGAGGTGGTGTAATCCTGGCCATATTAATGTGAAGGAGCTTATCTGTTTGCCGGACATTGAACTTATGGTTTTGAGAATGCATCCATATTATCTGCCAAGGGAATTTACTTCTGTCCTGTTCATCGGAGTATACATCCCTCCCTCAGCAGATGAAGATGCAGCCTGTGACAGGATACACACTGTGGTTGCTGGGCTCCAGTCAAAACACCCGGAGGCTTTACTACTGACTTCAACCATGTTTCCTTGGACAGTGTTTTACCCATACTTCACCAGTATGTGAACTGTAAAACTCAGGACAATAGAACTCGACTTGCTGTCTGCCAATTCTAAGGAGGCATACAGTGCCACTGCCCTGCTCCCACTGGGACGATCAGACCACAATCTTGTCCTGTTAACGTCTCAGTATGTTCCTGCAGTGAAGAAGCAGTCTGTCACCACTAGGACTGTAAGGAAGTGGAGTCAGGAAGCCAGCGATACCCTTCAGGACTGCTTTGAGACCACAGACTGGAATGTGCTCTGCCTGCCGCATGGGATCAACATCGACAGCATGACGGACTGTATAACAGATTACATCAACTTCTGTGAGGATACAGCCGTCCCCACACACACTGCCCACTGTTACCCCAACAACAAGCCCTGGATCACAAGCTCCTGTCTCCGTTCCTGTTCACTCTGTACACCTCTGATTTCCAGTACAGCTCCGGGTCCTGCCATCTGCAGAAGTTCTCTGATGATCAGGGATGGAGAGGAGCTGGAGTACAGGACACTGACTGCAAACTTTGTGGAGTGAAGTTACTGGAGATCTTTTACCAGTCTGTGGTGGCCAGCGACCTGTACTTCGCTGTGGTCTGCTGGGGGAGCGGCACCACCACTGGGCAGATTGACCAACTGATCCGTAAAGCTGGTTATGTGATCGGCTGTGAGCTGGAGACATTTGTCACAGTGAGGGACAGGAGGAAACTGGACAAACTGCTCTCCATCATGGACACTCCTGCTCACCCACTGGACCAGACTATAGAGGGACAGAGGAGATAATACTCCAACAACAACTCACCCTTATGTAACAGATAATATTCCATACAACTGTACAACAACTCAATCTTAAGTAATGGATAACCTTATGCCCTGTCAATCAGCATATGATTGCACTGTCTCTATTGTCTCTTGTATATAGCCGTGATTTTATATTTTATTTTATGTTTATTACTTATTTTTCTATTTTATTTTGACTTGTACATATACATTTATTTATATAATTGTCTTATTCGACACCTGTCTCTTGCTATCTTTTTGCTATACCATTTATTTTTTACACTTTGTTATTATATTATATTGTGATGAGTGAGCTACTGTATCCAAATAATTTCCCTTGTGGATCAATAAAGTTTGTCTAAGTCTAAGTCTAATATATAGTCTATAAACTGCATGTTTTAGGGCACATTTCATTTTTAAGGAGCCAGGACTGCCTAGGCTTGTTGTTCATTATTTGCGGGAATAGCTCTCATCTCCCACTGCCTCTAGCCACTTTATTACCAGTTGATTTCTAACCCTACAGACGTAGAACAGAGAGATGGCTGTCTAGAGTGGTTTCTGCACTCTGTTATTTTTACCGCTTTCATGAGGAATTCAATTTGCAATTTCATAAATAAAGCCCAAGGGACAATAGAGACACTGGCTACAGAAGTGGAATTGAATATTCCCGGAGGAAAGCAGAGATCTGATGGGACTGGCTCATCATGGAGCTAAGAAAACGTCTGGAGTTGCTCCTTACACCCAAATGTCTCATTTCAATAAGAAGTGTCAGGATAAAATAGAGGGCTGAGGTCTGCCACGGTGCAGCCCTTATGACTTCATAAATCACACAGACAGTATGTGTGGGACCTACACTACTCCAACCACATGAAACTAAGAGAAGGCCAGAGAGGGGCACAGGGGAAATCTGACAGTCTCCTCAGCATGTCGACAGGAGAAGAGGCAGGAGCAGTGACAGGAGCAGAGCAGGGCAGCTGTGTTAACCCCTCCAGCCGCATAAAACACTGGGCCCAGGGCAGCTGTTGCATCCCAGAACCCACATATCGCTGCTCACCTGATATAACGAATTCCGCCCATTTTGTTTAACTTATTTTACTGCTACCTTTTCCAATACTGCTGCTTGTAAAACTTTACAACAGGTTCAGTAGCTCAGTAGTTGGAATGATGCATCCATAAAAGTTTGCTGGATCCAACGCCTCTTTCCCTTATAACTTTAGTGTAGTGTACAGTCCCTGACAAAAGTCTTGTCGCTTATCCATTTTGTAGAAACAAAAGCTTATAACCTGACTTTAAATTACTCGATTGGTTTTAGAAATGTCTCATATGAAAGCTACAACCCTCCCAAATTATGCTCAATATACTAAAATAAATTTGCTTCACTGAAGAAAGATTGATCATTTAATGAACACAGAAAGGTCAGATTTTGGCAAGACAAAAGTCTTGTCGCCTACAGAAAATTGAACAAATAATTTACTTCAAATACAAAAATATGTTGCATAACGTCAGTGAATTAAGTAGTGGTGCTGTGAGATCCATATTTAATATCTTGTATGACTTCCATGAGCTTGAAGGACTGCATCCATGCGGTTCGACAATGATTCATACAATTTGTTGATGAAGTCATCAGGAATAGCAAAGAAAGCAGTCTTACATGCCTCCCAGAGTTCATCAAGATTCTTTGGTTTTGCCTTCCATGCTTCCTCTTTCATTCTACCCCAGACATGCTCAATGATGTTCATGCTGGTGACTGGGCTGGCCAGTCCTGGAGCACCTTGATCTTCTTCGCCTTGAGGAACGTTGATGTAGAGATAGAAGTATGCGATGGAGCACCATCCTGCAGCAAAATTTGACCCCTTTTATGGTTGGGAATGTAAGAGGTAGCTAATACTTCTTGATATTTTAGGCTATTGATATTGCCTTCCACCCTGCAAATGTCTCGCACAACCCCATACTGGATGCAACCCCAGACCATGATTTTTCCGCCACCAAACTTAACTGTTTTCTGGGTGAATCTTGGATCCATGCGGGCTCCAGTAGGTCTCCTGCAATATTTGCGGCGGCTGTGATGTAATTCAACCGAGGATTCATCTGAGAAATCCACCTTCTGCCACTTTTCCAGTGTCCATCCTTTTAGCAGGCTGTGGGCCTTGGCAAATGCCACACGGTTTTTTAATTGCCTTTTGTTTAGTGCTGGTTTCTGTGCACTGATTCGACCATGGAGGCCATTTCGAGACAGAATTCTACAAACTGTTCTGGTTGACACAGGGACTTGAGGTGACCAGGCCTGGTGGAGCTCTGCTGTAGTGGAAAAGGGGCTGGCCTTGGATTTTCGAATCAACAAACGGTCCTCCCGAGCAGTTGTCTTGCGGGGTCTGCCGGACCTGGGCTTGTCAAAAACATCTCCAGTCTTTTCAGATCTTTTTCTTATTCTTTGTACTTGACGCTGAGACACATTGAAGGTGTCAGCCACCTCAGCAGTGGATCTGGTCTTCAGCCTCTTGATAATTAACGCTTTGGTCTCAGGGTGGATCTTAGGCATGTTGTCAGAGGTCAAGTTGCAGTTGATGTGAAGGTCTGGTGTGCTGGGGTTCTTTTTATACACACCCACTAATTGATTGATCAGTAACTGATCACAGGTGAGGCTGTAATCTAGGATTGGGTGCATCATATGACAAGGCGACAAGACTTTGTCTTGCCAAAATCTGACCTTTCTGTGTTCATTAAATGATCAATCTTTCTTCAGTGAAGCAAATTTATTTTAGTATATTGAGCATAATTTGGGAGGGTTTTAGCTTTCATATGAGACATTTCTAAAACCAATCGATTAATTTAAAGTCAGGTTATAAGCTTTTGTTTCTACAAAATGAATAAGCGACAAGACTTTTGTCAGGGACTGTAGTATTACCTGAAGCACACTTAAAATTAGTTTAAAAAAATAGGACTGAATTTGAGACCTTGCACCAAACAACTTAATACTTCAGAACAACTTGAGAGACATGCAGTCAAAAACAAAACAAATGTATAAAAGGAGGAATTCAATTCCAGGTAGAATCCATGGCAAATTCCTTTTGCCATGGATTCTACCTGGACGACTGAGGGATTCTACACACAAATGTAATGCACAAAATATTTCACTTTAATGAACTTGACCTTCAATTTCTTCAGCATATGAACAGCAATGCTGCGCTAACCCCTCCGTCACATAAACACAGAGCCCCAGGGCTGTTCTCACATTAAAGGACCTACACAACATTGTTCAGACTTCATACAGTTGATGAATTCTGTACTCCCTTTACTGTCCACCCAGTTTAGTGTGGATTCCTCCTTTAATCAGGGGTAAAATTCACTGTCTGGGTTTTTATAGTATATAGTCATGGTCCAGTCTGGAGCTGTAACTGAACGAAGCAAGGGCAACTTTTACAGAGGGCATGGGCAGAAGAGATGATCGAGATCAGGTTAAAGGCTGTTACACATGATGACTTCATAATGAAAGCAGTAGTAGTTTGAGGTCAAGATGGAAGTCAAGAGTCTAGACCAGGGGTGTTCAAACTTTTGTTATCAAGAGTGGCATATTAAAACAGAGACAAAGCAGAGGCCAAAACAAGGCCCATGTACTGGTGGTTAGTACAGAAAATAATTCAAATGGATGCATTAAAAACATGTTAGACTGAGCCAACAAATATTAAATTAGAACACAACTGATAATGGGGTTACATTTTTAAAACTTGCAGTAAAAATAATTGGTTTTGGTCATTTTAGCCAATTTGGTCTGACGGCTGCATTTGGCCCTCAGGCCATACTTTGGACAAGTCTGGCGTAGACATTATCATGGGCAGGAGGGTGATATGCCAAAAAAATCTACATTACAATTCATGACCACACAAGTATAACTATAACTATCTGCCTCTTCTGAGAGTACACACCTCACTGTAAAATGATTATAGTGAAGGTGTATGGAGTTTAAAAACACAGTGGAGCACCTCCTATATTACCACATGACATCACAAGGTGGAACAGAACTCAGCTTAAATATGCAATGTTTGTGTGTTAAACATGTGTGAATGAAACAAAATGTTTTTGATTATAACATAAATCACAAAATATGGGCTCTTTAAATAAAAACAAAACAAAACACTGAATTACACAATATGACCATTTCACCTAATAAAGTATCATCACAGAGATCTAATTACAATTTAATTTTTATTGTCAGATCACCCAGCCCTAAAAAGGTTATTTTCAGTTACTGGTATCGTTCAAGTCAATTGAACCCAGCTAACATTTTACCTGAGCAAAACATATTGAATTTAAAAGTATCAAGTTATATTTCATATTGCAACATCAAAAATAAGACTCTGACATACCCAATATTTTGTCCTAACTTCATTCACATATCGGATCACTCTACAATCCTATTTTGGGTGGATTATGAAATTATTCACAGGTTTCCTCATTTGGGAGCAGCAAGCAAAGTTAATCAGCACATCCAAGGTTAATGGCACGAGCGGAAAGTATTTGCAAAAGAGATTTAGCAATGCATCGTTAATCTTTGTGCTTAACTTTTAAGATCTCACCGTCTTTGCCTGAGTTTTCTGAAAAATGGAGGGAGAAAATCAAATTAGTGTAAAAAGGCGCGCTTGGGTGGATGAATAACTAATAGATTAGGTGCTTTGCGCTGGGTGATAACTGGTAATTGGTATTGGGGGAAAGAGAGAGGAGACTGGGAGATGCTATGTACAGTGCAGATCAGCAAAATGGGTTGGCTGTGTGTGGAGATGTTGTAAGGAGTAATGGTGCTGTCCATATGCTGACTGCAGAGAATCACCGGGCCACTGTTACGGAACTAGACAGGAAAGGAGGGAAAATGAATGAAAGTGCCAACCGAGGTACTTTTAATGGGCAAAAGGATGCCACAAATAATCCCAAAGTGTCCGCTCGGTGCACTTTGCAGGTACTTATTTCCACAATAATGGCTCAAAGTCAATGATAGGAGCTGGTGTATGAGCAAGTGTGAGGAGTGAATGTAATGCAGATGCTTTGGCCAGTAGTGATAAACTATGGTTATTATGGTTATGAATTTTTGCAGCCTTGTAGTAATAGCAGATGGTTACTAAGCTGTTTTGAAGTGGAGGTTATAGTTTAATGTCATAAGTCAAAAGCAGTATCTTATCTATTATTCTAGTGTAGCCATACCTACTTTAATTCAGTGTGGATGATTGTTGGCAGTGGTCCCAGGGCAGCCATGGTTACCGAATTAGTTTACCACCACAGGCCATGGAGTGAATGAATAATACACTGTTCAAAAACCACTAAACAAATCCACTGCATTTGTGATTTCCAAAAAGTTTCATAAAGATTTCTGAAATTGATGTGTAAAACAATTTATGTTAAGCTTATATTTAGATGCACTTTATTTGACCTCCCTCTGACCCACATTTGAATCCTGACCCACAATATGGAAACCACTAGTGAGAGCATATGGTACATGAGTGAAAGTGGTGCCAAATGTCTTGGCTTGTCCCTTCTTGGAACGCCACAGCAAATCATCTGCCTCCTCCAGTGCCATGATGTGCATACTCATTTGGCATATGTTTCACACCAGATGCTCTCCCTTTTGTCCAGGCTTGGGACAGGTTCAAAGAACAGCGGGAGCGTTTGTCTATGGAAATTTAAGCCTCTTTCCATTATTTTTATTAAAAAAAACACCCAATACAAAAACACACCGGTGCTGCTGCAGTTTAAGCTTACATAAACGGCACAGTGGCTGAGAGGCTAGCGCTCAAGTCTCACAGCAAGAAGGTCCCAGTTCACTCGGGCCTTCCTGTGTGGAGTTTGCATGTTTCTCCTTGTGTCTGGGTGGGTTTCCTCTGGGCACTCTGGTTTCTCCCATCAACCCAAAACATGCACAATAGTTAAAATCCTCCAGGTGAAGTAGTCCTGAACAAGCCTAGCACAAGATTAGGAGAGGAGTCTCGGGATGTCCACACTGCACCTGAGAGGTTGCCCCCGGCGGCATTTAAGAATGAGTCAAATGCAAAGGACAAATTTCCCTACGGGGATAATAAAGTATACATTAACCTTACTCTGACAGAAGTAAAAATGGCAAATCGAACCTATAGCCATTCTATTAGGTACAATGTGTGTCAGGTTGCAAGAGTGTATTAACAGTAATGCTGTATGTAGGAAATGTATCAGTACAGCCCTGAAAGACATAAATGTTTTTTGCTGTAATCCACGGCATTAGAAGGTATTAGACGTGTTTTCCTCATATAAATGCTCATCCAAACTGCAGATGCAATTAACAGTGGATCAGCGCTATTTACATAAAGCAGCAGACACACTGACAACATTGACTCCTCGTGTGGCACCCTCCCCTCCCTCTACATCTCTGCCCCCTCTTTGTTTGTGCTGCTGTCTGCTTCTGGACTGAGCGCTGAGGTCAGCCAGTGCCACGTGCAGCGTCCACAGTGTAAATAATAAACTGAGAGGGTCGGAAAGGTCAGCGAGGACCCCCGCAATGAGCCAATGGGCTGTCTGTTAGCCATTAACCAGGGTAAGGTGGAGGGCCAGAGCAAATGCATAGATATTAGGGCTGCCAAATGGTGGAAAATATATAATATGAAGAGTTATGTTTTCTAGTAACTTGTTTTCCCAGCAAGTCAGTGACCATGAGTACTTGCCTATTGAAAACACAAGTAACAAGGGGTGTCGCAATATCGATATTTAAGGTTATGAGAAGAACATTTGATTATCATTCACAATTATGGACTCCATGACCAAATATTAGTGAAATCCTTTATTAGCTTCCATTCACATTGTCTAATACAAGGTCTAATACAGGGGTGTCCAAACTATTGTCATCAAGACCCCATATTAAAACAAACGAAGCAGAGCGCCATACACGGGTGGTCAGCACTGGGAATAGACATACTAACATGTTTGATAATGGATTTATAAAAACTGCAGTTAAAAAGTACTTTTCTTTTTTTTTTTGTCATGTTCAATTCAGTAGGAAGCTAAGAAAAAATGTTCTGAGGGCTGCAGTTGACCAGCAGGCCATAGTTTGGACATGCCTGGTCTAATGAATAACCATTGTTCAAGTGTATGTAAGTGATCAAAAAAGTATTAGAGGCAAAAGCAATAAATAAATAAATGAACTTTGACTTTAAGTTGATTTTTTTTTTAATTTGAAACAATTCACACAAATATTTTTTCCTCATGATTAAATTGTTACCTAATTAACCATAACGTCACCATATCAAATCAAAGAATTATTTAGCCCCACCATTGGACATGCGTAGACAAAGCGTTGTCAGTCCCAACACTCACATGCAGACACCGGATACAAATAGTCCTGTCATAATAACACATTTTGAAGTACAATATATTGCTGAATAAAATGTAGACAATAAACAATAATACTGAAACAAATGTATGACACTGACACAATAACCCTAAACTAGGATTATCCCCAAAAAAGATTCTATATCAGAATTAAACATTTAAGTTGTGAGTTTGTATCTATAATGAGTCACAGAATTTGTTCAATCCTGTACAGTACAAATGTAATTGTAGAACAGAAAAATAACAAAAAGTTCCCCACTAGTACAAATAGCAACAACTGACCCCAAAAAATTATTGCTCCATTTAACATATTGAAAGATAACTCAATATAGTACTTATAGTGACAGGCCTCGATACAAACTAATATAATGGAGGCTTTCTTTACTAATACAGCTATTTATTATTCTGAGGCATAGCACTTTTTCCCTGAGCATAGCCTGAGTATAGGACGTGGAATTCTAGTCACACTAACACTGCTTTGCACCAACTCTCAACCAACACATGCATTCTATTACCACATGATCCTCCCTGCCATCAGTTCCTGCATAATATTAACGCATGAAGTCCAAATATTTCTGAAGTGCCAATGAAAACCCTCTGGAGTGTATCCACGAGCTCCATATGCTAAACAACAACTAGATTTGGACCAACTTCAAAACTTGGCACAATCATTAGTCAAAGAAGATGGCGGCGTATATCTGGTTCGTCTTTGCGTTCAGACAACAGCCAAGCCAGCTGTTCCTAATCAAGATGAGTTTGTTGCTTGTTTTGTGCATACATTAAAATAAAATGCCAGGTGGAGGGTTTTTTTTTTTCATTAATGTAGTCTCCATCAAGAGAAGAGCAATGTCACGGCTCATTTTCTCCGTGCAGCTTCAGGTCAGACAGAGCTGTTGTGACAGATGTTTCATTACCTTAGGAATAAACTGTCACTAAACTGTCACATTCACTATTACAGAGCATGTTTAATCTGCCTTTTGATGTCATACTGGGGATCCATGTTACAGCTATTATCAGCTTCAGACTTGGTGCTAAACATTCAGGTGTAATGACAAAACCACTAAAAGTTCTAAACCATAATGTCTCTTTCTTATATGTTTAACAATAACACAGCTCTATTAGAAATGTGGGTAATATGAAGAAATAGTGCCTTCTCCATATTATCGCAAATTGAAATCACGATTTCAGTTTGCAAGTATTTAGGGAATCGTATTTACTCAGCGAACAACAAAATATCCCATCTTTTTATGAATATAGTTGTTTACCCTGTTACTTAGACTTGGGATGGATTTTTTTTTGTTCAGTTCTGATACCGATATTGATACTATGGCCTTAAGTATCTGCTGATACCAGATATAAACCAATTTAAAATGACCTTTTTTCTCTCATAACAGTTAACTAACCAACTGTGTTGTGTAACTCAAGTAACTACTGAACAGCTTTGTATGAGTTAAAGTTCAAACATCATGAGACATCCAGGCGTCCATCAGTCAGTAAAGAATCAAACCAGCATATTAGCTGAACCAATATCATGGAACCGATACCCAATACTGCAAATTTTCCTGTATCAGCGCCGATATTCGATATCAATATCAGTATCGGTGCAAACATAGACCTCTACAAACATGTTCAGAAATACATGGGATTCTTGTATTAGTTTATCAGTTCAGTTCAGTATCTGTTGTCCCAAATGTTAATGTTCCTGGATTTGTTTAAGATGTGCACTGTCAACTGAAACCTGATTTTAGAACATAAATCACTTGGAAACTTGGAAAAAAGAAAAACAAAACAAAACAAAAAGAAACATAGTGGACAGTAAAGTCTCTAGCCTATATATTATAAGATATAGAGAGAAATCTATTGTTAAGCTCAACCATCTTTGCAACAAGCAATCACCCAACTATTCACCATTTTAGACCTGTCATCAATCACATCTTGAATCACAACTTTTTCCTCTCAGACACAGACACAGACATACAGGTAGACTGAAGTAGCTCTTCTGGTGCTGCATCTGGTGTGCAATCAGAAGTCTGCAGGAAGCTCGCAATAGCATCCAATATCCCTGTACTTCCTTTTGTTTACCATGAACATGAAGAGCATCTGTGTGGAGCCAGGCCAGACTGTAGACTCTCCCTAACCCTCTGACTGTGTCTAAGTGCTCAGTGAGACCCCAGTGTGGACTGATTACAGCAGTGATCAGTCCTGCAAGATAATGTCCCTCCCTTAATCATGCATTGTGCTGGGGCTCAGTACAAGGATAAGATTATCATCAGCAGCTTCATCACTGTCTCACTGGGAACGGTGTGCTTAATTGGACCAACTCCTTTAACTCCAGACGCTCTGTACCTCTCTGTCCTTTAGCTCACAAATACTTAGCTTGTTTGGGTTTTCCACAGCTGAACTGTTAATCACATATGCAAGGATAACAAAGAGTAAATAGGTGAATGTTCTGGGGTAATTATCAGAAGTGAAGTAGCCAAAAAATAGTATTACTCATGGAAGTAATACGAAGTGGTCCTAGGTCCAAATAATTACATACAATTTATAATTTAAGTTAATGTAAATGGAAGGATACCTTTTTATAATACACTGAACCTGATATTTTAGACCATAAAAAAGGGGAAAACACAAACCATTTCGTATGGTCACAATAAAGAAATTTGTAACTTGCCACTTACTCACAGAAGTAAGACTGAAATAAGAGTATAAGTTAAATATATATAAAATATATGACTTAAATTTAAGTTTAAGTTAAATTTATAGCTACACTGTATAACTTTTTGGAGAGGATCCACAACCTGTTTGTCTCCATGAAGATGTTAACGCTTTGATTTCAGTTGTTCACAGTATGGTATTAATAGCAAAAGGAGAAATTCAATTTGTCAACTGGACAAAAGTTTATTTGGTCGAATACGTTTCGCAGCTCATCCAAGCTGCTTCTTCAGTTCTGGTCAGACGCTGGTGGACACTGCCTTATATCTGCCTGAAGTAAGGAGCCAACTACAGTGAAATTACTCTGAGACTAACACACCTATTTGTTTACAGTTTCTGTTAGTTAGCTCGGCCTATTGAATATGCAAAGAGTGTGGGGTGTTGTTAGCAGAACCATTCAGGGCCATGATGGGTGTTTTCACACTTCTGGACCTGACCTGGCTAGCCCTATTGTTTTGTTTGTTTGTTTTGATTTAGGTTTGAGGATAGAGTTATAAATGGGAGACAGATGATGTCTGAGACCTCCATTTCTGTTCAAGGAAGGATTCTCTTTCTTGACAAAAACAGTGAACACAGTATGGTATTAAACTTATCTACCTTGCATTTATTCAACTACAGGAGTTATTTATTGCTCAAAAATATCTTAAACATTCATTCTTACTGTGACTGAAGTTGCCTCTCCCTAAAACTAACCTTTATTTGGCTTGCATGTCTCCATGGAGATTGATACGTTTATGGCCATACTGTGGAACATTCTAGGCACATCTCAACGCAACAAGCAGGTGACGGACCCTTCATCAGACAAGTTACTGTACATAGTGTACCTTTAAGTTAAATTTAAGCTACTTAAATGTACTGTTTACAGTAACTGAATACTATCCACATCTGATAATACACCATTTAATTTCCACTGCCATTTATTTCATGGCATCTAAAGCCAATCTGTGACTGTGGGGGAAGAAGTTACTTTGGATCAATTTCAATTGAAAGCAAACTAAAGACTAATATGCAAATATGTAAACTATTCAAAACATTAAAATGTCCCTTTGTTTCATGAACATAAATAATGTTACTGACCGCAAAATCTCCTACTCAGGGGCATGACCATTGACTGACCGTTATTATTACTGCGTGACTTCTTCAAATGACCCTTTAACAAATCAAAGAGGTGGCAATATGCAGCGTGCAGTTGTGATCCCCGTGGTGCTGAGTACAGGCGTTTGCCTGAGTCAATAACCCAAGATTTATTCACAAGACACCTGAGCCTCCTGGGTTTTATAAGCATGACACGCCATCCAATAGACTATAGCTCCCAGACATATGGGGCACTTTGGCTTTGCAGAAACATTTCCATGGATAAATTAAGATTCAAAGATGAGTTGGTTGCACAGGAAGCTGCATTCGGGGTTCAATGCACCGCGCCCCAGGCTAGCATCAGTAATCCACTTCTTTTGTTCTCTTTGACAGTGGCAGAATTGACCAGACTTGCTTGGTGTTAGTAGACAAGGCATTTCACCGCTCTCATGTCAAGCCCTTTGCGACGGCAGACATTTGTAAAAAAACAAGGTCTTTATTTGCCTCATAAAAGAAACTGCAGCCTCAGGCAAAATACAAACTGACTCGTGTGGGTTACATTTCTATTAGGGCTCCATAGTAAATTGGAAATGTATCTTTTCGTGATGACTGCAGAAGAAGAAATGTGGCAACACTTAATAATAATAACTACACTATTTACAGCCTTAATAAAGCATCAACAAAGACTGAATTTATAATGGATTAAGAGTTTATCGAGAATGATTCAGGGTTTGCAACTATTTAAAGATGCACTACGTAACCTTTTGGGGGTAGGTAATGCCCACTGTTTATCTCCATGGATATGTTATAGCTTTGCCTGGAATAGTCTATGGCATAAAAAACTCATCTATTTCCACTGAGACATGCTGGTGATGCCACAAGACCAAGTTCCAGGTCAGATCAGTGGAGAAACATCCGTTTACAGTTAGAAGAACAGTGTCATTTTAAGGAAATTATTGAATAAATGGAAGATAGCAGAACATTCAAACCAAAGGACCTCCAAAAATGTTCCATGGTGTACCTTTAACATGCAGGTAAAACTAAAATATGAAAAACTATAATAACTGAACCAAGGCAATTGTTTTGTATCTTGACCTGCATGTGACAACCGTAAATACTGTAGTAATGTGACAACAGGAGTGCTTCACTAGAGCATCTCTGCTGTGGATAATGTCTCTAATAAAGGATTATTCACACTTACTCCTGAGAGAATCTGAAGAGCACAACAGCAATCAGCATCACTCAGGAGAGGGTTTACTCAAACACATACTGTACTACATGAACATCACTATTGTCACTATTGTTTAACAAGCAGCAAACAAGGCCACAACAAGATATATTATTCGAATCATTGACAGGACTTCAGTGATAAGATTTGCAAGAGGTGTGCAGACAGTACAGGGCCAGTGTAATGTATTCTGGCATCTAGACAGGTGTGTACCAGGTCAGGACAGGAGAGGCATAGACACAAGTGACAGCTGCTCTGCTCCAGCAGCCCACAGAGGGAAGCATCAAGGAAAACAACGAAGACAGAACGATAATACTTAATACATAATAATACACTAAAATAAAGTTTTAAAATGAAAAAGGAATACAATGACTTAGAGCAGTGGTCTCCAACATTTTTTCACATAAGGTAATAAACATTCAATCTTTTTCAGGGATGATGGAGGAAGAGCAGGGCCAGTAATAAGAGCACAACATTGTCAAAAATTGTCTTGATAATCAGGTTTGCTCTTTAGGTTAATTTGCACAATATTTAGGTTAACTTGAACTAAATTTGGACTAAAAGGAGTTTTAGTTTTACTTTTTATTTTTTCTAAAGATACATACTATTTTTTCAGTACTAGATGACCCGTGGTCCGATTTTGGGCCACGCATCACTACTTGGGAACCCCTGACTTCGAGGATAAAATGGCCTTAGCTGCCTTGGGACAAAGTGATGGAAACTGGCGTTCTAGAAACTGGCGTTCTGTGAATTTGGCCTCTCCAATCATTATTAAAGACACAGCGGAAACACAAATTTGTCCCAGGTGTTTTATCCAGGAATCCATAAGCAGAGTGCAATAACTATAGTGAAGATAGACCCTTGCCTGGTTAGTCACTCCCTTTCACTTTCTGAATATTCTCGTATCATTCAGAGTTTAATGGTTCGCAGTTTCATTCTGCAGAAATCCATATTTTTCCTCAGTGAATTTTTTTTCTTGGTTTTATCATGGCCATCAGAAATTGAGACAGGACACCCTTCCAGACCCACACGTCTTTGTAAAGTTTTGTAAAAGGATGTAGTCTTGGCTGGCCAGGCAAGATTGATCCACTAACCTTAAGGTAACAACAGTGTGCCTTCTGAACTGCTGATGTGAATGGTCTCCCATGGTTATTGTTGTTTAAATGGTTCAAACGTTTCATCATTAACCTCTAGTTCCTCCTTCACCCCCTACTGTCTGTTGGCCTCTCTCCTTCTGTTATAACCAGATGTATAGTTTAGCAAATTAAAATTCAACAACAATAAAGCTTACAAATGAGTATTTCTTCATCCCAAAAACAGTGTGCTCATGAGGAGAGCCTACCCACACACACACACAGAGCATAGAAATCTTCCTTTGTCTGCTGTACAAACACTATAGTCTAGATTCTAGCGAGCAACTGGGGTCATTTATATCTCGGCAGGCACTTGGCAAAGACAGCCTCTCCATGTGGATCCACTGTAACACCAGAACCACACCAAATGCTTCCCATAACAGCAGACAGAGAGGGGGCCGAGGGCATCTGCTCAACATTTACCTAGTGTTTTATAATTAGATCGGCGCAACTGTTTGGGAGCTGAGAGTCTGTTCCTCTGTGATTGGGACTACAATTCTCTGACTGGGAGCAAGCACGGCCGGCTGTATGGGCAGACAATTAGTGGGTGTAATAAAATATGAACCGTATTGTGGAGAAAATTAAGAAGTCCAGGCTCAAAACACACAGATAAGTGGCGGAGTAGAAGTTGGTTATGACAAATGCTAATTGGTCCCCAGAAGCAGAGGGGCAACCTGTTAAAGCGCTAGTGAACATCTGGCACTCGGAGCTCCTTGCACTTTGTTTCACGCGTGTAATTTGTGCCAGTGTTGGTACAAGAGGCGAGCAGCTGAGGGAGCTTCAGCCTGGAGGACGTGGCGTATGTGCTGGGTCAAACTGTAGATGTGCAAGGAGCTAGTTAAATAATTATACAGTAAATGTATTCATTAGGGCACAATCCCAGCTACGCTATTGTATGGAAATCGCTGTTGTGGCTGGGGATAGCTGTTCAGTTGGTTAGCCTCTGTAAGATTCAGAGTAAGCAACAAATATAACCTTTTGTGAGAAGCAGATGACTTTATTTAGATATATTTAGACTTGGTTAGAATTGTGATAAATTATAAAGTTGAAATCGTGATCTGGCTCCAAGAAAACAATGATAATATATATATTTTTTGCATATTACTGTAAATCTGCATGGAATATTTTTTACTTTTTACTCTTTAAGTACATTTTTAAGCAGGTACTGTAATACTTTTCCTAAGTAAACACTTTTACTTTTACTTGGGTATGTTTTGGTCTTGTATCTGTACTTTTACTTAAGTATCAAAATTTAGTACTTTTTCAACCCCTGCAATTGCCCACTCCTAACTGTGGCTACAAACATGTAAATAGTTTTACCATTTAAGAGCGAGGTACAGTACAACTGTCAAGAATAACAACCAACATCAGGGTGTGATGACCGCATGGCTGGACTTTAAATGGTCGATATATGGTCACTTTTGGACTGAAGTGGTCCAAAAGGTGAACTGTGCTAAAGTGACCCATAGGTACATTTTTAGGTGGAGGGTCCAAAATCTCTATCTGTTGTTTTACCTGTTCCACAAATAAAATTATATTTAGGTACCTTCACAGAAACAAGCAGGTGAACCCATCAAGACAAGCATTTTCTGGCAATAAACACACCCCCAAAGAATGAATAAATGAAAGATAAAAATAGTCACATCATACTATCATACTAGTCATATCCCAGACAAATCAATAACATCTCCATGGAGACAAGCAGGTAATCGACCCTCCCACCAGAAATGTTACTTTTGCACCTTTAATAACACATAATGCACATGAGGATGGGAGGTTGGCTTGTTGAAGAAAAGTAATGGGGTAATGAAGTGAAGAAGCCGCTTGGATGAGCAGAGAAACATGTCTTCACTCAGACACTTTTGTCCAGGTGACAGAACTGAATTTCCCATTTGCTATGGCTCATACCTGGATGACTGGGGGATTACACAGACAAGGTTAAAAGGTGCATTACTCTTCTTTGATGTTTTAAATGCAGTATTGTATCACTGTGTATTTCTGTGTCTGTATGTTGGTTTTCCCTTGGACAAAACCCGGTGCTGTAATCTTTTGTGTAGCTATTTTTGTTGTTCTTACCACCTGGTACTGTAATGTAAGTGACTGGGCTATTTTCTACCAACATGGGTAATGGTGTCAATCTTTCAATCCATCTCACAACAGGGAAGAAAAAAGGGGGTTGACAAGCTCAATTTAGCTTGTTGTACTTAAAGGGGCACTATGGAACTTCTCGGGTGGGAGGTTCAACACATACTGGGAAATATTATTGTATTGTCTGAAATGTTCCACAGTACAGTGAACTTAGGTGTCTGGCATTTATTCAATTACAGGTGTTTTAAGGCCTAAAATACTTTGAAAGACATGCGTTGTTACTGTGAGCACGGTCAATTCTCCACAGATCTGATCTGTGATTTGGCTTGCTGGGATCATCTGTTTGACTCCATGAAGGTAGACAAGTTGAGGAAAATTACGTGCTAGCTATAACATCTCCCCGGAAACAAAAGTTACATAGTGCACCTTTAAGATTTCAAAAGTACATGAACATAAATATTACATTTAAAATACTGTACAAAACTGCCATCTCTATCTTGCCAGTTTGAGGCCCACGTTAACCGTTTTGAGAAAAGAAGACCGCTGTGTTTGATGCATTCACCCGGGGCAATCACTGCTCCTGTGTCGACAAAGAGACAGAGCCAGAGGATACAGAATCTCCCCCTCAATAATGCGCCTGCCAAACTCATTCTTTTACAAAATAAAAAATAGAAGCATTTTCCCCAAGCAACCAGGATATTCCAGTCCTCTGTGTGTTTCCTGAAATACAACCTTCCCCAGAGCTACACTGTCTCAGTGTGCAAACAGCATCACATGTACTTACATAACCTCCCCCTGTGGACTGCGTATAAGCTCCGAAACACAATTGCCATTCCCCTGATGAATAGGAGCCCCCAGGTAAAAGGATGGCGCTGACCCCGTCCCACAACTCCCTTTGTGTTTTGAAACATATTCCACTATTGATTAATTCCATCCAAATGCACTGTCTAAAAACAGACATCCCTTTATTGATTGGTCCTCCCTTAGGCGCTGACAGCTGTGAGGAAAACACGAATCAAGTTCACTTTGCTTGTCTCGTCTACGCAAAATAATATGGTGTTTTCAAGACATTCCTCTGTTCTTTTATGTGGCTGTCTATACTGCATGTAAATCACACTTTACAGCCATGGTATTTGCAGGAGACTTTGGTGTTGCGTTTTGTGCAATGACAGAAGCCCTGCCCCTTTCACAGTGGACAAGTGTTGGAGAGAAAATGGCATGATTGATGACACTCTGAGGTTGTGATGTGCCGTTGACACTAATGGACTGGCATTTGGCACTCCCAGGACATTACCCACACTGCACTGCTCTCACAAGCCTAGAGCACAGGCGGGCTGATGGACAGGGTCGTCCTCAAACACTTGTACTGTGGTGGGAGAAGGCACTTGAGAAGAGTCACTGGGTGAGATCAGGCTCTTCATATTCAAGTGTGTGGTAATATACTCCTCTTCTGTCTCCCAGTCATTTCAATTTAGACGATTCAGAGTCCAAAGGCTGCATTAATGAGCAGTTGACCTTGGGACCATATGAAGTTTCACAAGCTCTCATACTTGACTTCATTTTACATAAATTGGTGAAATATGACCCACTAAGAAATAAATGACGATGCTCCAGTATTTTCAGTATAAATAGACTTACACTGATGTGGAAAAATGTAAATGAGTAAAATTACTGCTTTTTATGATACAGTGTAATACAGTCAGGGCTAGGCATGTTGGTGATAAAAATGTAATTGTGATTTTACCCCTGTGACAAACTGATATTTTGGTCATATTCTGATATTGTCAATATTATCTCTATTTAATGGAGCTGTTTTCTCATCCATATTTCATGTTCGTTAGCCTCTGTAAAGCTCTGGTTGAATGACAGCTGGATTTAACCAATCACAGTGAAGTGTGAACTTCCAGAAGAAGCAGATTATTGTATTTACCTCTTGACAGAAAATAGAAATAGAAAAATACAAAGTATATATGAATTGTGATCTAAATCTAAACCGTCATATTAATTTGTTGCCATATCCCTCACCCTCGCTAACATTATTTAGAAGTTTTCCACCAGGAGAAGAACATCCTAAAACTAAAACCACTGCTGCTGCTCTATTACACTTTTTATTCTCTAAAAAGTTAGTAAAGAATAAGCATGTTTCTGGATTTCGACTTTGTAAAAATCCACATATTTCCTCCTCCTGAGCTGCATATGGCAGGTGGCCCTCCTGAGTGTCAGTGTGAGGCTGTGTGGGAGGTGTGGGGCTGACTGTAGAGCTGAGGGGAGAATGCACCCAGAGCTCAGGCCTCCTGCTGTGACCCTGTGCTATCAGCGCTTTCTCTGCATCTCCATCCAACGCTTTATGTGAACATTTAATTCATGAATTAATTCATCATTGCATTTATATAGCGCCTTTCAAGACACCCAAGTTTCATTGTTCATTGTTCATCCACACCACACTCAGTGGTGATACGCTACTATTGTACCCACAGCTGCCCTGGGGCAGACTGATGGAAGCAAGGCTGCCAATCTGCTTGGGTGTATTGTCTGTGTTTAATCATTAAGTGTTTTTATTGTGTGAAAATCAGGAATTGCACTGTTAGCATTACTGTGATGGCAATTGCAGTAAATAAGTATGCTATCTATCTATTCTATCTATTCTATCTATTTCCATGGAGACAGGCCTGCAATGTCTCCAGGCTAGGTGACAGGTCAGATCTGTGCAGAGGTGAACTCACTCATTGTAGTAATGCATGTTTTTTGAGTAGTAAAACACATGCAAGTGAATAAATACAACATGGATGAGTTTAATGCCATACTGTGAAACCTTTCAGGCAGAGCAATAATATCTCCATGGAAACAAGCTTGTGGCAGACCCCCTACCAGAAAAGTTCACAGTGCACCTTTAAGTGAGGAATAACCATGGACCGTTGTGAAGCATTTAAAAAGAAGTACTTCTGTTTTTCACATTTTTAAGGCAGTAAAAGTAAGGTACGGCACCTTTAAGTCTTGGCTCTGAAAATGGTAAACTATTAGGGTTTAAATAGACTTTACAATCCAATTAAATTACATTAACACTGGAGCCTCAACAAAGGCAGCCCCACAGTGATAAGGCATTGATTTGATTGCGTTTTTCTAAAGCTATTGTTGTGCTTTCATTGTGATGCAGCTCATTAAAAGCAGGGCCTTTATAAGTGTGTCAGTGTGTCAGTGTGACAGCAGAGGCACAGACCACAGCCTGGACCACAGCGTAAACACTACAGCCAAGCCTGGACAATGGGCTTTGCTTTGTGTGGTCACTGGTTGTTTGGTAGAGATAATATAGTCCAACAAAAAACACAGGAAACCACTGCAGTGTTTAGTTTCACAGGTTAGAGCTTCAGGTGATGGTTAAAACATAATCTTAAGTTACAAATAACATTGCACTGTCTAGGTAGGATATCTATATACTGAGCTGCTCAATATATATCACAGTTAGAATCACAACTGTCAAATCGTAAAGGCTGCGGTTCATTAGATACATATTGCAAAACAAACAGCAATCACAGTACTTCAGTAAATGTGGAGTACTACTACATACATGTTTTTTTTGCCTCTGTTTTGCATGTAACCACCCGCATGATCATCTGCACAATTGCGCAATAAATCAGTTATCCAAATGGGACCATACTGCCTTTGTAATGGGTCCAAAAATTCTTAAAGGGCCCATATTATTCTAACTCCTGATCTATGTTATAATGTTTTTTTCTCATCAAAAACATACCTGGAGTTGTGCATCATTTCATTCACACATGTTTAACACACAAACCCTGCATATTTAGGTCCTACCTCGTGATGTCATGTGGTAATACGCAAAGTCCTCCACTGTGTTTTTTGAACTGCATACACCCTCACTAGAAACATTTATATACTTTCAGTCCTGGAATTGCCAATCTCTACTGAAGTAAAAGGTAAAAGGTAGCTTAACTTGAAAACTACCACTACATGTCATCACAAGGTGGAACAAAGCATTTTGAGGTTTGGAGATGCAACCCAATAACTCAGGATTACTCAAACAAGTATGAATGGAATAAAACACAACTCCAGGCATGTTTTTGATGAGGTAACAACATTATAACATGGCTAAATGAGACAATTCTAGGTAATACAGGGCTTTTAATAAAAACACTGGCTACATAAGGTCTGAGTGTAAATGTTCACAGATTAAGACATCCTTTACGCCATATACTGACTGAATTAGATGCTTTCATGAATAAGAAACAACACTGTCAGCTTTGTTTACTAGACAGCGAGAAGTGCAGAGGAATTTAGGAGGCACTGGCCTGGCACAGCTGTCAGACTCACAAGGCTGATTTAAGAGCAAATAGCATGGGCTCCTTTTTCTAAAGCAATATTTAATGGTGCAACTACATCTGATGCTCAGGGGGATTTCATTTCAGTCTTGTGGCAGAATCCACATTTATGGCGGTCCTTATCACTCTGGTCATAGTGGATGGACATGGTTGGGGTGTGTCACACATGTCATAGCTCCCTTATCTGGCCTGCAGCAGGGGGCGCTCTCTGACCTGTGCAGTGACACTCGCCTCACCCAAGGGTCTGAGTGTCACCCATCCATCCGTGGAGCACCCATCCCCCCCTCCACACCATCAGACTAACCTACCCCAGACAGAGAGTCATTCTTTGACACAAAGGCAAACTCCGACCGTGGCACCTTCAAAGGATTCTTGCAGTGTACAACTAAAGCAACAGAAGAAAAGAATTGGGAAAATATTACAAAGCCAGATGGAATACAGAGAGACCAGAACAAGAACCTGAGGCTTTTGTCACATGTTTTTATCAGCTATAGATCACAGCACAGCCTCTGCCCTGGCACCGGCCCATTTCTCCAAATGTCAGTAGTGATGTAAGAGCTGATATCTCAGGGCGAGCAGTGGCTGGACCCAGAACACATTGTGGAGTGTAGATAAGGGACAGATTGTGTATTCAAGCAGGTTTCCTCCCTTTACTGTAGTGGAAGTTTTAAATGTATAGGATGCACACAGAGATTAGGAAAGCAACATAAACTACATTCATGAAGGGAAATAATATGATTGGTGCTGTACTGTCACCAGTATTGGGAAGAAACTGAATACCTGTACTGAAATTATTTAGAATGCTAATTATCAGTAACTGTATTCCGGTACAGGTACTTTTTTAAACTCAAAGGAATACATTGTGGTATTATCATGTAATTTAGGCTTCAAGCTCTGCAGAATAGTTCAGTTTCAGTTTTAATCTTACGTTGCATTTTCAGTCTATAGTTTAAATGCAACTCGATATAAAAGTATTCCAAGTATTCAGAATACAGTACTCTGATTGGACCATGTATATGCATATGTTACAAAATACATTTTAATACAGGCATTCAGTATTCTGTAACTAAATACATTTTCAAAGTATTCTTCCCATCACTGACTGTCATTTTGTTCAATTATCAAGTAGTTATAAACCATTTTAAAGTTGCACTGTGTAACATTTTGGATGGGAGTCTGTCACCTTTGTTTCTATGGATATGTCATTGCACTGTCTGGAATGTTCCAAAGTATGTCATTAAACAGCTCTCACTTACATTTATTCAGTTACAGGTGGTTCTATAGCTTAAAAATTCCTAGAAAAACAGGCATTCTGATTGTGAGTGAGGCTGCCTCTCCACAAATATGACCTGTAACTTGATCCCCCCACCAGAAAAGTTACACAATTCACCTTTAAGAAACACTTTTGGCATAGTAATAATTGCCCACTATTTGGCAGCTTGTTTAAGCAAGAAAAACAACTCAAAATTTGTCCAATCGTTGAATTTTAACTCAAAGCAAAACCAGGCGTTGCTCTCAGTAGCAGCTCCTATTGGTAATAAGTCCTATTCAAGTAGAAGTGTTTATAGCTGGAGACTCCTTGTTTCTTGCAGCATCCAAAGCTCCCTAATTGGAAGCAGGGAAGATGTTGCGTTCTTTTGAATGGTAATAAATTAATGAGGGCCCTTCTGTCTGCTTAAACACAGATAATCAACTGAGAGGCACCCGGGGTCCAGCACACAGCCTCTCACCAGCTCCACAGCTCTTTGTTTCCTCCAGTGTTTGTAGTGGAAAACACAAGCTGTCCAGTCTGCTCAGTGAAACACAAACATCCCACTTAAACTGTTACGCTCAGTAGTAAATATACTAATTCATAGGACTCAATTCACTTCGCTCCAACTCATAAGCCTTGTTTCCATGTTAGTTTTAGAGAGGATCGATAGTGTGTACATAATGAAACTGCCCTTAGCCTTAGCAAAACAAACATGCAGAGGCACAGAGAAGTGAAACAAATGTCAAAAAAGCTGATGATGAACCAGAAGTTGTTTTGAATTTCAGGCCTACTCACACCCACAAACTTGGAATTACTAAACACGTTTAAATAATTAAGAAAACACTGGCTTTTGACTGATGTGCCCTGCCTGAAACATGGAAACAGATTCCACCATTCAAAATATAGAGCCAAAGAGCTCCCAGGCGAAGCGGACCGTATACCAGAGCCAGTTGAAACATGGCTACAGCAGAGTTACAACAGTCCAGGTTCATGCCCGGACGAATGGTGTGGACAGAGTATGACTGGATATGCCTGTAGTTGCTTACTAAAAATAATGTCTTATATCAAAAGACATGCATCCCTAGCTCAAATCAATTTAATTTGGTCACTGGCAGGTAGGCGTTTGGATTGGATAAAAAATTTAGTTAAGTACTGGCAAGCTACATTTTTTGAGAATCTGTAGTCCCAACAGTGCTATAATAACAGCAGAAATATTAAATAAAGTAAATCAAAAATGGCCAAAATTAGGAATTGGATTGCACAATTTATTTAATACAAATAACATCAAAATCTCGTTTTTTCTCATTCTCCTAGACTGTGTCTCGTCCTGTGATTTCTGTGGTGAGACCTCCACAATGAAAACTGTGTGTATCATGACTAAAATAATGAGAACATAATACACACTTGTCCTTTCAAGGCAATTTGATATAAGATAAAAGACTAAGATTGCCAGACACACACAACCAGTGAGTCATGATACTGGCATCAATTCATTAGAGAGATGCTGCGCTTCACTGGGGATCGGCATTAAGATAGTCAGCCGTGTAGTTCATTCTCTCCATCGCCCTTTAAACCTGATTGATGCTGCCACGTTCTCATCCCAATGTGAACATAAAACAGGAACTGGGTGTAACTCACGAATGACGCCATGGTTATGTCATCCGCCAAACAAAAGGGGAACCCAGGACGACTCTTACCCTAATGGATTAATGAATCAATTGTTATTAAAAAAAGAAAAGAAAAATACACCCTTGGTATGTACGATTCCTCTTTCCAAACACGCACAATACAAGATAACCTTAGCAGTGCAGAGATCCTTGTCGGAAATACTTTAAATCCTGCAACCAGCTATAACAAGACATCTGACATCCGCCAGAGATGAGGAGGAATTTGTTTTCTGATATGTCACGGTGCACTTTGTTGGTAAAAGAAATGCTACAGAAGGAAGACCACAAGGGACAAAAAGCTGCTTTTGAAGAGGTGCACTGGCTCGGAGAGGAGACAAGAGTTTAGGGGGTTTGATGTGTGGCTGAAAAGGTCGGCCGTGTTGTTATTGAGATAAGAAACAGACAAAAGGAAAAGGTCAATTTATCAAGTTCATTTAGCAGTTTTGCACGGGGATGCTGTGGACTAACAGCCAGTTATGGAGATAGTGGTTTATATGACTTAGGCAGAAACGAGTATCCAATTAAACAGATTTTAAAGTGAACTCTGACTTTTCTGCCACCTGCTTGTCTCCATGGAGATATTGCTTTACATCAAACTTCTGCATTGGTGTAATATCCATTTAGAGTTTGCTGATTAATCAATCAGAACGAATCAACCAGAAGCTTCTCAGTGTAGCATTAAATGTATGTATCTTGCATTCATTTAATTACAGGGGTTTATGAACGAATGATGGATGATGGTGGATTTAAGCAATTAGAGTGAAGTCTGAACTCTAAGAAGAAATGGATAATATGTTTATTATCCCATAAAGAGTGTGCGTGTACATGAAAACATTCTAAAATTCAAATTCTAAGATGGACTCTGAGAATATTGCACATTATTACACATATTCTCCACCCCAGTAATAAAATATTAATACTGTAAGTATGTTATTGCCTGCTGGTAATAGGCAGGCTGTAGCTCGGTTGGTAATGTGCTCGTCATCTGATCTCAAGGTTGGTGGTTCAAATCCTGCTCTCAACATAAACACTGCTGGTGGTAGAGCGGTCAGATCGACTGACCCACAGGTTGGCAGTGCGATTACAGCTCTAACAAATGAATTTTGACATTGTGTCCTTGGACAAGACAATTCCCCCGCCTTGCCTTTAATAAGCTTTAGTTTGTAATTTAAGAACTGACATTTTACAGTCAATTGTCTGTTACTATCAGCCAATCACAACCTGCTACCTTAATCCCTCAATTAACAACCCCATAAACAATTCACATTACTGTACTTTTAGTATACTTATAGTATACTTTTTGCACAATACTCATATAGAATGCATTGCAAAAACAGCACTTGTACCAATAGCGTTTTCCTAAATAAACACTTAAGCTTCCCCAATCTGGTGTAGAGAAGCAGACAGCGTGTGTATGTGCGATTCATGCCAAATGAGACTGTGAAATCCACAATTATACAGTCAGCGAGTGTCCGCCGTTATGCAACACACCGCAGTTTTCCATCAAAACAACACAGAGAATATAGGCGAAGACAGGGGCTATACAATGTGGAGGTAAATAAAGCTTCATTGTAAACAGTCTAAATGGGAATAGATCATCTCAGCATATTTGTGTCTCAATCTGGGCTCCAGGGAATGGGGAGAGACAGTGGCAGAGAGCACAGGCGTCCATTTGTGTTGTAATCAAACATGGTTCTGCTGACAGATCCGGCATCTGGTTAGGAGCTATACAGCACAGAAATTGATGATGGGGGGAACAGGGAGGCGCCTGTGCAAAAGAAATGGTTCCTTTTACAAGAAATAAAATGGATTTGTGTTTGGATTTGCGCGTCCCATATGTTTGTTTGGGAATGCCGCAGACAGATTAGTGCTTTTATTGTGAAAGCGAGTGCAGGGAGCCAGTGTGATATTTCAGGCTAATATTTCCACTGGACACAAGATCAATCAAACACTATACGCCTGCTCACTCCCTCCACCCAATTGTGTGGCTTCTATCAATTTTAATGGCTGAGGGACATCTTTCAAAAACTATAATGGGACAGGAAGATGGATGGCAGCGTTTGGAGGGAACAGACTGCACATAGGGCAGGAGATGTGCTGAGGTTAAATCTATGGGATCAACAGCTATGTCAGTGTACTTTGGTATAGAGAAGGACAATAGAGGAGGACGCTATGGTTTTAAATTGATTGGGCATTTTAAACAATTCAAAATGAAAAATGTGTGACCTACTGGAACATGATATAGAACTTCATTTCCAAATCTAAAGTTACACTGCGTAGCATTTCTAGTGGCGGGTCCACTTGCTTGTCTCCATGGAAATGTTATTGCTTTGTCTAAAATACTCCACAGTATAGATTGAACCTATCTACCACAAGGGAAACATGAAAGTTACAACACTACATTACATTACCATTCAGATCAGTGAAGGAATTAATGTATTTTTGAGCAATAGAAACACCTGTAATAAATAAAATCTAGTTGGATATGTATAATGTCATACCATGGAACATTCCAGGCAAAGCAATAACATCTCCATGGAGACAAGTAGGTAGCAGACCCGCCACCAGAAAAGCTGTGCAGTGCACCTTTAAACAACATTTAAACTACTTGGCTGATAATTGGCTGATTACAACAAATATAGTGTATATTATTTAAGAAGCAATAAAAAAAGGTTTATTTAGTTATTGTTTTTGTTTTGTTTATCAATCTGTTTATTAATTAAAGCCACACACACGTCATTTTTTAGCCAAAAAATAAATAAATAAATAAAATAAAACGTACCAGAATGTTCTGATATAAGGTTTTAATCTGTTTTCATGTATTCATACAGGTGACATGCCTCCTTCAGAAAGTTTCATACTGTACCTTTAAATATGTGCTATTTTAATTATATTTGTAAGTATCCAGTTGGGTTTATCCAAAGATTTATGTTGAGACCCTCCTATCTCTTATACTATTATCATACTTTATATTCCTGCACCATGTCATACTACCAGTTTCTTGCCAATTTATCGCACAGTAACTCAAACCAGCAGTGTATGAAGTGACATTGTGTTAATGAAAATAAGATTGTGTTA
Organism: Taenioides sp. WSHXM2023; assembly: GCA_029959045.1. Classification (NCBI taxonomy): domain Eukaryota; kingdom Metazoa; phylum Chordata; class Actinopteri; order Gobiiformes; family Gobiidae; genus Taenioides; species Taenioides sp. WSHXM2023. Next base: position 20,826,912 of record CM057092.1, on the reverse strand, counting down.
ATGAAAATAAGCTGTGATGTCTATTCATTGATTGTTCAACAGTCAAATACCTCCTGAAGCTGTCAGGAGTCCAGCCCCAGTCGTCCCTAATGTGATTTAATGAGCAGGTAATACAGGGATCTTAATAATAGCTTCATTGGATAGTTGATTGGTGAGAGACTTGGGCTTTTGTCTATGCTTATTGCCAGTCAATTTATGCTGAAGGGCTACAAGATAAGCTGTCTTTTATTGATTTTAAATACTCTTTACGTTTCAGTTAAATGCTCCCGTGACCATGTTACATTTGAACATGAAATCACAACCAGCAATGAAAGTTGTGGTAATAGATTTGTTGCTAGCCGGTTAATATGGATAAACTATTTGCACAATACAGCTACAAATCTTTAAAACATATCATGCAAACTTTACTTTTAAGAGCTTTTAATCATGGTTAAGTATTGTTTTCCATTCCTTGTTGTGTTTATAATGATTCTTGCATGTTTGAGTAATCTTAATTCTCCTGTATTCAAAAATTCACATTTTTTTGCACCACATACACGCCCACTGCTCTGCACTTACTTTGTTCTCTGGTAATACAGTGTAGGATCTAATGCTCACTACGATGAACTGTAGCTATCCACTGGAGGGGCAGTAAGTATGGTCTTTGCTGTGATAACGTTTATGGTGATGTACCATAATTTTTAAGTTTTCAACCGAAACCCATTAGATTTAATCCTTTAATAAAGTTGTTTAGATAGATGTGTTGTATATCCAAAATATAAAATAATTATCCATAGGAGTCATAGCATATTAGACAAAAGCGCTATATGTTCTTTAAAGGTGCACTGCGTAACATTTCTAGTGGAGGGTCCGCCACTTGCTTATCTCCATGGAAGTATTATTGCTTTACCTAGAATAGCCCACAGTATAGATTAAACCTATCACAAGGGATGCAAGCAGGTTACAATTCAGATCTGTGGAGAGTCGCCCCTATTCTCAGAAGGAATTATTTGATTTTTGAGCAATAGAAACTATGCTAGATGAATATGTTTAATGTCATACCATGGAACATTTCAGGCAAAGCAATAACATCCCCAATGCAGACAGGTAGGTAGTGGACCGTCCACCAGAAAAGTTGCTCAGTGCACCTTTAAACTATGATTCGCCATATATGGAGTAACGTCAAAGGTTTATTATGCACAATAACTTTGCCAGACATATTTTTCACTATTGGGTGATTTTAATGTCATACTTTCTGTGCAAGCTGTATATTTCGCCCTCCAGTAGGTCCAGTAAACTCAGGCCTAACACCAGTCTTACTTTGTGGACTTGGCGATCCGTGCAGCTGGTAAAGACAGCCAGCGCTTTCTTCAGATGGCCGGGCTCTGGTGTTAGCCGTTCAAGCTTCAAATGAGTGAGTGCATTTCCATTACACACACACACGCACACACACACACGCAGGCACACACACACACACACACACACACACAGACTGCATGTGTGTGGAGCAGAGAGGGAACTGAACTGTGTCCCCTTTGCATGAGCCACAGGGATCAGACGAGCAGACGAAATACAGTTTGCATCTTCTCTTCCACTTATCAACCCTTTGGCCAGGCAACTGTTCTGTTTTTTGGTAAAACTTTTGAATGAAAACTTTTTTGGCTAGGGTAACTGCAAAAAAAAGTTTGTACATATGGTTGAAGACTGATGGCTTGCAGCATGTTCAGTATGAAGATTTTTATTGAAGAAACATGCCTTGTAGAGATCAAACTAATACTGAAAGGAAAATAGAATATGTTCCTACTTAATTTTCAAATTGATGTTTCACCAAAATCAAACCAAAAATGTCTTCACTGAGAAGCAAAAACTAAGCGTAGAGCTGCAAGATTAATCACAATCAAATTGAAATTTCAATGGACGCAATTAGTCGCAAAGCTGCAATTTCTTTGAAGTACCGTAATTTCCTCCACAAACAAAATATCCTACAAACATGTTCTTAAAGGTGATTTTCATATTAGTTTGTCAGTTCATACTGAACTATTTTTGCCAATTCTTGGATGCGCTTAAAATGTGAACTTTGAACAGAATCCTATTATCCCAAATCTAATCTCAATGGTAAAGCTTGTCAGAAAAATTTCATTTACATATTTTTTTCTCAAATTGTTCAGGCCTCCTTAACCATCTTGACTTTTCCAACTAACTCAAAAACAGCTTCACAAAGTCACTATTAATTACAATTATTTTGCATCAAAGCGTCGTAAGGCTCGCTGTTACAAACTATATAGCACACCATACAGCTGACCCCTTGAACCTCTCACACTTAAATGCATGAGTTTTGTGGTGTAATGACCCAAATGTACGCTAAGAATGTGTTTTTGTTTTCAGATTGTGGATGTGTGTGAGCATCACTGTTCTTTGGCTGCTCCTCTCATTCATATGCATCAGGAGCTTATCAGGGACCGCTGTGCCTCATTGCACTGGGAAGGAACTGCTTTGCATTTATTTCTCCAATGCTCAATTCCAATGAAAACTTTTGAAACTGACTCTCTTTTCAAAACTTTTTTCAAAAAACTAAATGCAGGCACACAGAAAAATCATCTAAGAAATTCACTTACTGACATTCACGCTCTTGGGAGTCCTTTTGTTTTGATTTGCTAAAGAGGGGACTGTCAAAATCAAATTTGTTTTATTAATGCATGGTCACACCCGCAGACAGCATCAGACTTGTAGCATCCAGAGTTACACAGTGTTCATCCTCATACTGCGTGCTAATTAGCCACAGAAAGACACACATTTTTGGGCTGTGGAGGTGCATACAACAACTGGAACCACAGGGTACAGTATGGGAATGGCAAACTAAACAAGCAATGACTAACAGGAACAGGAATGAAACATAAATTGTGTTAAAGGTCCTATATTACGCAAAATTGACTCTTGTGAGCTTTAAGCGTTTAGAATGTCGTTATGTTATCAAAAACATACCTGGATTGTGTTTAATTTCATTCCATTCACACATGTTTGAGTAACCCTTTATTATTAGTCTGTCTACATCTCCAAAGCTCAACATGCTCTGTTTCACCTTGTGATGTCATGAAGTTGTAGTTTTCAAGTTAACAGTTACATTTTAGTTCCGTAGAAATTGGCAATTCAAGGACTGAAATTATCCATATGATTCTAGTGAAGGTGTATGAAGTTTAAAAACACAATGGAGCACTTCCTGTTTTATGTTTGAGAGAAGAACTAAATATGCAGGATGTGTGTGTTAAACGTGTGAATGAAACAAAACAACTCCAGGTATGTTTTTGGTGAGGAAACAACATTATAATATAGATCACAAAACAACTCAATTTTGCACATTAAATGACCTTTAAATTTGAAAGCAAACCTTGAGATCCAGAAGACATTCCCAACTATATAAAAATAGTCTGATATGGGCCTGTACAAACTCTATCTCTCTATCTCCTGGGCAGGCTGTGTCCTTACAGGCCAAATTGGTGTAAAAACACATCTTTGAAAATATATACACCATACAAATCTAATCAGAAATGTGCGATGAGAAGAACATCAGAGATTAGATTCTAGTTCAGACAAGAAAGCTCCAGACTATATAAAGCATGGGTCTTGAGCAGAGATGGTGAGAGGTGAGCACATCTCCATGCATCTCTGCGGCGAGAACAGGCAGTGCCCACTCCTCATAAATCTCCCATAGTGCTGGGGTCAGGCCCAAGCTGAGAGTGTCAAAACAGTGTGTAACAGTGTGTTGGTGTGAAGGAAAGAGGAAGAGAAGACCAGATAACTCTCCACTGAGACAGACACCGGAGACAGAGACCAGCCTGCTGCTCGGACACACCTGCCACAAACCAACTGCAGCTTTTTATGTTCACATCTTCCCCTTAGAATTAGAAGTTCTATCTGATGTTTTTGGCATGTTTGAGTTATTTTCTTTCTAACATGCAAGGTCACTTTACAAAGCATAAACAACATTAATACAACTATAAAAACAGAATACGCTACGTGGACTTGAAAAGGACTAGAGAGGATTTGTCTGAGTTCATGTTGGGTAAATCACTGGAAAATGTAAGATTTCTATATGGCAGAGACATCATTTCAGCAGCAGAGGTAGGAAAATATACATATATATATACATACATATACATACATATATGTTTTTAACTTCTATCTACTCCTTTTTGGCACCTCAGCTGTGTACTTAAATGACTTACTGTATTGTATGGAAAATTATGCTTAAATAAATAAAATAAAATAAACGACAACAACAATGGCAACAATAACCAATCAGAAATCTGACCAAATTTGAGGTTTCGGCTACAAACCAAACACTGCATTTCAGTGAAGTCAAAATCATACACTTTATACACATATATTATTAAGGAAAACAAAGTAAAGTTAATAAGAAATACTGCCACAGTAATGTCGAGAGCAGAAACAGATGAGAAATCACAGAAGAAAAATAAAACATGACATTGCTGCTAGTGAACTATGAATCTTGCAGCTGTCATTATGTTCTTGTGACCATCAAACAAAGCCACGCTCTTTAGCTCCAGGGAGAGTTCTGCTACATATAGGACTATTCTTTCTCTGAGCAAGTCCTTGTACTACAGAACAAATCATTTATTTTGGTTTAGATCAGTGGCACTCAAACTTACCACCTGGTAAAAATATTTGGCCTCCCACCAGAACAAAAACAGGGCTATTCCAGATCTAAACTAGGGGTCTAAAATGGTGGGACTACATCATTCCTATAGTAGTCCCAAATCAGGACAAAACTGTGGACACAATAGACTTAAAACTAATTAAGCATTAGAGGTACATATGCTGTAATTTGAGGACCACTGGTCTGGATAGTCACCAGGGTTTCAATTCTGTGTCTTGGAGAATCTTTGGCAAAAACTGTGGGTCTGAAGTGGGGATCAACTGGAACATTTGTCAATTAGGTACAAAAGGTCTTCACTGTACTTCTCATCTTAATCATTTCAACTTTATTTGGTGGAGAGATCAGCTATGAACTAGTGTTGTCCTAACATTAAAATTTCAAACTTTTTTTCATAGACAATTGACAACAGTAATTATAAAACAATAGTGCTTTCTTTATGTTACCATGTGGTCTATTACTAGTTGTGATAAACACTCAAGACCACTCAGAAACTTTTCAGGAAAGTTCACATTTTATCCTGATGCTTTTAATGTTTATTCAAAGGAGAATCTAGGTGAAATCGACTGATATTGTTTTTTTCATGGCCAATACCGATACTGATTGTGCAGAATCAAGAGAAACTGATGGCCGATAAGGTCTGTCAATATTTTTTGGCTGATATGTAGTGCATATTTGTATATTTTATGCCCCAAATATATAATTATAATTGATTACAAATGCATCTACAACCTTGTTTTACTACAAATTGGATAAGAAACCTCTTTGCACTGTTCAAATAAAGCTTCATGCAATTTTCCTAGGTAACTGATTTACCCAAACTAGCTAGTATCTAGTTTCTGGACCAGCTTTAGTATTGATTAGCATCTGATTTTTACAGGTTTACACAACGCAACAAAACTTGATAATAATCAATCACAGCTCTCTAAAAACTTCTCCAGAACCATCAGCCTCCCTCCCCATCTCGTACGATTTCAAACTGTTCTGTTAGCTTGCTAGCCCCTTTCTCTAACCACTGTATTTTAATAACCCTCTTATTCCCACTCCTGTCCTTATCCCTCCACGCTCCATCTCCTCCGCTAGGCCCTCCCATTGCTTGCCTCTGTCCGTGGTGCTGATGCTGCAACCTGCTCACAGCTCCAGTGGGTGGACAGGGGAACTACGAGAGCTTTTGTCAAATTTGAGTGCGCCCCCGAGACTGGCCCCCCTTGGCGTACTGATCCCACTCTGTTAAACCCATGGCAGGACTTAAGTACGTCTTAACAATTCATGCAGAGAGAGTAAAAAGCAAAAGGTAAGAGCAAGAGACAGCACTATTTTTATCACCCCTTTGAGAGTGTAAAGGAAACACGCTTGTTCTTTTGTTTCTTGTTATAACCTTAGCTAGAGAACGTTGGGGCACTGCTAGGTCTGACATGATAAATACTATACTTCAATAAATGATACATGGAACAATAACTTCTGAAGCAGTATTTTTTTCTTTGTACCAAGGAGAACTTTGTTATTTTTCTGTACAAAGATAAGATTTCAGTTATAAAAGGTCACTTCTATTAATAATTGAAAAACTAACTTATATGACTCATAACTCACAATGTGTTTAATTTAGCTATTCATTTGTGTTATTGTTATTTCTACATGTTATTGTTATAGCTCCATAGAGAAAAATAAGTTACACCAAGTGATGGCCATGTTACAGGTTAGATCTGTGAAGAGGCATCCTCAGCAAAAGGCAGAATGCATGTGCTTCTTTTATTTAAATGAAATTACTTAAGATACTTTAAATGCCATACTATGGGACATTCCAGACAAAGCAATAACCTCTCCATGGTGACAAGGAAGTAGCAGACCTTCCACCAGAAAAGTCGTACAGCGCACCTTTAACACCTGAAACTGTCATGTAATGTAAACAAAATATGATGTTACATGATTTTTACCTGCGTTTTTCAAAACGTTCCTTTAACTCCCCAGTTGAAAGCCCAACCCCAACAGGCAGTGGTTAACCCAGTCTTGTTTTGCGCCCCCGCTGGCTCTGATCTGTCTCTTCACAAGGGTAAAGTACAGACATTTCACGTCTAATGAATGCACGGGACGCTTGTATAAAAGAGTTAATGAGGCTGTGAGCAGAGCACCGTGAAGTGTAGGCAGAACCCAGGGCAGCGGGGGACACTTGACTTCCAAGAGACTTATGGTTATTAGTCTGTCATAAGGAGAAAGCTGATCTGTGGAGCGGCGCGTGACTAAAGAACAGGAGACTCACAATATTTGTTTTTACAATATAGTCTGACCATAAGGGTTAAATGTGTTATAATCTTTGAGACTGTTAACATATGGACTTCAGATAGAGGAAAACATGCAATTTGTGATAAAGTGAAATGCTGAGGAATTTCAAATATTCAATCACAGTATGGCATTAAACTTACCTCCATGAAAAAAAGCAATTAAATGTCAGAAATTGAATAAATGCTACATAGATTACTTTAATGCCGTACTCTCGAACATCCCAGGCAAAGCAATCAAATTTGTAGACAAGCAGGTAAAGCAGAAATGTTACATAATCCACCTTTAATTTCACACTAATCTTTATTTGCCGCACTGATGGGAAGCGTAGATGTGTATCTACATTATGGCTGTCAAAAAATCAATATATATATATATTCATCGATACTAAAATACTACTGAAACTAGATACTTATTTGAACAACAATCAGTAAATAGGACAAAGCTGGACCAACACGGTAGTATTAAAGAAATTACTATTATCTTGTACTGGAAATCATAAACTGGTATCAAACCTGTATCATCTATCAAGCCTTCTCCTTAGTAACAAAGCAGTTTGAAATGTTAGTATTGTGATAACACAGTCTACATTACATTGTTTCTCTGACTCTACAGATGCTATAGCACTCTGGAATATCACAGAATTGATAGAATACATTGTGCTCGCCTGGATGCACGATTTAATGGGGAAAAAAGCAGAAACACACCTGGGGATTGTTATAAATGTGCACTAAATATAACAGAGCTCAGGTGTGGTGGTGGTAGCCCATAAAAAGTTGCCCTCTCAGCAGATGAATGGGCTCTTCACTTCGGCGCTACACAAAACTATCCATTACTCACAGGTTACACATCGACCAGCTGTGAAGAGCTTTCATATTATCCTGCTATTTTTAAATCCTCCATTGTCATTTCTTTTGCCAACACAACAGCAATTCACGAAAGTACCATACCAAATGCTCAGAAATTTCAGAAAATGTTTGACTTCAGGTGTATTTCCCTACACTAGGAAATGCTGAAAATGAGCTACTAAGTGATACTAAAACTTACCATCACTAGATATTATTATTATTAGATATTTATTTGAGCAAGCGATCGATTCGATTCAATTTCGATTCGAAAAAATTAGATAAACAGGGCAAAATTTGACCTTTTCTATACATTTTTTGAATGATCTTGCGCTTTATCAGGACATGCACAAGATCACAACATAGAGAAAAGGACTAATATCTTGTGTTTTTGATATTCAAATTCATTTGAGTATCAAACTTATTCTTTAGTACAGAAATTGAGTTTGAAATTTTTGCATCATAGCACCACATGGGCTGAAAGACCTTAATATGAATACAACCAACAAAATAGCAATACAGGTGGAGACCGCATCTTATAATTGGCAAGAATAGGAAAATTTTCAACAAACGCAAAACAAGGAAATAAGCTAAACCAGGACTTAACCATGTGCAAACCAACAATTCACCAAAAGAACTGCAAAAGTATTCCCACAAGAAACCTGTTTGTGTACCTCCAGCTCTATCAGTCACATCATTTGTCTCAACCAATCAAGTTCATTCACTAATTAAGTCCCTATGCTACCAACAGACAGTTCCTTAATTCTAAAAAAACACATTCCCTATTAAATACATCTCTCCTCTGTGCAGCCACTCACCTGTGCGATCTCATACAGCAGCTTGTAGTGTTCCTCGCGCTTCTGTAAAGTGCACAGATTGCAGCCCATTATAGTCGCTGTGGAAACCAAATCTCCCCGAGTCTTCACCCTCCACTGTGGTTCTCATCGGTCACTCCTCCTCTGCCAGTATCTCCCCATTCATTTATAGAGAAGGATTTAGCGTTCAGAGTAGGAAGAGGAGAGAGAGAGAGAGAGTGGAAGAGTATGTGAAGGTCGTGAGCAGAAGCACCAGTCTATCCTCGCTCTCCTCCGCGCTCCGTCTTTTTCACACACGCTGGAGTTCTGCTTCGCTCTTTCATGTACAGGGACACTCCCCCTTTCTGCCACAGCGAAGGCACACACCGGGGGCTCCTGAATAATGGTAAAGAAGTGTGATTGGATATTCATGAGGTGGGAGGGACAGGAGGCGGGGTCAGTGAAAGGGAGAGAGAAAGAAATAGGGAAAGCATTGTATTCTTGTTACACAGCGTACTAGCAATGAGTAGTGGTGGACAGCTGGTGTGTTAAAGTCTTTAAGTTTTAGACCTCATTAAAAATAAAAAAAAGCTAATATTTTCTGCATACAGTGACTATTGTAAAACTATCAAAAGCAATTCTGGATTAAAAATATGAATGAGACATTTGAATTGCAAATGAGATAATGTTTGTGTCTCACATGATAAATGCTATACTGCAATTACTGGTTATACCTACAGATGTCATTTATATACATCGCAACATTAAAGGTACACTATATGTACATTTTCTGGTGGATGGTCAAGTTACCTTTTTTCTCATACAATACAAATGTCATTGTTTTCCCATTTGGTTCCACTGAATGGTTTATATCTTTAATTTATTCAGGGTGTTTTTTATTGCTAAAAACATACTTTATTTGTTGGTGTCACCTGCTTGTCTCCATGGAGATTGCTGCTTTTAAGCCATTCAATTGAATATTTCTGGCAAACCCAAAACATCTCCATGGACTAAAGAAGGCTATTGACCTTCCACCAGAAAATGACCCTTTAAAATCATGCAACAAAATTATTTAATGTTTTACTCATTTTCAATATAGATGCTAAATAATCACAAAATGAGTTTACATTCACCATTTTCATGAGCATTTATCACTGTTGAGAAGCCTATTAAAGACGTCCAAATATAATTTATGATGAACAGATTAAATGCAGAATAGCAAATACTACTGGTGTAATTGTCAATTAAATAGGAAAAGCACAATATAGTATAACCATGTCCTCAATCATTGTGACACTATGTACCTTGTCTGTACCACAGTGTTCCACTAATGAGCAGTAACAGTTCACAAATAGTCCTGTGAGTGACCAGCGGGGGGGTGCTCCACAGAATCCAGACTAGGTGTGTGCTCATCAGCTGCTCTGGGCATCCCTCCTCCAGGGACGACATAATCCCATTTTCTGGACTTTAATTTTGCTCCAGTGCCTTGAGGCAGGCCAAACAGCCTACATAACATGGAGCGCAGTATGATTGTACACATCCTCCACCAAACTCTCCACCTCCGTCTCCTCTGCCCCAGCAATCCGCTGGAGCATTCTCAAGAAGCCCACAACAAGTGAGTTTTCTGCCGTTGCCAGGCAATATCCCATCCAAGTGTTCCTCACTAAAGTGTCAATTTCACATCAAAGGGTCTTGTAGCAAGACCGAGCACTATATAGAATAGTATTTTGTGAACAGGGATGCGCTGTTTGCTACAATGAACTGTCTTCTGAAATAGAGCACTTTGAAACTAAACAAGATCATTCAGCTCAAACAAACTGAAGAAAACTGACAAACCAAAAACATGCTAAAAAACATCCATACTTTTACAATATATCCTATGAAATACAGTGGAGGAAATAAGTATTTGATCCCTTGCTGATTTTGTAGGTTTGCCCACTGACAAAGAAATTAACAGTTTATAATTTTAATGGTAGGTTTATTTTAACATTGAGAGATATACAATCAAAAAGAAAATCACATTACAGAAAATATATGAACTGATTTGCATTTCATTGTGTGAAATAAATATTTGATCCCCTACCAACCATTAAGAGTTCTGGTTCCCACAGACCAGTTAGACACTCCTAATCAACTCGTCACCTGAATTAGACGCCTGTTTTAATTAAAGGACCCCTGTCCACAGAATCAGTCAATCCATCAGACTCCAAACTTTCCAACATGGGAAAGACCAAAGAGCTGTCAAAGGACGTCAGGGACAAGACTGTAGACCTGCACAAGGCTGGAATGGGCTACAAAACCAAAGCAAGAAGCTCAGTATTAATGAGACAATTGTTGGTGCAATTGTTCAAAAATTTAAGAAATACAAAATTACCATTGGTCTGGGGCTCCATACAAGATCTCACCTTGTGGGGTTTCAGTGATCGTGAGAATTCAGCCTAGAACTACACGGGAGGAGCTAGTCAAAGATCTCAAGGCAGCTGGGACCACAGTCACTAAGAAAACCATTGGTAACACTTTATGCCACAATGGATTAAAATCCTGCAGTGCTCGCATGGTCCCCCTGCTTAAGAAGGCACATGTGCAGGCCCGCCAGAAGTTTGCCAATGAACCTGAATGATTTTGAGAGTGATTGGGAGAAGGTGCTGTGGTCAGATGAGACCAAAATCGAGCTCTTTGGCATTAACTCAACTCACTGTGTTTGGAGGAAGAGAAATGCTGCCTACGACCCCAATAACACCATCCCCACCGTCAACCATGGAGGTGGAAATTATTATGCTTTGGGGGTGTTTTTCTGCCAAGGGTACAGGACAACTTCACAGAGTCAACGGGAGGATGAACGGAGCCATATACTGTTAAAATCCTGAGTGACAAACTCTTTTCCTCCGCCACGGAAACTGAAAATGGGTCGTGGATGGGTCTTCCAACACGACAATGACCCAAAACATAAAGCCAAGGCAACAAAGGAGTGGCCCAAGAAGAAGCACATTAAGGTCATGGACTGGCCCAGTCAGTGTCTGGACCTTAACCCTATAGAAAACCTATGGAAGGAGCTGAAGCTCCGAGTTGCCAAGTTTGCCAAGTGACAACCATGAAACCTTAGTGATTTAGAGATGATCTGCAAAGAAGAGGGGACCAAAATTCCTTCTGATATGTGCACAAACCTGGTCATCAACTACAAGAAACATCTGACCTCTGTGTTACAAACAAGGGTTTTGCCACCAAGTCTTTTTTGGCTAGAGGATTCAAATACTTATTTCACTCAATGAAATGCAAATCAGTTAAAATAACTGTTCATTTCTGTCAGTGGGCAAACCTATAAAATCAGCAAGGGATCAAATACTTATTTCCTCCACTGTACATACATTAAAACATACTGTGTTAAAACTTACTAGACTACTTACCATTGTAGAAATTAAAGTCATATAAGCACAAACAACTAATGCTGCGTTTCAGTTGTCCTGGTGGGTCGACTTGCACATTTACAGTGGAACACCCTTCCATCTCAGGATTCCTATTTGGAAGCTCTATTTTCCCTCCAGTTGCTCCACTGTCCACCTTCTGTCTGTGAACCTGCTCCTGTAGTCTGTGAGCCTCTGTAACTATAAATGCACCATTATGCTCTGTTTTAGTAATGTTGGTAATGTCTGCACCAGGCTAATGTAGACAAAACACATTCACTCTCAAAGGTTGCTTTACAAACAGTAAATGTAATAACAATGTCCGGGTTAATAAATTAACTTCATTGAATCTGCATTTTGGCTAATTTGAGGACTCAGGCTCTGATCTCAGAGGGTAACTAGAATGCAGAATTAATTCAGGCATTATTTCATTTCTCAAATGGATATATAAAGGGACATAGCTAGCCCGCTAGCTGTCAAAATTTCAAATGGGAAACCTCTGCTCTGGTTGCAATTCACTTTCTACTGAAAAAAACATTGCCCCTTTCTCTGTACTTGCTACTGCCAATTTGGTCTTAGAATGTTCATATTAACCCGTTCTACATGATCCTGGTGTTTATATTCAGATTTCCAAATATGGTCCTTGGTAGCAGATTTCACTCAGATTTCCAAATATGGTCCCTGATTGCTGATTAGCCGCTATAACTGCTAGCCTTGATGAGCTTCATTTGGTTGCAACACTATGAGTGATGTCACACTCCCTTAGTCCACTTCTTTGTACAGTGTATGCTTTCACAGTGAAATGCTTTACATGTTGAGTGCTTTGAGTAGTTTGCAGTCAGGAGACAGAACAAGGCTCAGAATCAAAACGTTTTCCACGCAGAAGGACGAGGTGATCATAAAGTTGATTGAAAATGCACCGACAGTTTTCAATTGGAGAGACCAGACCAGAGAAGCAGTGACCATAACAGCGGCAGCAGTGGACTCACTGACCCCGAAAGGTTAAGATGCTCATTGGTCAGCCAAATGGACTCTCATCATCATCTGTGAAGCATGACTGATACAGTAGCCTGGCCCGCGGTCAGCCAGCCCCTCCTGATGGGGTGTCCTGAGTGAGGGATGGTCTCAGAGGAGGGCATCAAACAGTGATAAAAGCCTGCGCCCACTGCTTTATGGCCCTGCATTTTACTACGTGATCGAGTGGATTTACCTCATGCTGCATTTTCAACAGAGCTAAGGGCGAGACTGGCACATTATACTTACATTTAGTAAAGCCATTTACTTTGACAAAGATTAGTTTCTCCCATTGTCAGCTCCTCATGTTGCTCTAGGAGCTCATCTGAGAAACTGTACAAAAATATAGTAGAAGGGAAAAGGTTCAAAGGGATGTTGGAAAATCCATATGGTTAAAAAATAGATAGTTTATCGTATTCTTTATTGCATTTGATCCATCCTTCAATGCCACAGGGAAATGTTCATGATCTGGAGGATATTACTTACGGTGCATGTTTTGGGGAAACCGGAGAGCCAGGAGGAAACCCACCCAGATATAGGGAATTATATACATTAATTCAAGTTAAGTTATTATTTGTGAGGTTCTAGTTTAAATGTTCAAACTGTGGCAAAGTTAAACTTAAACTAAAACAGACTTTATCCTTTACAATATATCACCAAAAGATCATTTAAAAAAAACATGCTGACAGACCATGCTGATGGCCACAGTAGCGAGGAGTATATATTTGTTAATTTGTACCAAAATGATTTTGCAATGTGGCAGAATTCTCCATGCATCAGCATAAAAGAAAAAAAGAGAACAAAGTACAGAGCAGTGGCCATATAAAGGGAATAGGGGAACATTTTACTCAAACATTCATGAATCACTCTTAATACAAGTTTCTAAATGTCTATTTTTCCGTCTCTTTTCATTTGATCATGCAAATTTTAACCGTAAAGTTCATCATCAGGATCTGAATGTTGTGTTTGCTAATACTGCGAAAACAATAGCAACTGTGTCATCTCAGTAAAATCCAAGATCACAAAAAATATTGCCAATTGGTTACACCTTAAAAGCTCTCAAAGAGATAAGATTGAGGATTCAGTGATCTCCCCTAACCCTCTGATTGTAAACCCAGCCCTGCAGCCTGGATAAAGACTACCTGGAGACCTTAAAGATATTTTATAGCATCATAGCTTTGTCCTTTTGACTTTGCCTGTGTCTTTCCCTCTCGTCCACTGGTCATTCATCATAGAGGTGCCCTTTGCCTGCTCAGGTAGAAACAGCTCTTCAATCCTACTCATTCTTTCTGTTAATGGGCCTTACACCTCCAGCATTGAGGAGACGTTTTTTCCTTTGTGTCATAGACGTATTTGAAGGTTTCTTTAATTGCATTTCTGACAAAGTGATAATTGAACACGCCGGCTACGACCTCCAGCCAAGTATGTCACAAAGTTGGATCGCTAGTTTTTTCTGCAGGCTACAAAAGGACTTGACTAAATGTGAAGCAAATTACAACTATGGAGTTACAGTGCTGTCAATATCAAATATGAAATCCTAATCAGTGCCCACAAAGTCTGTTTGAATTGATTTCATGTCATGGGATAAAGACCGCTGTCTGTCATTTACTACACCGCACAACTTGGATCAATTTAATATTCCTCTGCCTCCACCTCAATACACCATCAGGGCATAAGAATGTCTTTTATATGTTGAGTCAGTAATGATTGTTAAAAAGAAAAGATTTGAAATGTGGAAGCTCAGAATCAGCTGCAATTGGCAACAAGCTGCTTGTCAATACACAGAAAAACATTACTATAAAACAAAAAAGTAGAATTTCTTGGATTAATGAGAACCTGTTCATTATGCCGCCCCATGTGCAAAAAATGCATACATAGAAATAATACTAAAGTTAGGTTGTCACGATAATTACTATATCGACTTATCATTCAATATATGAAAGCTGGAATAAAAATTTTTGGAGCTCTATATTTATCTTGTGTATTTTCTTTGTAGTACTGAGGAATATTTTTTGGCTATATGGTAAGATTTAAGATGTAAAAGGTTGACCTAATAACTTCTATGACTCATTACAGATGAAAACTGAAGTGTTTCATTTTGCCATCTATCTATTGCAGCTCATGTTTTTTTAACAGTATTGTAAATTTAAAACGTTTTTTGTGGTTTAAATCTGCTCTTGCATTTTTGTACCAGTGGCATAAATTAGTTTCAGTCGTATCGCTTCTACAGGCCTACCTACAATTTGAAATTTCCCCACTGTGGGACAAATAAAGGATTATCTTATCTTATAATGGGTCATCGTATGATTGTACTGTATTTGTGGGCCAGCTCTCTATGTTCATCACATGTCATTTGTTTATTACTGCTACTTCTACTATTGCTACTTTTGGTTTTATTACTTCCATTATTGACTATTTCTGTGTCAAATTCAGTTACCTCAACTTTATGATGATGGTGATACATAGGATTCATTATAGCACCTTTCAAGAACTTAACATCGCATTCTGCCCTGGGGAAGATTTATGGAAGCAAGACTGACAATTTGTGCCAATTTCTGATCTCCATTCACTCATACACCACATTCATACTAGTCGGGTGAAGTGTCTTGCCCAAGGACACAACAAAGGTAAGCACATTGTTATTTACAACAGTGCTGCAAAGGTATTCTGTGTTACTAATGGCACCTGTCAATGTACAAAATACTTTTCCTGATTTATGATGTTCACAAAGAGCATAAACTATAAAGACACAGACGATCAAAACAATAGAATCAGCTATTTTAAAAGAACACACTGATCTGATACTGTCAGACATTAATACTTAAACCACCCAGGACTCCATTTCCCACACTTGCGTAAGCCTATGGTAACCTTGACAACAAACAGTGGAGCATGGTAAAGAGATGGGGCTTTAATCAGGCGGTTATGATGTGATTACTGATGGAAGACCAAGTGGTGTGAACTACATAAAGAGTTTATAAGGCCAGCAACCTCCCATTTACCTAGAAGAATGAGTATGTTATAGTGAAATGTGTATACACTGTGTATACACTCACCCTGCTGTTCCTCCTGGGGATCATGTGACCATGTTGGGAGTCACATGACCAGCTCAGGGAGTAATTAAACTGGAGTCTTTAATGAATGAATCACTGTGAGTATGTGTGCTGCTCCCTGACAGCTCTGACAGCAGTTGTTCCAGTTCGTACTACTACACAAGTGGGTGCTTCAAAGACAGTGTGCCCGGACCATGGGAAGCCTACCAAAATATCTCTCTCAATGACAGTAAATTATTAAAAGGTTTCAAATCTTTAATGCATGCGGGAACCTGACCATAGATATAAATAGTACACTGTAGGGCTGATTTGTATGGTAACATATGCAGAGTTGCTGTACAGGGAATCAACACTACAGCATTACTTCTTCTGACATACAGTTCCTCCAATGCTAATACTTGATATTAGCGATAGACTGGTATATCAGTTGGCCGATATCTTCCTTTTTTAGCGTATAGGTTATCGACCATAAATCTCCAACAGAGGACGATATTTTGTTTGGTTCAATCAAAAGCTTAAATAAGCATGAAAAATATGTGCATAAAGCTTTGTTTGAATACTTGAGTAAAAAAAGGGTACTACTACTACACAATTTGTAGTAAAAGAAAGTTGTGGATGAGTTATGTACTACATTTTAATTTGATAATTTGGGGGAAATTACCTAAATCAGCTCAAAAATATCGGCAGATGTAATCGGCCATCGGTTGCTCTGGATTCTAAGCAATCGGTATCGGCCATGAAAAAAACTCATATTTGTTGATACTTCATTTCAGTATTAAGGAAAAGGCTTGACACTCGATTCTGATTTCAATACCACATGAAAAATGAAAAACACAATTTTGTAGACTGTAATTTTAACAAAAAATATTTCAAATTTGCCACATGCTACGGTCTTTGACTAGCTCTGATCAAGACCATTCTCCAGCTATATATTTTCTGACAACCCTCGGACAGACTAATTACTGACCTTAAACATGAATGGTAATTTAACTTAAGATGACAAGTTGACAGGGCAAATAAAGCCTTGATTAAACAGATTACGTATCAGAGAGCAGTTAGAAATACAAGATTAATACTAGACCTGATGTTTGCAGTTCTGTTTTAACCTTTACAGATCCAATTACCAAAGCCAGACAAGAAGAACCTAAACTTGAAGTATAATAATGATGATTAAAAGGCATGCATCAAAGCCTTAGCTAATGTTGTAAATATCACTTCATGTGTCAAACAGGAAACACAAGCTCTGTCAGGAGAACACATGTAAGAGCAGTGACCTTTTCAGCCATACACCGTTTAAAGAAGAATGAGAGAGAGGGGTAAAGGACAACACTGCTTATTTATGCAGTCGTCTCTACAGCTAAACCTCACGTTAGTGAAGAAGGTTGAATAATATTAGAGGCTAGGAATGTCAAAATATGAAATGTTAGTGTTATGTTTACTGTTAAAACAAACGCCACGATTCAATGATTATTTGGAATTATTGACAGCATGTCCAAACAAGAATGAAATCCTTAATTTGCTTTTTTAAATTTATATAAAAGATTCTGTAGTATGTAACCAGTTGCGTGAAATCTAATTTTCTGACTGATGATGACAGTAAATGGTCACATTTTTATACTGCACTTTTCCACCTTCAAGGCACTCAAAGCAAAACAATGGCAGCATTCATTTGTGGGAGCTGGAATCGTACCACCAACCAGTGGATCTGACCGTTCTACAATAATGTTTATGTTGCGAGTGGGATTCGAACCGCCAACCTTCGGATCAATGGACAAACACTCTGAACTCCTGTCGCCTGTAACAGTAATGTTAATGTGATATAAACAGACAGATAAAAAGTACTTTACATGTATTACTTTTTGGAATATATATACTGACATGAAAAGACCTGCTTCTAAAATATCTCACTATTCTCAACTATATTTTGTTCATACTGTGATACGAATAATCAAGTTTATCGATTAACCAAATAATCTTGACACCCCTAAATGAGACACAAATCAATTGGACTGTAAAATATTAGTTTATACAGGGTTGAGTGATGTGCCACAAACTTAAATGACAATTTTGTGTGATTTTGATCACAATTCAAGCTGTTAGTATCCTTAGATCTGTTTCTAAGAAGTACTTAAAGTCATCTACTGCTTTTGAGAATTGTGTTTGGTTAAGTCCACCTGTCACTCACTCAGACCATGACAGAGGCTGACCAATCAGAGGAGTAGGTGTCTATGAACATGGAGCTACATTAAACAGAAAAGCACTGAATCACGATATCACTAAAGAGCATCACCAAAGGGTTTAGATTGCCATTAGATTTTTTTAACCACCACATTGCACTTTACATTTGTATTCTGTAAAGAAGCCTAATCAGACATAAGAAATACCCAGAAGAAATAAACCAGTTTTTGCCTGTCTAAGAACAATAAAAGGTCACTCGTGTGTTATTGTGACAGAAGCTGAAGCAAGCCACACACACCGACCGTGTACTACAGCATGTCATTGATCGGAGACCCAACACTCTGAGGCTGAGCGCTTGTCAATACTCGCTCAATACACCTTTGATTGTGGATGAAAGTTCTGTGCTTGTGAAGAGACAGTCTGGATCTATAGGAACAATCATCTCAGAGGGCACACAGCAGATCTCCTAAAAAATGTTCACGATAACAGATCTGTGTGAGCTACTGTGTCCAAATAATTTTCTTTAAAGTTAGTCTAAGTCCATTTAAGTCCAAGTCTATTCTAAAATGTATAATACGGTAAACAAACATGAACTGCAATAAATAAATGACAGAATGAAACACTTTAGTAGTTAGTTTGTATCTATAATGAGTCATAGAAGTTATTTATTCAACTTTTCACAGCTCAAATCTAATTGCAGTACAGAATAGTAACAAAACATTCCCTACTACTACAAAGAAAAAGTACCTACGATAAATATTGACGCCCAAAAATTATTGTTCCATCTATCATATACTGAACGATAATGTAATATAGTAATTATCGTGACAGGCCTATGTTGTCCTCATGTTCTGTTCCAATGTCACACACTATCGATAAACACAACTGCTTAGAATCAATCTTTGTATTCACACAGTTAAAGATGAACTATGGAACTTTTCTGAGGGAGGGTCCACCACCTGCTTGTCTCCATGGAGATGCTTTAGCTTTACCTGGGATTTTCTACAGTATGGCAGTAAACATATCTTGCATCTATTCCCTGGGTGTTTTTATTGCTCAGAAATACCTAGAAGAAACATGCATTTTTTCCGCAGATCTGACCTGTAACTTGAACTGGTGGCATCACTTGTTTGTCTCCATGTAGACAGATGTGTTTATTCCTTGGAACAATCTAAGAAAAGCAATAACATTTCCATGGATACACGCAGGTGGCAGAATTCCCCACCATAAAAGTTATACAGTGCACATTTAAAGATGCACTGTGCAACTTTTCTGGTAGAGGGTCCACTACCTTCTTGTCTCCATGGAGATGTTACTGCTTTGCCTGGAATGTTCCATGTTATGACATTAAATATATCCATCTAGCAGTTATTCATTCCGGGTGTTTCTATTGCTCAAAAATACATTCATTCCATCTGAGAATAGAGCGACTCTCCACAGATCTGAATTGTAATGTAGCGTAGTGCTGTAACCTGCTTGTCTCCCTCGTGATAGATAGGTTTAATCGATACTGTGGAACATTCTAGACAAAGCAATATCTCCACGGATACATTCAGAAGGCAGACCAACCCCAGAAAAGTAATGCTTTTGGCTTCTTTCCCGTCCATATGACCCACTGCACTCTACATGAAGGAAACATGGGCCACTGTCATTTGAGTGGGTTCAGGACGCCTCCAGGGGAATCCTACATGTTTTCTATAATTTGTGTTGTATCAATTTTGTTTACCTGCGCACCGTTGAGGGTTCCAGGTACCTGCTGCAAAAACACTTCCTAATTCCTATACTACAATGAATGAAGGAGCATGCCTGAACCAAAACTGGACTGCTCCTGAATGAGAATAGCCCCAGTAATAACAAGATGGAGGACGGATCACATGGTCGGCGCTCTGTGCAAAGATTAGCTGGGAATTATGATGATACCCACGGGCCAAGAATCTTATTTTCTGTCCTCCTGATAAGAAAACAAGAGCAGAAGACAAGAGGGAGGGGGGGCTATGTGATTTAACATGCTGGGCCTCTTGCTGCTGTGGTGGCTTTCCTATTAAACAGACAGGGGCAGATATGGTGAAGACAGCTAATGTGTCAATGTTGGTTCTGAAAATATACAACCATGTTCTAATCTGGAAGTCAAGTATCTGGTAATTTACTGAGAAGATTTCTGCTTTTGTCTTATATTGTATTTTCCCCACAAAAAGACTGTTGGCTACGCACCATTTACACATTTAAAGGTCCTATATTACAGAAAAAAAAATGTACTTAGATAAAATTGAAGATAAGATTGAAGATGTATGCAGTTTAAAAACCCTTCCACATCACAAGGTGGAACAGAGTGTTTTCAGTTTGAGAGGAGCACTCAGTCTAAATATGCAGGATTTGTGTGTTAAACGAGTGAATGAAACAAAACACATCTCCAGGTATGTTTGTGATGACGAAACAACATTATAACAGAGATCAGAACATAGAGCCCTTTAAGTCTTGGTATAGTTGACTCATGAATGACTATCAACATTTCAAAACAAGTAATCACATTTCAATTGAATTTTGATCAATAATTTCTAATAGACAATGACGAGCTTGGAGCTTTTTACTAGATATGGTCTATCAGCCCATCCTGTGGCCATAAAACCATGTGGTCTTGAGCATAGTTCAGATTACGGGAGGAATGCACTGGAAATTTGACTTAACACAAAAGTTTGTCTTGTTTATGTCCATGAAATGAAAACTTAAATCCACATTTATGAGTCTTATTAGTCGCACCAGGCAAAAGGAGTACATGTTTATGGGGCTAAACTAAAGTAAGATGTTAATATCCATGACATGTTTTGCCAAACATGTTACTTTAAAGTTGCAAAAAAGATTGCACGCTTCTAAAATGTACAGCCCCTTTTGTATTCAAAAGAAAAATGTATCCAGCAGAGCCATTAATGGACTTTTCATGAAGATAAAACCGTCCTTCTGTCTACAATCTGTTGGAGGAAACTGATAATTTCACCAAACATGTGCTTGTGCATGTGTTAAAGAAAATGTCCACAAAAGATAAGAAAAAACAATTTCACAAACCAGTGAAAAGTCTGATTACACACAGAAAAGTAGCCCCCCTGTTTTATCTCCCACAGAACCACGATGGATGCGTGTGTGGCCTCGTATAACAGTCTGATCCTCATCACAGACGCACAAATGAGCTACATATTTCACACTGTGTCTCGTTCATAATCACAGTGTCACATTCACACACACGGCTTACATTTCTTAACAGCTCAAAAACTCAACTTTTTAATAAGGGAACGTAGCCTCAAATGCACACACAAAACACCTAAATGATACGGTATGGCATCTGGGGTACAGGATTCAGATATAATGTTTTTTCAATGTCCAATCTAGCGCAGTAAGGTTTTAAAGGTGCACTGTGTAACTTTTCAGCTAAGATTTTATTGTTGTGTAATCGAACGTTCCACAGTTCAGTATTGCTACTTTGCAATGACTTCATGGTGGGGGTGTCCTACGTGTATCTCTAATGCTGAAATGTTAAGGAGTTAGCATGGTGACACAATGCACACATTAGCAAACACTGTGGAAAAAGTTTTAAGATTGTGTTGTTTTTTCTTCAGTTTTCAGACAAAATGGATTTAAACTGTTGGCTAATGATAGATAGATTGTGATTGTAATTTTATGTTTATGGTCAGATTGTGTTCCAATAAAGCACAGATTAAAGTCTAATAAAGCCTCAGACAGAGCAGAGCCTACAGTTAGCATCACACCCCCAGGGAACGTTGATGACATCAGCTGCAAGTGAAACGTGAAAAATTAAATAATTAAACAATCTTGCATTCACACAATTACAGACTTTCTTCTTTAAAAACATCTGTACCTTGGCCTGGTGACGTCATCTGCTCGTCTCCATGGAGATAGATACGTTAAATTCAATACTGTGAAACATTCTAGGTTAAAGCAATATGCTATCTATGGAGACAAGAAAGCAGCAGGCCCTTCACCAGAAAAGTTACACAGTGCTCCTTTAATATCACCTTTAATATACAGTAATGATGACATATAATTTTGTCTATATGCTACTTCCATAATACTATTTTTACCTGCATAAACATAAAAAACAGGTGTACACAATCACTGTTTTAACACTTTATATCTTAAAAGACGTACATTGGCTTCACCATTACAATCAACACCAAATTATTGATTGTCACATGATGAAGTGTGGTGGACCGCGGGCAGTTCTAAGAGATGGGATTTCTGAACCTTGTCGTCATGGTAACGGGGTCTGTTTGACAAAGCGCTTGTGATAAAGAGTCGCTGTGACCAGATTCATCCTGGAAATGAGGCTTTTTCTGCTCGAGGCTGGACCAGGTCACTCTCTCCCCAGACAACTCACACAAACCTTATAGTCAGTTTTATTGTGCACGCTGACGTTTGTATAACAGCATTGGACACTTCATTTGTCCAGCCCGGCAGAGGAAAGTTTTTCACTTTTAAAACTTTTCCCAAAATAAGAAATATACTATTCTCTTCCTTACAATGCTGTGCTCTATGTTACGCCAACATAGCCAAGCATTAAAATGGATTTTGCAGGTAAAACATGGTTGTCAGGAACAAATTCTAACAATATATATTCACATTTTCCATAGAAAGTTTACTTTTTCTTCAGTATAATAAAAGGCTATCATATTTACATGTTATTAAGGAGTTGCAGTTTCTATTCTAGCGTAAGAAAATAGTATTAAGACAGTTAACTACACCTAATTAGCCTTAGTAATTAATACATATATATTAAGAATGGCTTAGAACTAAATAAAGCCCTAATCCTAATCACTTATTAAATAAGCCTGAATCATTGTCAGCTATTAAGACACAGTTTGTTCAATATTAATTAAATCTTTGTTCATGCTTTATTAAGGCTAATTAAGATGTAGTTATTATAAAGTGTAGCCAATTATCACAGTAAATTATATTTTGTAATTATTTTGTCCTAAGTGAAAAGTTCATTTGTGAATTTAAAGGTGCACTGAGTAACATTTCTAGTGGAGGGTCTGCCACATGCTTGTCTCTATGGAAATGCTATTGCTTTGTCTAAAAAGTTCCACAGTATACTCTAAACCTATCCATAACAGAGGTACACGTAGAGCACTTAGAAACACGAGCAATGAATAAATGTGAAATGTATATGTTTAATGTCATACCATGGAACATTCCAGGCAAAGCAATAACATCTCCATGGAGACAAGTAGGTAACGGACCCTCCACCAGAAATGTTGTACAGTGCAGCTAGAACTTTACCTAATTAGTGAGCCATGCTAAAAATTTCCAAATTTTACACTGATATCAGCAATGCATAACCATAACAGCAAGAGCATTTTGGATAACAGCTAAAATAAAATCCATGTGAGCAGGGGCTAACAGCGTTTTTGATTCTATAAAATGAGGGCATTGCTCAGATTTAAAACCTCACAGGAGGTGACCTCCAGCAAATAAGATACCCGTAACAGAAGCCCCCCGGGTCAGGTGGGAGGTTGCACCATAACAGTTACACATATTTTTAATAACCAGCCTCATCCTTTAATATCATCCATTTCAAGGTTTGTGGGTCAGAGTGGGTCAAAACTTCCCTGTTTACTGGGATGAGGAGGTCGGGTGCCAGGCCTGCGCTAATACTCAGGAGATGAATTAAGATCCCCCTGTGAGCTGCCTTCTGGGAATAGTTTCTGCCTCACAGCACACTGCAGATTAAAGCAAAGGGGAAACTGTATTCACAAATCAGACAGTGGTTATGGGCCAAGAGGCAACACTATCAGCTGACAGCTCCTCTCTTCTACTGCCCCAACATCGCCTCCAACTATACGCTCACAGTGTTCTGCTTGTGGCTATAGGGGCTATCGATGTGAGCTTGTTAAATGCTGAGGTGAGTTGCTTTAAGTGGCCATTAAATAAAGGTGTGGAATAATAGAGGACAGTCATGTAAACAAAACTTGTCCCACACCATCCAATTACAGTGGGGTAGTCGGCAATTATACGGCAATTATGTGGTAGTTTTGTATTTCACCAGACTGATAGAGCTTTATTTGCTGTATTATGGGAGCTGAGGTAATAAGATTATACGGCAAGAGCACAAATTTTGTGCCAAAACCACAAAGCTTTGTTGATACAAGGCAAAATAAACTCAAAATGTAAGAAAAAAAATAAATCACACATTTACAGGGTTAAATATAAGGGCTTAAATATAGGGCTGTCCAGTGTATTGCAATTATATCCAAATCACAATTTGAGGTGGCACAATTATCAAATCATAAAGCTGTAATTCTTCAGACAGTAGAATGCGGTCTTCAACTAGCAAGATATCCTTTTTTAATAGAGAAAACATGTTGTTTAGACCTCTACAAACAGGTTTTGAAATGCATGGCGTTCTAGTTTTATCAACTTTTTGTCCTTCTCTCTAATATTAATGTTCCTGGAGTTATTTACAATGAGCAATCAGAATAGAATTCTACTTTTCAAAACACAAATATATTGCATCACAATTATAGCCTTTCCATTAAACATCGGAAATTGGGGTCCATTAAAATAATTTTCATAAATTACTCTGTGTAACTTTCATGGACTAATTGTTTCCTTTTTAACCTAATTTATTGCTGTTTGGTTTGCCCATTATTTACATCAATGAGAAGTGTCATTATATGGTATATTTGACATATAATTCTACTTTTTAAAGCATCCATGGAGCAGTGTGCAGGTCCCTGGAGATTTCAGACGTGCATCCTTCCCTTCTTCACCCGGTTCAGCTCCTTACATCATAAAGCGCTGTTAGCTAATACTGGCAGTGCTGTTAGTTAATACTCTGTGCTTAATTCCTCATTGTGGAGCTCACCTCAGGGTGGACCTGCCAAAGTCTAGCTCTGGGAGATTTACTGACGGCCATTTTGTGGACTAATTGCCCAGTGCAGGAGCAGGGAGGTCAGCCATACAGCCAGCAGTGAGGCGGTGCTGCACCTGCTATGAGCCCAGTCCAGAGCCAACACAACTGGCCAGGAGTCTCCTTCAGCCATTTCTGTTTGGTATATCAAATAAGATTAGACATATCATTGCTTGGAGATTAACAAGTGAAAAAGCGTTTATCTATTTGAGTGTATGTTGATGGAAATAAACAAGAGTCAGATAAGAAGTAAGGGAGATATGTGAGCCACGGTGTTGATACTGAGCTAATCTCTTCACTATAGATCATTTGATTCGTCTTCCCCATGTTAAGCTACACACTTAAAGGTCCTATATTACACAAATTCCTCTGAGTTTTAATTCTAGTGAAGCTGTGTGGGGTTTAAAAACACAGTGGAGCACTTCCTGTATTACCACATGACGTCACAGAGTGTTTTCTGTTTGAGAGAAGAACTCATTCTAAATATGCAGTTTGTGTGTTAAACATGAGTGAATTAAACAAAACGCAAGCTCCACGTTTGTGATGAGAAAACATTATAACGAGGACTGAAAAGTAATAGGAGCCCTTCAATAACAATGGATGCTACAAAAGGTGTTTTTGTGAATTTCCGTCTATGAACACAATTTACTTTGAAAGGATTTTAGCATGATATCTGAGCGACATTTTAGAACGTTGCAAATAACAGTTATGTGTGAAAATGCCTCTGATCCACTCGTCCCCAGTCCATAAACTCCTCTCACAGTGTCTGAAGAGTGAACACATCTGTCCATATTCAGCATTTATTCACAGACAGTTAAGAACACTTGCTTTTGTCCTTCCATTTTAATAGCACTTAATGACTATTGCAGTTACAGTCTACTACAGGCCCCACACTGTTCTGAGAGCTCTGTTTGATTAGCAGTATCACATACCCACATCATTCAATGGCTCCCTGGACTGTCTCACCCCCTGTGACCCTGTAATCTGTCTAATTAAGCACAATTTACTCATCAGAAAGGCCTCTCTGCCACGGCTGTACGAGCAGGGACAAAAGCTCATTACCACAAAAACCCCACCACCCCAAGAGCTCCTGATCCCAGCTCCAGAGCATCAAGAGACAGGAGGTATGCAGCCAACATTCTGTCAGGGCAGGTAATATGGAACAATGCCAAAATCATACTCCAATAGATTGATGTTCATATTAATATTTTGTAATCAACATAACATCCATAAATATGCCTATATTTAAAGATATATTGTGCAGCTTTTCTGGTGGAGGGTCCATCCATGCTTTTCTCCATGGAGATGTTATCGCTTTGTCTGGAATGCTTTAAAGTATGGTATTAAACCTTTCCATCTTCAGGGAGACAAACCAAACAAAGTTACAGGTCAGATCTGTGAAAAGGCAACATCGCTCACAATCAGAATGCCTGGTTTCTATATTTTTGAGCTATAAAACCACGTGTGATTTAATAAAAGTAAAGTAGAGCTGTTTAATGTCATACTGTGGAACATTCCAGGCACAACAATTACAACAAATGGATTCATATTAATATAATGTAAAATGTTGTCACAAAACTAAAATTTCAAAATCTATTTCTATACTAAGGAATAGACTCAATAGACAATAGAATGTGATTTTCAACATTAAATAATAGTATTTTTATATCCATGTAATCCCTCAGTTGTGCAGGTAGGTTACATGGGCATATAGTAGTTTATGTGGTCTTATACTTGTTCTGATACAGCTCAAGATCATTCTAGAGCTGATCAGGAAAGGTTCATTTCTGTCCTGTGGATTTTTTTTTAGTATTATTACCTGCTCAAATGAGTATCTAGTTTCAGAACTAGTTTTAGTATTGATTAGTATCTGATTTATGATACTTATGGCAACCCTATAATTAATGCATAACTACACAACAACAACTACGACGACATATGCCTAAAATATATACACAATATGCACTCTGTATTATGTATAGTAAAGATTTAGAGGTAGTATATATACCTGTAAACTTAAGCAGCTTCTTGTGAAAAAGGACTCTGCTTTCTGGAGTCTTAAAGAAACATAAATCACAGGGAGCAGACATTGTTGGTAGCAGCAAAAAGAGGGTTGGAGAAAACAGGGGTAGGTGCAATTTCAGGTTTCATTTTACACCAAGACATGAAAAAAATCAATACATTGAATGTTGGTTTATTGCCAGTTCTCTGAAGGAAAAATGAGACGCTAACCACAAGCAGCACATTTGTTTTTTTTTCCTTCTCACAAAGCTCTTACTTACAATATTACATCCCACGGAGGATTACAGCAGTGCCTTACAGGGACATATACTTTCTTTTTTGGACTAAACTTTGGGATTGCTGTTCAGAAAGATTCCTTGATTTCACTAGGATTGCACAATATGTGAAAAAGATGCAATATTCTATAACTATGTTTTGCATTGCATGATATCATTGCAATATTTTAATTGCTTTTTGGCACAATCCATTCATTTAACTACTTTGCAGTTAAAGGGCTCATATTGTGTTATTTTCTGATCTCTGTTATAATGTTATAATGCTGTTTCCTCATCACAAACATTTCTGGGGTCGTTTTCAAATCAATCAATCAAACTTTATTTATAAAGCGCTTTTCATACAAAAAATGTAACACAAAGTGCTTTACAGTGATTAAAAACAACCCCACATTTCCTTCCATCCACCCAACCACTCCCCACAGCTGCCCGACCCCACACAACCAAACAACCCAAACAGTAACACACATACGCGCACACGCACACACACACACACACACACACACACACACACACTCACACACACTAACATGCTAAAATACATAAAACTGAGGCTGAATACAGGCGCACCGGTTGAGTAAGCACCATCAGAGGAGCCGTCTACACCAGGAGCCTTTTTGCTTCATTCACACACACGTTTCACACAAAAACCCTGCATATTTAGGCTGAGTTTTTCTCTCAAACAGAAAACACATTGTGATGTCATGTGGGAATACAGAATGTGTTTTTAAACTAGGTGTAGACAGACTAATAATAAAGGGTTACTCAAACATGTGTGAATGAAACAAAACACTCCAGGTATGTTTTTGATGAGGTAACATTGTAACATGGCTTCAGAGTCAGTTTTGTGTAATATAGGACCTTTAAGAAGCCATGTTTCTTTCATTTTTCTGCTGGTTTATATGAAAAAAATACAAATAAAAAGAGAGAAGAAGCAGAAAAAAAGACTTCAACTGACTGAATGTCAATGATTATAATAACAATGCCAACTTTTATATTAAAAATAATAAGTTAAAGAAAAATAAACATTAACTTTTAAACTTTTGGAATACTCCCCAAATCATTCTCAGTCAATTCACCAGTTTATTAAATTGGCATTAAACATAATAACGAGTTAAAGTGGGTTTTATGAGTTTCGCAGATCATTACAATTGCATTAAAATTGTCCGACATTTTGGGACTTGTACTAACATCAAAAACACCCCAGTATTTTCTTAAATTTTCCTCATTCATGTATGTATGCATGTGTTCCAACATTGGTAGTAGTAATGACTGAGCCTACCTATAATGGACATAAGTGAAGTCTGCCATTGTCCAGTGCATTTCCATAGCTGAGTGAGTGCGACTGTGTTCTCCCCATTAGACAGTAAAAGCCTAACCCAGAACAGCTGCTCATGGGCGACAGGCATCAATAACCTGCCAGGCCTGTACGCTTCATAATTGTGCTCCAGGGGTCACCGTGGGGTCACCATGGGGTCATTCAGGCCCTGTCTAATGAAGGAAGTGCTCCAATACTGCACATGGCCATCTCCAATCCCAGGCCCCATTGCCTCTGTCAATCACAGCATCACTACAGTATGCATCGCTGTGTCACTGGGTACACCGCTCGGAGCAGAGAATATATGCCACAGCTGAGGGAAAATGACTGGAAAAAGCTTGTCAGTTTTTGAAGGGTTTGATGAGAATGAAAATAAATAAGACTGAGCTAGAGATAGAAATGAAAAATGAACAGTCTGTAATGTAAAGGTTCCATCATTTTACATGAGAACTTTGAGCAACTCTCAAATCTGAAGGCGAATGCTGTGTTGGAAACATAAGATGACAAGTCAAATGCTAATACTGATACTTTGCTGTGACATGTATTCTACATGCATCTCTGTGGCAGAATGTTCAACAGTTGCCATGGTGGCACAATGTACACATTAGCAAACACAGACAAGGTTTTGAGATCCAAGTCTGAGTGAAAAAGTCAACAAAAAATACAAAATGTATTTTTTAACAACATATTTTCAGGAGCCTGTGATCAATACAAGCATTCATGGTTCATCATCATCATCATCATCATCGTCATCATCATCGTCATCATTATCATCATCGTCGTCATCAATTGAAAGAATGATGCTAGCTATCTTGTGACTGTAATATTAGTTGACAGGGACTTGTTTAACAGCACAAATCATCTCACCTGTGAAAATCCAAGTGAGATTAAAAGATTAAAGTTTAACTTGAGTCACAGAGCTTCAGACAGAGCAGTGTCTACAGTTAGCATCACAACCAGGGAAGGTTGATGACATCGGCTGCAGTATCAATAGGGTGCAACACTGTAGAATCAAACCACTACAACTCGATTAGGCGATTTACTGTATTTGAAAGTAATAACAGAAATTGAGAAATTATGAACCTTGTAATTTCTTGTCATGGATTTATAACTAGATTACAGACTATAAAAATAATTTCACCTTAAGACACTGAACTTTACGCCAGATTTTGTGGACAGGCAGAGATATGAGCTGTACTCAGATCAAGACATCTGTACTTTGACTTTAAAATGTTATGATGTCACATGAATACAGCCTATGGCATATGTTTTCGCTGCCTTCTTACTTTCATACAACACACACATTTTTAGCATTCTGTTTGTCCATTGTGTAAAAAATGCTTCATCTCATGTCATTTATTTTCATTCACATCAATCACTTAAACATCCCCCCAGAGTTCATGCGTCCATAACTTCATAACTCTCATACATCTGTGGCCATTCATCACAACTGATCACTACAGGGATTGAATAATTTGGGAAAAATATCTACTTGCAATTTATCTGACAAGCATTGCAAATGCATTTAGATTTGCGATTTATGTTTTAAAAATAAGATTCTATTCAAAGTTCACATTTTAAACGTCCAGAAAAAAATTACATAAGACTGAAATATGAATTGACACCCAATACAGGAATTCAGAACGTTTTTACAGATCAAAACAACAGGGTTAGCAGATTTTACACAGAATGAGAAAGAATATTTTATCATTTGGTGAGGAAATTATGGTATAAAATTTTGGCTTTTGCTATTTGCTAACTGCGTCCATTCAAATCGCTGAACTCCAAACATCCCCGTTTCTCAAAAACACAGCAAGAACAGACCAACATTCCTAGAATTGAATTAGACTTTCTAAGCCTTAAATTTACAAAGCTTATTTTGTTAAAAGTTTGTCCTCCATTACACCCTGAGGTATAATGAGATTTGTCATGCTGTGGAACTCTGGGTAATGACTTTGTTAGATGATGAATTAATTGCAAGATAAGCACACAGAAAAATGTGTGTAAAAATGTTCCCATATATATCCATATCCTGACTCAATTTTCATTTGCCTCCGACTGAAGTGCCCACCGTTTGAGGTAGGAGTCAAGCTGGAATTGAATTAGTGCAAAGTGAATGGGTTCTGTTACAAGAGACACAAGCTGTGTCCAATCACTGTCACTTTTCCCAGTAAGCCTCCAAAACAGCACTCAATTACAATGGGTTTTAATAGTGAGAAGTGTGCCGGGGAGCGAAACAAGAGTAAATGAAGAAATGCTATGGGAGGTGAGTTATATCCTCGGAGAAGAAAATGTATGTCAAAAAACAGCCAGACACCAGAACTGTGTATAAATAACTTTATGCAGAGTATCCCAGATTTGTTATAGGATACTCCCAATTTGTTTATCTCTACCAAACAATACTGCAATATTCTCCTCGCCTGTGAGTTGGAGACATAACAGTGAGGGACAGGAGGATACTGGACAAACTGCTCTCCATCATGGACACTCCTGCTCACCCACTGCACCAGACTATAGAGGGACAGAGGAGATAATACTCCCTACAACTGTACAACAACTCACCCACTGCACCAGACTATAGAGGGACAGAGGAGCTCATTCTCCAACAGGCTCCTACAGCTCCGCTCAAACAGTGAGAGATACAGGACTACATTCATACTATACTCCAAACAACTGTACAACAACTCACCCTTATGTAACAGATAATACTCCCTACAACCGTACAACAACTCACCCTTATGTAATAGATAACCCCATGCCCTGTCAATCATTATTTCATCTTTGCACTGTTTCTCCTTACAACCTCTTCTATAGCTGATATATATTTGTATTACCATATTTCTATATTTCATTTTTACTTGTACAAATGCATTTGTATAATTATGCCTTATTTGACCCCAGTTTCTTACTATTTTTGCTACTTATTTTGAATTTATTATTACCATTTATATTTTTGCTCTTTATTATATTATATTGTGCTGTGTGAGCTACTGTGTCCAAATAATTTCCCTTGTGGATCAGTAAAGTTTGTCTAAGTCTCACTTTTCTTTGGGGTATATTTTTGCACATTATTTGCACAATTTCTTATAATGTGACCGCCGTAAGAATGGGCAAGTCCACTGTTATGAAGATGGATTGTTTTGTCAGTACTGGATTGCTTAAGTCAGATAGCCTCACGCCAAATGACTTCCCAGTTTACAGTAAAAGTGTGTTTAATGCTTTTGTGAGATTATACTATACCTGTGGTTTCTATTATCCATTTAAAAGGCTGTAAAGATGTGATCTATTTCTGTAATTTAGCTCATAGCATGACAGCAGTATGGATCATAAACCTTAATTCAATATGCACTGGCTGTAGCTTGATTAGAGAGAGATGATGCGTCTTAAATGAAAGGTGCACTGTGGAACTTTTCTGGTGGAGGACACGTCACAAGCTTGTCTCCATAGAGATGTTATTGCTTTGATTGTTCCACAGTATGGCTTTAAACGTGGCTATCAACAATTAATTTAATCATGGATGGCTGGAAAAACATTCAACAATAGCAAGGTTATCTCTCCACAGATTCAACCTGTAACTAGGGTTACAAGGATTTAAGAATACTAGTTAAGCGATTGAAAACAGCATTTATTTCCTTAAAGCAAAAATTAAATGAGACAAAACTGATCCAAATGTGTTTATTTATCACTCAAGTAACAACAGAATAGCTTTGTATAAATAGAAATTCTAACATTATGAGACTTTCAGGACCAAATACCACCATTAATTATCTTATTGCATCAATGTATACTGTATGTCCAACAAGGTTATCGAACCGATATTTGGAAGCCGATATCCGATCAAACAAATTCTTCAGTATCGGCGCTGATATTGGATAACAGTATAGGTGCATCTCTACCAGTAACTTGGCCTAGTAGCATCCCTGGCTTAAATAAATATGCTAAATGTCATGCTGTGGAAAATTCCTGGCAAAGCAATAACAAGCTCTGTGCAGTCAAGAAGGTGATGGAAACTCTATCTGCAAAAAGTTACATAATGTCCCTTTAAAGTATAGATAGGCCACTTTCAGACAAGGTTAAAAGTATGTATTCTTCAAGCTTCCCAGTGGCACACTTTAACTCTTAGCTAATCAGCCTATTACTTTGAATAGGTGTGCCGTAATTGGGTATTTCACACATGCAAAGGCTGAGCTGGCAGAGGGTAAAGGCCAGGCACCCGGGCTGTCACTGTCCAGCACCAAAGTCATCCATCAATTATTATCAGGCGTCAGGGCGGCCACTGTGGACCTGCAGCTCCATCTGAACACAGCCAGGTTCAGCTTTTAGCATCTGGGAGCTAAACTGGCTCTATTAACGATCACATGACAAAAGCATTAAACTAGCAATAGCATCGAGCATTAAAAAATACACAAAAGGATAAAACCATAGTTATAGTAGTTTAAGTGGTAAACCTTGGTAAATGTGGAAACGTTGATCAGGAAGGGCAAATAATTACCTACCTTTTGTTATCTTAGGTGTTTTGGTTGATAAAAGCCAAAGTTAGCTTTCTGAAATGGTATGAACAACAAAGTAAAAGTTACACATGTTCAAATCAAATTTTACTTCTAGCTTTTACTGATAACTGTAATGCTGATTTTTCTTTATTACAACATTGGATATGATGACGAAATTGGTTTTCATGCTGGATTATCCAATCGGAAGGCAGTAAGTAGGAGTCTCAGATTTGTGTTGACAGATCCCGACTAAAACAAAACTAAACAAGCCTAAAAGGGCTGAGTGAGTTCTGCAGGTTCTGAGATTTCACACGAGGAACAGCCCATCCACTTACTGAGAATGAAAAAAACGCATACGTGTCCTCTGTATGCAAGTTAAGGTCCTGTCAACCCAGAGGCAACTGTGATTGTAGTTCCTTTTTAAACCAGTAAGAGCACAGGATACATACTCTCCCTTTTAGAACATTGCAAACTGCCTATATCTACTTCTAATCATTACATCTAATTTGCTGACATTTCATTTTCCCTGCAGCCCACCTCAGCATGCATCTTGATATTCATAAAAGCCAATGAATCACTCTGTCTTTCCCACTCGCTCCATCTCTCCATACAGAGTGCGGGGGGCTTATGGTGGTCCGGGCGCGCTGGCTGCTGGGTCCCCGCTGACAGGTTGTGATAGGTGTCATCTATCACCTATGAGAAGGCCCAAAGGCTCGCCACACCAATCATAGCTCTGCCAGCTGTTACAGCGCCACAGCACACATTTACGCACACACTAGCTCATGTATGCAAGCATAAATCAGACCCAAACAAACAACCTGCCACTCAAATACATGCAGAGTGGGGCTGTTGTTATTCAGAGTGAAACTGTACATATCAACACAAATATTGGGTTATTCTTAACGGGTATGCACAGTTTTTGTCAGTGGCCTTTACCTGACACGGAATGATGCATTAGAGCTGTATAATGTCACAGATTTACAAAACCAATAATATAACATCAGCACAATGGTGAAGAAAACTGATCTCATCAAATTTGTCATTATTGGTAATCATTTCAACTTTCCTATTTTTTTCTATCCTCAATGTTCATTTCAAATATGCAACAGAAAATTTCCAACAACTTTTTTTTTTAGCTTTTATCCATTTTATATTGTTGTCCCCTCATCAAAAACAAACCTGGAGTTGTATTATTGCGTCATTCACACTTGTTTTATTAATAAATTAATCCAAAATAGTCTTCTCTGAGCACTTAAAAAGGCTCTGTTTGTATTTGGCCCAGATTGTTACATCACAAGTGATAATCCAGACTCCTGTGCCGTTTTTAAGTCCACAGTTCATTCCAAATTATGCTATTAGCATAGCATTCATGGCCTATGAGCTTCATTTGTTTATTTTCTCACTGTTTATTCCTGTTGCTGAAAGTAAACACCAAAATACCTAAATACTATTTGAAACGAAAATATAGTTTAGAAAGTGTACTCCTCCTAAGGTGTCCAAAAACATGTTTTAAAGGGAAATAAAGCCACAAGAATGCAGAATATTATATTATTATATTGTTATTTAACGTCATGATGTCCCTCCTGATGCAATTTTTATCTTTATTCATTCTTGCAATATTGGGCTTGGTATAAAAAAGTATCCTGCTTTGATACTGTGTGTGCTCGGACAATTAAAGTAAGTACACAACTACCTCTGTGTAGTTGTGTACTTACTTTAATTATAAATTACAGGTCTAATGAATATCACACGTCCATTTGATTTGAATAGCACCCAAAATGTGTAGAGACAAAGAAAAGAAAGGCCCACAAAATCAGTGTAACAGTGGCAGCAGACAAAGGGGAAAGACCGCCGCACATGAGCAATTACTGCAACAACTTCACATGTCGCTCCAACCCCCAGAGGAGCCCAGACGTTATGAGCCCACCTGTCAAATACATACACACCTCCACCAGCCTACACCCAGGCAGTAACTCTCAATTAGACGGACAAAACTGAAACTATAGGCGTGACAAAAACTCCAATTAAAGGGCAGGGACAAAAACAAATTTAAATCTTAACATGCCTGAGCTATCTTGGGGCAAAAATCTTGGGGTTTAGATAATTTGAGTTATCTTAAGGACGTACAATTACCAATGATGTTTTTAATCGCATACAATAGAATGCTTTTTATGGGGGTGCATAATATATGGCAAAAGTGTTGATACTGCAATACTGGCTGACGCAACAATGAATATCGCAACAAACTAAATACATAGCATAAATGTGCCTTGATTTAATCTGACTTTTTTATGTTAAGTCTTTAATTTTAATAGAGTTTGACTTGTAAAATAAGGCATATACAAAATTGTCAAAACAGATATTAAATAAAATATCTCAATGATATCAATATCACAGTAATCACAATATAATTATCCAATATATACACGATTTAAGTCCCAGTTGTGGATACATACATTGTTCCTTCTTATTTGCTTGGTGTGGATGGAGAGTGGAGCAGGAGGAGGGGCAGGCAGGCCAGTGGCTGAGGTAATGGACCACTACACGCTGTGCAGTCCATACATATGGGTGAAGTATGACGCTGAAGTATGAGGCTGCCTCTACATCACACCCTGGGATACGGAAGACTAGTCAGAGAGAGAAATGCTAATGTTAATTCTGCAGGATTGATAGTGATGATAGAATCCAACCGGGCCTCTCTGCGTGGAGTTTGTCCGACATAACGCTGCATGACCTGCCGGAGAACGAATGGATCCTTGCACATTCAACACACTTTGTTCTGTTCTAAACTTTTTGAGGGGAAATTGACCTGTAAAAGTTTGGATTAGAAACAGTCTGGAGCCAGTGGATCCAATAATATTTTTAAAGTCACAGGGGCCAACTCCAATCGAAAGCAACAAGGTTTTTTGCAACTACTCAAATTGGCATATGTTCTGCACGAATACTTCAGACGCATGTAGAGTTTAATAAATTATACATTGTAAGGCAGGGGCCCAGAGAGTCTTAAGACAGAACAGAATGGACAGTCCAATAAGAGAATAAAATAAAGTCTAGCCTTTCTACAGTGTCAAACCGGGTGTAGATCAACTGTGTGTTGGGTGAGGTTCTGTGCCCTGGGTGCTCTGGGATAGGTGCAGGTCTGTAGAAGTAATCGACAAGGAGTCTATTTTTCCCAAACACCACAGTTGTCTGGAGCGGTTTTCAGGCAATTCAACGTGTCTAGAAAGTGTAAATCTGGTGTAAAACAAATGTAATTTAATGCATACAGATTTCTTTTAACAGAGATGTTAAATGATACATTTAAATAGAGGCATTTATTAGCAAGACTCAGAGCATCTTCACGTCAGGTGTGAGAAAACTCCCCTAACAGCAAACGAACAACAGAGCTCAATAAGTGATGTGGGCTTCCATTGTGGTGACAAAATAAATTTCAATTACAGCCATGTGAAATTGGATTTCCTTGGAGCATTAGGGGATGGAGAATCGTTGAGCGGCTCCAGACCACGGCTTTTTTCTTCTAGATTACTGGTCAAAGGAAGACTAGCGTGCTGCTTGGTTTCACTATGTGCTTGAGCAGTCTTATGAAATCAATAAGTCACTTTGGACACAATTGTTTGCTCTTGTAACAGCAAAGGGGGATTAAAGCACATGATTACAGGCTGCAGACAATAGGTGGCCATGTGTTGCATCAGTTGACATGTCAGACAAGCACTCGTAACCTTTTCTAAACAACTGCATAACACCACAGTAAAGTCAAAGTACAGTAACATTTCTTAAAAGCTTTCTGTAAAGTGATGATACTGTGAGGTCTTAATGGTCAACACTGTCAAATTAGGGTTTGATTTTTTGAGCTGATACCGATCTTTGTCTGGCTGTTGTGGCAGTTGATTCAGATATTAAGATAAAATTCATAGTAAGGACCACAAATTCATCTTAAGATATAATACATTTCACACATCAACTTGATGCATTGAGGACAAACTGGGAATACCAATAGCCGAGGATTAACACCAAGATCACTGATAACCCATAACCCATTCTTGCATCAAATAGAAGATATATGGTGCACTTTTCAAACTGGAAATGTATGTGGTATTTGAAAGTTCTCCACAATACAGTAGATATAGTCCCTCCCATAGATTTACACAACATAAAGACTCTGTATATTCCTCTAACCAAGACTCTCGCTGTAGATCTAGGGTAGAGTTCATGGACCTACTGTTCCTATAAGAGGGCTCCAGCTACAAAGGGAGACAGCCTTGGTCTAGCGCAGAAAACCAGTTTCCCTACAAGGACAATAGCCTCAGAGATATGGGTTCATCAATGCTCTTTGGAAGTGCTCTGATTAAAGTTTCAGTTTGAATACAGGCTTATATAAGTCCACATGAAAACTTTGTATTTCTTCATGCATAACCAAGGCTGTAGTGTCCATGACTGCTGTGCGCCTTTAGACATTTGCTGCAGCCTCCTTCTTGTGTGCAAATAAGTTTCAGCACATCCTGATGACATTTTGCGCTAAGAACCTTCTTCTTCAGTCTGCTGCACACCTTCACTGTTCAGCGGTTTCCCTGAATGAACCCAAATGTGCCAGGCTCCGCTGACAGGCTCATTTTCACAACAGGCCATAATGATAAGAAATATCCCATTTGAGCTCCGCTGTGTATAGGCTGCAGTGTGAGGATCAGTCTTGTTGAAAGCAGGCATTACTGTCAGTAAAGACACACTCAGTGCCACAGGGGCATCCATCAGCGCTGGCAGAGAGACTCACAGATAAGTGAACCTTGATGAAGGGAGAAATCTGTAATCCTTTTGCCACTTCTGTTTTAGAACTAAATATTGGGCTTCTTTCTCCATGGGCCATAGTTACTCAATGTCAGAGGTGCCAGGTTTGTTTGGTGTACAAATATGCAGACATATGTATTTATGTGTTTAATGTTGTCAAAAAAAATACAGACTCAATACAGACTCTAATCGATGCGTCAAATACTAGATACTTACTTGAACAATAAATACTACATAATGGGACCAAGTTGAAGCTTTCCCTGAATGGTTTTAGAAAGAACTGATAAAAGAAAGAACTTTTATCAGAACAAGTATAAGACCTCATTTGAGTTTTAAAAAATTTAAATGTAATTGTATTATAAAATACAATAGTGTTTTATTATCGTTGTGGTAAAAAAAACAAAAAAAACAAACAAAAACAAAACAGTATTGGTGCTTTTCAGATTCTATATTCTAAAATTTTATGTTGTCATACGCCCAGATGGGGCCTGGTCAGTCCTGCATAGTATATATAAATATGAACTTATAAACTGAGAGATGTCTTGTAAGGAGTTCATATCTTTTCCATACCAAGTACAGACAGCTTTGATATGAATTGCACCTCTCCTGGTTCATTGCTCCAGCCCGTATGATCAGACTGAAGGCTCTCAATGGGGAGTGTAGTCAAGAGTCAAAGATAGAGAACTGTGAGTTAACTATAATGCTACACCATGAGGAAGAGAGAGCCAGAGCAAATACAATATATATATTTTTTTTATATATTATCAAGTTTTCTTCTACAATTTCTGATTTAGAGCAACACGGTTCCACAACTATTCACAGTCCATTTTTGTTCTGTTTATGTGATCTTTTAAATCAACATGTGTTCAAAGTCTAGTTTCTATACTAGTTTTAGTATTTATTAAAATCTGGGTAGCGGGTACATGAACTTTTTACCCCTTTCTGCTTATTGTATTAAAACGTTTATTAAAACAAAACGTCTTTTGTAATACACTTGGGGTGATTCTGAGATAAAATACATTTACTGTATTGAATGTTAAATTAAGCCTATTTTCACACACTGTGCATGCATATTCAAATGTTCCTGTGCTCAGTCAGTGTAATATATAATGCATATTCAGTCCTCACACCTTTCATTGGGATTATATAGCAGAGGAGGAACATAGCAATACCTGGCAGCCATGACAGTCCCTCTATGCACCAGTCTCTATGCTCCAGATGAACAGGTGAAGAGGGCCAGTCAGTGAGAGGTCAGTACAGGTTAGAAAGCACATGAAGAAACTATGATTATTAAGTTTCCATTATCTAAAACAGGTAAAATGTAATGAATTGTAGTAATGAATTTGTATTAACTCTATTCCTTAGTATCCAAATCAAGTTTGGAATTTTAGTATTGTGAACGACTACTACAGCACTACTTCAAATGTTTCTTTTGTAAACTGATGAAACAGTCTTGGCATGTATACTAATTAGAGGTTCAAAATATTCCAAATCACTACTTCTTAATAAGAAGTAGGTAATAAGAAGGTAAAAGTTTTAAATTTTGTATTTTGACAATCATGTTTTTGGTTGTGTTGTATATGTTGATTTTTTTACAAGAACTTCCAACCTACAAAATACATTAAAAGCACCACAAGTAGTTTATTATACCGCCCACAAAAATCATTACTTTTGTCTATTCCTATTTTAAAGTGTACAAATGATTTGGCTGAAAGCATCTATTTACTCTCCAAACAGATTCTTTAATTAAAGCCTCTAAAATCAGTAAAAAGTGCTGCAAATGAACATATGCTTTTGATTCCTTCCTGCCAGGAAATACTTGAAGACATCTGAGACAGGGCTGTAGACAACTGTTTTGTATGCAGATCTGTTAATGTTCAAGGCAGAATGGCTTATCAAAATATGCCTGATGTTGTAAAAACCACAGGGAATTAAAGCATGCTTGAAATTGACAACAGTTTTCAAAAGAAGGGCTAGAGAAATCAGAAGCCACAAACTTGAAAAGCTTTGATAAGAAAAATAATAAAACAGGTTTGTGTACTTTTTATTTTTAGCGAATACTAAGACTAAAGATATGAAATGTATTAAGATAAAGCATAATTCAAAAAAGTTTTAATCTGCCTTCAATTTCAGTTTGGTAAAGAACTGTGTCCTATTTCTTCCTGTTCATGTCATGGTTGACTGGAGACTGCCATATCTGTAACTTTGGGTCTAATACAGTAAACATCTTTGCAATGACCATGTAGTTTAGCCAAATAAATATAACTGACATAGTGTACAACCACTTTAATCCCTTGTACTTTCTATGGATGTACTGTAGGCAGTCAATCAGAGCAGAGGTGCTAATGAATACGAGAGGGATGTTCAAACAATAGTGATATTCAAATCCTCCAAACTAAGTATTCTTAAAGTCCAACCCAGCCCAGTTGTATTCTCACCACTAGATGCTATCTATGTTACTGCTATTTATTGAACCTTCATCCTCTCCTCTAGGGGGCAGACAGAAGCACCAACCACCTGTAATGCATCGTTACTTGGCATACATAAATTTTAAACAACCGCTTTCAAAACAAACTACATAATTAAGGGCAACAGCAGCTCGGTTGGTAAAATGTTCGTCCAGCAGATGTTGTGTCCTTGGGCAAGACACTTAACCCACTTCGCCAGTGTCTGCGTACACTAGTGTGTGTGAAAGGGTGAGTGGTTCCTTGATGTGAAGCGCTTTGAATGCCTTGAAGGTGGAAAAGGCACTAAAAACGTGACCATTTACTATTTACCCTAATTACCATTGTGATAATTAACATATAATTTTATTTACTTGTAAATTTGGCAAGACAAAATTAATCTGACACCAAACCCTGCATTCTTAGCCTGACTGGACTTACCTAAAAACACCTTCGTCCTTAGAAATGATATTATGCAAATATATTCAGATATAATCCAATATACACATGGTGCATTATTTGTGCCTCCATCAAAGGTTTTCAAAGGGCCTACGATGTGTCATTTCCACGTCGGGTCGAGTTAAAGCAGAGACACAAATCAGACCCGGGCTGCTGAGTGACGCCCCCTATCTGCCCCCTCCTCCCGGTGCACTGATAAAGGGCATGGGCGGCATAAATTTGGAGCTAAATAGCCACCTGTCATGTAGAGGCTGAGAGATCACATGACCCAGCAGCATGAGCAGATGCGTGTGAAGGTCTGATGACGGTGACCGGCTAAACTCTGCATCCTGTGTGCTGTAACATGTGTGTGAGCCCAATTCTCAGACCCACGGCCCACACACCCACGCTCCAGACCATAGACCGCACTCAATGTATTAAACATGTAATACGCAATCTAGCTCAGTTACTATGTCTGAGAGTGGTGATTTTAATATGGAAAGAGGCTAAGAAAGAGTGAATGATGGCTGTGCAAGGAGGTTGGGGGTTGATATATGGCTCATAATATCACAATAGTCGATCATTTGCACAGGACTTTTAAAAAACACATTGGCTAGAGTTACATTTAGAGTTTCTTTATTTTGAACATTTTAAAATTTAAGAAAGCACTAATATAGTCTTTATTCTTGGAAAGACATTCAAAACATGTACATTTAATAAAAAGAAAAAAGTTATATTTTATGAGAATCTTTTTTGTGCAAATGTTAGTTATAGGTAATTTGGCATATCGCTTCAGTTATTCTAGACTGAAATGGTTTAGGCTGAAGTTTAACAATTATTTTGTCTAACCCTACACATCTACACATAACTTGTATGCAAAGTGACTGCAAATCTGTTTACAGACAGGAAGCAAATCTAATCTATCATGAGTGCAGGAAAGAAACACTTTTTCATTTTTTAAATTTTCTTTCTGTAAGTAAGGAATACAATTGTTGTGCTGCCACGACTTAATTTTGTAATTTGTCTAAAAAAATGAATATGGATACAGCTACCTACAATACCAATACTGTTAAGTACAACTATATAAATATACCGTAAATAGATAGACATTTCAGTACACCACACAGACTGTATATAATCTTTCTCTGTGGAGTTTGCATGTTGTTCCTGTGTTTCTGCTGTGGGTCTGCCCTGATTTGGTCAAAAATGAAAAACAAATGGCCAACTGCTTTTTGATAGATTTATAAATTATAACTTGCAACTGATAGTCAAATATGTTGTATCCATAATAGGCCCATATGGTTTTGGGCTTAGTCCTGATGTAACCCTCACACGTAATAAACAAATATGGGGATGAATGAGAATCAGCAGTGTACAGCACAGCGCTTAGACCTACAAAACTGTAAATCCCATTTGTAATTTGGAGGAGCTGCTGAGGTCAGGCAAACCCATGGACGTAATGTGCCTTAAGTTAATTGAATAGAACTTTGCTCATAGTATCAAGGTGACACAGGCTATAATTAGACACATGGCACTGGGCAGGCAGATATGGTATTTGTTTAGGCCTAATGTGTGTGCAATGTTAAAGTGTCAAAAGAAAGAAGAGTGCATTAAAACATCATCCATCATTAAGCTAACTGGAGCCAGGGTCAGAGCTAATGTGAACCAGACCTGGAGCATTGGCTGGGCAGGGGCTGAATTAAGGCACACCTGCTGTGTAATACCATTATTTAAAAGGAGACAAATTACATAAAATTGACTTTTATGAGCTTGTAATCATGTTTTAAAAGTGTTCCCTCATCATTTGTTTAATCGAGGTTGTATTTTGTTTGCGTAATTTGGTGTTGTCCTACATTAAAGAAGCATTGTGTAACTTTTCCGGTGGAAAGTCTGTCACCTACTTATCTCCGTGGAGATATTACTGTTTTGTCTCGATTATTCCACAGTAGGGAAATAAACTTGGTAATGGAGACAGGTTAATGGTCAGATCTATGGAGAAGCAAGTCTGCACATGGTTAAGGGTTCATGTTTTTAAGGCATTCTTGAGCTATAAAACAACTGCAATTGAACAAATGCAAAGGAGATATGTTTAATGTCCTACTGTGGAACATTCCAGGTAAAGAAATAGCATCTCCATGAAGACAATCAAGTAACAGACCCTCCACTGTAGAAGTTACATAGTGCACCTTTAAGGCACTCAGGAAAAAGTTGTTTTCACCTACCCCCATCTCTGCTCACTTCTCCGTACTTGCTTCCAATTATACAAAAAATGCAGATTTCAGGTCAAACATATAGATAAAAAATGTGACGTAGTCAACAATTAAAATGCGTAAAGAAAAATCCAGTCCTCAATAACACCAATAGATGTTATCTACCTTACTGCTGTCTGGCTGTGTGCCAGCTTTGGCCTGACAGAAACGTGTAAATTTAACCAGAGAAAAATAATCTGATACCAAACTTGCGATGGAAGCTAATGAAGCACACACTTGGAGGTTAATGATCTGAATGACTAAGATAGTTATGATTTTAGTTCATAAGATGTTTGCTTTAAAAACTGTTCAGCCTCACCTTGAATAGATTTGCATCCATTATACAGAGCCACCTTGTTGTGGAGAGGACAAAGAGAAGTGTGCCTTTCTTTTGTCTTTCCCCCAGTGCAGAGTCGCTGGGAGTATCTGGGGGATAAGCACATTCATTAGCAGCTCCTGGCAGCACCAGGCTGGATTAACAATCCCTTTATGCTAAAATGTAATTGAAAATATGGCCTGTCCCATTTTTCAGTCAAATGTGATTGGATCTGCTCCTGTTGTGGTGAAAGTAGCCTTGGATAAGATTTGATTTTGAAACCAAAAAGGCCAACAAGATTACAGTTGCCTTTTTAAGATATGTCAAGTGATATTGAGATAAATTATAAATCAATTTCACACATGTTAAAAACATTTATTTATCTTATACTGGCACAGTTTTTCTTTGACAAAATGAACTTGTATTTCTGAGGGTAGCCACCTGCCTTCTTTGTATACATACATTACTATGCTACCATTTAGGCTTAGGCAAGACTCACTGCCAATAGAGTAAACCGAATAGGAAAACTGTAAAAGAGTAGAGGAGCTCAATGTAAGACAATTGCCAATATTTTATTCATGGCTTTTATATTATGTAGTAGGGTCAAATATGTGTCAAATATGATCGAACGCTGTTCCCATTATGTTGTCATATTA
Source organism: Taenioides sp. WSHXM2023 (assembly GCA_029959045.1). NCBI lineage: Eukaryota > Metazoa > Chordata > Actinopteri > Gobiiformes > Gobiidae > Taenioides > Taenioides sp. WSHXM2023. The sequence goes on along the minus strand of CM057092.1, from coordinate 20,782,793 downwards.
CCTATTGTATTCAGCAAGTAAAATATGCTAAGACAAAGCCTCCAACCCCAATCAATGTGCCACTGGGTAAAGCACATGAGCGCTGAGAGGTCGAAAAGAGGACATATACTGTAATATATGACATGCAGACGCCTGTGTAGCATTATGTGATGGGAGATACTTGAGAAATCAATGGAGTGACAAGAAATAAGGGTCTTTTAAAATGCCCTTCGATGTGATAACACAACATGCAGAGGACACACAGATGAAAAATCCATTTCCATATGCTGTCAATTATATATATTATAAATGAAGATTTATAGGGTGTTAAACATCAGAATAGATTCTGAACAGAAAATGTATTGAGATACATAAGGAATGTGCTCGTTAACATGACTTGTGATGAACTATGTCTGTGGTGTATTATGTAACTTTTAAGGATTAATCTTAACTATCTCCATGGAGACAACACTGTGAAACCTCCAGGCCAAGTTACTGCTCGAATCTATGGATAGGGAATCCTCTCACAGTAAGAATGCAACTTTTTTAAGGTATTTCAAAGCAATAAATCCACCTGTAATTAAATAAATGCAACATAGTTAAATTTCACATTCCAACATTCCAGTTAAAGCTATGAGTAACATCTACACTATTTTGTCAAAAGTTTTCACTCACCTCGCATATGAACTTAAGTGAGATCCCATTCTTAATCCCTAGGGTTTAATATGACGTCGGCCCACCCTTTGCAGCTATAACAGCTTCAACTCTTCTGGGAAGGCTGTCCACAAGGTTTAGGAGTGTGTTTAGAGAAATTTTTGACCACTCTTCCAGAAGTGGATTTGTGAGGTCACACACTGATGTTGGATGAAAAGGCCTGGCTTTCAGTCTCTGCTCTAATAATAATGTAATAATGTTCTATCGGGTTGAGGTCAGGACTCTGTGCAGGCCAGTCAAGTTTATCCACAAGTTTATCCTCAACTCTCTCATCCATGTCTTTATGGACCTTGCTTTGTGCACTGGTGCACAGTCATGTTGAAGAGGAAGGGGCCATCTCCAAACTGTTCTCACAAAGTTGGGAGCATGGAATTGTCAAAAATCTCTTGGTATGCTGAAGCTTTCAGAGTTCCTTTCACTGGAACTAAGGTTGGGCCGTGCTTTACACCACTGCATCCGACGCATTGCATCGCAGTTGGTGATGTATGGCCTGGACGCAGCTGCTCGGCCATGGAAACCCATTCCATGAAGCTCTCTACACACTGTTCTTGAGCTAATCTGAAGGCCATATTAAGTTTAGAGGTCTGTAGCGATTGGAGTCTGCAGAAAGTTAGCAACCTCTGCGCACTATGCGCCTCAGCATCCGCTGACCCCGCCCCGTCAGTTTACGTGACCTGCCACTTCGTGGCTGAGTTGCTATCGTTCCCAATCACTTCCACTTTGTTATAATACCACTGACAGTTGACTGTGCAATATTTAGGAACCTGTTGCACAGGTGGCATCACAGTACCACACTGGAATTCACTGAGCTCCTGAGGGTGAATGTTTGTAGAAACAGTGCTTGTGCTAGGCGTTTGATTACGCCCTGACCACGGAAGTGATTGGAACACTTGATTTTGATTATTTGGATGGGTGAGTGAATACTTTTGGCAATATAGTGTAAATGGAGACCAGCAGATGGCAAACCTCCCAACAGAAAAGTTACATAGTGCACCATTAAAAAAGAAGTAAAACATAAGTACTAGGTAAACTATAAAATATATATTAAATAAAGAAGTTTAAGCTTAAAGAAGCTTAAATTATTCACAATGTTTAGTGCAATAAAACAAAATGCCATTAATCAGCATAGATTTTCAGCAGTAGGATTAAGTGAAAGGTTTTCTGTCAGTATGACCTGCATGTATCTTTACATATTCTTTTTTATATCTTCACAATGCATCAGCCACAAGTGACAATCCATGAACACTGACCGATAGTGCCATCTCTAATAATGACATATGGAGAAAATAACTCCATTTTCTTCTGCGTTGTGATCAATATTTAATCCATTGGGCAGCGAGCACCTTCAGGATGGAGAGAGGAGGGATGGGTTATCACAGAAACACAAGGCTCCACCTATTATTCTGTGTGAGCCCAGGCTGGCAGTTGCTGATGAGACAAACCCTGATAAGAACTAGCACCATACACTGACCATATTATCAAAGCCTTAAAGGACATATATTATGTAAAACTGATTTTTCTGAGCTTCAAACCATGTTATAACTTCATTCACGCTTGCTTCATTAATCCTGTTTATGAGGGTCTTTCCCTCTGAGGACTCAGAAAACAATTTTACTTGGATTGTGACATCACAGGTAGAAATCCTGAGGTCTTCTCCTGTTTTTAAGTCCATGAATCACTGAGCGTTTCTGTTATCAAATTGCATCCATTACAACTGTGTACATGGTTATATTAGAATGCTAGCTACGCTGTTAAAACAAGCTAGCTTTTGTTGTATTTTTTCCAACGGTAATTCCTACAATAGATCAAGTGCTGACAGTAATTCCACATGAGTCCAGACAAATTTTGATCCTTTATCAGAACTGTAAGACGAAATGGCATTTTGTGTTTTGTGTTTTGAGCGTCTTTATGGTAACAAAATTGGTTTTGAGTATCAAGCCGCTTAGAATAGAGGTTTAGAATAGAATAGAATCAAAATACAGTTCGAAATTTCAGTACACTACGTAATACATAATGTGTCCTTTAAAGCTCTCCACACACTCTGCAAACAAACACCACCAATGAAAGACTACAGGAAAAACGTGTGCATGTAGCGGTGGCCAAGTAGCCCGTGTCTGTATTTATTGGCTCATGAATCAATATATCTCCCCTTATACAGAGCACTGTGCTGTCAGGGAGACGGGGTATCTATCACTTGCACCTGGAGCTGAGTAGCACCTGCAAGGTCAGAGCAGATAGTCCGTTGTGACAGGGCCCACCGTGATGACAGGGGTGGTGTGGTGACAGGACCAGCGGAGTGAAGGGGATGAGAGTGGAGCAATATGGAGAACATAACTCATCTTCCTCATCTCACACCAGAGCGTCGTGGATGGTCCTGATTAGCCACAATGATTTAGAGGGACCCCAGCGCAGGACTCGTAAACATCCAGCCACGGGGCACTGCATATGCTCCTGTTTGGTGTTGATTTTGTGCACCATTAGGTCTATTTGCTGACCTACAGAGGTAATGTGAGGTAATATAAGACACTGCCCTGGTTTATTAGGCGTAAACTCCTGTCTTTAACAAGAGCTGCTTAACAAACTGCCTCCAAGTGTCACTCAAGGACTCTTAAATCTTAATCATAAAGGACATGTTAAGTAAATATAGTTTTATGGGCTTTTAATCATGTTGTAATGGTGTTGCCTCATTGTTAGCAAGTCCAAATTTGTATTTTAAGTGTTTCATGCATGTTTGAGTAATTTAGCATTGCAAGGACATTTCAGTTTTCACCTAACCCCTATCTCTGCCCACTGCTGTAATTATTAAAAGAAGAGTCCAGGTCATACTTATGGAGTTCATAATCACAATTACAATTACAATTATCTGTTACAGCACGCATTGAAACATGAAACTTTTAAGTTGTTCTGTTACATCCTACATCTCCAAGCAACATATAACATATACATTTAACAAATAAGAGAAGGAATATAGCAGCAGTCCTGTCTGAGCGCTAATTACAGAGTTTTAGTGGCTCATTAGCCTTGAGCTAATAAACAATATTGATTTAAGACAGATGTTTATTCAGGACCTTTTTCTAAATCAACAAAAATGTCAAATCAAGAAATAATGTCACTATGCATCTCGGAACATGTAGTACCAATAATCAATTTGTAGTTTATACTTTTGTAACACAAGACAAACTAGGAAAGTACTGATAATTGTCACACAACCACAATTATGTTGGGGTTACCTGGAATATGCACATAGACTGTATAAAGAAGGAGGAATTGTGACGTCACCCATAGCGTTCGGCTCCAGTCAAATGAAGCTCATGATGCTAGCGGTTATAAGAGTGAATTTGGAGCCAGGTCCATACTAGGAATAGGAATTTATATAGCAAAAAAACACCAGAATCATTTTGAGGGGTTAATACAAACATTTTAAGACCAAAATGATGAGGCTGGTTGACAGTTTTCTAATGTAAAGTCAATGGGAAACAGAGTCGATAGAGCCAGAAGTGCCCCATGAACACTTCCCATTTGGAATGCGACGGCTAGGGCGTTAGCTATGTCCATTTTTAGGTACACAGTCTATTGATATGCATAATAGAGGAACTCAGGTAAAACTAATGATACAACATGCTAAAAACTGGCCCTAGTGAAAATATATTGAGTAACACTGTAATTTCATTATCATTTGTCCCTAAAGCAAAACACAACCAACCTACTACACTGACACGGCTGTTATTCTTTTTGCAGCAAAGCCTGAGCTACTAGATATTGCTGAGTTCATCTGGTCTATGCCACAGCGGCCAAAGTAATCAGCTTCATATCTTCTAACATGGTGTTTTTCCCCCCACGCTCCCCCTGCTCCTCCTACCACCGGCCTGGAAACCCCACAGACCGGTCCCTATCGGCATGGCAACACATGGCAACCTCAGCAAGCTCATTTATATCAAATGATAGTCATCCTCCACACCAGTATCCACTCAGGAAAATCAAACCCAATATTACATTTAGAACATGCAGGTGAGCACTGGATTCACTGTCCAATGCACAACAAATATGAATCTCACATATTTGATTTTATTCACCGATATAAACACAAACATGTTTACTGTATTAGAATTTACAGTTTAAAGTCCTATATTATCCAAAATTGACTCCTGTGAGTTTTAAGATGTTATAATGTTGATACCTCCTCAAAAACATACCTGGAGTTGTGTTTTATTTCAATCACACATGTTTTAGAAACCCTTTATTTAGTTTTCAAGTTAACAGTTACCTTTTACATTTTGTTCAGTAGAGATTGGCATTTTTGGGGCTGAAATTATCCAAATGACTCTAGTGAAGGTGTATGGAGTTTAAAAACACAGTATTACCACATGATGTAACAAAATGGAAAAAGAAAGCCTAAATATGCAAAACAAAACACAACTCCAGGTATGTTTTTGATAAGGAAACAACAGTATAACATTCATCAGAGAATAGCATAGTATGGGTCCTTTATTATGCACATAAATAGTACACAAATGCAGAATTCATGTCATAACAATCAGATCATTGTCAGTTAAAACAAGTGCCTGAAGATTGAAGATAGAAATTTGTATTTTATATTCAGCCTATAAGTCATTTTTCTAGGTTTTCAGGGTCTAATGACTTGGAAAATTGAAAATGACAGTTACACTATGAGGCTGGAGATTTGTTATTATTTGAAGTTTACACAGACAATTACTTTTGCTGGAGGAAAGGATAACTTAAAATTGCAACGGCGTGTCTATTGTTGGACCACTGTTTAACCTGTGGGCAGAGATGTAACCATTACTTGTGTATTTTTTTATCGAATAACCACAGTGACAGCCATGCTTTCACTCTCCCTCCATTCATAAACAAAAAGGGTATGCCTAGAACTACAGCTCCACTCTTATTTCTCCAAGGGCCTCCACATAATACAGTGTTGGCCTAAATGAAATGGGTCCTTTCGGAGTGCCGGAGCTGTCAGAGCAGAGAGAGGAGGGGGATCTTAAAGTGGGGCTAGTTACAATCTCAGGTTACGCCCCAGTTTCCTGATAACAGCTAATTGAAGGCTGGTTTTCAGTGAGAGAAATTTAAAGTTGATGGGACTACAATGAACTGACAGGTGAACTGACATGTCCATCCATTATGAGAATATAGAAAACTGGAATGGTGTTGTAATTGTGGTTTTACAATATCTAATTTGCAAAACCTCACAAAATGTCAAACTCAGAGGAAATGTCACAATAATGTCAAGGTCTTCCCAGTATTCAACAGTCAAATAATTGACTAATTAAAACAAAAATATATATTGAATGGTCCTTTCAATCTTTTTGTCTTTCCCTTTGTATGAGTATTATTTTATTTATTATATTATTAAATCCAGAAACACTTCTTATTTCTTTATGTAGACAAAAATAATATTGGATAAACATTTTTAAGGACAGACAAAGGCTTGTTTTTATGTATATATGCATCATGCATGCATCATTTTCTGGAGGCCAGAGATGTTTCACATTATCGAAATAGACATTTCAGACATGCATCTAACCAATTATGTGTGTGTGAGAAGAGTCACCTTTCCACAGACCTGACCTGTAACTTGGCTTGGTGGTGTCCTCTGCTCATCTCTCCAGAATCAGAGGTTTAATGCCATACTGTGGAACATTCCAGTAAAGGCAATAAAATCTCCATGGGGAAAAGCAGGAGGAGGAACCTCCGTCACAAGATTAGCATTAGTGGATTGCATACATTTGTTCTACTGAGCCCTGTTCTCACACATCTCTTATTTTCTTCTGTTGTGCAGCCCAAGTGAAAATGTACCTCTTTGCCTGTGCTTCTGAAGGAGAAGACGGAGAGTTGACAGCTGTGTTTTCATCATTCTTTCATTGATTTCAGGCCATGACAAAGAAATGGTTTCCATCAGCAGCAGTGAGGACGAACAAAGAGTTTTGAGCTTCGGCGGCATCCACACAGATAAATGTCTGACTGAAGGCTGTTCTGGCGGCTACAAGATCGTAATGAACTAGTCCTTCATACAGCCATAAACCGCGCCATACACAGCGCTAGGGCTGGGCGATATGGGGAAAAAAAGAATCATAATTTTTTCCCCCCATAATGCAAAAACATGTGTATACGCACTACCGCTATGAACAGAAACACACGCGATGTCCGTGCGCTAAATTAGGTCTTAAGTTTCACTCATGAACGGTGGTTTACATAACTTGAATTATAATGAAGAAGCAAACAAGGAGAGAAAGAGGAGAAAAGGTAAGGAGCTGAATCAAAGAGAGAGGAAGGGGAAGCGGCCAGACGGCACTGCACACACAGAGACAGACGTACACAGAGGCAGAGAGAGAGTGAGACTGGACAAATTGTGCAGATTTAAGTTAAAAGTTGTGACGAGACATAAAGAGACGCGCTGTGGCTCTGGCTACTTGTTCCTAAACAAGAGCATAAATCCTCATCAGCACCACACACTCTTACTACCTCTCGATTAAAATACGCACGCCTTACCATCGAGATGGACCAAAGTAGAGATCGCAACCTATTGATTTTTGGCACAACCCTACACAGCGCCATGCACAGTGCCATGCACAGCGCCATGCACAGCGCCATAGTCCTTGTGTTACATGAAGTCTGATGACACAGCCCCGTCTCTGCGGCATCACTCGGGGCACTGTGTTTGGCCAACAGTGTCTCTGCAGCTCACATGGGACTGACTCAGAAATGTGAAATGAGAAAGAGGGTTACACAGGATTTTGAAATCAAACTGAAGCTGCAATTTCAGTTGGTGCAATTGTCAAAACACAGAGGGTGCAATTATTTAATAGAATGTTCTCTGCAAACAACAAAATATCTTCTTTTTTTTTTTTTTTTCAATCTCCCAGTCAGTCCCAGTAGTTTAGACCTTTCCAAACATGTTCTGAGTTGTCCACAGTGTACACTCAAAACAGAATCTAATTGCGATCACAATCCATGGTCATTTATAATTGTCCATTCAAACCATTCCAATTGGGACTGAACGAAATGGAGTGGCCATATCAATCTACAGAGGGAACATGTCTTGCCCAGTGACACAAAGGCATTGCTACAGAGAAATATTGCACTATGATAAGAAGTGAGTGATAATGTTGAAGTTACTTTATGCCACTGACTTTTACTTTCAGATTAAAATAAAGCAGGATAATCCCACTAAACCATTTTAAATAGATAAATCAATGTAGTAATTATTGGGACAGCCCTACAGTTGGCTAAGCAGGTTTATGACAGTCAACTTTTTAGTTAAATGGCTGACTACCACACCTAACATAGCGAAAAGAATATACAATTTTAGTTTTATAGTATTGTTACTAACACAGCCAATTACAATTATACCAAGCCATAATGTATTTCATGACACAGGAAAACCGCTTTTACTGAAAATAAAAATGAGTTTAATTTGTTTTAGTAAAAAGTAGGCGCATAAAAAAGTCAACAGAAATGTGAAAACTTTTGTTAGGTCCTTTGCAATCTCATAAGAACACACGGCTCAAATGCACGCAGATACTATCTACATTAACATAACAATTTGTCAAACTTAAGAGGATTGATTATGTTTATCTTTTAATCCCATAATGGAGCCCATTATCAGGCAAGAGCCACACAACACTACTCCCTGAGTTTTCTGTCAATACCAATCATAAACATTTTTCAGCCCAACAGTAAACCAGCAAAATTAGCTGTTAATATTATAGGTTCACCCCGGCGTGCTTCCATAAATGAGTAGTCAGCCATTACTGTTAGACCAACCGAGGAGAGAGAGAGAGAGAGGGTGGCACTTTTAGTCTGAAAATTACCAACCACATCATTAAAACGGTGGCTCTGTTTCCAGCACAAAAATCAAATTAAATAAAAATATGAATAACCTCTGACCACTGTATCCTTATTAGTGCTGCATGCTTTTCCCTCCACAACTATTTTAGCATCATATCATGTGAGGAGGGAGCCAAAGTCTGCTTAATGATTCAAAACATATCCATCTAAATTAGCCACTGTATCAAGACAAAAGCATGAGGTAAATTATGCTACACTTTTTCTGACATAACCTATTACAACCCAAGTTAATGATCCATGCATTGCAGATGGTAAATAGGCATGCTCTGTCGTTGATTGCTTAATTAAAAATGAATTTGAGCGTAACAAGATTATTTTCAGCCTTTTGATTGCGCAAAGTTGGCCTCACAATAAATCAGCACTGACAACTGGAGGATAAAGTCGGCATATTGGTGTGATTGCTGTTGCTTTCCCAAGTCCAAACTAAAGTTGTGGTACTAGACTTTATCTTTGGAAATTAAAAAAAAAATAAAATTAAATCCTCAAGAGTACATTGCAACAGCAGAACCAAAATCTGAGCAATGTGCCAAAGGGTTTGCGATAGCTAGATAAATATATTTAAAAACCTTCTTTTGCGAGTTGAAAATGGGGTAATGCAGCTTTAATATCTTGCTTGTGTCTTGTGGTTTGAAAAATTTGTAATGCTGCCCAAAAACTGCCACAAAATTAACTTGTACAGGCAATAATCTTTGACAGACAAAACCACTTAATGGTTTAAATGACAAAGATTCCTACACCAAAATCAGGACTGACCATAGTTCTTGGGTTCAAAACGAGATTGATGTGTGCTGTCTGCAACTTTGAAATTATGAATAATTTTAAACCAGAAAATGCGCTGTTAGCATGGTAGTTGGCATTACCGTGACAGCGAAACTCAGCTTTGGCTTCTGAAAGTTGTGAAAAATGAATATAAACTCCTGTTCTGTTTTTCATGTTTTTAAAATCAGGACTTGCACCTTTAAAGGGCCCATATAACGCTTTTCTCTGGTCTATGTTATAATACAGTTTCCTCATCACAAAAATACCTGAAGTTGAGCTTTGTTTCATTCAGACATGTTTAAAACTGGATATTTACGCTGAGTTCTTCTCTCAAACACTCTACCTTCTACCTTCTGATGTCATGTGGTAATACAGGAAGTGCTCCACTGTGCTTTTAAACTCCATACGCCTTCAGCAGAAACATCTGGATAACTTAACTTAACTAAAAGGTAAAAAAAAATAGCTGCTAACTTGAAAACTACCACTACATTACATCACAAGGTGGAACAGAGCATTTTGAGCTTTGGAGATAACAAAGGATTACTTAGACATGTGTGAATGAACCAAAACACAACTCCAGCTATGTTTTTGATGAGGTAACAACATTATAACATGGCTTGAAGCTCACTAGAGTCAATTCTATGTAATATAGGACCTTTAAGACAACTTATTATTAGCAGTGTCCACATACACGTCCAGAGGGGTCTGCACAGTGGGTGATGACAAAGCCTCAGATGTCTTTATGTCAGTGGTCCGAGCGATCCGTCAGGCTGCAGAGCTCTGTAAAATGGCCTCCGTACCACCTCAGTGCCTGATGGATGGAGCCTGTCCGTGCACTGCCAACCTCTTTTATCTGCTGAGCCAAGCCAATCCCTCTGGGTCGGCCTATAATCAGCCCAAGCCTTTGTGATGGCTGACAGGAGCTGGGAGCACGCGTGGACCTACTCATGCTTAACGTCACGCCAGAAATTGTTTGTGGAATATATAGCCCGTGCATGTGACGAGTTTTTGAAAAATTACATGTCGCAGATCATGTTCAGCCCTATTTTTCACCTTTTTCACTTGATGGATAGGCTTTTTGACAGGTTTTATTGCTTATTTAACCTTGATCAGGACAGCGCACTAGACTACGGGGGGGCCTGTGTGAAACCTAATAGGGTGTGTGGGGGAGATTGTAGGAATGAATGAGATGGCATGAACTTAAGCCATTTTTAATATCCTCGTGAAAATGGATCAAATTATAGCCTGCTTCAGAGTTGAGTGCTTTCAGAATATCCACAATCTAAGTGAAAGTGAAGTTAGACATGAAATATGTGGAAAGTGCTAAAGTAAGTCTGCTTTGAAACCTGAAGAGTAAATATTTTTGTTTTGTTTTGTATGCGTATTCTATTATTTAGTTGTGTTACACTAAGCTGCTTTTCATTACAAACACACACGAATTATGTTAACTAATACAAACATTCAGTTTTAGTTAATAATTTTGTTTAGACACGAAAAGGGAAGAAAGGAAAAAATAAATATGTAAATAACAGATCGGGGTCTTGAACCTGGAGCAAGAAACTTAAACTTGTGAGCTAAACTCCACAATGTAGTGGGTAGACTTGGCTGAGGGTAAATAACATTATAAATAAAATATATAAAGTATTTATTTAGTCTTATTGACACTGAGCACTTTATTCCCACCCATATCAGTTGATCTCTGTTTCAAAAAGCTGTAATTTTTTGTATGTTTTTTGGGAAGCCATAGACACATTACATAAAAAACGACATAAAGTTTCTAAGAGTGAAGAGTTTGGCTCAGTGAAATGGTCGCACTTATCCCTCCAAAGTCCGTACCAGTCCCGGCTGACCCTCAGCTCTTGTGGGCCTGTAGCTTTTCTATAGTCTAATAAACCCTTATGTGAGCACAAATGCCTTTCATAAAATGTGCTGCTTCAACAGCTTCATCACTGGATTCAGCAAATGTCACATGGGCAACTTTCCCTGGCACTGGCTCAAAGTCACATAAAATGGTCAATAAAACTTTACATTGCCTATGAAATCTATTTGTTAAGAATGCACTAACACGGCTTCAATGGGACAATGGCGAAAACCCGTGGATAAAGGAAGTCCACATATACACCCACCATATTGATACTTTGCTATGACATCACACTGGGGGGGTGGTTACCATGGTGACACAATGCACACATTTGCAAACACTGACAAAAAAAGTTTTAAGATAGTCTGAAAAAATACAAAAAAATTTAGTCAGGAGCCTGTGATCAATACGAACATTCATGGTTCTGTTTAGGCGTTTGATTTACAGCCAAAAAGGTTCAAGCTTGTGACTGTCAGAGATCAGAACTGTAACTCAGTAAGAGATGTATAAGTGAAATGCCATACTGTAGAGCATTCCAGGTAAAGCAGTAGCATCTTCTTGAAGACAAGCATATGGCAGACCTCCCACCAGAAAAATTGCGTAGTGTCACTTTAATTGGTGCATCAGTATCATAGGAGCAATATGTAAATGTAACCATCAAGAGGCTCTGAACTGACTGCACTAAAAATTCACATTTTTTTATTCAAATATTAGACCCAAACACATTCTAAACTCAAAGTAGATTATTTTTTTTCCATCTTATCCAACTGACCTTTAGCACAATTATGATAAAGCATTAATTAGCCACAGAAGAGTTAAGACAGCTGTTAACTTGGGCAATCTCTTCCAGCAGGCCTCCTGATAGGAAAAATACCACCCTCACACTTGAAGAGCCTGGACAATAGATCATAAGAGGCATCAATAAATAATTACATTTAAATGTCTCTTAATGAGTGGACTTTGCTGACTGAGCCGATGTTTATGGCCTGAGATGAAAGTGCACACAGAAGGCATCTATAATAGACAGTGTCATAAAAAGACTGGTCTGGTAATGGGTCTCCGAGCAGATAACAGCACCCTCAATTACACACTGACGACATGCTACAGCTCTATACCAACACACACAGATCTCTCAGCCTCAGCACGGCGGCCCTACTTTTATTAGACATCATAACTTTTAATGCTTTGGGTATTGGGGGTGGATCAGCTAGAAAACATGGAAAACAATGGGATTATTACAAGTTGTGTGTTGAACTTTCAAGTAGTAAGTCAGTTCAAGTAGGACGTATTAAAAGCCTTGTCCAGGTCTTCCACACTATACTTCTTAAGCTTAAAAGGGATATACAAAGGATATTATTATAAAATCAACTTTTATGAGATTTAAACCGTGTTATAATGGATTTCCTAACATCATTATCGATACTCAAAGATGTATTTTGAGTGATACAGTAATGCTGTATTATCTTGCATCTGTTTTCACCTACCCCCTATCTCCTTCCCCTATCTCTGTACTTACTTGTGATTATTTAAAAAATCCACACTTACTGTACATGTAGGGTTTAAACATGTCACATGACCAACAATATAAATATTAATGAAAATTAAATGCATTAAGTGAAATGGCACTATCAATTTATTGCATTGCTATTTCTATTAAGATATTTTAGATAAAAATTACAGTTTGTATTTATCTTTAAATATATCGTGTGTGTCCCATAGAAAACCTGAAAAACCTTGGCTACACATCAGCTTTGTACAACTGCCTCAACAAAGAGCATTTTACCCCGTGTGGTGTACATGTAGGATGACTGTAGGAGGAGGTTAAGTCGCTCCTGTAGGACTAGTCTGTATCTGTCTGTAAGCCTGCCTCCTTCATTATTCATCACGGTGTGTTTGGGTGTTAGACCGAGGCACTGGGACCTGTGGGGCTTCTGAAGTGACAATCCTGTTACAACACATGAAAGAGGTGCGGCAGCAGTTCACAGCGTGGGTTTTCTATATACAGACACAGGTAAAATAGAGTGAGAGGAAAAGTGACATAGCTGGCTAGAGTTTTGATAGTATTTCTACTTACAGAGACTTGCAGTATATCATCTTACTCCCATATTTCTCCTTTTGCCATCTTACCCCATAGTGACATCAGCCAAGAGTCTCTGGTGGCAACAGATGACAAGCAGAAGGTCCCAAAGTACACATAAACACACCTCATAATTTCTTCTAACATTATGGATATTTATCTTCATTAATAATGCAGGCGCAGTTCTGGGACTCTCTGATTACCAAACACAAGTGTACTAGAGAAGAGAGAGGGGAGTACAGAGACAAACAAGAGGCTATTAAATTTGAACTTTTGTTATTTCAAAACAAATACAGTTCCATTAGAATGGTGTATATATAATGTCATGCCATTTAGGATTTGGGATTTATGGGGTTAATGTATATATAGTAGGTTATAGTAGGTTACCATGTATTCCCTTGGGCGTACTCCCACTGTACATGTATACGGTATATGAATATGCAAATGCGCGTTTGGTCCATTACTACAAGAGGCAGATATGAAATTATGAGGGAAAGGATAGGGATCAATACTGTAAGATTTATAGCAAATTAAATTAAGTTGCAATTTGAATCGTCACTATTAGTAAATTGCAGAGCCTGTACATAATAAAGACAAATATGGGTGTTCTCTGTAAAGAACTAAATATTCTGTGTTGTAGTATTTAGAATATATGTATACCAACTGAGGATGCACAATCTGTCTTTTTCAGTTCAGATAGTGATGTTAATACTTTGGCTTATATATAATATCAACCGATACCAGGCCTGACAGGGTTAAATATTACCCAAATGTGATATTTATCATTTAAAGATACTACAGAACAGCTTTGAAAAAACACAAGTTCAATAATACAATGGGTTTTGGGTCAACATCAGCCAGTAAACTGTTGTATTACACCAGTTTATAGATCAAAATGAGATATTGACTGAACCGATATGTTATATGAACCAATATCTGATCCATCAAAAGTATAGTGTTATGAAATGCAATGTGTCATTAAGAGTTTCAGTTGTTAGAGATTCTTGCTTGCTCCTTTAAAACGTGAACTTCGGACAGAATTCTATTATTTAAAAGTAAATTGCAAATCTATTAGAAATCATAAAATTTGTCCGTAAAAATTCCAATTGGGTATTTTTACAAAACTGTACACAGTACGCAGTAAAAGAAAATGAAACGAAACCACACTTGTAGCTGGTAATAAAAGTGTCCACAGGCGACTGGCTCATAACAAAGAGAATGGCAAATTACAGAATCACTTTGTATGAATGAATATGAGTGAGCGAATATCCTCCACCAATACTGATTATGTGAATATGAAAGCACTACAAAGCAATGATGATTATTGCATTGTCTCAATTCTTTTGCAGGAAAATTACATTGAACCAAAAACCATTGTAAAAACAGTGTCATGCAACAGAAGGATTACTCTCTTTGAATTGCCACAGGCCGTCAGCACATATTGATTTTGACTGTTTGTCTATCGAATTCGGGATCATCTGTCAACAACGATGTTCAATGTTTAAAAGAGAAACCAAAACCGTTTAGCAGAGGAAGCGAGTAAAGCGTGACGTCAAGCCCTGTTTAAGTACATGGCTTTAATAGTGGAATTTCCTTTTAATTCCGTGTGTATCGAGCCAAACACGCATTAAAAGTGAAAACATCTCGAACTGGCCTCATCAGTACTCCGTGCGCAAGTCCAGAGATATTGATTTGAGCCCAGCAGCAGCACTCAGCGGTCATTTGCAGTGATGAGGGAAGACAATCACAGCCAAATCGTCTCTGGCATTCATTAGAAGACCAACAGTTGAGAGAGTCTATTGAAACTTAATCAAGAACTGATGTCGAGTTGTCATTAGGTATTCCCACTGGGTTGGTTAGGTCACTCAAAGATCTTTACCCAGTAAGACTCACGCAGATTACAATGACTATTAGTATCAGAAATTACTATTGTATAGACATTTTGTACTTAGCCTTGAAGTGCTTCACACGCCCTTGTCTCATTGGATATGAAAGTGTTGTGTAACTAGCGGATATGCTTCTCACTGTCTTGTCATTAGCATAATCTTTGCATCCTTGTACTGCAGATGCCCTTTCAGACATTTACTTTTAATAAATGGTAAAATAGTAAATGGTCACATTTTTATATAGCGCTTTTCCACCTTCAAGGCAATCAAAGTGCTTTACAACAAGGAACCACTCACCCAGTGGTAAATGGAAGTTGCAAAATACTCTTCTCTAAATGGTTGTTTTCTCATTATCACAAATGTCAGTGGTTTATTTTTTTCTGACAGCATGCTATGGATGTGTCATTAGATCAGGATGTGTTAATGTGTGACTGTAGGCACAAAATGGCCGCCGTGTCTGAATAACTTTGCTTTAGAAACGTAAAGCTCAATATAAATCTACAATCTATATCTTAATAACAAATAATTATAACTGCACAACCACTATAACTATTAACACAAAATCAATACTCAGAAACGACTATAAAAATAGATACTAATTTAAACAAGTGCTGAAAAAAACATGTAGGACAAGACAGACAGCTCCATGATCTTTCATGGATAGTTTTTGATTGCGCTTGATCTACTTCAGAACAAGTTAAGAACCGCATTAACACAACTATCGTTTTGTTCTGAAAATTGGATTCTAATGGTTAAAAAGGTGCTCTAAATCATAATTATGATATCTAAATTGGTATTGAGCTTCAAGTAATTTCCATAGTATATTAAAATAGTAATAGTAATTAGTATCATAACAAAAGGTGTATTAAAGGTTTTATATTACACAAAACAAGACTCTTGTGAGCTTTAAGCCATGTTATAATGTTGTTACCTCATCAAAAAGCGTATCTGGAGCACATATTACAACATGGCATCACATGTGTTTTCTGTTTGAGAGACTTGCTCAGCCTAAATATGCAGGGTTTGTGTGTTAAGCATATGTGAATGAAACAAAACACAACTCCAGGTTAGTTTGTGATGAGGAAACATTATAATAGACCAGAAAATGACATAATATGGGCCCTTTAAGTTGTATATTTTCCTTCTGCTTTCACAAACCTTTCTTGCATGTTTTAGGAAATGAATGTGTCAACACAACACCATGAATCATGCTTTGCACTTGGTATAATGTAACTCAACTTTGTCTGAGAACATGTGGGCGAGCTTATTAATAATACAGGCCTCCCTCTCTCTGCTTCAGTGCCAGTGCTGATAATGGTAATAAAGCCGCTCTTCTATTGTGGCGAGCTAACCAGGAGAACCACAAGAGCGGCGAGAGTGCCTGGTACATTAGCTGAAGATGGCTGCCCATAAATCAAACCGTCATTGGGAGCATTGTTGGCATGGGGTGGTCCCACTGGAGGCATGGGTCGTATGGTGAGGCTACAGGCGTCGAGTGCACCCCTTACCCATCGCTCAGGTTCTCCAGGGCAGCTTTTAATCGCCACAAATGGGCCCCGATAACAACCAGACATATATCATGCTCTGTCCAATAGTTACGGCCTCCTTCGGGTTTACGAGGAGGAGATGTCAGGTTCCTGGCATAATTGGGCCTTCTATGGGGTTTTATGAGGCTGTTTACTGTGCCTGGAGTACACACACAGGTCTTCACCGAGGCCTGCCGCGGTTGTTTTGTTGATGTAGTTTGAATTTGTGCGGAAAATGTGTAATAATATAAGGTACTTTGGTTATGTCTGTGACTAATGTACTAAAAGCTAAGGCAGAGAATTTAAGCTCTAATGCTATCTGATATAATAGAAATATTTGAAATCATTTATAATATAATATGAATAATTTGACTGAATTAATAAAGTAAGTGCATCACAATTGCATAATTTCCTTAAGAATCTATTTGGATGCTATTGTATGGACTTTACGAGTTGAAACTATGGCTGGTTGTAACTAGAGATGCACTGATCCGATACTGGTATTGGATATCGCACCGAAAAAAATATAATAACAAATATCAATTCAGCCGATATAGTGGTTGGAGATATAAAAAGATGTAATAATACTTTTTACTGGTCGTACTTGGCCCAGAAAGTCTCAGAATGTTTTTATTTTAGTTTTGTTTTAAAGAAATAAATGTTGTTTTAAGTTTCTGCTCTGGTTAATATTGGGTATCAGCAAATACTTAACGCTATAATATCAGAATCTCACTGTCATATGTTGTAACCATATGACAGTACTTTTTTATTGTGTACATGTATTTACTTCTATAAAAATAACTGATTTTCAAAGTAATGATGATATTGTGGCATCAAGACATTGACTTGAATACTTCTTCCCTTGTCCATATTTGTCACCTTTTGCGTTTCTTGGAGCCTACTATAATGTCAAAAGCAGTTATTTTTAGTTTATACTCTATTGTTCAGGATTTTCGTGTAAGCTCATTAAAGACCATTACCAATAGTCTACATGTGTGAAGAAAATTACAACACATCTTTTGTGCCCAATGAGCCGCTACAAAGTTGTTGATGCTGTTACTTTGATGTTGATAAAGTGTGAGGATAATGACAGAGACAACATGCTTTTAAGTCTCACTAGAATGAAGCCATTACCTAAACATTGTGATCTCATTACTCTTAATAATACAAAATATGATGTGACAGAAGGCATCAGAGCTCATAAGAAACACTCTTTAGTTTTAAATACAGTGAATTTACTTGCATTAAATTATCACAATGTAGGGACCAAACAACAAAAACTTTTTTTCTTTTTTGTATTTATGAGCAGGAGGTGAGATGGGCCATGGCTTCTGAATGCATTGACCACACACTGCTGATCTGTGAATGCAGGTTAATCTGATCTTTTGTTTGTTTTTTTTAATTGACCAACCAACAATTTTGTTAAGTCCTGTGAGGCAAATCCACCTATCAGTCATGCCCATCTGAGCTCAGGGAGATTCATCACACTCACAAAAGACTTGCATCTTCATGAAGTAATAGAGAAGCATATGTTCTGGAT
Source organism: Taenioides sp. WSHXM2023 (assembly GCA_029959045.1). NCBI lineage: Eukaryota > Metazoa > Chordata > Actinopteri > Gobiiformes > Gobiidae > Taenioides > Taenioides sp. WSHXM2023. Next base: position 20,764,582 of record CM057092.1, on the reverse strand, counting down.
CCCAGGTAGGATCTGGACGAGTCTTGACCAGCACTAAACCCGGTCCATGAAGGCGCTCATCACTAGTCTAAACTTCATCATCAAAAGCCCCCTGGCCTGAACAACTGTGAATAAATGGTCACACATGGTCACATTTTTATATTGCACATTTCCACTTTCAAGGCACTCACAGCACTTTGACATCAAGGAACCACTCACCCATTCACACACATTCATACACAAGTGTACGCAGACCCTGAGGACGAGATGGGTTAAGGACCAATGTTGGGCAAGTTACTACAAAACTGTAATGCGTTATTTATTACTTATTATTTCAAAGGAATTTGTTACATTACAATATTACTGTATTTAAAATGTAAGGCATTACACTACAACTGCATTACGTTTTTGTTACTCTCACCAAAATAACTGGAAATATGGATTTGGCAATCTAAATGTAGCTCATGACGCTCAATTAGCTCATCACACATCCAGTGGAAGGTGATGTGGTATCTGACTGAACTGAACAGGAAGTAAAGTCACTATCACTTATCTGCAGCATCACCCTGATCATGGATGTAAACAGACACACGTGAGGAACTACTCTCGCCTTTCTTTTTAAAGAACGCCTCAAACTGGATTAACAGTGTTGTTTTGCATTTGTCATTATTTGCGGAGGACAAATTCTATGGATAATGTGGATGAGATGCTATAGTTTATATTTATAACTTTACGAGAGGTGAGTAATAATTATTTTCGCTGTTTACTGAGTTTGTATGTTGTGTCTCTGTGTCCATCACAGAGACTGACGCTCTGGTTTATTGGCTGTTCCCGTAGGCATTGCTGATGTTTAGTGGTTTCGATCTGACAGAGCAGCTCAGAGTCACACCACACCATAGTCACCACACACACATGAGGAGCACAGCGGCTTCAAAATCACACACGAAGACAAAAGTCGGGTCACACCTCCCCGAACTTGGGGAGAAGCAAATCACAGCCATAATCGGGCAAATTCTCCTGTAGTGTGTGGCGGCCTTTAATAATACATTTGACGCGATTCACAATGACGTATCTGTTTTAATCTGATCAGACATTTCACAGCTGCTGATCTCATGGTGATTTTAGCGAAATAGTATGAAGAAAAACAAAAGTATAAAATATTACCTTTTTTTCTGTAATGCCTTTCATTACTGCGTTACAGCAAAAAGCAAAGCATTACAGTAATTTGTTACTTTTGTAACGCATTACTCTGCCAAGGACACAATGACATTCATCTGTGAGAGCTGGAATCGCACCGCCAACCTGTGGGTCAGTGGACAACACACTCTACCAACTCAGCTACGGTCACCCCTTAAATGAAAATACAGGAGTGCAATTTGTTCTCAAAAGAATTATTGGACCATTAGCAGGTTACTAGTAAAGCACATGTTGTGATGTTGTGAAGTAAACCTGGATGAGCTGTCCTCAAAGTGCAGGAGAATATCTTTAAAATGGGGTATATGGAATGAGACCGGTACTATGAGCCTTACTTGATTGTTTTTCATCAGTTATCAGTGTACCGTGTGTGATGATTCTGCAGCAAGATCCAATTTGCACTTGACACAATAAAATGTAACCTTGTAGAATAGATTGATTGGTCATGTAACAGAGCCTATACATACAACAGCCTCTATAGAACATTACACGAGGCACAAATAAAACAGGATGACAGGTTAATGCAGTCCAACATGTCCTTTTTAACAGGATATGACACTTGAATCAGGCATGACCTGAAGAGGGTTCTAAGGGTTCTGGCTCACATCCGGGAGAGTAAACATACTGATATGTATCCTTAAAGTATTAGATTTTAAAACAATTTTAGAAAGGCAAAATAACAAAACACTGAATGAAATAGACCAATATTATCCTACATTTTATCATTAAAACAGAGTACTAAGACCTGTTACAAAAATATTTATCCTCAAGAAGAATGTAGTGACAACAATATAGGGCTGCTATGATTAAGTGGAAAAATCTGGAGTTTACTGCTTATATAAAAAATCATTAATCACTATTTTAATAATTGGTAATTGTGATCAGAAGTATAAACAGACACATGCCATTTTCAATCAAAATAGATTTTATTGTAAAGACGGTGCTGTTATTAAATCAAAAGTAAACAAAATAACATCTTTAGTGATTTCTGAATGAAAAAAAAATTTGGAAATTTTTTTCAGGTTAAATTTTACTTTAAATAATTTCCAAGCCTCATGAGCCCTAGTTGCACCCCTAGACAGAAACTTATTATGCTGCTGACCATGTGTACTACTTATAGCACTTTAAAAAACATTTTACATTTGTTTTGTTTTTTAACTTCTTCAGTAAAATGTGCACTGTGTATTGTTCCATCTCAGGCTGCAAAAACTGAACAGCTGCTATACGCAATGTGCACTTACTGCCATCTGCTGGAACCATAACACCATTACATCACAATCTCCCAAATCTACCACTACAAAAATACACCTCAATCTAAACTCACCCAAACAAATGGGAAACACATGGCACAGAGGGAGTGTGTGCTGTGAATGTGGGCTGCTGTGGTGAGGCCAGAACATGCACCACTGAGATCAGATGGAGGGAGAGGTTTCCTTTGGCACAAAGATGGAGGTCTGAGAGCCACACCAGTGACCTGAGAGTCTCCAACGCCAGCTGCCCTGTGGTCCAGCAGCTCAGGCTAACCACCACTCACAGTTAGCCAAAGATATGTATCAGTGCTATGTGTCATGTGCTATTCTGAAAAAGTCAATTAGCAGGAAATTAAGCTGCAAAATTGTAACACACATTCAACTTGTGTGAAGCAGCATTTGTGGGTGTTTAACCAGGGAAATTAAAAGTGCACTATTCTACTTTTCCGACAGGTGGTCCACTATTGTGGAGATGTTAATGCTTTGCTTAGAATGTTGCAATATGTGGTTTTAAATGTATCTTGTATTTATTAAATTACAGGTGTTTTCATTTCTCCAAAAAAGCATGTAAAACATACCTTACTGTGAGCAGGGTTACATCCAGACTTGTAACTTGGCCTAGAGATGTTTCCTGTTTGTTTACATAGTGTGGAACATTCCAGACAAGGCAATAACATCTCCATGGGGACAAGCAGGTGGCGTGCCCTCAATCAACAAAGTTATATAGTGCACCTTTAAGTTAACACAGCTAATTACTACTATAACTAGAGTACTATTACCAAAGTTAGATTATTGCTTAACTTCACTGCCAGTAAAGTTATAATAGTCAAACCAACACACACAAGAACAGACTGTGCCCATATTAATATAACTGATAGTAAAACACCACAATAAATCAGATTTTCCTCACATTAACGTGTTTATTAAAGGCATCCATCACTGCCAAACTCCAACAGCACAATTAGATTAAATCATTATTAGATTATTAGAATCAAGTCATCTTACTTGCTGGAAGCCAACTCTCTCAACCCACACAAGAGTAATAAAGGAAGATTAGAGGGTCGGGGTGATAGAATTAATAAGGCCATGTGTTATGGCCATGTGATTTAAGAACAATATTTAGAGCATTAAACACACAGGCACAGTATAAGGTATTTCAAATGTTCTTGTTTTTGTGCCATCGATATTAAAGAGAGGGTACAGTGAAAAAATCAACTTTTGAGCTTGGAGCTTTCTGAAGAAGTTTAGATGTCCCCCAGGCTCTATTTGAACCCTCCTTATGGTTAGCGGTACTATTCTGTTCAATGTTCGGCGTCACCCATACTTCCATAATTTTCCATAAATATACAAAAGCAAGATACAACAACGACACACTACAACTTCACAAACCTGTACAGTAGTTTCATTAGCATAAAGCTCACTGACTGTAATGTGATAACAATCTGAAGGGGGAGTGATTTAGCACAGAGAGCAAAGGGAGGAGGGACTCAGAGCGTCAAAATGAAAGTGAAACTTATTAGACATGATACAGTGTTTTTTTGCGAATATAGAATTTTCAAAATGATAATATGGTGATCTAAATACATTATTTCATAGTAATCAAGATATAAGTGTAATACCCTCTCTTTAATCTCATAAAGAGGATTGTGTACCATGTATTGGACAATAGGTTTGCAAGATAAGAAAAATATGTGATATTTTTTAACTGTTTACTATTGCAATAACTATATTTCAGTCATATTTCAAATACTTTTTGACAAAATATGTTCAGTTAAACAGTTAAGTTAAACCAAGATGAAAACAAGACTAATAATTTTAAAACTCTGAACACATTTCTGTCGTTAGATTGATTCCTTCTAGTGTTTTTTGTTGTTGTTGTTTATATATTGTGCAGTTCTATTTTACGCCAAGCTTTTTTCTTATAATCTGCAAAGCTATCCTCTTATAATCTAGCACAAGGCCACCACAGAAGTCCAGTCCCACTCATTAGCCTCACTATGTTGTCTGATGTGTTGTGTGTTACAGGTATGAGAGCACAAACCCAGCTGTTTGCACTGCTGACGCCAGGCTTTAGTGTTATTCCCTTAAAACAGCTGCACTTTTAGCCACATGTTTATCAGATGGACAGGGTCAGTAGGTCCAGCAGCAGAGTTCACACAGTCACCAGGAGCCACTGTAAAGATGGGAACAGAGGGGGCGACCTGGTACAGATCTGACCACAATGACTCAGATGGTGAATCAGGCCTAACACAAGGACTTTTCTCATAACATGGGCCGGAAAAATAATAGTGTGTTCAAGGTAGACTATGCTACGCTGACAGAACGTTTCTGTTGTTTTATATCCAACATCAACATAGCAATGTAGATTTACCCCTTTGTTATGTTACAATAACGTGTTAGTTAGTTAGTTAGTTAGTTAGTTAGTTAGTTAGTTAGTTAGTTAGTTAGTTGTGAAAGAAATATTGCAAAATTACTGACATTTCAAAAGTTTTAAAACACTGCAATCTTAAATGCAACCAATTTTAATGAAATGTGAAATTCCAAGAAAATTTACATTTTATCTTAAAGCTAATTTCTAGTGCTGTTATACAGCCATATCATATTGCACATAATATATTGCTGTTTGGTTATATGAAATTGTAACATATTGTAATATTTGCATCCAAATGGAAGCAACAGCTCGCACATAGGGTGGCTTAAACAATGCTTACAAACACAAGATCTGATTATTGGCATGTGTTTACATTCACCTCAGGAATAAGATAAGACTTAGATATTGGAAATATCAGAATGCAATCAGAATACTCCCATCAGATTTAGATTTATACACGTCATTTTAACAACAACAGAAATCAGGTAATGATCAGATTATTGGTGTACATGTAAACATAGCCAGAGAGAACGGAGACTAGATTTTAGAGTGGAAGAACTTCAACTAACAATAACTTTAAAGACAGTTATATCGTCAGCCATAATGTTATTTCTAATTTTCGCTTTCATGTTGTGGGTACAAATGTTACACCGTATTACACTTTCTTTTGCTGTTGGTCCATTTATCTTTACAAATATGAGCTGTCCACAGTAGTGTCATTAACTGCTCTCCCTGCTTGTTCACAGCAGAGCAGATGTAGCAGCTACTGGCCTGCCTCTCTCAGGTGAACCCCACAGAGCTCATGGACACATTCATTTTTCCTAGAGGATATCTCACACTGTGCAGCCCCCCAGCCTCCTCACTGCTCTGTGAACTCTAAACCGAGGTTTCAGGTTCAACTCTCAGCTGCACATCTGGAAAAGAACCTACAGCCCCGGAAGCTCTGTCTGATCTTATAGGATCTGATGGACTTTCCAGATTAGCTTCCGAAAAATACTCTACGGTGAACCAAAGTTACATACATTTAGTGACAATACTAAAATTTCAAACTCTGTTTCAATACTAAAGAAGAGACTCAATACTCAATACCATTTCAAAACCACAAGGACAATTTAAAAAAATCTAGTTTTACAGAATACACATAATCATTTTCAACACAAAACAACAGTACTTTATTTATGTTACTAAATCTTTTCAGGAATTGTTATGGAAGATAATTTGTTCCATTAGATAGATCCATAGATCCAGATGTTTAAAAAAAAATAAATTACCTTTTAAATATTCAGCACAAATAGCTTCAAGCCCTCAAATTCAAAAGTCACAATTCAGAGTTTAAAATCTGTAGTGAAAAATTTCACAACAAAGATCCTGTGTGATTGAGGAGGACAGAGGCGGTTTCCTATTGGCTGCTCTCATCTGTGGGCGGGGTTTAAGAAATTAAAGAGATGAGGTTTTGATGAGGCTAATTCTGACAATATTGGGCAATATTGACAAAAACTGATATTTTGAATTCCTGGGGGGAATATCCCGGTGACTATGGAAATCCATCTGAAGTGTGCTAAACTGTAAATGTTGCTGAAGTATTATTGTAGTAAAAGAACTAAAATAACACCTTTTATTACATAAAGATCACTTTATGGCCTTATTTGCAAATTTGTTTAATTCTTACAGCTTCTTGCAGTTATACTCAATAGTCTAAGTTTGTACTGCAATATTCTAATTTTACTACACAATTTAGCTGTAAAAAAGTAGTCCATAAAACTATACTGACTTTATAGTTGGGCTCCCATTGGCATTGCCAGCTCTCTACAATTGTCTAGGAAGACTGGAACTTTTTCCCCTCAACTTGTGCTTGAGCATTTCTTCAAACCACCCTTAACCCTTTTAGCCCTTGATTGCTCTTTTAGGGCAAATGTGAACATGCACATTGCCATATATAAAATAACCCAATGGTTTTTTTATAGATAAACAGTGTACAATGAGTATTGTCAACTTTGGTTTCTTTCTCAATCTCAAACTGTATGAGGAGAACAGTATTATTTGCTGTCTGGGAGTACACAGCAAATAAGCACAATATGTAGTACTCAGTAGTAGATTTTAAAACAAAAACGTATGAATGAACTGTTGTAATGATTCTGATGTTTTGTTTTTTTATGATACTGTCTGTATGAAATGATATTATCTAAGTTGAATTGTATTTGTTGTTATTTGACTCTAGGGACAAGGATATAACAATATCCAAATCTCACGGTATGATACAGTATTTTCATGATATATGAAAACTGTGAAAAAACACAAATTGTGGGTATGCTACTTTTTCCTTTTAAAATGCCTTGACAAATCTTCAATGGGAATCATGACAGTAATATTCCAAAGAATTAAGATTTAAAAGTGCTTAATAGTTTAGTTTATTATGTAGTCCGCACTGGAATAAAGCAAAAGATAATGGCCTATGTAGTTCTCTCTTTTTTAATACTTTTAAGTGAAAAACCTTGCAGTTATATATTCTGTGACAGTCTACAAAATTACTGTGAGAGTTTTGACGATATGATATGATATAATATTACAATATTTTGGTTATTGTTACATTCCTATTATATACTGCACCTAATGTGTTATGTGATTTCATTACATTTTAATGGACCACAGGAAGACTAGTGAACCTAAAGGGGTTCCAAATAAATAAATACAATTTCAAAAACCAACACCATAACATGTTTACTAGCAGTCTCCTGCAAACTGTAAAAATGCCATGCCCCTCTTGCCATTACTGGTACACATAATCATTCTCCCATGTTTATTTAATCAAATTGGGTGGTACCATTTAGCCAAACACAACTCACTTTTCAAATTAGCACCAAAAGCACAAATATCTAAATGGCTCATCTGAACGTGGAGCAGCACCTGTGCCTCATTTCCTTTTCCAGTCTCCAGTCCAAGTTTGAACCCAAATCTTTCACTGCATTGGGACAGATCCAAACAGTTTTTCCCCTGCCGAACACGGTGGTCCTTCACACCTAGTGCCTAAAGCCACAGAAGAAGTAAACACATGAACTCAAACGGCACTAAATAACACGGCAACATGCTTCTACAAATAAGCAGCGCGAGGAGGAGAGAGAAACATTTTGAGTGCTGCTAAAGAGGCAAATTAACGTCATTTGTGATGTAGATTAATGTTAGCAAAGGTTAGGGTTAGAGGAATAATAGAGAGGACAGAGGAAATGGGCGAGGCTCGAGGCACAAACAAACTGTAGTTCAGTAGTTGTCATGGGTAATGTTTAAGTGGAGAAATGGAAACAGGAAAATACAGGATATGCTACATGAGAACGACATAGTAAAGCGATTAAAGAGCCCATACACTCTGAGCTATGTTATAATGTTGTTTCCTCATCAAAAACGTACCAACATGGAGTTGTGTTTTGTTTCATTCACACGTTTAACACACAAACCCTACATATTTAGGCTCTTCTCTCAAACAGAAAACACCCTGTTCCACTTTGTGATGTCATGTGGTAATAAAGGAAGTGCTCCACTATATTTTTAAACTCCACACATCTTCATTAGAATCATATGGATAATTTCAGTCCTGGAATTGCCAACATCTACTGAACTAAAGGTAAAAGTTAGTTGTTAACTTGAAAATTAACACTACATGACATCACAAGGTGGAACAGAGCATTTTAAGCTTTGAAGATGTAGACAGATAATAATAAAGGTTTACACGCGTTACTGAAATAAAACACAACTCCTGGTATGTTGTTTAGGAGGTAACAACATTCTAAAATGGCTTAAGAGTCAATTTTGTGTAATATAGGACCATTAAATCCAATTATTTGGGCCATAATTGAAACCAGGGTCATTTTGATAAACTTACGGTCAAACATCTAAACATCTTAATTATGATTTCCCAAAAAGTTCTGATTTTGATTTAATTTATTTTCATTTCTCCATAATCGAGTAGCCATAATGTTTAAAATGTTTTTAATGTTTAAAATAATGGTGCCTCACTGTATCCAAAGGATAAAGTTTATGTTTACCATTTACATCTCCATGGCGACTACAGCATTTCCTTCATAAGTCCAGCGAGAGACCAGTTAGTGGAAAAACTCAGAATGATGACACAACGCGATTCTGTCCAAACACAATCTGCTTTATTTCCAACTCAAGTCCTTTTGGAACACCAGTGCTGCCCAGACGCTGTGACTGCTCCACATCTGCTTTGTTTGCAGCCACACGACCGACTTGAATGGGTTTTATTTTTCCAACCACCCAATGGAGACAATATACTCTTGTGTCGACTTTGGAAAAATGTAATCAGCCAACACAAAAAGCACAAGTCATAAATCTTTTGAGCAACCTCTCCTTGTCATCTTTTGTTATGGGAGCAAACAGACAGTCATGCTTTGGGGAGCCACCTGTCATGGACCACTGGGTGTTGATGGTACTGATATCTGAGCTGTATACCTTTCACACTTTCTCATGTTTTTTCTCTCTCCCTTTGAGTTTCTTCAAGTAAATACAATTGTAAAAAGGGGGTACTTGAGTTTGACACAGGAGTGGACAGGCCTGAGAGGCTCTGGGCCAGAGAAGTCAGAGCCAAAATATGGGCCAGTTTAACAGCTTTTATGATGCGAGAGTTTGAAGTTTGAAGCCTTTTATTTTGAAACTTTTGCTTATTCTTGAATGTGAAATTGAATGATGTTGGCTTACTACATTCTCCATCCGTCTGGCTCTCTATATCTCAAAAACGTTTTAAACTGTATCTATTGTATTTGTCTCACTTCTCATGTAAACTATTGCATTCACAGCTGGTTTCATGCAAAAAAGACAGCATTAACACCACTCAAATCTTCGTATAAACAGGCAGCAAAAGTGCTAGACACAAATTCACTAAAGCAGCGTCATTGTCAAATCCTTACAAAATATAAAATGTTAATCTTTGAGAATTGACAGAGAGCCATTTGTAAACTACTTAATCCCAGTGCGCCGGCAAGTCAGTTACGCTAGAAACGTAGGGAGTTTGACTGACAACCTAACAGCCAATAGATAACGAGGTAGCCTTGTTATCTATTGGCTGAAGTTTATCTGGCCCCACCACGTCCACAGTTGATGGATTTTCATTCTTTTTTTTTTTTTTGGTCATCATAATTACCAGGCTGCTGCATCTCTATAATGCTATTTTGAACTTTCATTGACAATTTGAAACTAAAAAATATCCTCCATACAACCTTTAAGAGATTTGTCCAGCTTTGCCCTGAGCAAACCACTAGGTCTCCAAGTCACAGTGACTGCAGACTCTCCAGATGTAGCTCAGCCTTTGCACAGACAGCCTTCTCATACAAGGGCATCAAAGAGTGGAAAAAGCTCCCAGACAGGCTGAAACTCTCCTCTGACCTCAGGGACTTCTTACAATGTTAGGAAAGTCCTTTTAGAGAGTCAGCACTGTCAACACTGATTTGGATTTGCATGTAATAAATTGCAATGAATGCTTATATGGTAATATCTGATTTGAGTAATTTTAAATGTGGAACTGTCGACTGTGAGGTTTTTGAATGAAAGAATGGAAGAGTGCATGGTTTGATGGTAAACTGATGGATACTTGGATGTATTTTAATAGTTTGTTAACCTGCCTGGGGGCTGCAAATGAAAACTTGCTTTAGCTAAATCTGGTGTAAAGCATCTCTTCTTTTATGAGATTAATGTGTTTACACATGATCCCTGTTAAAATAAATAAACTAAAAACTAAACTAACTTAAAGTGTGTAACATCTTAGCCAAAAAGCAGACAAAAATAAAAGCAGAAATTTTCATTTTGGTTGTGTTTATCGCACTAAAACACTTACAAGACGGGCTTGCATCTCCACAAACCTGACTCTTATTTGGCCTGGAGGAGTGACCTCTCCTGCTGCTGCTCATTTGGCTATAATGTTCCGATCTACATTATGGCATAAAACATATCTATCTCCATGGAGAATGATCCAAGATATGGTTTTAACTTTCTATTTCCATTGAAACATGCAGGTGACATGCAACCTTCAGAAAGTTACATACTGTACCTTTAACATAGCAGTCAACTGAGTAGTTTTACTTTGAGAAATCTCTCGAATGTGCAACTGAATAATCTTGACTGAAAAGTACAGGCTGTGTGCATCCATCTAGTTCTTTACAAACACTTGGGCAAATTATAAAAAGCAAATGATCCGTGTTTGGTTTTGAGCGGAAATTTTACGAGTCAACAAACTATTTCACTGATATTAAACTGTGTAAGACCAGGGTGGATTCAGTTGGTTAGATCTGGATTGCCAAACCTCAGGATTCACTTTTATGCAGCCTGACAGACATGCACGGTAGTTTTGAGTTGTAACATGCTCTAGCAAGAACAAATATATCGACCATACCAAAATATAAATGTAATGTGCCAATGAAAACATATGGTGCATCACTAAAAACAACACTGCCACACATGGCCACGATAAATACTGTGGGCAGTTAGAATGCAAAGGTCGAGGTTTGGCACAGAAATAGTCAGAAGAGGCAGATACAACAATGATATCTTCAAACAAAAACAGAAGTTAAAAGCATTAAAGAGGGGGTATTATGCAAAATGTTTTTTTTTGCTTTCTGCTATATTATATAATGTTGTTCCCTCATCAGAAACATGCCTGAGCAATCTCCCACAGGTCTTGTTGTGATTTTGGGCTATACAAAAATAAATTGAATTGAATTGAAACCCTCCTCACAATTAGTTCCAAGATTCAGCTCAATGCTCAGCCCACAAGCCTAAGTCATCAATGCTCCTACACTCTTCTCCATATACAAAAACATGATACAAAACCGTACACACTACACAGTACACACCAACTTGACAAACCTGATGCAAAGTGCAGTAGTTTCTTAAGTGGTGTACACGTCGATTGTCTTGTGATAGCGCTCTGGAGGTGGAGAGACTTAACAAGGGGAGAGACCGAGAGTGTGAGAAATTAAAAAGAAACTCATTCAACATGTTAATATGTTGTTTTCAGCAAAGCAATACAAGGTAATCTAGTAATTTAACTATGTTGTGTGTAATTTAACTGTGTTAGCAGTTAGTACCCCATAGAAGTAAACCACAGCCTCTTTAAATGAAATTAAAGATTGTGCACCTCACCAAGGAATAATTAATGTTTTTTTTGTTTTTTTTTCCCCACAGTTGTATTTTATTTTACACAAAAGTAAAAGTAGAGCAGTCTGTTCTAAAATGTAAAGTGGATTGTTGCTATTATTATAGTAAGTAACAGACAAAGTTTTAGGACCAGTTCAATACAAATACCGCCAACACCATAGTTACTTCTAAACTGTAATTTGTCTGAGCATTCGTCAAAGTAATTTAATAAGTTTATTCCTTTATCACTTCAAACCAGTAAACCAGCTCTCTCAAGTATTGGAAAATCCATTTAGGAATGAAAACACAGAGAGAAAACCATTACGGACACATTAGAGAACGGAGATGAAAATAGATGTTGTGTTGGTGCCCAGCGTTGGCAAAGCACTTTTCCACATAAATCAAAAGAACGGCTGTAGCGCTCACAGCACGCTGCAGCCAATCAGAAGCCGGCTTTACAAGACCATTACCAGTATTGAACCAAGCCAGTTTCACTACATAAACACACACACAAGGTAGAAAAATTACTCTGCAACCTTGGCTTGGACTCTCATCCAGGTTAACAAAACAAGTTATTATCAAAAATTCCAGCAATTTCCTCAGGTCAGTCTTTTTTTTCCATAAAACAATGCTTGCAACTATACCATCAATAACATAGCAACAATGAGGTGGTCACTAAGAGCAACAGACGCAACATTTTAGTTTTAATGTGCAAATTAGGACTGACAAAAAAATATTTCCTCATACTGATCAATTATCATTTTTTATTCGATTTGACTTTGTCTTATTTCGATTTTCCCGTCTACCTCACCACTTCTCTAGAGTTTACCTGCTCCTCAGCCTTCATCACCTCACTTCAAATACTCCTCCTTGTCCAATCAGCACCCAGTCTGCCCAATTTAAAACCCCATTGCAAAGTACATGGCCGTTTCGGTTTGTGCTGTGCCCCAATGCTCCCCAGCCCCTCTCAGCTTCTCGTCATCTCATTGTCCCCTTCACTCTCCTCATCCTCAACCTCTACCACCTCTAGTGTCCAGGCCCCAGGGGGAAGACATCTCCTAAACGTCATCTAATTGGCCACGCCCTTCATCGTAATGTCTTCTGCCGGGATTTGAATGCCAAAGCTAACTCATTCAATAACACTACTGACTACAACTACTAATACTTTCTCTTCGTGTCAGTCTGAGTCTCTCCAGGTTGAATTGCTATTTATGACAAAATTCTTCTCTAAAATTCATTTTCTGACAGACGATTGGCTGAAAACCTTACATTAAAAAAACCCCACAAGCTGATCATTGCTGATTAGAATTGATGGAATCTAATTTGATGAGCTGAATTGCACAACCCTAAGTCAAATATTATTATACATGTTTATTTTTTTATTTTACTACCACTAATCAGATATAACATTATCAACTACAGTACATACCAATACTCCCATCTGCATAAATGAACTTCCCAAACAGCAACTAGCTCTGATCAGGCTCACCTATTTTCTTTCTTCTTACTTATAAAATAAAAACTAAATTGCAACCATTAACATGTATCATATAATATAAAAAGGAGATGGTGTCAATTGTTTATTTGCTGTTACTAGAATCCTTTAATCACTGTTGCACATAAGCTGGACATGCATAACTCTGTGTGTGTGTTACCTTTACTCTGAGCTTACACAGAAGTAGCTAAATCCCAGAGTCAACATTTACTTAGAGGACTGAGAGCCAGTGCGGAGTAGAAGCAGCAGGTGGAGTAGCAGTGGAGTCTCAATGAAATCCTCATATCAGTAAGACAAGAATCAGAGCGGCTTATGTAGGACTATAAAACTGAAAGAAGGAGAACCCATAATACTAAGCACAAGTCTTCTGTATAACATGAGCACACACTGGACATAAACTGAGCAACTGTGCAAAGCTGAAAAGCATGGCAGGTAAGTTCTTACATTTGCCCCGGTCCCATTCGATGTCCATGTTGCTTGTAGCCGATTTGACTGGTCAGTTATCCTGGTGTGACCCTGTGTAACAACAATATGTAGTCTATAAGTTAAAATTATGCCTATGTTATACTTACTTTTGTAGTTTAAGTTTCAACCCTACGTCTAAAGCCTACTGGTGGATGCACTGCAATTACAAAGTGTAAAATGTAGACAATAAATGAAAACCAACCAAAATGTTTCCTGTAGGTTTACACTGAGGACATAGTGGCACGAGCTAAACTCCATTTAGCATTTGTTCACTTACATGTGTTTTACTGCTCAAAAATACCTAGCAAAACACTAGCATGTCGTCTCTCCACAGATCTGAGCTGTGATTTGTCCTAGTGATGTCACCTGCTTGTTTTCATGGAGATATATGTTTATCTCTTTGCTGTGGAACATTCCAGGTAAAGCAATAACATCTCCATGGAGACAAACAGATGGCAAAGTTAGCCCACATACTGCACCTTTAATTAAATAAACCAGAATAAATAAAAACCGTACCTGATATAACCCCAGAACCTGTTGCATGATGGCGTGCATGTGCAGGGCGTACTGGTGCAGTCTCCTCTGGTACTTGGTCCGCGCTAGCTGGGCCTTAATCTGGGCTGTGGTTGCCCGGGCCATCAGCCACTGCTCCCTGCGCTCCCACCCGAGCCTCGCCATCCGCCTCTCGTGCTCCAGCGCCGCGCTCCGGTCCTGCAGCTCGTCCGCCAGGGCGCGCAGAGCCTCCACACAGCTGTGCTCCTCTGGGCGCTCGGCAGGCAGCAGCAGCCCGCATCCTCCACCACACAAAAGTTCAGTACAGTCTTCCGGGTCCAACACTGGATCCATATTCCAGACGGCAAAACAGCTCGACTTTTTAGCGCAAGGAAAAGTGCATGCTTTGTAGAAGAGGTTATAAGTTTGCGACCACGTTTGTTGACAAGTCTGGTGTAATGACTCAGGGCACATGAGAGTGCGAGAAAAGTTTTGCGGGACATTAAAAAACAACGCCCTCTCTGGAGATGGAAGGAATGACCACTAGACAGAACCCCACATATGGATGCCAAAAAAAAGCGTAATAATTATAAAACTATAGAGTAAATAATATATTGACAGTGATCTTCAACTATACGTAAATACATTATGTCATTTAAACTGAATTTGATTTTTATTCATTTGTTTGTGTTCTGTATCTGGAGGAGTCTTAATTATTTGTAATGCCAAAACACTCCAGCAGAGGTCGCAAAAGGATAGACTCTTACCAATTCTACTAGAGAATCTTGGGATTTTTGTCAGGAAAAAATAGTTTTTGGCTGATACTTTTTATACACAAAGAAGAGACCATACGTTCAGTGGACTATTACTAATATAAGAATGTATTTAGGAGTATCTATGTGTAAGCATATTGGGCAGTAAACTAGTATACAAATGTATGTACACCTAGCCAATGCTGTTAAATTTGCTTCCCACTTGACTCATAAGTAACTTTTACCAGCTTCCTTTTTACATCAATAAAAAAAAATGGAGAGCTAATATTTCAGAGCTTTTTTAAACACCTCTTCACCACAGAGAGTAACCTTACCCCAGTTCTGTGCCCCTCTTTTTGGGGCGTCCTCCCTGATCTCCGGTTGGTCCCGCTCCTCCTGACACATGACATATAACAGACCCTTGACACAGAGGCTCACATTTCACCTTTCTTTCAGATCAGCCCTGGCCCTGCTCACTGCTCTAACAGGGCTCTTACACAAGTGTGTTTTGTGTTGTCTGCACCATCACAGAGAAGGTGTCTATTTACAAAGACTGTATAGAAGAATCTGTGCACACCTGCCTGCACCCATGGGAGACACTTATCAGGGGGAATATAGCGTCTTTATAAATATGTGTGATTGTGGTTGGTCTTACTTGAATTGAGTATTGTTGTTTCAGATTTAGAGATCGTTTTTCACTTCTCGTACGCCTTCAATAGTCTTTTATACAGAAAATATGATATCAAGCTTCATGTCGTTACGGTTCTCAAATTGCGTCTTTTTAGTTGAACCTAATCTTTGAAAACAGTGGAGTGATCTGTTTTTCATCTTCTAGAAACTTAATATTAGGACAGAAGTCGAACAGCTGTTTCTGCTTAAAATAATGGCACTAAGCTCACCTGTGTGTAATGTAATACAAGCTCGACACCATAATACCTTAATACCTGAATACTATTTACTGGCATCATTAAGTGTTATTTAATCAGATTTCTTGCTTTGTTTGAGGAAAAAATGTTGAATTAGACATATTCACTATTCAATATTTCATCTAGAGGAGATCACATTAATACATAAATCATACATTTTCTTATTTTAGTTAAATTAAGATTAATAATAATTTAAACTTTGAAGGGATGTAAGTGAACATTTCTTTCCTCATATTTAAAGGGCCCATATTACGCTATTTTCTGATCTATGTATAATGTTGTTTCTTCATCACAAACATACCTAGAGTTGTGTTTTGTTTCATTCACACGTTTAACACACAAACCCTAAATATTTAGGGTTCTTTTCTGAAATGGAAGACACCTTGTGAGGTCATGTGGTAATACAGGAAGTGTTTCATTGGAAAACACTTGGACTGGAAGTGCCAATCTCTACGGAACTAAAGATAAAAGATTCAACTTGAAAACTACCACTTCATCACATTTACGGACAACACAGGGTGGAACAGAGCATTTTGAGCTTTGGAGATGTAGACAGACTAATAATGCAAAATTACTCAAACATGTGTGAATAAAACACAACTCCAGCTATGTTTTTGAGGCAGTAACAACATTCTAACATGGCTTAAAGCTCACAAGGGTCAGTTTTGTGTAATATGGGACCTTTAAGGTGAAGGTGAACTTTTTGCTTTTGAGTTTCTTTCTGTTGAGTCCTGTTGAGTCATGTTATTTTAGTTTTATAAAGGTTTTGTTTAAAAGTTCCAGAGGTAAGCAAATTTGTGGTTATCCGCAAACTGGGTCAGTGAATGCCAAAAGTTGTACGGTTTGCAAAGGGAACATAATGTCCCCACCACTACCTGGCCACTATATATAACATCACATTCAATACAAGGCTAAAAACCATCATAATTTCTTGACCAGAGGCTTCCACACAAAATAAAGAACACATGTAATAGTTAACTACACCTTTATTGTACCTTTTCCAGTCTTATCTCTCACTGAGTTCTTCTCTGTAACACATAACGCTGTCTCCAATCCCAGCAATAGTGTTAGAATTGGACCGCTCACTTCCTCTAACCTCCGCGTCTGGTTTTCCCCTCACAGAAGATGTCTCGTTGAGCTAATGCACAGTAGGTTCAAGTCTATAGAGTTTCTGCTGTAAAGGGATGTCACTCCACACAAGAGATGTTCCTGCTCCTCTGACGGCTGCTTGGAGAATGACAGTTGGAGAGAGTAATGGACCGTCTTATCCAGTCTCATGCATGTTACGAATTCAGAACCACGGCTGTCAAGGCATTCATGCATTTGGCAACTGATTTCAAAATGATCGCTTGCATGGAGGAAAACTGGGGGGAAAGCACTCTGCGGTGGCTTTTGTTATAGACACGGAGAGACATGTGACCAGTCAAATGTAGAAATGAATTTGAAACGCAGTATTGTTTTTCTTAAAGGTGCATTTGTGTAACTTTTCTGGTGGAGGGATCGTCAAACACTTTTCTCTGTGGAGATGTTATTGCTTTGTCTGGAATGTTTCACAGTATGGTATTAAACCTTTCTATCTTTATGGAGATCAAAACAGAAACCAAGTTACAGGTCAGATCTGTGGAGAGGCAACCCCGCTCACAGTCAGAAAACCTGTTCTTCAAGGTATTTTTGAGCTACAAAACCACCTGTAATTGAATAAATGTAAGGTTGAGCTGTTCAATGTCATACTGTAAAACCTTCCAGGCAAAGCAATGGCATATCCATAGAAACAAGCAGGTGATGGACAACCAATCAAAACCTCTACCTACTAGTGCTGTAACCTTCTCATCTCCCTAGTGATGCAATAACATTTCCATGGAGACAAGCAGGAGGTGGACCTTCCACTAGAAATGTTATGCAGTGCACTTTGTGTCACGTGACCAAGAAATATAATATCTGTTATGGTAAACAGCTTATAAACTGGGAACAAATCTAGTTAGAAAAAAGGAATATAAAATGATAACTTGCATTGAATGAGCTAACACAAATGTCTTTGCTCACAGAAGCTCACGTCAAATCAAATGTACAAGATTGCTGTTGAAAGAGCTAGGCAAGTTGTTTTGATACAAATATAAAGTTGCCACAGAATAAGCGGACATTGCACAATAGTTTTCAGGGCATGGGTGTCCCAATGATACCTCCTCACACAGAAAATGGAAATGATATGAAAGTGTTCTGTAATAAACATATGTCATAAAATGGCAACATTCATGAGGAGCACCAATTGGTACAGCTGAGGGCCGGACCATACAGTCAAAGCAACAGAGGAAGTGTTGGTCCACTTAAAGGTGCATTTAGTAACTTTTCGGGTAGAGAGTTAGCCACCTGCTTGCTTCCATGGAGATGGATTTGTCTAAAATGTTTGTGGGCATTAGACTTAACCATCTAACATTCCTGCCATTATGGGTGCATTTATTGCTCAAAGAACATGCATACCTACAGTCAGCGGGGCATCCCCTGCACAGATCTGACCGGTATCTTGGTCTGGTGGCATTTCCTACTTGTTTCCATGGAGATAGTTAAGTTTAATACCATACTGTGAAACTTTCCAAGCAAATCAATTATATGGTCATGAAGACAGAAATGTAGGTGGACCCTCCATGTCTTGTCAGTCTTGTCGAGCAGCTTACATAGTTTTCAGTGAGAAATATTTAGCGCCTTTAATTTCCATTATACATCTGAATCTGCTATATGAGCTTAAAGATACACTATGTAACTTTTCACCCCACTTGTGTTCATCAAAATGTTATTGTTTTGCATGGAATATTCTTCTGTATCGTGCTAAACGTGTCTATCTCCATGGGGGCAATCAAGTTACATGTCAGATCTGTGGAGAGGTGACTCCACTCACAGAAAGAATGCATGTTTTCCAAGTATTATTTGAGCAATAAAAACACCTGTTATTGAATAAATGTAAGATAGATACGTCCCCAGAGCTGCTTAGACTATTGCCCCCGCGACCCGGCCCCGGATAAGTGGAAGAAAATGGATGGATGGATAGATACGTATAATACCCTACTATGGAACATTTCAGGCAGAGCAATAACATTCCAGTGGTTAAACACGCTGCATTATTTTGCAGTGGAGTCACCAAAGCTATCTCATAATATGAACTCAAGTTACATATTTATAGATTTCACTACTTGAAGAAGCAGACAGCATACTGTTATATAACCAAAATAATACAAACCTCTTAACCATATTTTGTATTCGTTTTAGGTATTATCATTTGCTTTGACTGTATGGCGATGACCCGGGTGCCTCATTATTGAAGTGAGAATGCCACTGAAAAAAACATACAAATTTACAAAGTCATACACTTATCCTTCACAGCTCCTTGATTTGCTCGTACAGTGGAATGCAGAGAAAAGGTCTCTTTGAATACACAAAAACCTTCAGCCACGATTCATCTAGGAACAAGCCAGTGTGAAAGATAAGTGCATCCACTGATATAAGGCATATTTAAATTCGACTCTCCTTCCTCCAGAGATATTAAATAATGTTCCATTTCTGTGTCTTTTGCACACTTGAGAGAGGGCAAGAGAGTTGGTATAGATGACGTCCTGTTTGCAAGGTAGAACCAGCAGAGTGTATGGAGGTTCCTTAGTCCCTTGGAAGGCGTCGACCATAAAGAGTGTCCTTCACGGAGAGCTGAGTCCAGAGATGGCGCTACATTCAGAGGGTCAGGCAGAGCACAGCCACCAGGAGCAGGAGGAGGGAGGAGTAAAGAGACCACAGGGACATGGCACCTCCACCTACAGACAAAAGGAAGTGTGTTGTTGTTAAAAGAATAAGAATTATAGCAGTTTCAGCTGGATGCATTCATAACATCACAGTGAATTCATAGATAGTAAAGTAGACAGCTATATTTGTGGACATCCACAACCCTGCTATACCACAGACCCGTAAGGGAGCAGTGTAACAAGGTGCTCATTCCTAACAACATACCCACCTAAAACAGAGACTGCAGATATCTGTCTATTTTAAATCATAATCCCATATCCAATATCTGCTTCCATTTCAAGCTTCTACCCTTACGTAAATCACACTACACTCCATTAGAAAGATGTAGAGCTGACACGCTGGAAATCACCCAAAATGCTACCCATTTGTCAGTGTCCTGCATTCATAGTCCCTCCTGGTTTATATTCTCTGTGAAATCAAGCCGTCAGGTGGGTCTGCACTGATAAGACCAAACCACACACACCCCACGTACACAGGGTTTCCTCTACATCAAGATCAATTACAGGCTTAAAGATCCCCCCAGCTGCTCGCTCTAACCGTCACTCTCCCTGCACGGCGAAGGATGGGACCAGTCAGCAGCCTATCAAAGCTTTAGTCACGCATGGTAAAGCCTCTGCTCTCAGCCCTATACTGCAGGAACATGAAAGCTGAAGAGACAGCCATTGGGGACCGCAGATATCTGATGATAACACCGAAGCAGGATTTCAAGTTATGGTTTATGTGTTAGAGATATATGTATGATTTAATGTGATTATGTAAAATATACAGTACATAGGTGAGACAGTGATACAAATAGAAAATTAGGCTACTAAAAATAAGAGAAGAAACATTAAAGGGCCTATATTAAGCTATTTTCTGATCTATGTTATAACGTTTCCATCACTCAAACTCTTCCATACACATTCAATTGAATCATTTAAATAATTTCAGCCCTGGAATTGCCAATCTCTACTGAACCAAAGGTAATACGTAGCTTTTAATTTAAAAACTACCGCTTCATGACATCACAAGGTGGAACAGAGCATTTTAATCTTTGGAGATGTAGACAGACTAATAATAAAGGGTTATTCAAACATGTGTGAATAAAACAAAACACAGCATCAGATTGCGTAATATTGGACCTTTAAATGAACTATTTTGAAAATATTTAATATGCAATGTAGATAAGAAACAAGAAGATTATTTTAGTAAGTGCATTTTAAAAAGCATACTTAGGATCTCGATTTGTCCCACAGGTCCATCCCCTCCTTCTGAGTGCGCTCGGACCTCCACCACATACTTCCCATCGGTGAACACTGGCAGGTCAATGTAGAGCTTGTTGGTCGTGAAAAGAGACCCTGTGGAGTGGCCCATTTTTCTATATAGCACCTACAAGAACCAAGACAGAACATATATTTGTCCATGAGAAAATTATTATTATTTTCTTATTTATTTTCTAAATTTATTATATTATCTATACATCAAAACTTAACTAAGAAAATGTACTTACTCTGTATTCATTCACCGGAGCTTCATTTTCCTGAGGTTTCACACCCTCCCAGGAAATATTAACCATCCCTCTGTTAAACTTCTTGGTGACTTTAGGGGCTTGTTTAGGAGCTGGAAAGGGGACAACAGTTGGAGGAAACAGTTAGAACTATCACTATTAGACTGTCTATCAATAGGAAAGTGTTTTGATAGGCACATTTATATGGTTTGGTGTTGATTAATGTGCAATACTCATTTTCAAACAAATAAAATAAAATAAAACTGTGAGACAATGTACAGTGCCCTCACTATTACTGGCACCAAAGTCTGTCCAGCTCTAACTATAAACACAATGGCTGTTTGCCCCAATCAACCCTATTACCGCTGAAAAAAAAAACCCTATATCTCCTTTGAAGTTTGCAAAAGTCAACTTGCTGTGAATGAATCATGGTGCACCTGACAAAACATTACTAAGCTGACCGGGAGCTGTATCTTGTCTCCCTGATTTCAGAGGGTGTGATTGACAGGCAGATTAACCAATCAGCGAGACGCATGCTCTGTTTGCGTCAAAAACAAACACGGCTGCTTACACATAAAAAAGGGGAAAAAACTACATAAAGGACAGAGAAACACCATGAATTTTCTCAGAATAAACAACTGAAGCATGAAACTGTTACTTATCTCAGATAAAAGAAATTTTATATTTTGTTCTGAATGTTACACATGCTACTAATTGGCGGCTGTGGTTGGATCATCTAAAATTTGGACAAAGGTTTTTGCGCGTTCTGTGGTCCGATTCCAGACTCTTCTGGATTATAACAGAATGAGAAGGGACTGGCTGATTGGGCAAGTGGTGCCAATATTATACAGAGACACTGACAATGCACTGGTGATCACACAAATGTAAAATAGTAGTAGTATAATTAAAAACTAGATCATGATTTATCATAACTACACTATTTACAGGCTAAATAAAGAAAGAACAGTTTATTAAGAACGATTTGGGCTTAGTGTTAGCAAAAACCTTTCGCTAACAGTCTTACGTGATTTTTTGGTGTGGATCTGCAGGGGGTCACTTGGTGGTCCGTATCCCGCTGAGTTGTACCCTCGTATTTCTATAAAGTAGTGTGAGTCTGGTTTGAGCCCGTCCAGCCTTGTGTGGTTCTCCTTATGGGATACCACCACTTTATGTTCTCGCTCCTCTGGGTCTCTGTGAGTGCGCCAGAACCTCACCTACCACAGACCACAGCGGTTAGAGCCCATAAAATAACATTACATAACATTTTATTTGGCTTTTTTGTATTACTCACCTGGTATCCATCTATAGTGCTCTGATTCAGGGGCAACCACCAGAAAATGGCTGTGGAGGCTGACAAAGCTTTGCCGCTTATTATTTGTGGAGCTTTTGATGGAACTGGAAAACAGAGAAAACAAAACTGAGTGTTGTATTTACAGACCCAACCCTTTCTACAGTCTGTTCGTCTATTTACAATCTCTCTATTGACATTTAATACTATATTTGAAGACTCCAGAAACAACTCCACACTACCTCACTTCTCAAATACCAAGAGCTCTTTTAGTGAAAAAATATTGGTAGAAAAGGTTCAAAAGGTAGTAATGTTTTTAATATTGAGATGTTTCAACTGCAATCCTAGCTTCTCAAACCAGTACCTTCAGAACGAAAATGGCTCCTGGATGGCAGTCGAAACATCACAATTTCAAAAACATTGTCCAGATGATTGACAGATGAAACCCATTCTACCCTGAAGCACTCCTGGACGAATGAGAGATTCAACTCCCCCAGAGCCTAAACAGAACTGAAACATGTTTTACAGTTACCATTAATACAAGCACAATAATATATTTTCAACACAATCATGCACACACTACCAGCCTAGTATCACTAAAGCACACGGCAGCAGAATGCCGTCTGCGCCCAGCAAGAGACAAAAACGATAAAACCATTGACACTGAAAGGGCATGATCTTGTCAAGATGTTACCATGGCGACAGGGTATCAGCATGCACCATCACGCCCGGTTTCGCCTGTGGTTATCTCAACTGTCTGTCAGTGCAAGTTAATAACTAGGCTAAATACTCTGCATCCTTGGGAAAATAATCAGCTCCCTGGTTCATGCTACATAGATCAGGATAATCCTTGTGAATGAGAGAAGAGGAGGAGGAGAGGAGGATGGCTTCACTTTCAAGAGGCATTACAATTCCACACTCGAAAACAGGTTTCAAAGCATGGAAATCCCTGTAGTGATAAGTAGCTGACAATGATATAGTGTTAGCATAAGAACGTAGGTTAAGATTTGGCTTGATATTACAGTAAGTGTAACTTCCCCTTAGTGACTGACTGTACGTGGAAAAACTGTGAAGTGGTAACAAATGCTAATGTGGAATAATCAAAGCTACAAAATCTACCTCAGCTATGGTATAGCATTACATCACTACCACTTTACTATCTACTAGTAAAACTATATTATTACCACGAGTTTTCTGGAGGCAATCTAACTTGAAAAAGTAGGTAAAAATAAAAGTTTATGTGGTCAAAATGAGATCATCCCTCCAAAAAATATTTAAAGGTGCACTATGTAATGTTTCTGGTGGGGGGTCTGCCTCCTGTTTGTCTCCTTGGTGATGTTTATTTTGTCTGGAATATTCTATAAATATAGCAATACAGTTATATACATTGTCTAATATTGGGTACTTTTGCCATGACTTTTTTCTGCAGATGGCTGACCCTCCAAAAATTCCACAGTGCAACTTTAATCTAATCAGTACAAATACTGAAGAAAAGCTGACATTGTTACAGTTTCTAAACCATACATTATACATAGAAGGGTCTAGTTGAGTGATGATAGTACACTTTAAATAGGCTCCTATTACTCACTGTCCTGTGCAGAGTAGATGGTTGCTGTGGTGCTGTAGGGACCTTCTCCTTTGCTGTTGAACGCTTTGACTTTGACCTGAAACTCTGTCATTGGAGGGATAGTGGAGTCTTTGTGAACGTAGCGCTTCGCCTGGGGGTCGGCCACTGTCACGTATCTCCACTCATAAGTGTTCTTCTTTTTGAAGGCCAAGATGTAGCCAAAGTTTGGTCCAAAGTAGTACTGGGACTCCACGGGCTGAGGAGAAGTCAGGGAGAGTTAATCACAGTTTCTGAAATTATGAGAAATAACTTAATTTGCCATTTAAAGTGTTATAACCATGATGTTTTAGTTTTTTTTTTTAATTCAATTTAAAGAATTATACAAAAACCATGTATCCACATGTATGGGGGTTAGACTTTGTTTCTACCTGGTTAACTCCTCTTTTAGGGCAAATATTTAATTAGGTGGTGTGAAAAACAAAGAAAACCTGGGTTAGACCTCTATAAACACGTTCTAATTTATCTGTTTATATTTCAGTCTTAGATGATTCATAACATGCCTCAAATGTTAATGCTCCAAGAGTTGTTTACAATGTGCACTCAGATTAACATATCGCAAATCACAATTGTAATTTTGTAGTTTTTCTATGACAATGACAGTCAAATCTTGAATCTTGAATACTTCTCCCTAGTCTGTATATAGGTATTTGCTGTTGAGATCTGCAGCCCTATGCAAAATCACCAAGTGGATAAAGAGTTAAAGTTAATGCCGGTGCCCACAGAAATTTCCTGAATAAGGTGTATAACCAAGCATAGCGGATTGGAAAGATTGTCTAAATAGGCTTTATCACAGTAGTTTTCCAGTTTGTGAGTACGAGATTTCAGGGCTCATTTCTCCTGCTACCTGTGCGATGCTGTCTGTATTAGACATGACTAACCTCTTCCCAGACGCTCACATCTCATCTGAAAGGAGGTAATGTGAACTTGAGAGGGCATCCATAATGCATCGCCGCGGAAACGTGACGGATAATGATTGATTTTTGTGAGAAGGGAGCCTTCACTAAATATGATATCATCAAAGGTACATGATTTCCTACAGGCAGCACAGTGGAGTACACAAAATACTGCAAAGATGTGGTAGAATAGATCTGTCCACTTTTAACCAGATTGTATTTGAGGGAAGTTTGATCTCCCAGACTGTAATAGAAATATTTACAGTATTATACAATAAAAAACAGGGACTAAACCAGGACTAAACCTGGGAGTCGACTGATTTTTGTCTAAACATATTAAAGGTCCTATATTACGCAAAATTGACTCTTTTAGCAAGTTTTTTAGTCATGTTCGAAAGATGATACCTTATCAAAAACATACCTAGAGTTGTGTTATATTTCATTCACACGTTATTAATCCTTTATTATTAATCTGTCCACCTTTTACCTTAGTTCAGTAGATATTGGCAATTCCAGGACTGAATTTACCCAAATGATTCTATTGAAGGTGTACAGAGTTTAAAAACACAGTGGAGCACTTCCTGTATTATTACATAACATCACATGATGGAGTGTTTTCTGTTTGAGGGAAGAACACAGCCTAAATATGCAGGATTTGTGTGTTAAACATGTGTGAATAAAACAAAACACAACTCCATGTGTGTTTTTGAAAAGAAAATATGTGTTTTTGAAAAGAAATTTGTGAATTAAATAGCTTACCTAGTCTACTTTATAAGTTGTATTTGAATATGCATTGATTTACCCATTACACATCCTTACAGATCTATCTATCCTCACTTACCTTCCATGTGATGATAAGTTCCCCATTGGTCCCTCCACCTCCTGTGACATTTGAGGGTGCCACCACAGGAACTGAAGGAGACAGAAGGGAACATGGTCAAAACACACTGATGATGCCAAACCCACATTGGGCCTTTGCCCAACTCCTGCCTGGCACCAAGGCACTTTTCCTCATCACACACAATATCAGTATGCTACAGCGTCCAACACCTCCAGCTCTCTGCTTCTGCCCTGTCACCACTGGAAATTTTAAAGTGATTTGTGTTTTCTTAAACTCACTATCACTTGCTAATTATTATCCGTTATTGTAAATCTGTTATTCTGATATGTGAATTTTAGTATTAGCTTTCATATAAGTGTGTGTTTAGAGCAGGATTATGTGGTTAGTCTGGCAGTGTCCTGGCTTGGTTGAAATGACAGCAGTCAGCGGGATCATAGTTTCTGGTTTTGTACTTTTCAACGGAAATACAAAAGTTTAAATGCATCACCACACATCAAAACACAAACTCAAATGACCTTTTCCAATGGGGAAATATATCCATGTTTGATTTTTAGGTTACATTAACATTTTTTGGGATATAAATAAATCTTTAAAGGTGCACTATGTAAATTTTTGGTTGGGGGTCCGTCACCTGCTTGTTTATGGATATGGATATGTCACAGATCTGCCTGGAATGTTCCACAGTGTGACATTAAACAGCTCTACCTTACATTTATTCAATTACAGGTGGTTTTATAGCTCAAAGATACCAGTAACTTAGCCTGATTTGGTCTCCATGAAGATAGAAAGGTTTAATGCCATACTATGAAATATTCCACACAAAGAAATAACATCTCCACAGAGAAAAGCATTTGACGGACCCTCCACTAGAAAAGTTACACAATGCACCTTTAACCTTAATCATTTGCTGTTTGGCATGACTCTAAAACATGGGCCAAAAGCAGCTGCATTACTAAATCGAAATGTGATTAAACAAAAACAATAAACTTTTTGAGATTTAACATACTTTTATCTTTGTCTGGTTAAAATGTATATAAAAATATACAAAAGAAGTCATATATAAATATACAAAAAAAGGTAAAAGATGACTAATCCATTACTAAAATAATCCTTAGTTGCAGCCTGAGTCTACCTTTTCTACCTTTCTTGACACTGAAATGTTTATTCAGGCCACAGAGACATTTAGACGTTTGTGGTTGAAGGATTGTGGTTGCAATGGCGAGCTCTTCTTGGTTACAGACTTTGACAGATTTCTTACATGACTCTGACGTCTTGTCCCTGGGTGAGGGGCTGCTGGGTTCTCCCGTTCCCAGAGTGTTGGTGGCGATCACTCTGAACTCATAGTCTGTCCACGGAAACAGATCCACCACTGAGGCCGACTCGGAATTCCCCTCCACAATCGCAGGAACTAAAGTCACAATTTCACATTTTATACTTGCGATTACTATTACAAGATTTTTTTTTGGCATTAGGCTCACTAGCTAGCCCACACTGTCTCAAAGCTTTTATTAAAATCATAAAATATAAAATAAACAAATTCAAATTAATTTAAATAAAGACTACCCAATTATTTTTATATGTACAATACTTCAATTTGTGGCTTTGTTTTAATAAGTATTCTGCCTCAAAATTAGCATTAGCATTAGCATTGAGACACAAACATCTCTCTTTCTAAACACAGAAGTGTCCTCCGCTGAAGTATTCATTTTATTTGTGTACTTTTTAACATGCTGTCAGTTACATCCACCCACAACTTGCAATCCAATACCGTATCTTTAAATATTTGTTCATTTTAGCATGATTTAGCATTAAAACCATAGATACACAATTGGACAGGAAGTAGTGATGCTAACAGTGTGGTTGCCGAGCTCTGCGGTGCACAGAGCTACTGTACTTTTTCCAAACACATTTTTAAACCTGTACTTCAGCATAATTCTAAACATATAACTCTTAATAACTCATTTTCAGTACTCTTGCTTCCACTGCTATTAACATACATATAAAAAACATTCTTACATGTGGAGGCGTTCTTCCAGTCTTTGGAATGGGGGTCCTTGTATTGTATGGTGTATCTGGATATAGGACTGTGATTGTCTGCTCCTTTGCTCCACTGCAGAGTCACACTTTTCTCTGTTTTGTTCACCACTCGCACTCCTCCAGGGGCTCCCGGGGCACCTGCGAATGGCCAGATGTGACATGTGAGTTTAAATTGGTGTTACAAATCTCAGTAAAAACAACAAGAGACCAAACTGGACCAGTTACAGCTCAGATCTGTGGAGAGGCAACTCCGCTCACAGCCAGAATGCCTGTTTTTCTAGATATTTTTGAGCATTAAAACCACATGTAATTTAATAAATGTAAGGTAGAGATGTTTAATGTCATACTGTGGAAGATTCCAAGTAGAGCAATGACATATCCAGAGAAACAAGCAGGTGATGGATCCTCCACCAGAAAGGTTACACAATGCACCTTTAAGAAGTACCAAAAGCACAAAAGTTATAATTTCTATGTCGCTTTAATTTTGTTTTCATTGATCCGTCTTTGTCAACCATAGAATATCAAGCTGTTAGGCAAATAAAACATAATGGGGAAGCTATAACATTCATACTTTGTTAAATCCATCATTCTGGGAACAATCAAGATCAGCTTGTACGCAAAACCCACCAGAAATTGGCCAGAAATCTAGATGGAATTTCAAATCTGGTTTTCCTCTGTGCATAGCTTGTTAAGACTTATAATTAGAGTAGATCAGACAACATAGGCCAAACCTACAGAGTCTCATCTTCACAGAGAGTCAGAGATTTCTTAGTATTCCAAAGGGTTCAGAAACAGCTTCACTTTTAATTGGGGGAAATTTCAGTCAGCCATTTTGTATTTCAAAACCTAAATTACAGCACAGCCATACTAATACCATTTCAGTGCAGTGTTTTCCTTTTGATTCTTCTGTTACCTCATAAAAAACGCCTAATAGAAAAAACAGACTTCAACTCGCTGTCTCAGAAATCAGAGTGGATTGACTTTTTCCAAGAGCCTAGACGACTGAGATGATTATACAGGCAAAGCAGGCCGTTCCTAAAGCTTGTTCTCAACATGAGAGAGGAAAGAACTGGTAAAAAAAATAAAAATCTACTTAGAGCAAAAGACAGATATTTTAATCCTCACTGACATGACAAATCCACACACACTTTTTTGAACATTTCGATTTCATCACTATTTTCAAGTAATAAAAGTTTATCCATTGAATTTCTATTCAGTGGTTGCCACAACAAAACTCCCATGTTTTACGGTTGATGACCTCATTAACTTCTAGTGGTGGACAATACTGATAAAAAATGAATGATCTCAATATTGTTTCTTGCTTAGCCCAAAGCCAATTTTCATTATGGCAGAACTTCGAAACTGTCCTAAAATGTGCCTGTAAATGTCTTGGTTGAGGTTCAAGAATGTGCAAAAATATCATCTTATATGATTGTTTGGAAGTACAACATTGCAAGTTTCTTTTATTTATTTTTTATGCTCAATCATTTACCAATTTATAATAACTACACCTTAAAGACACAGTATGTATGTTCTGGAAGTGGCACGTCACTTGCATGATTCTGTTCCAAATAGAAAGTTAAACCATACTTAATATTTTAATATTACATAAGCATACAGAATATTCTCCAAAGCCATTCCATTTCCATGGAAACAAGCAAGAAGAGACCCTCCTCCAGGCCAAGTAAGAAATAACAAACCAAAATAAGTCAGGTTTGGGGAGAAGGGAAAAAAAAAAAAAAAAAAAAAGCCTTTATTTTAGTCTATTTCGGGGTTAAAACGTAACCTTTGTTACCAGCTCTTTTTGCAGCTTTTTTTTTTTTTTTTTTTTTTTTTTTTTAAATAGATATTAAAATTTTAATCAAAGACAACATACATACTAATTTTGCACATCTCCAAAACAACAACTGCAAACTTAGTCAATACATTTTTGATAAATCTCCCACCTCTACACACATGGCAAGATTTTTGATGACTATAGACTACTGCAGTAAAGATACACGTGTCATCGCCATTGCAGTCATCTGAATTACATTTTCTTCCTGTTCTTCAGTGTTAAATACTTGTCTCTCATCTCTCAAGTACTACTGCCTTGAGGTTGTCCATTAGCAGGAAGTATGTTTGGGTGACACTTAAGGATACGCCCCATAGGCTGTAATGCTATCTGTCAACAAGTGCTTTGAGACCAGAACTGTGGAGGCAGGGCATCCAGGCCACAGCAGGGGTCAGTGCAGACACATCCAGAGAGCGGTCTTGAGTTCCTGTGTGAAGCGGGCCTTTGTGTGCTGACAACAGTGGACAGGATTCACTAGTATAGGGGAATAATGTAAGGCAAGCTCACTCTCATCGGGAAGTACAGTGAATCATCCAAGTGTTGAAATACAGTCATTGAGCTCACTGCGGGAGTGTGGAGATGTGGGTTTTTAGAGCATGTCAAGTAAGGACTCAAACTAATGGACAGATACAGGTAATATACGGGGCGGAAGATGAGTATACTGTTGTTTATGGTTGGTTTGTACTTCAAAGTGGTAAAGTGGGATGTGCTTATGACGCTATATAAGTTGACGTCATTGGTGTTCCTCTTAGTGGAGTGTGTTAGGCACTTGACTTAATTGCTCATAATACATGAAGGTGAGCGTGCATATGTGTAGACTGGTGCTCCATTGGCCCCTTGACTCGTAATTATGTAGTACACATTCCACTGCACGACCATATTGTCTAGAAAAGTATCCAGCCACCTGCAATCAAAGACCATTTTCTATTTACGGGAATATTATAGCCAGTCTTTCTATCATCACGGAGATCAAACCAGGCCAAGTTACATGAGC
Source organism: Taenioides sp. WSHXM2023 (assembly GCA_029959045.1). Lineage (NCBI taxonomy): Eukaryota > Metazoa > Chordata > Actinopteri > Gobiiformes > Gobiidae > Taenioides > Taenioides sp. WSHXM2023. The sequence goes on along the minus strand of CM057092.1, from coordinate 20,733,732 downwards.
AATGACATATCCACAGAAACAAGAAGGTGACGGCCCTCCAACCGAAAAGTTACATAGTGCACCTTTTACGTTAATTAGTTTTGTATGGGCTGATTCTTTTGCTTGGCGAAAAGATTTACATTTCCCACAATGAAATGAAATAACTGCACTTACTTCACTTATCTCACAATCTCTTTGAACACACAGCTGCTACAAAGCAAATTTGAATGAGTTGCCTGGGTACATATTTAGATATGGAAATCTCATTTACAGATAAAGACGATGCCAAATCAAATTTAACACATGGGAAATACAATACAAAACAACAGCTGTTTGCGCTTAAGGCACAAGTCTAAGTCCTTCAACCAGTACAAAAGCATGTGCTATGACTAAACAGTTAGAATCACATTAGAATCACATATAGATCAGTCTAAATACTGTAAAATGATTGATCTATATGTGAAAAATAAAATGAAATAATAATAAAATAAAAATAAAAAATAATAAAAAATAATAATAAAATGGCCGATGTATATGTGGAACAAAAAGTGCACTTTATGAATTGCACTGATACGGTTTGCATTGATCTAAATGTGATTTTTATAGTTAGTTGACAATAAATGACAATAAATCCTTGAATCTGAATCCGTTCTGATTGTTTTCACATGTGTCTCACCTCGCACGAGCAGGTGGGCAGATGCCGTCACATTGTCCACAGGAGTCTGAGCAGTGCAGGTGTAGTTCCCAGCATGCTTCAGCTGAACGTTTTTGATGAGGAGCTCTCCATTAGAGCTGCCATTCTGTGGAAAACAACATACAATATGTATTCATTTGTACATATGTTTGTGAAAATGATTGCCACTGGCATTGTTTTAGATTTAGATTGATAGAATAGACAAATACTGTAAAGCCTGATTAACATAATAGCTATCTTTTACCTTTAGTTCAGTAAAGATTGGTGGTTCCAAGGCTGATATTATTCAAATGTTTCTAGTGAATGTGAGTGGAGTTTAAAAACACAGTGGAGCACATCCTGTATGCCCACATGACATCACAAGGTGGAAGAGAGTGTTTTCTGTTTGTTATGTTTGTGTGTTAAACACGTGTGAATGAAACAAAGTACAACTCCAGGTAAGTTTTTGATGAGCAAACAACATTATAGCAGATTTAGTGTAACATGGGCCCTTGTCAAAATATTTCAAATGTTTGTGGGGGGACATTAAAGACATCTGTTGCTGTTATATTATTGTTCTCAGTCAAACCACAAACAGTTTGAAGTAAGGTTACGCTGACTCAAGTGAAGAGTTATGTTTTGCTTGCCCCACGGAATCTGAATTAGGAGGAAATTGGCCCTGTTTTATGAGCGGAAAAATGATTGTCCCACGATCGAAAATAGTACGCCATTAATCACAGTCATAATGTGATGTTTGGCCAATGAGCCGATTGATAAACGAGAACCGCTAACCAGAGTGTAGCCCGGCCAGAGAAGAGAGGAGCAGAGCAGGTCATGTCAACAGTAATGGATGTGAGCGCAGACTGCTATTAAAGGATACAGTACAAGTGAGTGGGAACAGATATAGCTTTTAGAAATACATTCACTTCAATGTTACACACTTAATCACATTATTGGACTGTGTAAAAGCTTAATATAGGGGCCAAAAACAGCTAAGCTAACCATTTTAAGCAAGGATGGATCACAGTTAATTATCCTGTGTGTGCAACCTGTACATATGGCTTTTGACAATAAAGCTGACTTTGAACTTTTGAGAACAGTAGCTATGTTTAGATATAAGCATTTACTGTCCATCTGATGGGAGTATTATGATTTATTTATGACACATTTATGTTCACATCTGTCTGCTCTCTCAAATTATAAAATAGTGGATAAACATGAGCAGAATAATGATTCCTGTTTGGTCTCACCAGGGGGCGCTCATAATGCAGGCTGTCCCTGTGGAGGTCGATCACCTGCCCCTCCAGAGCCCAGATGAAGGTGATGTCCAGGGAGGGGTCATGTGACGCTGCACACTGCATGTCGGTGTCTACTCCCACTTTCACTTCTGTGTTAGCTGGAGCCAGGGTGATCTTTGTGGCATCTGAGCACATAACATACATGGAAATAAATCATAAGAGAAATGTAAGGCTTTGGCTGGCTAAAGTTTGTCCTGTTACAAGGACATATATTCACAGTAATCACTTATGTCCAGTAGAGGGCAGAAAAGAGCTGCACTGAAAATGTGTGGATCTAGTCAAATGAATGGGTGGAGATGTTCAAGATAATGGTTTTGTCATTGAGCTGTTCCTAGTTTCCAGTGTTTGAATGTTATTTGGGGACCTAGTGTAATCTAAAATCATAGCATCACCACAAACAAATATTAAATAAATACACATAACTGGCATCAGACACTGCACAGATAAATGTATTTAGATGTTGAGATTTAGAAATAGACTTGATCTCACACTCACTAATGATCTGCAGAGCTCCTTTGGTGTCTGTAGCTGCAGTAAATCAGCTCTGTGCCTAATGACTGCAAACTACTGATGAAAAATTAGTCTGTGAATTATTCATACAAGTAAAACTGGACTGCACCCATAAAGCATTGCTCTACCTTTGTATCCAAAACAAAATAAGTATTATCTTTTTATTATATATATAGGAAAGTCTTAGATTTGTTAATGTTTGTATTATTCTTTATACAAAGTCGTTCTGTAGTTAACATGAGGGATAAATAACCTCTACATAACACATCTGATATTGATATTGTATCGGCACATACTCAAAGCCATACACTGAAATATATATAAACTATGTTTTCTTCCATTTTGGCCAACAGCTTCTTGAATAACCTACATCACCACCTTTTTTCTATAGGTTTTAGTATAGAAATTGCTTTACAAACACTTGTGGACTAGAAGAATATTTTAGCACCACAGGGATTCTGCAAAGTGCACCATTGTTTTATTATTGAGCATTTTGTATTTTTGTTAAACTTACCTGTAACCAGGAGGGACCCGGTGCTGTTGGCTTTACCTCGGTCATTTTCGGCAAAGCAGGTGTATCTCCCCTCATCTGCCCGCGTGACGTTGAGTATTTCCAGGCTCCCATCCTCCCATATGAAAACCCTGCAGAAAAACAAACTCTTCACACACTGAACTGCAGATCGAAAAGATATCAAATATTTAGCATTAATTGAGGGTCAAAAGTGCAGTGTATGTAACTCTCTGGATATGAGCATGACGAAAGAAACGCGTGAAATCTTCTGCTCCTCAGTGCTGAATAACAATGTAACACCGTTAGTCAAGGATTTGACTGTATGAGTGTAGATGGAGAGTATTTTTATAAGGCACGTGAAAATATTCTGGAAGAAAATTAAAGTACTTCGACTACATTTATGTACACTTCAGTACATTTTGTATATATGATTGTACAGAACAGTTATCAGACACAATACATTTAATACTACTTGAGAAATATTTATTATACAGTGTAAAAGTGCTCAAACTTGAGCCACTCTTCCTACCGTAAAGTGATAAAAGCTTTCGGCTGACAATATGATTTGAACATTTGTGTTTCTCATGCCATTTTTCCACATTTTTTCCAGGTCTAGCATTTGAAAATACTTGCAACATCAGTATAAATCAGATTTTACTTAGACTGTCTATGTAACATCTAATTTATCTATATGATCTGTTACTCCTACAGTTATTCTTACAAGTACTCTAACTGGAGTGGGAGTTTTCCTTAAAATGTTTTCATTAAGTACAGCACATCTTTGAAGAACATGTAGTAACATCAGTATTGGTTGTTTAGTGCCTTAGTGGTAATTTGAGTAGGCCTATAATAGTATATTAAATGTACTACTACTAGATAAAAGGGCAGGCTATGTTGGGGATCCCAGAGAGTAGTCTTGTCTGTCATGAAGAAGCACAAGGAGGGGGTAGTTCACATGCATTCAGTTTATTGGATAAGATTAAAATTGGGAGGGCAAGGAATGTAGAACAGAATAGTAAAACACTGATGGCATATGGAGGGGATTAGCAGGGTGCAAAAGTAATCTAATCTCACCAAATCTCGAATAAGTGAGAAGATTTTGGAGAAACAGATCCACAGACACAAATATCCTTTAAGGTATTTTAGTTGTTTTCATTGCAATAAAGCACCTTAATGGATTGCAGTCATCAATCACACCGCTCCTATAACCCTGGTAAACGCATGTCTTAAACCTGATTCACCTGACCTTGATTCCTGTTAAAGGCCGGTTAAGATGAGGCATACATCTCCATAAATCCTGCAGATTTATACAGAGACATGGTGACTCCTCACCTGGTGGAGTTGTAAAGCAGCTCAGTATCTTTGCTCCAGGAGATGGTGGGCTCAGGGGCAGCTCTGGGTCGACACTCAATCACCACACGCCCGTTCCGCGCAGCCAACACCCTCCTCACAGGGCTGTGCTCAAACGTGGGTGCACAGGCTGAGAAAGCAACGTGTTAGGAAACAGGAGAGAGACAGTGAGCAGGGACATGCTCATTCCACATATGAATACATTACAAACATCATAGCACTTGCTGATTATACTCTACTGACAACATTTGTTTTACATTGTCATAAAAATGAATCACAAATTATATTCACAATTTGATCAAGACAATATCCACAATATCTGAATTTAGTGGTATGCACGTTGCACATATTTTTAAACAAACAAATGTCATGAACACTCTGGTGCTGAGTGCAGGTATTTTAAAGGTGCACTATGTAACTTTTCTGGTGGAGGGTCCACCACAATGTCTCCATTGATAAGTTATTGTTTTGTTAGAGTGTTCCACAGTATGCCTTTAAACCAATCAATCTCCATCCATTAGCATGCATATATTTCAAGCAAAAAGCATCTATATTTAAATAAATAATTGTTAAATATGATTAATGCCATACTCTGGAACATCTAGGCATAACTATAACATCTCCCTGGAGACAAGCAGGTGACAGACTCGCTTTCCAGAAAAATTACATAGTGCACCTTTAATATATTTTTGCAAATATGTCAAGTGTATTCCTTAAAGTTTTTGTCCTCAAAGGAAGCAACTGCACTGTAGTGTTACTACAGTTGGGTGAAGGTAATACACTGAGACAGCAGACAGACAGATGCACTACTTTATCACAAAATGTTGTTATTATAGCACTTGGTCAAACCTGGCTCCATATCTCCTGTGACTGAGCAGTAAAATGACCTTTCTATACACTGGGGGTGTGACTCACCAAAGACACGCAGCTCTGCATTGGCGTAGATGACCCCATGGCGGTTCTCAGCCACACACTGGTACATCCCCCCATCTTCAAACGTCAACTCACTAAACGCCATGTCACTCCTCACAAACTGTAGGCACAAGAACATCACCTGGGATTACAGCTTCACCAATTAGAAGAGCTGACATCTACCCAAACGAACGCGACAATTAGCAAGTCTGGGAAACGATATGCTAAATGTATAATGCTGTATTTAGCATAAGTCAAACAGAGCAGGAGTCTATTGTCATTATAGCTACTCTCTTGGGTATTCCCTGTTACTATAGGAAGCTACACAATGGAAGCTGGCTTCCACTCAATAACAACAGGTACTATTTCCTGACACAGTACTCACACTGCCAGCATCCTGTCAGCAACAGTATATAAAGCTGCTGATGGCTGCCTAATTCTGTACCGCAGAAGTAAGAATGTGACGATAGAGATTTATGGACTGGGAAAAATTACCGGTTGTCCGTTTTTGAGCCATCGGATGTGGGGTTTGGGTTTGCCGCTGGCTACACAAGACAAGGAGTGTTCACTGCCAAGGCCTTTTTCTGTGCTGTTGATGTGCTCCACCCACTGAGGTACAGCTGAAGCAAAAACAGTGTGATATCAGAGTAAATACATCTTGTTATTTTTCACAGATCAATAAAGATATCCAAAGTACAAATGAGAATCAATAACTTAGATATAAGTTTAAGCAGACACTTATAACCACCTGTCAAACAGACATAAACTCATGTTTTCACAGTATGTAAGTAAGTTACATTTATTTATAGAATGTTGTTCATAGAGATCAGATCACAAGGTGCTTTACAGGTTAAAAAATATTCTTATTAATAAAAAGCTAAAATACAAAAACATAAAATACAATACAAAAGCACCAACACTTACAAAAAAATATAAATAAAAACACAAAGGGCAATTAAAATAGGTCAGCGAGGAAAGGCAAGTCTGTACAGGTGAGTATTTAAATTCATTTTAAAAGGCCCAGCCGATCTTGCTCTTCTAAGGTCAAGGGGAGTGCATTCCAAAATTTACATGCAACAAATTGTAATGCTCGGTCAGGCCTTGTTTTGAACTTAGTCTGTGGAACATTTAACAGCTGCTCGTCAGCAGACCTAAGACTATGACCCAGCACATGCCCATGGAGAAAGTCGGACAGGTACAGTAACTTGGGGCTTGCCCATGGAGAGCTTCTGAAATTAATCATGTACTGAACAGCCTTAGACATAGACAATATGGTTCATTCACAAAAGGGTGTATTGGAATGATACTGCTTTAGATGTATTCTGTCAGTATTATAACATGGTATTGAATCTTATTGTAATATAATTTTCAATATATGACACTTCAAAATGTGTTATTATGACTGACCTACTTTTTACGCATTAACTCAGAGCATAATATTCAACCACTGTTGCCATGACAAAGAAATGCGGCTTCACCTATCCCTGGGTTTCAGAATGATGAAAAATAAGGACCATTACCCGAGCAACTGAAAATGTAAATAAAATTAAAATGTAAAACTAAATATTAGGGCTGTAGTCCTTCAGTCATTTCGGTTAATGGTGTCTTTTATTTAGATTATAAATATTTATATGGCAGCAGAAAGGCCAAGTTAGTGAGTGTGTTAAATTAAGATTTGTGGGTTATTTTTCGATATTTATTTGTTAATCTATCATATTTTTTATTAATCTATCATATTATATGAACACATGTGCAGTTGTGCACAGGGTGCAGTTTGGGTCAGACACACAGAGATAATCGTTTTGATGACTATAGCCCTACAAAATGTTTTCTGTTACCTTCGACAGACAGCCTGGCGGAATGGTAGTCCTTCCCTTTGGAGTTGATTGCCTCACACTCGTATCTGCCAGCGTCCTCGATCTGTATGTTATTGAGATGCAAGTGAGCCCCAGCCATGCGCACCTCGTGATTGACCGGCAGGGGTCCATCTAACTTCTTCCAGCGGATTTCAGGGACAGGGCTGTGAAGGACGGCGAGAAGGATGAGAAGAGGAGGAGGAGAGAGATCAGTAATATGCAAAAAAAAATAATAAAATAAAATAAAATAAAAAAAGACTTAACGAGCATGCAACATTTTAGAAATATAATTGGACAGTTGTTTTAAAATATTGTAGTACAGCTTGTCGTAGTGGTATTCAGGAAATTAGTTCCAGCTCAGTCATTTTAACATGTTTTTTAATCAATGCATGTTCAGTGTTGGTTAGGCTCATTCAGCTAAGTACACACATTTGTTTTTGTACTGGGTTTCAGCCTATTACAAAGATGGTATTTATTTTAAGTGCAGCATATTTTATTCATAATTAATATATCATCATATATTTTTGAAGGAGCTATGCTGTTTCATTATAAAAGAGCCTTAAGAGTAGGGCTGTCATGATAATTACTATATTGCCTTATCGTTTAATATAGGAAACCTGGAATGATATATTTTGGGGTCAATATTTATCGTGTGTATTTTCTTTGCACTACTGGAAGATTTTTGGTTATTTTTTGGGCATATTATACGATTTAAGCAATGCAAGGTTGAATTAATAACTTCTATGACTCATTACAGATGCAAACAAAGAACTAAAGTGTTTCATTCTCCTGTTTATTTATTGTAGCTCATGATTCTTTAACAGTATTGTAGATTTAGAATAGTTTTTTGTGGTTTATATCTGCTCTGGGGTTATTGCATCAGTGGCATAAATTAGTTTCAGTATCATTGTCTATATTTACTTCAGCAATATATCAAACTTCAAAATGTGTTATCGTGACAGGCCTACATAAGAGGCTAATTATTTACTGTTGAGTTGAGCTGAAAGTCGGTCAAACTTACTTCCCCAAAGCAAAGCATTCCAAGGTGATATTTTGTCCCACCATCGCTGTGGTGTCTGGAAATTTGACTTTGAGATCAGCTGGATATTTCCTGACGGGACCTGCAACAAAACCAGACTATTATTATTTAAACCCGCATGTATAACTGATGAAATGACTGCATTATTTGTAAAGGTCAAAAAAGAGAGTGAAAAGCAGGAGATGGGCTACTAACGCTCAGCTATGGGCACCAAGGGAATATAGTTGGAGAAGACACTCTTTGAAATGGACGGGCTTGAAGCTATACAGGAGTAGTTGCCGCTGTCTGACCCGTCCACTTTGGAGATGTAAAGGTTGCCTGTTATCTGGGAGACAAAACGCCTCTTGTCCAGTGGGATGAAGGTGGGGAACTCATTGAGGATCCATCGGAATGACAGCTCGGCTAAAGAGACAGAGAGCGAGAGAGAGAGAAAACAAATAAAACAAAAGCTGTCCATCAAAAAGCTCAGAAAGATACAGTGCAGGGGGTGACACTGTCTGAACAATGACAAACCCAAAATAGCACAATTACTGTGAGCTATGCGGGCGTTGTTATTCAAGCATCTATTGACCTTTTACATTGTGATTTCTGCCTGTGAGGTATTAGTAATGTTTGACTGGCCGATTTGCTTTGGATGTTAATGTTATAATACATTTAATTCATTGTGCCAGTTGAAGCCACAATATGGAAGTCAAAAACAGTTTTTATTGCACTGAAAAACATGCGGCCTTACTCTGAGCGGGCTTGCATCTCCACAAACCTGACTCTTATTTGGCGATAATCTTCCAAAGTATGCCATGAAACCTATCTATTTCCATGATGAATGTTCCAAAGTATGGTTTTAGCTTTCTATTTCTATGAACTCATGCAGGTGATGTTCCACCCCCAGAAAGTTACATACTGTACCTGTATTAGGATGTCTGGTTTTTCAAATATAACCACGCAGAACATATGAAGCAGGCCTAGACTTTGCAGTAAAGGCTAATTTTAGATTAGACATTAGGGTTATAATATATATCGCAATAAAATCGAAAATTTTCAAATTGCAATGACATAGTTTCATCTGAAAACAACTAAATATCCTGTTTTGTTATGTTTAAAACACTGCTAACTCTGCAGTTTAGACCTCTACAAAGTGTCTGAAAAGTTGTTTAGCAGTTCATATTACAGTCGCCTCTCAAATGTTTATGCTCCTGGCCATCTTTTTAAAATGTAAACTTGACCAGAGTTCTACTATTAAAACATAAACTGCAAATCTAAATGCAAATGATATCTTGTGAAAATTGTTCAGCCCTATTACAAATCTCGGAAAACATCATTACTTAATTACGAGCAGCAATACTTCTTTCCATTATATTCTCTGTAAAACAGCCCATACAAATCCTGGGTTAATGAAGGAATGTGGTCAAGTCAAGTCTTTACTCCTATACCTATGAGAACACATGAAGGACGACTCTGAGACAACGGGGGATATGGCTTTGGCTCATTTCATTATTAGTCTAAATGAGATCAGAGAAGCCCCACTGCAGACTGCATGTGCTAAAGAGGTTAGCACTCCGAGCTATGATAACTAATGCTTTTGACAAAAGAGAGGCAAACATCTGTCACAGTGAACACTAAGATCCCTTTTACACATGTTATAGTATAGGGATGATCATTTGGTTTATCAGTAATAATGGTTACTTAGGGAAGAGATGGGAAGTACTCAGTTACATTTTCTTTCATGAAGAATTTGTACTTTTCTGAATAGTTTTCGGACACCATACTTCATTTTCTAGCAATATATCTCACAGTGTAACAGTACTCTTACTTGAGTTAAGATTTTGGTTACTCTTCCCACAGTGAGTAGGTCAAAAATTGATAAAAGCTTCAATTACAGCATTGTGTTTCTTGCACTGGGCCTTCCGATATATGATTTGGAATGGGGATCTATATGTCAATGAAAGTAAATTATTGAACTGAATTTTAATTTCTACATCGTTTTATCATTCAATATATGGAAGCTGGAACAATATACTTTTAGGGCTCAATATTTATCATGTGTACATTTTCTTTTTAATAGTGGGGAGATTTTTGCAATTTTTTTTGTAATAATGTAAGATTTGAGCTTTAGATGGTAGAATAAATCACTTCTATAGCTAATTATTGGTTAGACTGTAGTTTATTGGTTGCAGCTCAGGCCTTTTAATTACATGGCATTTTCAAAAAGTCGTTTACTGGGATTATCCTGCTTTGTGTCAGTGGCATAAAGTAGTTTCAATATTATCCATTATCACAATACTTCTCTTTAGCCATATATCATGCTTTAAAATTTGTTATCGTGACCCAGTGGAATTGAAGGATGGGTCAAGTGCAGAGGACAAATTTCCCTACGGAGAACCTTACCTTCCATTGTAAAGGTGCATTATGTAACTTTTAGGTTGGGGGTCCAGCATCAGTTTGTTTCTATGAATATGTCACTGCTCTGCTTGGAATGCTCTTTTGTACATTTACTCATTTACAGGTGTTTCTATTGCTCAAAAATACCTAGAAAAACAGGCATTCTGACTGTGAGTTGGGTTGCTTCTCTACAGATCTGACCTGTAACTTGGTCTGGTTTGGTCTCCATGAAGATGTGACAGACCCTCCACTAGAAAAGTTAGACAATGAACCTTTAAGTATTGCATTATTGTTTGGTCAGTGTCAGTAATTGTGATTCCAATCCAATCCAAGTTTATTTGTATAGCACATTTTACCAACACAAAGTCTTCAATGTGCTGCACAGAGTAGGCACAATATAAATTAACACATTAAATAAAATAAAGCATAAAATAAATAAACAAACAAGTAAAAAAAAATAGCAAATAGAAAGAAAAATAGCAAATAAAATCAATAAAAGACAGTCAGACGACCACACAATGTTCAAAGCCAGTGAGCAAAGGTGTTTTTAAATGAGACTTAAAAGAATTAACTGAAGGGGCGCTCTTAATTGTACAACTGTGATGTTTCCTTTCATAATAATCATAACACAAAAATTTGATATCGTGTCATTCTTTTACTGTAGCTATCACGCATTGCTTGAATATGGTGCAGCCCTATATGAGGGAACTATGTGTTTTTAGCTGTCAGGTCTTGAAAAAAAATGTAGAAAAGACAGAATCAGAACAAAGCTCTTATTTTAAAATGTACTCCCATTTTACAGTCTGAGGGGGTTGTCTACAATCACGGGGCTGTTCGTCAGTGACATGTGGTTACCTGGATAATGTGGAGGAGGGGCACACAGCAGCACAGCGCCCTGGCCCTCTTTCACATGCACAGACTCCCTCTCCTCTGACGAGAAGAAATCCAGATCTGAAAAACACAAAACAAAACGCTGTCTGTCAAGAGCTACTTCAAAAGGCACCACTGTAGAACGATTAAAGACTCAAAAGTAGTGAAGGATTGTAAACATTGTTGGTCAACAAAAGTGACCCAGTTTGCTATATTTTGTGGTCATTTTTTTAATTTGCTCAAAGCCGGGACTTGAACTCAAAACCTTAAGAAGAAGAATAAAATACTTGTACTTTTAAGTCGAGATCAAAAATGTAGGAGTAAAAAGTACAGATACCTGCTCTTGAATGTCGTCATGTGAAAGTAAAAATATTCCCTGTAAAATGTAGTAAGTACTAGCTGAGCAAGTAGAGTAGCTCAAAAATGTACTCAAATACAGTACTTTTACTTTTGTACTTCATTACTTTCCACTACTTTTTATACTGTACTGTACTGTACTACCAGGAGCCTCTACACTTTACACCTAGATACACTTTGGCTATACTTACACAGTTGAGAGTTATGTATTTCAGCATGCATAGAGTACTTTTAATTGACTCTCGCTTCTACAGCTTTTGCATCACTTCACATTTTAAAATCCCATTAAACTTTTCATGGATTAAAGGTGTAAAGATCAGATACATTTGAACATTTTAATATATTAAAAGAGAGGGGCTATATATTATGAGATCATCCCCTGCACTTTCCTCATCACTTAAGATTTGTCCTGCTTGTCCTTTCCAATTTCAGCTCACTTAATATGCACACGACTACATATATCTGTCCCTCTCCTCCACTTTATGACCCACACACAGTCCACATGAGGTCCACTTACATCCAAACTGGACAGAGGCGGAGCGACTGAGCACTGAGCCGTACTTGTTGGATGCCAGACAGGAGTACTGCCCCACATGCTTGTTCTTGATGGGATAACTGATGACCAAGTTACCCCCGACTAAACTGTAGTGATCCCCCTGTTCATTCAAGTTAATTTCCTCTCCGTCAAACATCCACCTGCAAAGATTGTGTCAGAATTAGTCCCAAAATGTCAACTTTATTTCTTGAAAAAATAGCAAAAGAACGTTGAATTCTGTAAAAAATAAATACATTTAGAAGCAATGTGTAAAGAAAACAGTATGGCTAATCACAGTATGCTATTAGGAGCTAGATGAAGAGTTAAAGGAGATATTACACAGAATTGACTCTTATGAGCTTTAAGTCATGTAATAATGTTATTACCTCCTCAAAAACATACCTGGAGTTGTATTTTGTTTCACTGACACATGTTTGAATAATCCTTTGCTATAATCTGTCTACATCTCCAAAGCTCAAAATGCTCTGTTCCACCTTGTGATGTCATGAAACGGTAATTTTCAAGTTAACAGCTATCGTTTTACCTTTGTTTGGTGGAGATTGGCAATTCCAGGGTTATCCAAATGATTCTAGTGAAGATGTAGGGAGTTTAAAAACACAGTGAAGCAATTCCTGTATTACCACATGACATCACAAGGTGGAACAGAGTGTTTTGCATTTGAGAACTTGGCCTAAATATGCAGAGTTTGTGGGTTAAACAAGTGTGAATGAAACAAAACACAACTCCAGATATGTTTGGGATGAGGAAACATTATAACAGAGATCAGAAAATAGCATAATATGGGCATTTTAAGGTCATGAACCACTATGACTTGAGTGACGGTTCATACCTTAGGTTAGTTCAATGGATTAACTAATACTGTTTATAACTAATACTTTTTCCTGTACAACAACAACAACAACAACAACAACAAAAACTGGCATGTTAAGTTTCAGTGTAGCCGGTCAGTTACCAGAGCTGTGACAGAACTGAAAACTTGATTTGATGAACAGTAAAATGTACATAAAGTTGTACTGTGTAACTTTTCAGGTGGAGGGTCCATCCAGTGCTTTTCTTCATGGAGATGTTATTGCTTTGTCTGGAATATTTCGTGGTATGGTATTACACCAAATCAGGCCATTACAGGTCAGATCTGTGGAGAAGCAACCCTATTTACAGTCAGAAGGCCTATTTTTCTAGGTATTTTTGAGCTATAGAACTACCTAATTGAATTTAATAAATGTAAGGTAGAGCTGTTCAGTGTCATATTGTGGAATATTCCAGGCAGAGCAATGACACAAGCAGATGACGGACCCCCAACCAAAAAGTTACATAGTGTACCTTTAAATAAAAAAAAATAATAAAAATAAACATACATTTTTAAATCCAGAATTTAACCTTTTGCTATGGATCCTACCTGTATGACTGAGGGCTTAAACAGACATCTTGAAACATCTTTACTTAAAACATTGCTTCATCCACATTTGGACACTTTCAAATTATAATAAATAGATGTTTAAATTAGTAAATGCAAGAATTAGCATAAGGTTAAAGATGGTCAGAGCTAATTTGTGTCCACTCTGACTCTGATGTTTCACTCACTGACAGTAGAGAAGATGCAGGCTGACATAATTAGCATAGATTTGCATGTAAATTGAAATGGGTTATCCAAAACATTTAAGTAAGATAGCTAAATAAGGCAGAGAGACAAGGTGCAGTTGGATGGATTTGGCCGTTTAGATGAATGTTAGATGATAAACTGGTAAAATACTGGTTAAATCTTATATAGCTTAGTTAAAGGTCCTATATTATGCAAAACTGACTCTTGTGAGCTTTAGCCATGTTATAATGTTACCTCATCAAAAACCTATCTGCAGTTATGTTTTGTTTCATTCACACATGTTTGAGTAAAGCTCAAAATGCTCTGTTCCACCTTGTCGCGTCATAAAGAGGTAGTTTTCAAGTTAACAGCTACATTTACCTTTAGTTCAGATTGTCAACTTGAGGGCTGAAATCATCCAAATGATTCTATGATCTGACATCATAAGAAAGTTGTCTGTTTGAGAGAAGAACTCAGCCTAAATATGCAAGATTTGTGTGTTAAAAATGTGTGAATGAAACAAAACACAATCAGAAAATCAGAAAATAGCGTAATATGGGCCCTTTAATTATGACTGTGAAGATGGCAGACGAACCCTTAAAACTCCCCAAGGGCAAAGTTATTTTTTTTATGTTAACAGAATATACATATATGAACTTTGTTAACTGGATCTTACTATTAATAATTTAACATAGTTCAGGGACACACATACATGTAATAAAATAAAAAGAAAATCGTACAAATAGGGGCTCATAAAATGTAGTATACTAAAAAAGCTTTAAATTTATGTTTGGTGTGCCATCTGATAAAATGGTAAATCATCAGAAAGGTGGAAGGTGGAATATGTACCTTTCCTACTAGTCCATCTAATAGGTTTAATGCCATACTGTGGAACATTTTGTATTCAAGTAATAAAATCTCCACTATGTAAATTTTACATTGTATATCACATATTTTATTACAGTGAACTAGTTGTCCTAAAAAATCTGGATTTTCTACACTTCTTCTCAACCAGTGGGATCAGAAATTGCACTTACCCCACTGGTAGATAAAAAAAAGACATATTAAACTCTATAGGTCTTACAATCAGAAAAATCTAAAATTTTAGATAAATTCAAATTGACTCAAAACAATATACCAAATAGAAACCATTTTGAACTCCTCATAATACAACTTTTGCAGTGTCTATGTATGAAGAGTTCATTTGCAAAAACAGATAAGTGCCATTTGTAAACGTCATCAGAGGCTTGTAGTATATTAGTATATTAATAGTTTCAAATGTCAAATCTATTTTACTGCAAACATATTATTATTTCACCCCTTGTTGATAAAATCCACTATACATAATTGTCATTGATAATACCTGTACTAGCAATTTTTCTGAGACATCGGTTTTTGCTATTGAGCTCTTCATAAATAAAGCCAATGGTAAACAGGGCTCGGAGACAGACTGTGTGGGTGTGGACAGGGTCAGTGAGGGCGAATGGGGACATATGTTACTTGTATGTGGCAGGTGGGTCAGCTTTGGCGCGACAGGTCATGGTGATTTTGGCTTCGGGCGACTCCTCCGGATAGATGGTGTCCACCGGCTGCTCCTCAAACACTGGTCCATAACCCGCTGTCTCGTCTGCTGAAGAACACACAAACAAATGAGACAGAATATGAAGACAGAATCAAGGTCAGAATCAGAGTGCGGTATTAGAGATGAGCGGGTCATCTGGCGGTTCTAGGGCAGGCCCATCAAATACAGTGACAGCTGGGTTCACATGTTACATAAGTGATGTGGAAGATCATTGATTCAGCTATGGGATGTCTCAAAGAAAACAAGTTTATAAAAATGAGTCTTCTGAGTAAAAATAATGGAAAAGATATGGTTACGTGTTTGTTTTTATATCATAGTGAAATAGTGGACAGTACTACGTAGAGGTAATATGTATTTTAAACTTGTGTATTGTAGAAGATGCAGTAGAAGTACTAATTGTACTAATTGTACTATGGTAATAGTTTAGTCATTTTTGATACTACAAAAATAGGTTTGATAAGTTATACCAGTTTAGATACAAATTAAAAACACTCTTTTAGTTAGATAAAATGAAAATAATGTACATTTATTTAAAATTATAATACCAATTATAATTCTATACAATTATAATAAATTAAAAGATCTGATATCACTGAGTATCTAAAAAAGTCGACTAAGGGAGTGTGACGTCACCCATAGCGTTCAGCTCCATACAAATGAAGATCCTGAGGTTAGCAGTTATAGAAGCAAATTTGGAGTACAGTTCCATATTAGGAATAGCAATTTATTAACCAACAAAACAGCAAAATAAAAACACCATGGATCAAGTAGAGCAGGTTAATACGCACATTTTGAGACCAAAATGACGAGGCTCACTGCAGCAGTTACAAAGACAGGGGTGACAATTTTTCAATACAAAGTGAATTAGAGCCATAGTTGATGGAGCCGGAAGCACCTCCATGCTTATTTTCTATTTGGACGCAACGGCTGGTGGGTTAGCTATGTCCATTTATTTATACAATATATATTTATACAATATCTGAGATACATTGAGACCATTTTTAAGTTCAGGAAAGGTTATATTGAGCTACCATCTGTTATTTGATTTTTTTTTTTTTTACCAGTAGGTCTTCTCTTCCCTCACTAGGCCTTTGTTCAGACTGCTCTCTCCTCTTCTTCTGTCTTGTCAAAACTGGCACACTATCAGACAGCAGTAACAAAGACAGCATCTGGTGGTGATATGTTAGAATACAACTGGGCCGGGTTGATGCTTTCAGTACTTCCTATTTTACACTTAAAATTTTCACAGAAACGATGTATTCTACTAATGTGCAAACCTTGAAATTATAATGAAATAAGACACATGCCTTTTATTTTAATGCTGATAAACTGTAGCTTTAACTAATGTCATTCCTTCATCCATACATACTAAATATCTATGAGGAGCAGACCTGACCGTGTAATGAATCCCAATTGCAACATCACAGTAATTATTATGGGATGTTTTCTATAGTAAAGCAGAATACAAATGTTCACGGATGTAGCATAATATAATGACCTTGCAAATAAATCCTCAGAGAAAAAAATCCATCTCTTACACTACCAATGCACACACAGCAATTAGCCTCAATTACTCAATAAAAAACAGAGATGAGGAAAAATCATGAATAAGACATTAAGACAACTTCAGGGTTATGAATAAGCAATGAGCGCCTCCAAATTCTGATTATTCCATGAGATAAAAAAGATAAAAATCTGTCTTTTTGTTTTTTCTTGAGTCCTTGTTATTCCACGTGGTTGTGATGTCCAGATGTCTGCCCAGCTGACACCTCCATAGAGAGAGAAAAGGTGTTTTAGACAGTAATATCCGACCCTATTCAGCAACTATACTCAGGTCTATACTGGTGCTTAGGATTCACTCAAGTTGAAAATGTCATATCGACCAAATGTGCACAACCTTTACAAAGGAGTCAGGAGCAAAAAGCTGGTGTAGGCTAACATAAATGATCACTTGTATTAAAACAGTTCTGTGAGTGAATAATAGTCATAACATTGTAGTATTGACTGATGTGAATGCTTTTTCATAAAGCTTTCATGGCAGAGCACAGCTGTCTCACATGCCACGGAAATCCCAAGGACTCACAATTACATCGGCTGAGTGAGAATTAAACAGGAGTGTGAATGGGGTTTGTGGAACAGATGAGAGAGCGCCATATTTACAGAGTAACATGTCCAAATACTGAAAAAAAACAAGAAAGACTCAAAGAATATACAAGGTAGAAATGTGAAGAGGCGATCCTGCTCACGAATGTATGTTTTTATTTTTTTGGATATTTTGAGCAATAAAAATACCTGTTAATGCAAGATAAATAACTTTGTCCCTGTCTCCATAGTCACTACACACAGTCAAGTGTGTATTTCTGAAAGTGCAGAAGAGCACAACTATTAGCAGTGTTGTTAAACTGCAGCAAAATGCATCATAGTGAAGTCACAGCACAGCTCAGTTTTCATTTGCTAAAAGGGTCAGGGTTACATTTATGTGAGTAAAATATCAAAAATATGCAGCACCATCTAGGCAAACTGATTTAGAACAGACATACCTTGAAAGTGTTTTACAGTTAATTTGTAGGCCGATATTTTTGGGGTCAGTATTTATAGTTTCCTTTGCACTACAGGGAAATTGTTTTTGTTTTGTTTTTTTTTTTGGCTATGTGATAAGATTTAAGCCATAAAAGGTTGAATCAATAACTTCTATGCCTCATTACAGATGCAAACTATGTACTAAAGTGTTTCATATAGTTTTTGTGGTTTAAATCTGCTCTTGGGTTATTGTTTCACTGGCATAAGTTTTTATTTATTTATGTATTTATTTATTTTTACTAAAGACAATAGAATATAACATTTAACAAAATACAATAACAAAAAAAACACAAACAAAAACATAAAACAATACCTAGAGCAAACATAAAACAACAAAACTCTCCACCCCTAATATATTATTAATTTATCGTCTATATTTAATTCATCAATATACTGTGATATCATGCTTCAGAACTTGTTATCGTGACTTGCATATACTGTATACAGAGCACCAGCGCCCGTCTCTAAGTGTTTAACATGCATGTATCAAAAATAAATGTGATAAATCTCCAGTGTTGGTAAGTTATAGCTCAAACCACAGTGAGGAAACAGAGCTGGTGGTGTTTGAATGGTGTCTGGTTAAAGTGGCATGTGACAGATGGTGCAGAGAAGTGCTAGAGCGGACCACATATAAGACTCACAGCCTGGAGACTCTGAGGCCAGTCTGTCCGCCTCACTTCTCTCCCCTCACCATCCATCTCCAGCTCTCTGTATACATTTGACAACGCCTCTTAGATCTTTCATGCTTCAACTGTACACGACATACAGCAGTGAGTGAGTAAAGCTGGGGAAGGGAGAGCGGTTTCCAGGATATGACCTTCTTAGTGGTCAGACTTCATCAAACAGTCAGCAGGGAGAGATGGATTCGATTTAAAATGCCACAATTGCTTTAGAAGTCTGTTATTGTTCCCAGCATCTGCAATACAAACTAGTTAAGGCAGCCATATTGATCTGATGAGTCTCTGTTATATATGTTTTAAAGGAAATAACTGGTAATTCAATATACAGTAGGCTGAATGTGTGTGCTAACTGAATACATACCCAGAAGGGGTTTTGAGCTGATATGACTTTTCAGTTTCATTTATTGTAAGTTGACTGTTATATGATATCACAGATGAGTGGTTCTCAAAAGGTAGTTCAGTGACTATGTATGTACTGGTACATGAGGTCCTCTTCTGTATTAGTTCTGCTTAGAGTTTCTTTTTTTTTTTTAATGTTTTTGTCCTTATATAGTGCCTATAATAGGTTTACATTATGTTTTAGTTGAATTTAGACCTGTTTAAACCCTATAATTGAATGGTTATATTAAAGAACTGGTTTAGTTGTGGTGGTACTCAAAGTGCAAATATTTTCTGTGGAGAATTCAAGGACTTGATTCCAAGGGAAGGGTTATTTTTATGACAATTAAAGCAACATATTTTGAACCATAAAATAAGACACAAATAGGGGCTTGTAAGCTCGGTCAAGTACATAAAGTCACACATTTTAATACTCTAATTTATTTCCTGAACCTACAGTAATTCCTCTAGGCTTATGTGCAAGTTTGCAGTCTGTCTGAATGTAAACAAGAGATATGCTGTAATAATTATAGACTGCTGTGTCATGGGGCCCCTCTGAGATCTGTTGTGATGCAATGTCAACAAATCAAATGAAAAGCACCGTTTCCAGTCCCCTCACTTGTGATGTTTTGCCTCACCAGTCAGTAGTACATGAAGAACACAGCACATTTGGTGTCCTCTGTGCATCCGTGTGTGACTAATATCAAGCCTAATGCCTGGAGCTATACAAAGATGTATGCGACCAACCAAAATCCCCTGGAAAACCTCCAACTTTGTCTTTTAATTAGAGATTGGAAACAGTATTAAATTATAATTCAGTTATTCTGCTTTAATGTGAGTCCAGACATGATGGAAAATAGACTTTAGCAGTGCATGTGTGCCAGCTGTATAGTTCTATTTGACAATGCTTTCTCAGTGCAGCTAAATTATATATTGTGTGAATAACAATCAATACAATCTGCTCTTCTCATGTACAAATGCATTTGACTGTATAGCAAACGCATTTGGAGTCTGCCTTTTAAAGAACAGCTGCCTAATCTTCTGCGCTAAAACCATTTAGCATTGACTGAATCAGGCAGAACTCAATCACTTCACGGTTGGATTGTTTGGATTCACGCTACATTGCTAAATTAAATCCCTAAGGCTAAACCTGGACCATATGTTAAATATTACACTGCCAGAACTACTGTATAACTAACTTAAAGGTGCACTGAGTAACTTTTTGAGTAGAGGACCTGCCACTTGTTTGTATCCATGGAGATGTTATAGCTTTGCCTGGAATGTTCCACAACATGACATTAAGCTCATCTGTCATGCATTTATCCAATTACAGTTACATGTTTTTATTACTATAACACCTTTAAAAAATAACAAAACAAAACATGTATTCTTACTGTAAACAGGCTGGCCATCCCACAGATATAACCTCACCCACAAGGTAGAGTGTCCCCCAACTGCTTGTTTCCATGGAGATGTCTTTGCTTTATATGGAATTTTATAAATGTTAAATGTATTCACTTCCAAAGAAGCAAGCACGTGATACGGGTCAAGGCCAAATTACAGGTCAGATCTGTTGTTAAGGTGTTTTTAAGCAATAAAAATACCTGACATTTTGCACCTTCAACATACCTTTGAAGGTGATTTAA
The DNA here is from genome assembly GCA_029959045.1 of Taenioides sp. WSHXM2023. Classification (NCBI taxonomy): domain Eukaryota; kingdom Metazoa; phylum Chordata; class Actinopteri; order Gobiiformes; family Gobiidae; genus Taenioides; species Taenioides sp. WSHXM2023. Next base: position 20,712,997 of record CM057092.1, on the reverse strand, counting down.
AAATAAGTAAATAACACTTTGAGATTTTGTCCTTAGTTGTTCAGTTGTAGAAGCTGTTTAAAAGATAATGTGAGGCAGGCGGCATACATTAAGAGCACAATAATGACCATTATGCTGTGTCTGATCAGTTCATAAATTTTGTCAGTCTCTAAAGACAGATAAAATCAACATTAACTTTTATCACCATCCTCCATCTGTCCAATTTTAGTCTCATCATTGTTTAGCTAATCCGAATAGCCAAAACCAGAGAAAAAGAAGATGGCAAATGCTAATAACTCACACTGAATGACTAAAGTGGAATGAGTGACTCCCCTCTCATTGGTGGTGCTGTGAAAATTGCAACATACTGAACGCGCAGCTTCTCAAGTTGTTCCCAAGCAACAAATCGGCAAGCATCCTTTTTTCAATTTACCCCTCGCTGACTCCACTGCGCTTTTTTATACACTCGATGGAGCCAATCTAGGCCAGACAGAGAATGTGAACTGTACATTTGGGAGGTGTGTCTTTTTTTATATTTTTTAGAATAGGCTTTAGTTAGGTTTTAGATCTGGATCAGCACCATTTTGTCATTATAGATCATTTGATACTGTAAAAACATTCACTTACAAAAGCTGGTAATATCCTAGTCAAACACAGCTGTCCTCATTCAGTTAGTTAAGCACTGATGTTAGATATGAGGAAGAGGAGGAGATCCAGAAATAGCAACAGAGAATAGAATCGTGACCTCGAGAATCTAATTAATTATTTCGGCCCTTTTGTTAAAATGGGGCCCATCTGTTACTGTCTGTCATTTAACCAGCCCTAGAACAGGAGCTTAATGTAGAGACATGTTCAAGATAAATTGCTAAAATACAATGGAACATGTAATGACCATGGTCTTAAAGTGCGTATGACAGATTTTTATGACTTTCTAACTTTGTATTAAAGGTGCACTATGTAACTTTTTGGTTAGGGGTCCGTCACCTGCTTGTTTCTATGTCACTGCTCTGCTTCAAATGTCCCACAATATGACTTTAAACAAATCTACCGTACATGTATTCAATTGCAGGTGGTTTTATTGCTCAAAAATACCTAGAAAAATGGGTATTGTGACTGTAAGAGGGGTCGCCTCTCCACAGATCTGATCTCTAACTTGGCCTGCTTTGGTCTCCATGATGACAAAAAGGTTTAATGCCATACTGTGAAACATTCCAGGCAAAGCAAGAACATCTCAATGCAAAAAAGCATTTGACAGACCTTCCACCAGAAAAGTTACACAATGCACCTTTAATTTGGTGGGATAAAACCTGTTGTAAATATAAATGATAGTTTTACACAAGTCAACAATAAATTTGTGAAGAAACGTTGAAAAATATGTTGAAAATTACAGGAAGTAGAGAGTTAAAACATACAATAATACAATAACATACTAAAACATACCGATGACATCACACTAGGGAGAATTATATCCAAAAGGTGTTTTCTTATATTTGTATTTGTCAGATAATAATTTCTGTGTACATTAGAGGAATTTTGTTAGAGAACAGTTATGGAATTCCCTAGTATGATGACATGATTTCTAACAAGGAGGTAAAATTTTAAGCCTAAAAATGCCTAAATTGGGAAAACAAGTGTGAATGTTTTTGCAAAAATAAATAAATAAATAAATAAATAAATAAATGCAATGATTTTAACTGTGTTTTAGTAAAATGAGTAGTCCACCCTGTCATCTGCACTTTAACTTGCATATGACAGGTTATATTAATATTAATTAATTATAGAAGTTTGTATAATGCACAATAAAATGTAAGACTATATGAATAACAATTACATTCATTGTCAGCTGGGGGTTAGGTGTATTCTCTTACCTTCATAAAAATCCTCTCCTTGTGTCAAGGCACCTGCAATTTGAACAAATCATAGCAATTTATTAGATTACAGTTACGGGGGCATTCGATACACTGTGATTTTTATTAACAACATAAGTGTGTGTTACAATATCAAGCCAATCTATAGACTCCCAACGTTATTCCAATGGTATTTTAAAAGTAAATTATGTAACTTTTCTGGAGAAGGGTCTGTCATCTGTTTGTCGCCACACAATGTTAATCCTTTGCCTAGAATGTCCCATAGTATGGCATTAAAGGGCCCATTTTATGTTATTTTCTGATCTATGTTCTTGTGTCCTCATCAAAAGCAAACCTGGAATTGAGTTTTGTTTCATTCACACAAGTTTAACACACAAACCCTGCATATTTAGTTCTTCTCTCAAATGGAAAACACACTGTTACAGGAAGTGCTCCAGTGTGTTTTTAAACTCCATACACTTTCACTAGAATCATTTAGATAATTTCCGTTTTGGGATTGCCAATCTATACTAAACAAAAAGTTAAAAAGTAGCTGTTAACTTGAAAACTACCCCTTTGTGACATCAGAAGGTGGAACAAAGCATTTTGAGCTTTGGAGATGTAGCCAGACTAATAATAAAGGGTTACTCAAACATGTGTGAATGAACGTTTTTAATGAGGTAACAACATTATAACATGAAATAAAGCTCACAAGAATCTCTTTGTGTAATATAGGACCTTTAAACTTATTTATTTCACATTTATTTAATCTCAGTCTTTTTATTGCTCAAAAAAACCTTTTCAAGGGAGTAAGGTTGCCTCTCCACAGATCTGACCTGTAACTTGGTTTTGGAGCATCAAATAAATAACATTTCCAAATCAAGGCGTTGTTTGTTTCAGTGGAAAAACAAACTATATGGAAGCCACCTGAGAGCAGGCTGCAGACAGGCGCTCCAAGTGGGATGTAAGATTTTTGGACAGGTCATTTTCAGGTCTGTTCTTTTCTGTCAGCTTCACTCTGTTTCCACCACAGCACACCGCTCAGAGAGACCACACAAAGAAATCTATCCTGCAACCTCAAACCCATTAAAATGTAACAGCCAGAGTGCAACACATCTAAAAAATGTCTGCCTTACTGCTCTCGTCTCATAATGATGACTGCCTGTCTACAGCTTCATAATAGACTTTAATAGCACACTGTCAGTTCTGCTTCAATCAGCAAGGAAGTGATTTTGCAACATCAAGTTTTGACAGGTGATAGTTGAATCATCATACGTTTCTCTTCAAGTTTTTTCTTAAAGCTGACATATTATTCTAGTGTTTTAATCAACTGAATGCATGTGAACGCTCAGAACCTCCAGAATTCACTCAGAGGCTACTCTGAGTGGCTTCATATGCTAAGGTTTAGGTAGTGAGGATTCAGATCAGGGAAAGTCCTTTTAGGCTTCAACACTGAAACTGGCAGCTGCAATGAGAGACTCTGTAAGGCTCATTCTGCTTTCTGAATGAAAAAAATAAACTACAAGTGAGTGATTGACAATGCACAAAATTTTGCAAACTCAGTCAACTTTTAAGACATTCACTTAAAACTCATCTTCTCGGCACCCAAGATGGTAAATCATGAACCAACACGTGTTTTGTACTGATTCAAATTATCTCTTGATCATCTCTTTTTCATATTTAACACTAAAGACAGGGACAGTTTTAATGATTTATTCAGCCCAAACAGTGAAAAAAGTAAAAGTAGTACTGCAGACGTGTTGTTATGGCGACCCTCACCGTGCATGGAGAAGCAGAGGAGCAGGAGGGGGAGGCCCAGGTGCGTCATGGTGTTGTAGTGAGGACCACCAGGGGCTTACAGTCGGACCCTCTGCTCAAGCCACATGAGCAGCACTGAAGGCCGATCCTGAAGAGAAAAGAAGAGAGAACACTTTAAAACCAGAGTTCAAACAAGGCCACGTTCACATTAGAATCCCCCTACACAAAGTATTTTTAATAACTAGAACCTCACAAACTCATTGCACCACACTGAACAGAAAAACCCAGAATGTTAAATATACAAGGATGGTTATATTAAGGGACAAATACCTAAAGTAGTTATATACTTTCAAATGGGCAATCAGTTTTCGTATTAAGTTAATTAATGTATCCAAACTTCAAAAACAGAGTGCCTTGGACCGCTTGCATCTTATCACATACAAAGGTGTCTTAAAGAAGAATGAGATGGTGGAGGGTAGACCACTTGCTTGTCTCAGTGGAAATGTTTATGCTTTGAATTGTTTGTTCGTCTGTATGGCATAGAACAGCCCCCACCAGTCACATACTACGTGACTTGTGATTGGGGGTGCTTGAATTATAATTATCTAATTCAGGACTGTAACATTTGGATTGTGGGAAAGTATTAGCTGTGGTCTTCTGTTTGTTTCCTCCATGTTGCCTCACTATTTTTACTGGTGAGATGATGCACAGAGCACAGATTTGATTTTGTCACCTCCCACTCACAAACTCGAGCAGCATGTCTCCTTCTATTAGCCTGATCACACACAGCACTGTCGATGATAACATATTTGAATAAACGCTGTAAAATATCAGACAGGTTCACGTCTGATATTCGGTGATATTGATCGGACAATAGATTTATTGTAAAAATCAGGAAAACAGAAGTAAAATCAAAACACAAATCTATAAGGACCAACTTTGCTTAAGAATGGAATTAAAATGCCTTGTAGGTGATGTCATCAACATTCCCTGGGGAGGTGAAGCTAACAGAAAGCACTGCTCTGTTAGAAGCTCTGTTACTCCAGTTAAGCTTAATCTGAGATTTGTTTGAACACAATCTGACCAGAAAGAGCTGATTTGGTTGGAACTACAACAGGTGAGATTTGCGCTGTTAAACAAGTCACTTTTCTTGACTTTTCAGACTATATTTAAAATGGCAGTTTTTACTGATGTGTGCATTGTGTCACCATGGTAACTGCTGAACATTCTACCAACAAGATACATGTAGAACACCCCTAGTGTGTTGTCACTGCAAAGTATCAATAAGATGCATTCCCATGACATAGTTTATGGTCAATATCTCTGTAATTACTGGACCTATTCACAAGAAACAAAAACTTTCACAAACTTCAATGTCTTTTCTGTCAGTAAATAAAAAAAAGTTGTTGTTTTTTACACAATAGCTTCAGGAAGTGGTGCTTTTATTCAACCCCAATGAAGTGAGTGTTGTCAGCTGAAATTACTTTAAGCCATCTGTATGCCCCATAGAGTTATACAGGCCTAATACCCCCCATCTAAAACTCTGATAACATGAAATTTAAGAATGTGAATATTAATGTTTTATTGGATTAATATGTCTGGTCTTGTCTCTTGATCATTCTCTCTCCCAGATGTTGGTGATGACATTAAATCTTATCAGTTGCATCAGAAACAGGGTAATTTTGGAGTGGCTTTCTGGCAACACAAATATATCCGATTACATCTCTCACCAAAATAGCCACAGGAAAATAAAAATCAATTCAGATTTGTATTTCTGATATGTAGAGTCATGCATCTTTCATTTGATCAAGTCTGGTTTGAAGGAAGAAAGAAATTAAATTAATGTACAAAACACATTAAATTACATACAAAAGTACAGAGAAGTTCCTAAACTACAATTTTGACCAGATCCACACATGCATTTGAATAGAGACTTGCACTTGTAAATTTATAACAAAAATTTACTTATTTATTTTGCCACTATTAACAAAAAACAAACAATTTCCTCATATAACATATTCTCCAAATATTAGTGGTCCAAATTAGTGCTGTCACAAAAATTTCAAACTAGACTTCGATACCCAGGAAGAGAATACCACAGTGATACCACAGTAACAGTAACATTCTTTTTGAAATTTCTCAACACAAAAACATGTTTCTTTTCCATGATATTAGTGGTACAACTTTTTCCCATTTTATAGAACTTCTACAGTATCGATACTTGCTTAAATTATCTAGTTTTCTGTGATCCATGTAGGATTCGGCAGAATCTCAAAGTCATTTTGGCACACTTGTTTCTTTTATTAAGTCATTTTAGATATTGTGATTTAAAATGTCCAAATGATAATGATCCACGGGTCTCATAGATAGCAGACACATAGCATATACAGCAGACACAAGCACAATATGTCTTCTTCAACTATCTATCTGGTTATCAATATTTCTGGACAACTCTAGTCCGCATAGACTGTGGAGTTCTTACAGATTGCTATAAATAACTGCAGTCCTATGGAGAACTGCATGGTGCCACAGCCTCACTCACTCTCTCTTCTCCAAATGATTACGTCCAGTCCCACAGAAACCCCATGTTGGCTGTTGGCTGGATTACTGGTCCTAATCTGCTGCTAAAGACTGATTCCACTGCTGATTGTAACTATATCTGTATAAAACAGCATCTCCAATCTGCCATGTTCAGCTGAATGATAGAATTCTACTTTTCCGTCATCCTCATATGTCATGGTGTTAGATACAGGTAATAAAGGAGACAGCCCCGTACACCACCCATGGAGATGACAGAGGGTGTGTTGAATTTTAAATATGGCATGGTATAAATAGACCACAAAGTATTCAGACTATGCCACAAATGTGGTTGAAAAGTGGGGTAAAACTTTGAAAAGCAAATAAAAATTGAATGCAACAAGAAAAATATCCACAAACAAAAATGTGGTTGAGGTTGCAACATGCCAAAGCAGGTTATGAGTGACTGAGTTGGTTGGCGGTTCAATTCTTTAATGTCAAGTCATGTATATTGTTGTCTAATTGAATATTTATTGCTTTCATTTGCTGTAGAACAACAGATTAAATTTATCTTGATCTGTCCTAGTTCAAATACATACATACTTACACTGCTATAGATTCTGCACAGGGTAAACACATGAATCAACATTACAGGCAATAATATCATAGAAAATGGTATATACTGCACATATAGTATCATATGATTTATGCTTTGATAATAATACATTAGCTGTGAAAGCTATTGTTTTCTGTTAAAGAGCAGCAGGCACCAAATTGACCTAATGCGATTTAAACTGCATCACATGGCTCATTTGGCTTCAGAGTTGTACATTATACAACAGTCAACCACTAACAGGCTGGGCAATATGGCAAAAAATCAATCATGAGTTTTCTTCTCATAATGGGCCTTGATTTTCAATTTTATTTTAATTTATTAAAACAGACTAAAACTGCATTAATTATTATATTTCTGAACATAAACAATACAGACTTTTTATGATGCTTTTACATGTTTTTACTGACAGAGGGTTGGCTGTAGACTTCTCAATAAAAAAGACTGAAATCTGATCATTGATGATGAGATAACTTAATGTCAATCTCAATTAAAATGTGTTTAATTGCACAGACGTTGTGTCAGATTATAAACTAATATATACTTACTTGACATAACCTCTAGTTTACTGTTGTTACTATGTCATTCATGTATTGAGACCTTGACCGTAAAAGTCATTCGGCACCAATAAAACCAGATATATGATTTATAGTGTCTATCACAACCTCCATCACACAAAAACTGGAAGGATTTCATTCACTTATCCAGCCAGCGTTGCCCCCTGGAGGTTAAAAGGGTCATAATAAAAAGCCAAAATGACAGAAATGACCACATAAATCCCAGAATCAGCTCCTCCTCCCCCCTCGGCGTCATAAAAAATGTGGATTTCTTGCAATGAGGTAGAGAATTCAGATGGGAGTGAGATTGAAATTCAGCAAAGCAAAGCTAAAAAGGGCGGGGGGAAGCAGAATTTGTGAACGTGAGTGGTAATAGCGTTGACGTCTTCTGTGCCTGTGATTTATGGGGGAGACGAAATGGCCTTCTCTGAGCCCTGTCACATCTCAGCCCATGTGATTTACTGTGATGACTGGAGCACTCTGGTCACGTGTGCGCTGCCCTCCACACACAGGAAAAGCATTAATACTGATCAGAAGAACATAGTGCCTTCAGCTCAATGGGAGCTTGAATGGCCTTTATGGTACAGCAAGCCCGTAACTGTTCTTAATGGGTGTAAATGGGATGGGGCTTTTTTCCACTATATCCTGTTGCACTATGGGGATTCTTGTACGTATTTGTAAGTAGTCAAAATGAATAAAGTTGCTTGGAAAATTAGACGTTGTGAATATCTGGATGTATATGTTTTTGTACTGTTGACATTTTGTATGAGGGGTGAATTGATTCTAATACAGCGAACAAAATGAAAGAAGAACTGCAAACAGGTTGAACTAGCGTCTCATAGATCCAATTCTTCACTTTTTCACTTTTTTTAAATAAAATTTGACACAAAAAGTTTAACTAGGAGAATTTTTTAGGATTTATTTCAGCCATAGTGGACACAGTATGGACCTGACAATTGAAAGTTAACAAAGCAAATTGTAAAATCATGGCACCTCTACAAGCCTATATATAAAATGGCTTGTAGAGGTGCCATTTGCTATACAAAAACCCTCCACCAATCACCAACAAAATAGCTGCTAGAAGAATGAAGAGTTACAGCTCACTGTCACTGGCATCCAGAAATGACAATAAAACTGTTCCTTCTATGGGAAACCTCACATATGCACAGAAAGAAGGGGTATCCCATCAAATCCTACATCCACCTGCTAAAAATTGATGTTGGTGTCTTATCCAGAAAGAGCGCACAGTGTGTATAGAGAACAGAGATGACTAGAGAGAAAGACATCAGGCTTGCCTACGGGCATCCTAAATCAGCTCAGCACTTTTGTTGGACCACAGCTGCAGTTTTGGAGATGCTCTGACAATTTTACTCAAGTCTTATGCTTGCCCACTCCCATCTTTTTAATACAAGTGTATAGTCATCCCTTAAAGGCGCACTGTGTAACTTTTCTGGAGAGGATCTGCATCCTGTTTGTCTACATGGAGATGTTAATGTTTTGGTTTAAATTGTTTAAATATTAAACTATTCTGGCGTGCACTTATTCAACTACAGGTGTTATTTATTGCTCAAAAATACCTTAAAAAACATCCATTCTTACTACGAATGGGGTCGCCTCTTCACAAATCTAACCTGTAATCTACTGTGCAAATCTCTGTGGATATTCTTACATTTATAGCCATACTGTGGAACATTCTAGGCACATCTCCATGGAGACAAGCAGGTGACAGACCATCCAACAGAGTTACACAGTGCACCTTTACCTAAATACTTTTTGGCTCTGAGCCTTATGTGCTACAGGCACTTTGTTACCCCTCTCTCAAAGAATTGCACCTCTTTGTTTGGAAGTGGCCAGGCTCTTCGAAGACAGGAAAACCATTAATACTGATTAGAAGAACAGGGTGCCTTTCAGTGAATAGCAGCTCTCATGGCTTTTACGGTGCAACAATCGTGTAACAGTTCCTAATGGGAGAAGATGGGCTGGGCCTGTTCACTGTGTCCTGCTGCACTCTTATGGGGCTCCTTGTTGTCTGGGCTTAATCTCCTAAATGCTTCTATTAGGATCATTAATGATTGATGATGCATGTAACTGCTGTGGTAATAAAGAAAGGGACAGTCTTGGTCATGGAGCTTTGTGTAAAATAAAATAGCAGAATGGAGGACCCCAGGTGTGTGTGCTGGCACCAGATATATTGTTATTACAGAATAAAATAAAAGGTGTTTGCATCTAGTTTCATTGCGGTTCTCTATGAGGCCCCCCACAGCACACAAACTGCTCCTTTCAAAAGGGTTGCTAGGATACAGGCCAGCGAAGGGATAAAATCTGTAGTGTTTTCTGCAGCTGTATGGTCCAGAATCATTGTGCTGGTGTTTCGAATGAGTGCACAATTTTCCACTGTTTTAAATTGTGTCATGGTAAAGTACTGTCGTAAAATTCTGTTTTGTTTAGTACGAGTGGAGTGTGAGTCAAGACATCTGCTTATCTTTTTTGTATCTTATTATAAAACCCTTATAAGAAATCAGGGTTACAAATGTTACAAATGTTAAATGCATAATGTTACTCTATGAATACTGTAACATTTGTGGTAAAATTAACTGGTTTTTTAGGTTTAGTATTTATTTAAGGTGGTAATTGTTGTGTAGTACAATAGAAATAGCTGCAAACACTTCATAGTAGTATTTTTGGTAGCACTTCGCAGTAGCAGCAATTACCTCAGCAATTTTGTATACGCTATAAGTGTACACAAACATCACATTTCCACAAGTATGCTATATCTTTATTTCTTCTTCAGTAACTGACTACTTTTATTACTTACAGTTACGATACACATGTTAACAATACAGTTTTCTCTGTATCAACTAAAACAGCAGGGACATTTGTCTTGTGAATGCTGGGGTCTTTATTGCTCTGTGTCACACCTCTACGTCTGCACGAGCTGACACCGCGAGCCACACAGAGAATCAATACTGTCTGCCTCATCTTAAATTATCAACACACCAGGTCTACCACAAGCTGCAAATGAAGACAAGTCTGCTAATATCACCCTGACCACCTGATTACAGCAAAGGACAAAACCATCTGCATGTATTACACTGCAGGGGCGTGCTCGAATCAGCCTGAGGATCACCTGATAATTTTGCAGTCTGTTAGTTTTGCAGTAGTTTACAATGTCAGATGATTTACCACACACAGAACACCTCTTACCATCTTACCAATCATGATAATTACTATATAGACTTATCATTCATTATATAAAAGCTGGGATACTATTTTTTTGGGTCGGTTGAACAGTTGAATGAATAACTTCTGTGACTCATTACAGATGCAAACTAAGTATTTAAGTGTTGCATTTTGCTGTTTATTTATTGCAGCTCAAGATTTTTTAACAATACTAATATTTCTATTGAAAAAAGTTTTGTGGTTTAAATCTGCTCTTGATATTGTGTCAGTGGCATAAGTTAGTTTCAGTATTATCGTTTATCATCTCTATTTACTTTACACCAATATATCAAACTTTAAATTTTGTAATCGTGACAGGCCTATACATTACAGTTACAAATGAATAGTATGATGAAGATGGTTGGGCCTTAACAGTAGGTTAAGGGTATTCATTAATGCCCAAAGGAAAATGTGTACTCTGCATTTGACCCATTTTTCAATGCAGCTGGGGCAACGGTCAGGAGCAGTAGATGTCTGCAGCCATGATGCCACACTCAGGGGACCAATCTCCAGATCTTGAACCGGCTTTGGTCAGGACTATCATCACTGGAGGATTTTGCCTATTATATTGTCTAAAAAGTAGGGCACCGCTTTTTGGTCTTTGTTGGGAAAAATAGAGAAAGACTTTGTATCAGTGCAGAGATTCAAGTAAATGAATTAAAGGGCCTATATTACGCTATTTTCTGATCTCTGTTAAATTTTGTTTCCTCATCACAAACACACCTGGAGTTTTGCTTCAGTCACACATGTTTAACACACAAACTCTACATTTTTCTTGAGTTCTTCTCTCAAATGGAAAATGCTCTGTTCCACCTTGTGATGTCATGTAGCTATATAGGAAGTGCTCCACGGTGTTTTTAAACTCCATACACCTTTACTAGAATCATTTGATTAATTTCAGTCCTCGAATTGCCAGTCTCTACTAACTTGACAAATACTGCTTCATGACATCACAAGGTGGAACAATTTTGCATAATATGGGACCTTTAATAGTGAATACCAGTATATAAGTATATGTTTTCCGCTTTCTAACAAAGACCCCACTGACCAGGATCCACCACTATACCTTATCCTCTGTCTTTGCTTCCTGGGGCAGCTGTTGGCTTTCATGTCACACTACTGAGCCTGGTCACTGGTGGTTCTGGTGTTCAGACAGTGGTCGGCTCCAGCTCTTCTCCTGGCAGACATCCAAATGACACTTGTCAAGATCTGCCACATCAAGTGCCCCCAGGCCTCTAGGGCAGACAGGAAGCACAGATACAGACAAGATGATGTGGAAATGTCTCCTCCAGGTTCATAGACAGGCTGCACAGGCTGATTTACAGTGTCATGTGAGACAGGTCGTGGATTATACATGTTTGAAATCACATGCACCAACATGGCTGACATGGAACAAGCACTGGTGCGAGATTTGACAGTTTTTAAAAAGGTAACATTGGATGCTTCACAACTGTCCTGGTTTGGTCCTGGTTAGAGCCTGGTTTATTTCCAGTGTTGATTTGGTCATGCTAAACCTAGTCCAGGTTTAGTTCCAGGTTTAGTCTCAGTTTAGTCTTTATTTTGATGTGATGTTTGTGGCGTTTGTGGCACTGGTACAGGATGGATTTCCCATTTAAAGGGCCTATTTTGCACTATTTTCTGATCCATGTTATAATGTTTCCTCATCACAAACATATGTGGAGTTGTGTTTGTTTTATTCACACACAAACCCTGCATGTTTAGGCTGAGTTCTTCTCTTAAACAGACCTTGTAATGTCATGTTGTAATACATTAAGTGCTCCACTGTGTTTTTAAATTCCATACACCTTCACTAGAATCATTTGGAGAATTTCACCCCCTGGAATTGCCAATCTCTACTGAACTAAAGACAAAAGGAGCTGCTGAATGGGCTTGCCTCTTCACAGATCTGACCTATAACTTGGTCTAATATTGTCACTTGCTGGTGCTAGAAAAGTGCAATAACATCTCCATGGAGACAAGCAAGTGGTACCTTTAAAAATAATAATTATAATTCACCCTACAGATTCACTTTGCTTGGTAACACAGCTGTCTTATTGATACATTTTCAGGAAAGAACATTGGCTATCAATATATCTTTTTAATTGTCATTTTTGTATTGGTATTAATATTGATTTTTTGTGGCATGCATAAAAGATGTAAGTTATTGATTATCATTTTTCATTGAGCTCATCTTTGGACGTGGCTTTGGCCCAGTATGTGCAGACAGAAGTGGACAAACACAGGTCCATGTCTCCCTGAAGACATCACAACAATCCAATTAAACAAGAGACGGAGACGTGGACAGTCAGATCTTATTGTAGATAAAGCAATAAAAGCAACCATTTAGGTCTAGACTGCTGTTTCATAATGATAATGAATTTTATTATTATAACTTAAACACTTCAGAAAGAGGTAGGTTAAACAACTTTTTGGAGAGGTCTACAACCAAGCAGCATTTTTGTGTCTAAAAGTCTGAATTGTTTATGCTCCAGAAATTGATACTGAAAGCTTTTTATGTGCGTTTAATAAGTTTGAAAATTTGAGAAAAAATTATGAATATTGTCGACATATCTCACTATTAGAATGTATCCACCAAAAATGGCAAATACAGATGCCATGGCGGTGTTGTGCTGAAGTTGTGCCAATGTCGTGCTTTGGTTACTTTTGTTCTGTAAGAATAATATGGCATGATGTAATCCAGCTGCAGTGGTCATGTTTCATTCACTGTGTCACAGCCTCTCTTCCTCTCTCTCTCTCTCTCTTTTGCAGATCTGTGCCTTTAGCCCCTTAGAAGCAGCCATGCTAATGTAAGCTATTTATCGCTAACCCACATGCAGTCAACACAATAAACCCCCAGCTCCACTGAGACGCATCACCTCAGCTGACCCCAATATCAATGACACTATTCATTTACTCCAAAGGTCCAAACATAATTGGACACTGTTACAATATAGTCATAGTTAGTTATAAAGGCATATTTCCTAACCACAACCACAACATATATTTTCATAGTATTTGTAATTGCCATCTGGACTCTACATGACATGTAAAAACGCAAAATAGAAAAAAAAAAAAAATAACAAGCATAAAAATATGCTTTATTTGTAATATAATATCTATAAGCCTTCAGCAAGCATATAATTTATGGTTTATGGTTGAAATGTATTTAAACATTTTCAGCGTAACATAACATAATAATTGAGTATTGAAAATAATCATTAGTCCCTAATGATTCTTTGACTGATATATGCCATGGAAAAGAAATACAAATAAAAAATAATTACTGAAATATATTCAATAAATACAATGACCTTAGTAATTGACTCTCTCCATATGTGTCCGATGAAGATAGCAGCTAATAGCATCACATGACTGCCAGACGAGCTACAGCTAATGCACATGATGGGGCCCTTTCACTAACGACCACACTGTAAATAACTGTTATTACTGTGTGACAGACTGACACTCAGGGCTGAGGGGCGAGCAGAGGAGACACAAGAGGAGACAGGAGAGGAGACAGGAAAGAAGACAGCAGGGAGGACAGGAGATGTGTGCAAAGTATGATAAACCAGTTTACACAAGTACAATACTACTCTTGTAAAACCCTTTGTCATCATCTCAACTTGAATTAGAGAAAACAAAATGATCAGAAATAACTTAGAACTTAGAAAAAAATATATGCAATATCTGACCAATACTCCCTATTACTACTACAGCCAATACTACCCCTTCCAGTGTCACTGATTCCTGCTTACATTGCTTATAGAGCTATCTAGAACTAGAACGAACCCAGGCAACATGACAGGGACTCGCTCTTCTTTATCGCCCTGTCCTCTGCCAAGTGCCCTAAATATTCCAGCCCCATTGTCTGCCATGCCTCTGGTTGGAAGCCCTCTCCCGAAGGTGCAGAGAGGAGGGAGAGGGGAGCTGATGGGCTAATTCCCTCCAGAGGTACAAGGACCCATGCAAATGAAGAGAAGACACCCCCTGTGGTGAAGAGGAGCCCCACATGGAGGCTGGGTCTAATCTTTTAAGCTTTCCCATCCCGCTTGCATGCAAAATCAAAACAGAAACCAAAATATACACACACGCACACACTACTATTTTAGAGGATTCCCCTTTCTGTTTATCCTGACTGACCTTAGTGATTATAAGACTGAATGAGAGCCAGACAAATCAGCAGCTCTGCAGTCAGTGTTGAGAAGAATACTGAATATCTGCATTGAAATATGTGTATCAGAGAAGTTAAAACTGAAATCACAGCTTCAATCAAACTCTGGGGGTAGGAGCAGAGATACTAACGCTGACAGAGCTTTTTTTTGCTTATCCTTTCCTTTGATAACTGCACTTTTAATTAATATTTAAAAGTCCCATTTTACTCTGTTCTTTGATCTCTGTTATAATGTTGTTTCCTCATCAAAAATATACCTGTAAGTTGTGTTTTGTTTCATTCACACGTTTAACACACAAACCCTGTCTAGGCTGAGTTCTTCTCTCAAACAGAAAACACTCTGTTCCACCTAGTGATGTCATGTGGTAATATAGAAAATGCTCCACTGTCTTTTTAAAGTCCATACGCCTTCATTAAAATCATATGGATCATTTCAGCCCTGGAATTGCCAATCTTTACTGAACTAAAGGCAGCTGTTAACTTGAAAACTACCACTACATGACATTATAAGGTGGAACAGAGCATTTTGAGCTTTGGAGATGTATCGGTAGATAGACTAATACTAGAGGGTTACGCAAACATGTGTGAATGAAACAAAACACAACTCCAGTTTTGTTTCTGAGGCGGTAACAACATACCAATAACATGGCTTAAAGATTCAGTTTGTGTAATATAGGGCCTTTAATTTAAGTTTTTGTTCTTTTTGATATATAGTTAGACTAGGGTAATGTTTAATCAGATGTGATTTTGACCACATGCTTCTCCTGCTGCGCTAACAAAAATCACTGACTAGTCAGACAGTTCCCGGGTAAATAGTGAATAATTCAGCTGCTGTGTCCTCTCAGTTTGGTGCAGTGGTGGCATCAGATTTAGGGAGCGTCGACAACCCCCCATGGTTACACACATTTACACAAGTCTATTATAAGAACATGAAATACCAATAGTCACTCTGCACTCTGACTAGTCTTAAAGGTGCACTATGTAAGTTTTCAGTTGGGGGTCCGTCACCTTCTTGTTTCTGTGGATATGTCATTGCTCTGCATCAAAGGTTTCACAATCTGACATTAAACACATCTACTTTACAACACTGCAGGTGGTTTTATTGCTCAAAAATACCTAGAAAACCAGGCATTCTGACAGTGAGCGGGGTTGCCTCTCCATAGATCTGTAACTTGGCCTGGTTTGGTCTCCATGATGACAGAAAGGTTTAAAGCCATACTGTGAAACATCTCAGACAAATAACAATAACATCTCCATGGAGACAAGCAGGTGGCGTACCCTCCACCAGCAAAATTATGTTTGACGATCTATTTCCTCATATTGATCGATCACACCTTTCAGTTAGATTTTATTTTGTCAAAAATGTTTATTTTTATTTGTTTTATTTGTTGCCATTTACCACAATTTTAATTTAATTTTTTAAAATCTGAAGTATGACAGAATCTCCATTAGAATGTGAGTAATTAAATAGACCTATATAGACACTGTTTAACAATGTTTCCCCTGTTGTGCAGATATACAGTATTGTGCAATATGGACAGTCTAATCTTATATTTCTAGAATACAAAACTGTAGAAAAGAATTAATGTCTCCTAAACTGTTGCATAAGCTCTTAATGGTGTCAAAGTTTGATGTAGGCTGTCTATCTTACATACGTGATTACACAAAATAAAGGGATTAAGGTGAACAAGTGTTGGCAGGATAGAAACTGAGAGCAGATTTTAGGACAAATGCAAGTCACTCCTGCTCTTCTCATACAGTTAAATGTGCACTTAACCTTTGTGTGAGTCAAACTAATCGGGCTGAGCCAGAGCTAACACAGAGAGATGGTCTAATGGCCCCTGTCAGCAAAATATTATCAAGTCCTCACTGAGAATATTGGCTCAAGTTTAGACCAACATTTACGGGGAGAAGTTGTCAATGTAATTCTACTTTATGAACGAAAGTACTAAACAATAGTATATCAGTATTATACAGTGATAACCTTATGTCATGTGAACGCCATCATTTTCATCTGTGCGCTGTATCTCTCTATCCCAGGTGAGGCCCACCTCAACTGGGGGGCACAAAAGAGCCACTGGGGAGGCGCGACACACACATGAAGACAAAATAACAGTCCACATCTGTACACATCGGCAGCAGTATTGATATTGGTACTTGTGCGTATGTGTATTACCTGTAAAATGCATCATTTTCTGATTCCATCTCAACAGAAATCAGTAGCAAGGGAGGAGACAGGACCCAGCAAGAAACATAGGAAATATGAACCTGATTATTTAAAGTTCGGTTTCACCTGGTCGGGTTCTGAGACTGCACCTCTGCCACAGTATGTGGTCTGCAAAGTGCTTGTGAATGAGAGCATGAGACCATGAAAACTTTGGCATCACATTGAGACAAACCACGCAAATTTAGTGAACAAGCCAGCTGTTTTTTGAGAGGAAGCGTGATGATTTGCTGTCACAGAAAAGCATTATGCATGATTTCAGCCATCAGGTGTCATCAACGGTAGTTTTGGCACCGATTACAAATGTTCTGTTGATTTGGATAGGCCTACTGATGTTCAGTGATATTAAAAGCCTCAATTAGGCCTGCATGAAGTTGGAAATTATTTGCTTATTTGCTTTGCAAAAATAATTTATTAATGCACTTATGTCTAAGTCTAAATAGTATCAATTTAAATAGTATCAATTACTGACATTGGTTGTTACTGCTATAGTTACTTGTACTAATACTAATACTGCTACACAAGACTGTGGGTTCACTGAGTTCCTCCATGGTACACAGGTCCAGGACACCGTGGCTGTGTTTAGTGTGACGTTAGCTTCACTGCACCAGTACACAGGTCTGACTCAGCAGCAGCAGGATCCAGCGCTGACCGTAATAAAGGGGGATCATTTCCTGCCTTGTGGCCTGTTTTACAAAGGTGCAGCACATTCACAGTGTTTCAGAATACAACCTGCACAGATCCATAAGAACACAGCAGGAGCACAAGAGAAAGCAGGCAGATGGTCAGGATACCACCAGGTACCAAACACACATTAAAGCAATGTTATAATAATAACAACAGTGATGTGGTTTGCTATAAGGAAAGCTACAAAACCTTAGTAACCGGATATGTCTGTTGTTAGAATATATATTCATGGACCTCAGCTTCATGGTTATAAGAGATATTTTAAGGACTTTTGTTAATTCAAAAATTTAACATTTCATATGAAACAAGTTCACTTAGTAGGGCATGCAGAAATAAGATGTACATGATTTAATCTTGTTAAAATGTTGAGTTTTAACTACTGCACAAAAACTGTCCGTCCGTCTCTCCTTCTAATAAATCATACAGCATCCTTGTCTGTCCCTGATTCATTATTCATTTGGTCAATTATAGTGTGTGGTGGAAAATGATTGTCCTCTTCATTGGCTGCGAGTCTTTGATATGGAGAAGTTGTGCTAAATTTGAGGATGGTGATTGTAACAAATGTGGTTCTGGAAAAAAGTGGCGTTTGCTCCCTGTGGCCACATCACAAGTGCAGGGGCATGTCAGTGGAATAATGAGGACACATGAAAGAGACACACAAATACATATTCAATCACACTGTCTGAAACCTGCAACTGTGGAGACGTGTGCACATTTGCTTTGCTGGTTTAAAATTTCTGTTCTGGCTTGAAGAACAAAATGTTGCAATATCCTGTACAAATGAGATCATAGTAGTTCACTTGGATATTAGACTTGGAAAGGTCTCATATATAGACACATAGAGGAACTATATCAGTAAAAACCTAAAATGTACAACACACTATATGAGAGTGAGTCCGCTTTGCATTAGGGCTGGTAATCACAGGGTCCCTCACATTATCGATACATTCGATAATCGATATATCACACCTGATACTTTGGCACTCTGCATTTTTTTAAGAACCAAATACATTTTAGCAAGATATCGTTGTGAAACCCCCACTTGTGCAAAGTGAATACGAAATACGTCTCTTTTAATCATCAAAACAGTGAATATGTCAAGTGTATTACATAAACAATACAATTCCTTCCACTAAATAAGCAACGAAATTGTAGTGCAGTCACAAAAAAGAAAAAAAAATTGCTAAGATACTAAAAAATACTTCAACCATAATATATCGTATGTTAATATTTTTGCATATACAATGAATTACCTTTTTTAAATGATATGAGCACTCTGTCCAACCCTGGAGCACATACATTTTTCTGATCGTCAAAGGACAAAAGTGATACAGAACATTACTAATTAGGTCTATACTTTCTCTACAGGTTATATTTGACAGTATAGGAGCGATCAGTTGATTAAAATTGTTGCTATAACTGAGTAGCCAGAAAGTATGTGAACAAAAAACATGCAAACATTTCTTCACACTAATGAGTTGACATAAACTTGATATGTGATTAGATGTCTTGCAAGGACAAAGCTACAAGGCTGAGGCTGGACTTAAATCTGCAACCTGCCAATTCACAGAAGAATGCATAACACTACTGTCACCCCTGTACTTTCTATCAACTGGTATAAGAAATATCTCATTTCACTTCCTCTTAAGTGGATATAAATTGCTTGTAATCACCCCTAATAAACCTTTCTTCCAAAGCTCTTTATTGGGGCATATTCTGAGAAACCAGAATAGACTTGGGTAAAGAGTCCGACTGGGCCTGACCTGTGCCCAGCCTTTGTCTGCATGTTAATATGAGGCGCACCAGTGAATGCAGACACTTTCAAGAGCTCCATGCTCTTATTGCAGCAAACGGTTTTGTGTGTTTTAGGACAAGTCATTGGGGAGACAGGGGAGGGGGAGCTCCAATATTAGGTTACTTTGATAAAGCAGGTACTATCTTTATGTGAGCTGGGAGAAGAAATTGGATATAAAGTACCTTTTAGAATATTAGAAATGGTAGAAATCTGTGTTACTGAAGATTGCAATAACAATTTTTTTTGGCATAACCGTTAATAGGGGTTACATGTTGAAATAGTTGAAATTATGTACGATAATAATATTGCCTTATACATCATAGAAGCTTTATAGAAGCTTAGAAGCTTTAACCTCAGAAGTGGTTACATCGTACAAGCGCTACAGGCTTGTTGAACACTCTCAAAGTGCTACACTAAAGTCATTTTTCATTCACTCCATACTCCATGCTCAGTGGTGGTAAAATACTGTAGCCACAGCTGCCCTGGGGTAGAGAGATGAAAGTGAGGCTGCCAATATGCACTATCGGCTCCTTCGACCTCCACCAATCATTCATGCTCACACCACATACATACTAGGATGGATTAAGTGTGATGCTCTTCTCCAGATTTTTCTGTTCCGATACCGATGTCAGTACTATGGCTTGGCTTTA